>JAMQTF010000002.1:1218455-1827682 GCA_025919625.1 Trichoderma arundinaceum
GAACGTCGTTACCACCACCGTCAACAAAGTCTGCGCTTCATCCCTGAAGGCGGTCATTCTCGGTGCCCAAAACATCATGCTCGGTGTCAACCACGTGGTCGTTGCTGCCGGTGCCGAGTCCATGTCCAACACTCCTCACTACCTGCCCAACCTCCGCTCTGGCGCCAAGTACGGCGATCAGACTCTCGTCGATGGCGTCCTCAAGGATGGTCTGACCGATTCTTTCAAGAAGGAGCACATGGGTCTCCAGGGCGAGCTCTGCGCCGACGAGCACGGTATCAGTCGTGAGGCCCAGGATGAGTATGCCATCAACACATACAAGAGGGCTCAGGCTGCCACCGAGGCCGGTCTCTTCAAGGAGATTGTCCCCGTCGAGGTCAGCGGTGGCCGTGGCAAGCCTCCCGTTGTCATTGACCGGGATGAGGAGGTCAAGAACCTCAACGAGGCCAAGCTCAAGGGCATGCGCCCGGCTTTCAAGTCTGATGGCTCCATCACCGCTCCCAACGCCGCTCCCCTAAACGACGGTGCCGCCGCCGTTGTTCTCGTCTCCGAGGCCAAGCTCAAGGAGCTCGGCCTTAAGCCCATTGCCAAGATTCTCGGCTGGGGTGATGCCGAGCGTGAGCCCGAGCGATTCACCATTGCTCCTGCCCTGGCCATCCCCAAGGCCATCAAGCACGCCGGCCTTACCCCCGCCGACGTCGACTTCTATGAGATCAACGAGGCCTTCTCAGTCGTTGCCCTCGCCAACATGCAGCTCCTCGGCCTCACCCCCGAGAAGGTCAACGTCTTTGGCGGCTCAGTTGCCATTGGCCACCCTCTGGGCGCTTCCGGTGCCCGTATTCTCTCAACCCTGACCTCTGTCCTTGCCGAGAAGAAGGGCAAGATTGGTGTTGCCGGTATCTGCAACGGTGGCGGTGGTGCCTCTGCCTTGGTTATCGAGAACCTGCAGTGACTAACGACATCCGAATCGGCTTCCAAGCAGGAGGCGTCAAAATTATAAAATTATGAATACATGAGTGAATAATTGAAGCGAGGTAGAAAAGCCTGGTTAGGCAAAGAGATCTGGACCGCGCGATATATATTGCCATACATATAAAACTGGCTGGGCTGGAGTTGGACTATACATAGGGAATTATTACAAAAATACAATGCATTATATACCTACATGACTCCTATAGCATCGTAGTCCTTACAATAAGCAGCCAACTGATTCTTTTCCAAGTAACTCTTCATTTGCCAAAGGTACCGAGACCAACTAACCATCCTACACAGCTAACAGATTTCAAGCCCGTCTCACATCACTTTGACGATACGATGAAAGATCTTAGTGACAACCTTCCTTGTCAATTCAAGCTTCACTACTTCGAGGAGCTAACAAAACAAAAAACCTCAATATCTGTACTTGGAAATCAAAAGACAATTGAAAATACAACGTAAGATACAACGTAACACTGCAAACGAATAAGTTGAAAAAAAAAGTACGCTGCATGGTATACTACCAGCACACTCCCCCCTTTGCCATCCACTCCGTCGAGGTCAAATCCATGAGACCCCGTACCAGTTCCTTTGGTCTGTTTGTTCTTGCCATCTGCTTCATATGCTACAGTACTTTTGTTCAATTTGAAAAAATCTTTTTGTTTTCTGAAGCTGCAACCAAAGGAGAGAAAAATCATAAAGCAAAAGCGTAAACCCATTTCCGCTCGAAGCATGCCTGTACATTCTCCTTTCCAAGAGAAAGGAGAGGGGAAACAACAACGTCAAAATTAGAAGAGTGGAGTCCATGCCCTGTTTTCCTAATCCATGTCCACGTCCTCGTTGGAGCCGGCAGGAGGGATTCCCTCATCCATCCATTTACGAAAGTTCTTGTTTTGTTCCTGAACTTCCTCAGGGCTCATATCTTTAGCCCAAACTGGGTTATGCACCATTTTCTCAAGGAGCTTGAGCTCACGGTATTGACTCAAAGTCTTGGTGAATTTTTCGCGCCGCTCACGTTGCTCCTTAGACTTTGGGGCCTGGTCGTAGATGAAGAACTCAGAAGTACCCGGCGCCCAAATCATCTTGGAACTCTTAAGGCAAATGCTGACCGTGAGGTTCTCCTTGTATGACACAGGCTTGGGGATGGTGTCCTCGTCGGAGTCGGAGTCTCCGGAAGGCAAGTTGCGAGTAAGAACAACTTTCTGCAATTTTGATCGAGGAACACCTTCGGTGGGTTCCACTCGAATGAAAGAGGAGATATAATATTGCCATCTCTCACGCAGTTGCATTTCATCCATATAGAATGTCGTCTCATCTCGTTGCAGCCATCGGATTGTAGCTTCTGATTTCTGGGGGAACTGGCGTCAAGAGTTAGCAGATGACGAGAATAGTGGACAAACTAAAATAATCTCATTGTGCAAACTTACCCAGCAGATGACAAAAAGATCGCCATCTTTCACGCATTTCTCAGCGAACTTTCTAGCACTGATCTCAGTCTGGTAGCTCGTCTCTTCCCTTTCTCGGTTGATGATATATTGCTGAATAAGATCGGGCGTCTTCTCTTTGGCATCAAGGCTTTTGCAAGTCAAAGCCAGGCGGCAAAGTGTCTTGAGCAGATCTTGAATAGTATACAGCTTCCAGCCGTTCTTCAAGTAGTAGTGTCGCATGACGTCCTGGTACCGATTCTCGTCAATTTCGCCGGTGATGTAGTCTTCGATGAGCTCGAGGGTCTTGGGCCAGAACTTGGAAGGCTCATCGTTGAAGTCGAAGAACGTCATGTGGTTCTCCGTAAACCCAAGATCTCTGGCAGGCTTGGGCTTGTTGAGTCGGTTAATCTCAACTGCCACGGCCTCTTTGCTGTCTTTGATATCCAGGAGTCGTGAGTACAGCGTTTGAAAGATGCTGAAGAAAACAAACATAGTCTGATTACAGAAGAAGTTGTACCACGGACGAGTGAAGAAGCCATCTGCTTTGAGTTCGCCGTCAGCGTCCAGGAAAGCATTATCATTATCTCCAACGACGACCGGCTTAGGGATGCTGGGCATCCATCGCTCGTTCGACACTTCAGTGACGGCAGAGTCGTCATTAGCATCAGCCATCTCTTCTTCATTAGCAGATCCAACTTCTGGAGTCGTTTCCTTGCTTCCGGAAGCCGCGCTATCCTCTTTCTGATTTCGGGGCTTGCTACCGTTTCGGCCAGGGTCGAGAACCCCTCTAAGGAGATCGCCCTTCTTTCCATTGCGGCGACTACGACCGTTGGTCAGCTCAGCTGGTGTCTGGTCTTCAACTTCCTCTTCGCCAGATTCAGGTTGCATTTTCGGGACTCTATCCTGGACCGCATCTTCCGAAAGGTCGAAGAAAGCCGGAACGAACGTTTCGAAGAAATCCAGGATACGCTCTTTCTCCTGACCACTGTGCTGTCCATTATGCATACTATACAGCATCATCAGGCGCAGAAGGTCGAGAACAACGTCCTTGTCATTAAAATCCCAAACAAACTGATGACGGGGTGCTTTGCCCTTAAGAAGGCGCTCGCGACGTTGTTCTTCATGTTTGGTCTTGATGACATCCACCAGATGCTTGGCCGTCAGATTTCTCTTATCCGTTGACTTGACTAGGATGCCCATGTGATCCAAACTCTTGAGGTGCATATTATGCGTTTGAGCATGCCACACCTTTTCCCACTCTCGCTGCGAAAACCGCCATTCTTCATCCTTTTGCTTCATGCGAGCCAGAAGCACCGGGATCACATCGAATGGGTGCGTGTACATGTCATTGACAACGTCAATGCCGCGCTCTCCATAAATCTTCTTGCATATGCGCTTAAATATAGAAGTGCTTTGGCCAGCAAGCGCAGATGGCATATGAAATGCCTCCCTTTCGGCCGGGGACATTGCAAGCATCTGCTGAGCAATGGGCTCAAGAAGTTGAATACACTTCAAATTAGCTTCAATGTTAAAATCGTAATCATGGCGCTCCTCTTCGATACGGTGGAGACCCTCTTCAAACTGATTTTTACGATGAGCAACAAATCCAGAATCCTCACTAGCCCAGGTCGGGTGTGACGCCCACTCGTCGTTCAGGACTGAGTTGCAGAGCTCATCACGGCCACTGCAAGGCTTCAAGCGCTCCTATAATACTTATGTTAGCTGACAGCTGACTGAATAGAGAGAGATATGCTTGATTCTCATTACTTACCCTCTTAGGTAGGAGCCTATAACTAGGACCATATCCACGGCAGTTGCTCAAGGAGACCTTCTCAACTGGTGGAGCAGGC
This sequence comes from Trichoderma arundinaceum, assembly GCA_025919625.1. Lineage (NCBI taxonomy): Eukaryota > Fungi > Ascomycota > Sordariomycetes > Hypocreales > Hypocreaceae > Trichoderma > Trichoderma arundinaceum. Next base: position 1,222,708 of record JAMQTF010000002.1, read on the forward strand.
CTATTGTCGATAACTACATCTTGCGAATCGACACCGACAAACGCCTTCCAAAAGGTCATCAGATCTGGGCTGGCGCCAATAAATAGAGCACCTTTGTGATAAAGAGTGTTCTTATCAATGATGTTCTGGCTGAAGAGATTGCAGAGTTTGAGGAATTCGTTCATCGAAGATCGATTGCTGAGGAACTTCTTGACCCGCTCAAAGAAGGCAATCTCTTCTTGATTTGAGGTTGCAGGTGAACGAGGGGGGTAAGGTTCAGGCATGACTGGCGTAAGGGTAGGTTCAATAGAGGCGCCGTCCCCGCTGCCTCTCGCATGACTGAGCTTCGGTCGCTTGCTGCCGTTGATACTTTGTGGGGGGAGTCGGGTTGAGACGGGCGGTTCAGTAAGAAGCGCACCCGGAGTAGGGGTTTGCTTATCAGTGCGTGGCCGCTTCTTAGTGTCTTTGCTTGCGCTGACTGGAGGCGGAAAGCTCCCCAGGGGCGGCATCTTCTGCCCATCCCTCATCCCAGGCTGAGGGGTATGGCTAGAACCGGCAGCTGCACCGTCCTCCGGACGACCTGGAGGTGCTCTAGCCTGCCCGGCAGACTCTGGTAGAAATTGCTTAAAGTCCTCCAAAAGATCAGGTGCAGAGTTGAAGAGGGTGGTCACTTGAGCATAAACGTCTTGGATGGGCTTTTGCTCTCTTTGATAAGTCTGAAGGATCTCGAGAAACTGTTTGTAGATCTCTGGCTTATCCTGAAAGCGGTTCTTCGCAAATTGCGAATTAGTCAAGGGCATGCAAGTCAACACTCTACCAATGAGTACTTACTTTGATCTTGTTTACATAACTGATAGCATGGTTAAACTCAACAGGACCACGACGTTCCATATTTGCAGGATTAGCTGCACCGCCGTTAATCGCACCTGGGCCGGAAGTCGGCATGGGAGTGTGCGCATTTCTTGCATTTGGTCCCCCAGGTGGGCCAGCACTTCCTGGCATTTGAGGGGGGTTGCGCTGTTGATGACCTCCTGGACCATCAAAAGCGCCACCTTGGGTCGCCGCCTGAACGAACAAATTCGCACCATTCTGAACTGGAGTGCTAAAAGCAGCTTCCGGACTCTCAATACTGTGCTGAGGTCTCTGTTGCCATTGACTTCCACGTTCAGGGAATAAGGGCTGGCCGCCAACAGCAAGGCCGTGACCTTCGGGCTGCGGACCCCGCCCAGCAATGGACTGAACTGTGGTTCCCATGGGCGTAGTGACTCGAATAGTATTGGGGTCATTGCCGGCTCCGCATTCTATTCTGTAACCCGGGGGCAGGAAGGTATTGAATCCCTGAATCAAATTTGGGTGGCCGGCAAATAGTTCGGAGACCCGATTGATCACGCCGGGCGTGTCGATTCTGAATACATGTCAGCTTGTAAATTCTCCGACACCATTTTTACTAAACGCACGCCTGGCTCTTAAAGTCTTTCATTATATCCAGAAATCGGTTGTAGACATCGGGCTGATCGTGAAACTGTACTTTGACTTGATCAAGATAGGTAAGGGCATCCTAGAGATCGTAAACATTAGTCACTGAGCAGCCGAAACATCGAACGACGCAAGATTCAACGGCACATGAAAGTGATGATAGAAACCCCAAAGCCTAGTATCGTCGCGACAAGCCAAGATCAAACGCTCCCCGCCGGCAACAAATGCGGTGACAACTTCTCGAGTCCCAGTCGGAAAATCGAAAAAGGCCAAAGTTTGAAGCGCCAGAGGATCGACGACACTGGCCAAAGGACGACCAGAAGGCAACGTGATGGCCACCGCAGGATATTTCTGTAGCCCATCCATGGCCACATTCGGGCTTGGTCTGCCGCTCAAGTTTGTGGAACAACGATGTAAGGGAAACCCCAGATGATTCATGCGATCACAGCGTATGCAGGCTGATGGGCCAAGAGATGATGGATTCGGGTAGCGAGGGGGGAAAGGGTGAGGGTGGGAAAATTATTGCCTTTGTTTGTAGGAAAAAAGAGAACGGGGAAGGTTGAGAGGTGAAGGGAGAGCAAACGCAAACACCAAGAGTGAATCAGATCTGACGGCCGATTGACCTTCTTGTCACCTCGTCCGGCAGCTGGCTGCCACCCTAAGGCATCCCGCAGGTGATAGTGCCGTTTACTTCGCTTCGCTTTCACCGCTCTCAGAATAGAGAAAGGTGCAAAAGGGCAGATTTGAACATAAAATCCAATCACTTACATTCAAAATAGGCTGCTGGCCCTGTGTGATGCCGCCCGGAATTTGGTGCCCACCAGGAGCAACCCCAACCATCGCGGCATTCTGCTGGCCTCCGCGCCCACCTTCTTGTTGATGTTGCGGCTGCAAAGGTCCACCAAAAACACCGCCGCCCGGCGCTGCCTGCGAACCGTTCGGAGGAGGCTGTGTATGAGACATCGAAGCAAACATTTGATGTTGCCCGTTCGCGCCCGGTCCGCCATGCTGGATCGGCCGCCCATGCTCACTCTGCAAAGGCCCGCCAAAGCTACCCAACGGCCCCGATGGAGCACCGAGGGAGATGGGAGGCGCGTTGCCATTATGATTTGCGAGCAGTCCTCCAGGGCTGTGGATGGCGCCGGGGATCCGCGATGCCACCGGCTGGTGAATGGGTATGGAGCCCGCGCTGCTTTGGTGCGGTGCTGGTGGGTAGCGGTCGCTGTCTCGTTCTCGTTCGCGCTCTCTGTCTCGCTCTTGGTCGCGACGAGCCATCTCTTCGTGCTGTTGGATGGCGCGATGCCGTTCGTCCATGTCGCGCTCTCGGTCGTACGGCGCGCCGCCGCCATGGCCGTGGATATTTTGGCTGTTCATGCTGATCTGCCGATAAGGGTTTCGAATTAGCAAAAATTCAAACAAAGATCAATCAGGGCTTCCCAGATGACACGATGAACTTTATAAGCTCCCCGGGAGAGATTTACGTCGGCAGGTAACAGCTCCCTTGCTAATGTTTGCCCAACCGCACCTCAGTCGGCTCAGGAGATTGTTGGGAGGGATGGCTTCGTCGCGCGAAAGCGGAATGAAAATCGACTTACAGCTTGTAGGCACAGCTAAGCCGTTGTGCTCCTACATGGAAGCTCGTATCCCAGAAGAGAAGGCCCGGCCTGAAGAATTGCACGGCGAAAGTGAAGAGAGCAAAAACCTAATGGACACACACAAACTTGTACCGGTGCAAACCTGGGTAGCTCCAAACCGAGAGGGTGACGAGATCTGACAGCCATCGCCTGGTCTTGCCGCGGAGGATTCTGCGTCACGTGGTGATAAGCTCTCTACGGCGGAATTCGTGACTTGCGGCAAGCTTTCGGCACTGGTCAATCGGACGGATTATCATTTGTCCCTTATCTGATTCTGCCGCAGCGGAATTCGGCGCCAGCAGCAGACATGATATCATGCAGCCCACCGGCTACGCAAATAAGCTAGATTACGGAGTACCTGGACGGAGACGGGAGCTGCACGGAACGAATAGGCGTGGATAGTACAAGCACCAGTGGTCGATTAATATGACCTTTTTGCTGCCTATTATAGAGCAGGGTCGTTTGTCATGCTCCTCCATAGGAGCAGCAAAACAGGTGGCCCTCACTCCTCTGCCTCTCAGCAAATACGGTACTGCCTGTTGACCAATGTTTGAAGTACTTTAGTCGTACCGTTGAAGGTTAAGCTGTAAATGAGATGACTACCTAGTGCGTTATAGCAGGCTGCCTACCGACTAGTAGCAGCGCCAAAGAAGAGCGATTTATAGTTAAATTCTCTTGCATGCCAGCAGCTTTCCTTTAGGACTCCGAATTGACTCGGTCCCTAGCCGCAGGGCGCCAAGCGGTCGTCTCGGAACAAGGCAGAAGGGTCCTAATTTATCAGCGACAACTCTCGACCATTCAGGGCCCCCGCCAACATAGCTGAACTCTAACTAACTTAACCCAAAACAACTTTTCCGAGAACCCTTATGAATCACCACTTCTCAAGAATCATTATCCTTACGCCATAGAATATTTTTTTTTTCTCCTTTCTCGATCTCCAGCCATGGATTTCAACAGCTCGTCACCCTTTCCGGAGGGAGTCATATCCTTCCTGGACACGGATTTGTATAAGCTGACGATGCAATGTGCCGTCTTCAAGTTCTTCAAGGACGTTCCCGTGACCTATGCTTTTACAAACAGAACCCCCGACAAGAAGCTCTCTAGAGCTGCCTTCAAGTGGCTGGAGGAGCAAATCCGAAGTGTGTCATTTCTCTATTGCTCTTTGCGTTCTCACTTCAGCTGGAGTCACCATAGCCTGAATACTAATATCTCTCGATAGAGCTCGGCAACATCTCCCTGTCTGACGAAGAGTACCGGTTCTTACAGGAGCACTGCAAGTATTTGACCGCTGATTACCTCGAATTCCTCAAGGAGTTCCGGCTGCGACCCCGAGAGCAGGTTTTGACGACATTCAGCCCCGTCGGAGACGACACAGGCTCGGACTCGGACATTGGCGACGTTCAGATGGAGATCAAGGGCACGTGGTCCGACACGATTCTTTATGAAATTCCCATTTTGGCGCTCACTTCCGAGGCTTACTTCCGCTTCATGGACAAGGACTGGAACTATGAAGGACAAGAGGAGAAGGCCTTTGAGAAAGGACTGCGCCTTCTGGAAGCCGGGTGCACCACTTCCGAGTTTGGAACCCGTAGACGCCGCGACTATCATACTCAGGCACTAGTATTCCGCGGGCTGGTTAAGGCGTCTAAAGAAGCAGCCGCGAAAGGTTTCCCCGGAAAGCTGACGGGAACGAGTAATGTGCACCTGGCTATGCGGTTTGGCATTCCTCCTGTCGGAACTGTAGCTCACGAGTGGTTCATGGGTATAGCAGCCATAACTAATGACTATACCAAGGCAACAGAAGAGGCTCTCCGCCACTGGGTCAGCTCATTTGGTTCAAATTTAGCCATTGCTTTGACGGATACCTTTGGCACGCAAGAATTCCTCAGGGCTTTTAGCTTGCCCATTCGCCCAGTTGCAGGCGGCTTCGGTCCCGAGGTCTTCCAGAAACCTGATGGAAGCATGAAGACGTATGCCGAGATGTTTGCGGGAGTACGACAGGACTCTGGCGACCCTGCTGAATATGTCAAACTGCTGCGTGATTACTATGATGCGCAGGGCATCAAGGATAAGAAGGTCATCGTGTTTTCCGACTCATTGAACATCGATCGATGTTTAGAGTATCTGCAAGTGTCCGAAAAGTACGGTTTCCAGCCTACTTTTGGTGTCGGCACCTTTTTAACAAACGACTTCACGCACCTCTCGACCGGTACCAAGTCAGTGCCCCTCAATATTGTCATCAAGCTCAGCTCAGCCGCTGGTCGGCCAGCTGTCAAGATTAGGTGAGTTTGTCCCTCTCTACAACTGATACACACTGAGCGTCCATGTAACCCAGCAGCTAACAAATTTCAAAACAATATAGCGACAATATTGGAAAGAACACTGGCGACAAGGAAACGGTTGAAAAGGTCAAGCAGCAGATCGGATATGTGGAACAGGAATGGAAAGATGGCGACGAGACGGCACGATGGGGCAAAGAAGATGATGTCAAGGCATAGAACGGCAAGTGCGAACAGTTTAGGCAGCTGGAAATTTTAGAGCGGCGGCAGGTTTTGTTGGTTACAAGATAAGATTTGAGCCCCTCTTGGAAAGGGTTTGCACCCGTTTTCATTATATACCCTATACAGATAGACAAAGACATGAGCCATGGCCAACAATACACGCGCCATACCCGTCAATTACAGAGACAAGAGTGACTTGAGCCCATCAACTTCATCATCCCTTACCAAAACATGCAGACGCTTGTCCATGTTAATGAAGGCGCATAAATATTCATCAGTTCGAGATTGTAAACACCAACGAGTAGTATCTGGGTTGACTCACTACTGAGACTTCATTCGGAGCGCCAATCTGTATAGAATAGATTCAAGTGATTTCATGAGGCTTTCATTGTTTTCTATAATAGACACATATTACCACCCGGCCATGCCTCTTTCCATCATCCCAATTTGCCTTCATCTTCAAGACCGCCGACTCCCGAGAGCATTGTGATCGTCAAACCTCCGTTGCCTCCCCATAACGCCAGAGTAATGCCAAGAAACGCAACCAAAGAACTCTTTAAGAGCCCTAAAAAGAAGAAGAAGAAAAAAGGTATCAAGTGTATGAATTTCACAACCCTTCATGCGCAAAACCAGAACCTCCCATTGAAAGTTTTTTTATGCTGAATTTGCCACCAAATTTTAGCAATCAACGTCGTTGTGTTCGTGTGAGAATTCAATCATTCAAGAATATCAGGTTTCAACCCCACCACCCTCCTAGTTATCTTTTCAATCATGCTTTCCGTAGTTCATGACTCGAACAGGCAACGTTGATTCAAGATGGAGGAGGCTGTGCTGGTTGAGGCTTTCTAATAATTTTAATCTTGGGGCGTGCGATGGGAACAGCTGCTGGAGCTGCTGTTTGAGTTTGACTTGGCACGGGCGGAGTAGCCGACTTGCTCGGTGATTTGCTTGGCGATTTGCTCGGCGCTTTTGGCCCAGGCATCGGGGGACGATGCTTTGCGAATATTTTGCTGGTCGACTGAGGACCTGGGAGACTCGAAGATGAGCCACCTGTTGGCAGGGGCTTTCTCACGGCATCTCCAGATGGTAATGGCTTCCGTGGAGGCTTTGACGCATTAGCGTCTTTAGCTAATCCCAAGGAGGGCTGCTGTTCCTTGGGAGCTGCAGAGGGCAAAGCAGTTCTGCCAGGAATAGCGGAAATACTCTTTGGTAAGCCGAGAATGACGGCAAGCCGTCTTGTATTTGATGTTTTCAGAGTAACAATGCGCCGTCTTTTTGGGAGCGCCACTGGGATTTTGTCAAGACTTGAGGGCTGTGACTCCACTTTAGGTCTCTTGGACGACGGTATGTGATCGCCCTTTTCTGGCCGAGGTCGCTTCGCCAATACTCCAGGCTGCAACTCCGACTTGACAACAGCTTTGGGAAGGGGAAGGGAGCCAGTGCCATTTGACGGACGAGAGATTAGAGAAGCTGCAACTATGGTATCACCAGGAGGTGCTGGATTTGACACAACCGCAGGCCGAGCTGGTGGTGGTGGTGGCTGTGCGGCCTTTGTGCTAATCTTGATTGATGATGATTTTGGCATTGGAGGGGGCAACTTGACCTCCGGCATAATTGGCCGTGATGGAGGTACTGAATTCTTAAGCTTCGTCTTGTAATAAGACTTGAAGTTCATCATCAACTATAAACAGTCAGTGAATCCACATAGTGAATAAAAGGGGAAAACAGGTCTTATAACTTACTCGATCTGAAAGCTGTTGAACAGGGCGCTCTACCCTCCAGCCCTTGGGCAAGTTGAGCGTGAGCACCCAGCTCCTTGCTTCTTCGAACATCATAGCTGCTAGATCAAGAAGAGATGCAATTTCAGCCCGTCCAAGATTGGGGTGATCCAAAGCTTTACGCATAGCCGTGCTGTAGTGCCTCTCGTCGGCACCGAATGTCTCTTCCATTTCCTTTCTCAAAGCCTTGAGCGCAGCGTCCAGGTTTTCCTTTCGAGCAAACTTTTCCTTTCTGGCAGCAACTTCTTCCGCACTATCCTGAATAAGTAGAAAGGCATCTGCTTCATCTGGGACAGGCTCTTTCTCAACGGCCTTTGTGTATTCACCAAATGCAATAGCAGCTAGCCCCCGAGCCACCGCCTGGATAAGCTTATCACGAACAAAGGGCGATCGATCCGTCATGAGTGAGTAGAACAGGAAGGTAAAGACGGTTGGGTCCATCAGTGCTCCAAGGTCAATCAGAGCTTCGAAACATTTGATGCGAATGAGGTCTTGAGTTCCATCCAGCAGGTATTGGCCGAAATCAGCGTAATTGGTGGGTATTACGTCTGCTTTCATGAGACGCTGTTTCGCATCCAACCCAGCGATGGTCCAAATGTTCTGATAGGAGTGTGTCCACTCGTCACGTCTAAGTACTCGTTCAATCTGCTCCATTGCTTCGTCAAGAAACTGACGCTCCTCATCGGTGGGTATTTTGACTTGGCGTTTGAACCACTCGTCTGCCTGTGCAGGGATTAGTGAGGTGGCCAGGGCCTCGACCAGTGCTGCGATGTAATGATGGTCAGAATAAGGGTTATTCTCGTTATTATTGAAGAGCAGCTGATCAAGAATAAATTGCCGAGCCTCAAACGGACAGTAGTTTGTGCTATCTCTAACCTCAGAGATGGCTTTGATAATTGAACATCGAACATTGTATTGTCTCTTATCGGAGAAATCATTTTGCAGAGGCTGATTTGTCTGGTCATAACAAAACATGTCACGAAACGCCCGCATTAACTGCCGTAGTCCCAGCATAGGGATATCCTTAATGTTGGCTTGCCTAGTGAGAGCTTTCGCTGCCATGGTCCGGATGCCATGGAAATAGCGGCGATCGACAAGTGTTCTCACAAGGAATCCGGAGGCAATCGGGTGAAGCGGGCCAGTTGACAGGTACAGCATCGCGTCTTGCTGAGCGACAACATCTCTATCCTGCTGCAGCTGAGACACATACATGTACGGCTCGAGTGTTCTGTTCATACTGCAGGCCCACTCGAAATCGGCGTCAACCCGGATCCACTCGTAAGACTCCTGGTCCATCTTGCGCTCAGTCTCGGGGTCCCACTCTATCAATTCCCAATCGCGAAGGTCCTCTGGGCTCTGGAGAACATCTCCGAGGCAGTAGAGAAGAGCGTCGTCAGTGTTCTCGGGTATCTCCATACTAGCACCTGCGTTGTGCTTCTCTTTCATGCGACGAGTTCGTTTCAAACGTTTATACTTTGTGTTGTATGGGATTTCGAATTTGGTAGAACGCGTAGCATCCTCTCGAATCTCCAGAATGTGCTCATACGGCGTTCCATCCGCCTCGTGTATTCGAACCGTCATTGGCCCAGTGAACAGCGGCTGCACCTCACCGGTCTTCAGGTCCGCTCTACGTTCTTTGATAGCTCGTAGGAACTCGTCCTTGCTGAGCTCGGCTTTCTTGATTGTTTGGTGTTGTACTTGTATCAACATCAACTCGACGCAGAGTCTCTTCTTATTGAATTTGGCCTTGACATCGAAACGTGGACAACCGGAGCCATACACCCATTGGTTCCAGAAGCTTTCAAGGCGGTATTTGGCGGCCTTTTCGCATGTGGCTCTAAATTTTTCAGAATCAAGAATGAGGAACTTGTCACTACCCTCAATCTGAGCCCTGGTCAGTTGTTTCTGCAGAATGCGAGTCAGTCCATGGCCACCGGAGGCTTTGCTGAGGCGCTTGTCAAGAATGAAAAACACAATCGGTGCTTTCAAGGCCATGAAATCCATCTCAAACTCGCCCAAGTGGAGGTTAGGGCCAAGATCTGATAATGAGGGTCGATCAACATCCAGCTCAACCAGTTTGTCTGCCATCATTTTCATTCGAAACCTGTAATCATTGTTGCCGCAGAGCTTCTTCATGAACAAATCTGTCATATAATGTGCTATACCAATCACAAGCCACATATCGTTTCGCGTGTTGGGGATCATATTGATTCCAATCCATTGTGATGTTAGTGTATAAACGATTTTCCTCGTCGTCTCAATCTCCGGATCGATGATATCCTCGGGAAATAAGAGCCGATTACTGATAAAGGCCAAAGAGTGCAACACCACTGTGTCTTCCACCATGTCATCAAGAAAACACAGCTTGAAATTGCCAAAGGGATACTTGGCGAAAGTGTAGGTAAAGAAATCAGCAGCCATCGTCAAGGCTGCGGCAGTGTTACGAACCCAATCAGCCCGGTTGGGTAAACAGTAGGCGTGAATTTTCAACGCGCTCATCCCGAGCTTGACTTCGTCTTCTTCGGTTCGAAACTCTGACGAGAGGTTGATGTGTTCAAAAGGGCCTATGGCGAAACCAAGTTTTTGTACGGAAACTTGCTTCTCTGGCTCAAATATCATAATTTTCTTATGGTCATCTTCAGGGTCAACCGTCTCTTCCATGAGAAAGCCAGAACAGACCACAGACATTTCTCGCAGCTTATCTTCCTCGGCAAGCTTGAAGTGAAGGTCATTGCCGTCAATCTGCGGCTTCTCCGCGCCGTTATGAGCCCCGCTATCCTTTTTCGTCGCAAGAGCTTGTTGAAGGGCATCACCAAGGGTTCGCGGATACTTGATGGATATTCTCCAATCGCACCGAGCTCCATGGTCATCAACACAGGGGAAAATGCAGCAAGCAGTTCCCGGTTGAATTGAATGGCGAGTATACATGTGCGTGAATCTGTTGTCCAGCGGATCAACGCCGACGAAATGAAGGCCGTCTCTAGGGTTCTTGGTTGTAAACGGTATCGTGATTTTGAACTGCTTGTGGGATTTTTCCACGGTATCCAGGTGTGCCGTCGATCTTCTTACAATCAACTTCGGCTTCGCACGCTCCTGTTCTCCTTTGCCACGAAAATTCACCTTCAATGACCCATAAGCCGGTGTACAGCCCTCGAACTCTCTATTTTCGGCGGGCACGTCAGTCCTGCGGCTATGGAAAACTGACCGAGCGCGGATACGGCGAAGGTCATGGTGGTCAGCTGTCCAGTTCCAGCCCTTGGGGTGTAACAGCTTCTGATATGGATCGCGGTATTCGGCAGTCACCTTGCGCTTCTGGCCTTCAACAGCCTCCCCTTGTACCTCTCGCATCTCGGTAACCGTAATGTTATTTGTGTCGATCTCGCATTGTGCGGCATCGAGGAGAATTTCTTCGGCGGCTCTATCCACAAACGAGACAATGAAAATATCTGTCGTGCCATCGATGCGGCGATCTCGAAAATTGACCTCGAGGTTTACTTCCTGCTTGAAAACAAAGTATCCGAGGACTGACCGATCTTCGATGGGAGGTAAGCCGTCTCGCCCGTCCAGCAGGGGATGCTGCGATGACGCCTGCTCCTCCATGTCAGGCGTTGAGTTGGTGCCACTGGGAAGTGCAGCCATGGCGGTGATAGCAGCCGGAAGGTGGAGGGAGAGGTTGGGGAATGGGAAAAAATCGAGAGCGGCGCGGCTCCGGTGAGCTTAGTCTGTACTGTCACTGCATCGAGGTCGGCAAATTCGTCGCGAGCGCATCTGAGAGGATAGTGAGGGCTACCAGATCAGCGTCAGCTTCATCGCATCTGTTTCCGCCGCCGCTCAAGGTTGGGGCCGGTCGCAGGGGGCCTGCGGTATGAGGGATGGCGCCGCTGAGAAATATACAAGGAATTAAGTCGCCAAACTTCGGCACGCAAAGAGAAAACACTGCAAAGGCAAAGAGAAGCTATGGCTGATACCTGGTGCGAGGTAGCTGAACAAATTGCCAAAGAGGTGGCGCGCGTCTCTTGAGAGAAGCTCGAGGAGCACGGACCAACTCGCACCTCTTGGTCGCCCACCCATTGCGGCTTCCGACAAGCCCAAACTTCAACTCTGCCGAAGCAAAATATCTCCCGCGACGGGCCGAATTCAATGGCGCTCCGGACTTTGCTCTCCTTCCTTCTTCACTACTTTTAATAATTATCTCATAATGTCACCTTTCTTCTTCTTCAAATTATTCGAGGCCAAGAATTGTGCGCTCTCAGATCTCTGATGCATTAATGCTTGGTACAATGGCCCTACACTACTAACTACCTACTTGGCACTCCGTATCTTACAAGAGCTACTTTAAAGTTGCTGGGTCATCTCCTCCTGTGGATGACCTTAAACCGCCAAACGCCCTGCAAATCAGACCCTTAGACGCCATTATGTTTTGTTCTTCTAGCCCCTCCCGATGACGCCAGTAATGATGATTCCGACTTCATTTCGAAGTCCGCAGCTCTCGCCTGTCCCTACGCTTCTTCCTGGCGCGAGACTTTAGGGTGTCTTCGTTTCGGTATTCTTGTGGCAAGACAAAGTCGGCTTCGGGGATGTCGGGGATTGGATGGCCCCAAGCGAGGACCTTTCGTCCAGCCCGTCTTTGCCGGTTAAGCGCGCTGTCACGCTCATACTTTTTGGCGAAGAAAGACCTAAACTCTTTCGGAGGCTCTGGGGGCTTCGTTGGCGGCGTGGGCTTGCCAGGAGGGCGTGATCGTCCTGAGTTTGCTGCTGCTAGCTTTGATCTCGCCCTGGCCTCTCGTCGCAATTGCTTGGCCGGCGAGGACGTCTCACTAGTGTCGTCCTGTGAAGGCTCATCCTCTTCAGCCTCGTCCTCGTCCTCTTCCTCTTCCGCTTCCTCGTCTTCGTCACCCTCTCTTGAACGACTGTCCTCCCTTTCATAGGATTCCTCGTCACTATTGTCAGTCTCGTCCTCTTGCTCGGCCTTTTCTGCGAGAGCTTTCTCTCTCTCAAGCTTTCTTCGCTTCTCTTCCAGATTCCAATTACGAAACTTGGCCAGGATAGCCTGACAGCCCTTAATAAAATGCATCCTGGCCGGTTCAAACTTCTTCTTTTTGGTCTCGGTAACGCCACTGACGCCCATGACTCTTAGCCAGTCATGGCCTTGCAGGCCTTCCAGCAGCCGGATGATTTGGTCTTTCTCATGTTGTGCGCGGCCTTTCTCCGTATTCCGGATCGATCGTTCAACCCTCTCTGCCTTTTTGTGTATGGGCTCAAATAAGCTATCGGGTAGGGGATCTTCAATGTTTTTGTTCTTGTGCTGGGCTTCTAGAAAGCCAAAGTCGATGCGTTGAGAATCGAAGACATCGGTGAACAGCGCATCGCCATATCCTCTGACAGGAAAGTCGATACAATTTGGGTTCTGGTGGTGGGGTCGAGGCCCTGTGCGATGAGTATCGGGAATCGCGCGCGACAGACTGGTATCGATAATAATAATCGGCGTCTCGGGGTTGAGTAAATCTGGATCAGCTCGTCAGATAACCATGGCAAATTGTATGGGAAACCTCGCAGATCATGAAGGGATTTTGCGCGGAATTTTTGAGGCGGGTAGGGCTGCTCACGTTGTTCCTTGGGGTCGTTCCCTATTACTTCATCGTAGTCCGGGAAATAAGCAGAGAGCTCGCTTTTGAAGCGGGTGGCTTCCTGCGACCGCAGCTTGCGGCCCTGCTCCTTGGTATCGTCCTGCCGAGGCTGCAGCCGATCCAGCTCGTGTTTAATGCCATTTATTACTTTCGCCTGATGCTTCGTCAGGCTGGAGTTTTGCGGTTCTGCGGATATGGGCGCCGCTGGGGGCTTGGTGGTGGGCTGCACAGGGGGAACAGGCTGCCTACTTGCGCTGCTCGCCACAGCGGCTCGTCGCGGTATCGGGGGAGGTTGTACATTCACAGTCTCGACGGGCAGCTGGGGCTTTGCAAGAATCTCGACGGCGATTCTCGTCTTCTTGTGCCGGATGGCCTCGAACTCGCGCTCGGCCACGTCGAGGGCTCGCTTTGTGCGACCGCCCGCAGCAGCGCTCCCGTGGTGGAAGGAGTTTGGCCCTGGCCCCGAGCGCGTGAGGGGGCCGCTGGTGTTCACGTTACGGTCATAGAGGTGAAGGCCCTCAGCTCGCCGGTTGGAGCGGGTGATGGAGGCCATTGGCAAGCAGGGTCACACCTGTCATGGTTCTTCAGATCGGCTTGAGAGGTCGCTGTCGCTGTCGGGACACGCGTTGCCTCGATGTTTTTGCTCGATGCACTGATGCCGATTGTTTCGTGCGACGTGACGTTGACTCTCAACTGCAATTGTCCCTCTACGCATTTTTTTTTTTTCGGGCGGCGGAAGGGGGCACTCTAGCGCCTGCGCGTCATGGAGTTTGGCGGTTCTAGCGGGTGGCCCCAGTGGCACTTACCCCCGTATCACCTGTGAACTGGCGTCCTTACAGAGCACCTGCTCACTAATCTTAGCGGCTCTCAGCCCCCTTTACTCCGTACAGAGCGCTTGTAACCCCCAGTGCTGCCTAGAGACAAGCCAGCCTTAGTACCTGTAATGTTTGGCAGGGCGCAGATGTAGAAAAAGGCAGTACCTTCTTTGCTTACCTTAGTATGAGTGGTCAGGCATTTCGTAAGGTATTACATCCTAGAAGCTGCCCCTTCCCTGATTTTCAACATTGCCAAGAGTTTGTTGACAGGCCAATGCACACTACGAGGAGGTTTACATGCGGATCAACTTCAAATGCTGTCATTTGCAGCATTATACCGCTGGTCGACACGGATCTCATCGCCATCGTAATGCTACCCCATCAAGCACTGCATCGCGTGCGTATTCGAGATATTTGCCTGTGTGAACATCCTACCCGGAAGAAGCAGCGCAATAGCAAAACCACAGGCAGGCAGGTAGCTATTTATGCTCATTTCAGAAACGATATGGATGCCAAACAAAAAAAAAGCCAAATATGAATTCGCTATATCTATGCATGTCTTTATACAACAACTTGGCCCAAATCCAATCCCAGGGTATTTTATGCGTACAGAACAAGACCAACAAAGACCACATGTGCCCAACCAGAATGCCCAACCAGATAATGTCTTGCCCTAAAGATGTGTAACAGCCCTGTCCGGAGTCTCTTGACCGGCTGCTGCTGTGGGTAAAAGATGCAGCTTCTCCATCGCCCTCATTGCAGTTTCTTCCACGCGTGCCTGCTTCTCAGCTTCTGCTTGCTGCTTCTCCGTGGCAACGATCTGCCTTTCTTTCTGCGCACTCTTACTCGTGTCTATTTCGTCTTGTTCCTTCTTCTTCATCTCCTTTGGGTGAATCACCTTATTCTTCCGGTGAATCATCTTGTGTACGAGATCTTTGCCCACACGGCGTGTCTTGGTATATGTCTCGAGGCCTAGAAGGACGGCATATGCCTTTGATATCGGCACGTGTCCCACATCGACGCCTTCTGCCTTGAGACTTCGCACAAAGGCGCGGAAGTTGGAAGTTGGAGGGCGGTAATGCCCACTCAGCGGCGACAGGAAACTGAGCTTGCCTTCCTTGATTCCAATAAGACCTCCGGCAGATATGCGGGCGCCTTGAAGAAACGACGAGTGTTGAAAGGCGCCAGCCTGTTTGATGCCTATGTAAAGCCGAAAGTTCGTGTCGGCGACGAAGATCCATGTACCGTCCCTGACAGTCTTGCGCAGAAGCTTGTTCAGCGTCGTCGTGGCAGAAAACTGTTTCACCTTTTTGACGTCGCGCTGGTCGGGTGCTGAGTTGATGTGCCGGTCTGCACGACGTTGTTCGTGGTTCGAGTCCGCGGATGATGTGGATGCGCTCGAAACCAATCCACTAATTGAGTCGGCGTAGGGATTTGGATGCTCGGTCGTTGGTCGATACGGCGGCGCTGGGTCGTCCACAGGGACGATGCCGTTTATGCTATCCCTATACTTTTCTGACGTATCGATGGGCTCTCCGTTTTTAGCCCAGCAAAGCCGGCCTTGGTCGTCGACCGTGGCCAAGTAGTACTGGCGCTCCTCTCGTGACAGATACCGGACTTGATCTCTCTCCAGCCTATCTCGCGGGCATGTGTCAAGAGATATATACCGACCCTCTCCGTAGTCCAGCCAGTAGAAGAAGTTCTCATTCGTGTCAGCTTTCCTCCATTCCTCATGATACATGCGTAGGTTTGTGCCGTATCGATGCTTCTGGTCTACTATTTCCAACCAGTACTGCAGCCCCAATGTAAGGGCAGTCTTTTTCCGTCGGGCATTAGCTTCTTCACGAAGTCGCCTCACTTCTTCCTTTTCTCGGGGTGATATGTTCCCCGAGTCAGACGAGCTATCCGAGTCAGACTCTTCCTCTTCGTCATCATGACCAGCTCGCAATGCAATCATGCTCAACTTCTTCCAGTTTAACCGTGCGGATGAGTGAAGATCGGGAACATCTCCCAGTGGCAGCGTATCTTGGCTTGCACCGGTAAACGATCGGCCTCGAGGCCGAGTTGTTTCGCGAAACTGTGCCTCCCGAATGGCGGTTATCCATCTTGTGCTCGGGTCCAGCGTAAAACCACTCATCTCCCTCCTTGCGCGATAGCCCCGAAACGTCTTTTGGATGACGCGCGCAGCATCGCTCCTCTCATCGCTCCTATTTGACTGCAAGCTCCGCCTGCTCTCCTGGTGCGACCTATGCCTCTGCTCCCTAACCCTTTGCCTAATCTCCTCTTCCTTGCTTTCCTGCACATGGGCAATGTGCTCAAACTGGTCTCGGGATGGCGGTATCAGTGAGTCCATATATTGCTGTGATTTCGCCGAAGAGTAGTAGTTAAGGGTTGTAAAGCTAGAGGTGAAGCTGGAGGTCGTCATGGTGTCCTGTCTATCAATAAAGTGCCCGGGTCCTCCCGTAGGAGACTACTTCTGCGGGGTCGCATAAGTGGAGGGCAAAAACTATGACGAAATACAGCAGTTATCGACTCTGTTCCATCTTGTATATGATCAGTTTTGCGAGAGAGCAGATGTTGAGTTTAAACGAGATCGAAAGCTGTCCTCGATATTCGGGTTGCCCGGAATGAGCGCCGGCGCTGAGGAGGAGATAACTCAAAGGGTCGGCTGCAGGATTTATAGCCACCACAGGCTTGGCTAGGTAGGGTCTGCCGACCACACTACAAAGCGGGAAGACGGACCGTTAAGACAACTGATAAGAACCAAAAAAAGAGAGATGGTGGCCACCCCTACGGATCCAATAGTTCAGTTGCAACTGTGCTGGAGAAAGTAAGATGGCTGACCACTTATCAACGGCCCCTGAGCTGGGTATATGTAGGATTTGTTGATGGCGGAGTGACGCAAGGACCCGAAAGCGTCAGGATTCCAATAAAAACGTCCATGGTACCCAAGAGCTCCGCCTCTCTTCTGAGACGTGCGTCTACCATGGCTTGAACTACAACTGCTGCTACAGGTACTCCGTATTTGTGCCCTTCCAGCGCACTAGGTGGGCGGCAGAGAATAGGTAGCCTTGAATGCTGTTCCTTGTAGTAGTAGTAATTCCATGGTAGGTACTCCGTATTACGGATCAAAGACAGTTGAGTCTCACTGTTTGCATATAGTGATGGAGTAAGATGACGTGACGTGGGGCCCAGCCATTCTGTTGCTAAAATGGGACTGCCTGGGGACGAGATGCAACGAATTCCGGCCTGTGTTGAGTAAGGTACCGGACTTGTATGCCGGCATTATTCCCATGGCGACTCTGTACGGGAAAATTCTGATACAGTTGCCAGAAATGATCCTAATGTTCCCGCAGAAGAGCAAAAAGTACAAGCGCGATACGGGCGTCAGCCGTGGTTTCCATCAGTCCATGCATGCACCTGGAATCCTCCGGAACATCGAGCGCATGCGCATGCAGATCGCCAACTCCGTCGTGTCACCCAGGAAGGGCTTAGGCGGGAATTTTTGCAATGGGCGGCGTTTGCGTGTTTCTGTCTCAGAAGCGGGACGCTCTGGGCCAAACAAAACAATAGTTGGGTCTTGTCCCGTGCTGAGGGCGGCCATTCTGTTTGAGGCGGTGCAGGGCGGAGCGGAGCACAGGCGCTGCGAAATCCGGAACTGATGCACGGGGATGGAGCGGCGCGTGGAATGTATAAGTATGGAGGTAGGTGAGATGTTCCGTGGGTTGGGCGCTCCACATACGAAGCTGAGAGTAGACGTCAGCTCAGCGCGTTTGTTTGAGAAGGGGTTTGAAATGAGTAGAGTAGTATCCGGCGTTTAGTGAGGAAGCAGGGCCTTGAGCTAATAGGCATGGAATCAACTGCCATGATACAGGGCGTATCGCTTCGAGGCGCAATGGGTTTGTCAGTTACGGAGTACAGATGTTACACATGGGATTCTTCAGCTGCCAAGGAGTGATGGACACCTGGATACCTATAATACAAATACGGCTGCATATCCCATGTGTCGTTCAAAACGTCTTCATTAGCATTATAAATACTAGATAATATCATACAACATGACACGCCTGGCCAATTCAACGCGCATCGGACTCGAGCAATCCACGGTAATAATACAGGTACAAGTTACATGCTCAAAAATAGATGAGAAAAATATTACCCAAAGTGGAAACTCCCAGGATCATTAACCCAGCTGATCGTGCAGCCGCACGTGGGTTGCGTTCTCTCTGGCACTCCGGCTAAAACAGATGCGCAGTTTTGAAGCGTGTGCTCAGCTAATACCCCCCCAAAAAAGTCGTCGCGTCATTACGCAAACAGGAAGTCTTTGAGAACAGGCGACCCTGAAAACTCTGGGTTTAATAGTATACAGCTAAAAAGATTGTGTCAGTCTGCGTAAGAACTGGAGCTCGTAAAACGGTAGATTATTTCATACTTTAGAAAATATT
Source organism: Trichoderma arundinaceum (assembly GCA_025919625.1). Lineage (NCBI taxonomy): Eukaryota > Fungi > Ascomycota > Sordariomycetes > Hypocreales > Hypocreaceae > Trichoderma > Trichoderma arundinaceum. Next base: position 1,240,963 of record JAMQTF010000002.1, read on the forward strand.
GCAGTCCAGCCCGGCGCTTTTCCAAAAACTTGGGCCGGAATTTGAAGATTGCGCTCTTGGGAGGTAGTTCCGGCACGGCCGCTTTGAAGTTTGGGAACGAGACCGTCAACTTTTGTCGGAAGTCGTCAAACTCGGAGTAGCGCTTTCGAATATTCATGTAGCTGCCCTATGCGAACCCAAAAAAAGTGATTAGCCAATGTTTCATTCATACAACATGTCTGGCGCAGGCGCAGGCGCACCGCATGTTGCGCCCAAGTGCTCTGCAGAGGGAGACAAGCTCACATTCAGCGTTTCGACCCGGACGTTCCAAACGACAAATGCGCCGATGTTTGTGTTGCTGCCGTTCACGACAATGTAATCGGTAATTTCCACGCTCTTCGCCCAGCATGCGCTGTTCCTTTCATCATCGTTTGTGTCGTTGTCGCGCAGCCTTATTGCTCCAGCCGGCAGGACAGACTCGGTAGACATGTTGGAGACATTTCGCTGGTGTAAGATGGCATGAGGCCAGTAAGGCGGGGGCGACGTGATTGAGCTCGGGGACGTCGTGGCAGAAAGCGCATTGCGCAACGCTTCGTCGGCGTCGTCGCCAACATGATTGGCTTGGTCGTGGGAGCTGCCGTCTCTGGAAGACAGATCCGTGTCCAGCCTGCTCAAGATGCGATTTGGCGGCACCGTTGCGCTGGACTCGGCAAGCGGTAATGGCCCTGTCTCGCTCGTCAAGTCGCTTGGCGCATGGTCCTGGTCCGGGTCTACAGCCGGCGCCATTCAGCCATGTGAAGGAGTCGCAATGTTCGCGTGGGTATCGATCGGGATCGTTTGCTGTTAATCGGCGCGGCACTGCTCACGTATCGCTTGTCGTTCTGCGGGATTCTCCGGCCCCTTGCCAGGAAGTGTAATTGCGAAGCGGGACTGTCGAGGGTCGAGTTGCGAGATGCGAGAAAAATTTGATGCTGGCGCAACGGAAGAGCCGGATTGTGGTGAGTTCAACGTTCCCGGCCGTAGCGAATGAGTGTGAATGTGCTGGACAATCGTAGATGTAAGAGACAAGATCCCAGAAGGGACGTCTTACAGATTTGTGGCCTATCAGTATCCTCCAGCTCGCATCAGTAGCCCGATAGTGGCGTAACTATCCCCACGGCAGCTAAAAGCTGCAACCGGCGTGGGGTTTATGCGGAAATAATGTTGAGCACAGAAAAGCCCCATTTTATGATTATATAATGCCATTGAGCTCCCTCGGAATGATGACTTGGGAATAATGTAGTTCTTTGTTGATCTATGTATGTAATTCTGCTGATAAGATCAAAGAGTTGTGCACATGCGTATTGGCATTATGATGGCAAGGCAATGTATATAAGCATACGGAGTACTCCACACAAAGTGAATCTCACAATGGGGAACCCTCATGGCAAAGAAACCCATGTATGGGATATGCAACAGGGAGTAGTTATTTATAGTAGTAGAGCCTGGCCGGCGGAGCGACATGTCATCGAGGATAGAACGTGGCCCAAACGCATCGTGATTAACTATTACCATCCGGCCTGATATGCATAGAGTCTACGGAGTATTCCATAACATCTTCTCTGCTAGACCGAATACAGACAGGGGCGTCCAGGGCTCTTTTACTACTGCTAATGAAAGCCTATGGGCAAGACGCTAGAGATGGTATATATTGGCCAGCATGTTGCTGCTGTCGATGGAATCTCATTGGTATTTGGTTCATGGGGCGTATTAGTATCTCGCAAGCGTCGTTCCACAGACGAGGAGATTCCCGAGACAGAGCGACGCTAGTCGGGATGCTGCCATCATAGAATAAACGCGCCAAAGGAGAATCGTTGCGCTCGCTGGGCTCCTCTGGGAGGCAATTTCACCACCGAAGTGAAACCCATCTTTGCTTGGTTGGGCATTACGGAGCATAGGCGGGATAATGGTTAATTGATACCAATTTAAACCCTCTCTCCGGTTGTCTTCGTCGGTGGATGCCTGATATTGCAGACAGTTACGCACTACGGAGTACAGGTTCTTACCTTCAATGCTCTTAGCCTAATCATTTTGCGCTGCGCCTGTCCATGGCTACTCCGAAGAAGTGACGGGTAACGTATAGCCTTTAGGCTTGTGCAAAGGGATGGTGTTAGTCATAGTCGATCTTGTTCGGAACGGCCAGAACCAAAGATGTAATCATGCATGGTGATCATCGTTGATGACTGTCCTTCTCCTCTATGGTGCGACATCCTTCGGTGCTGCCGGAGGCGTGATGACAAGGTGATTTTACGGCTGTGCGCCTCCTACTGATGAAATGAAAGAGATAGGACGTATGCTGTAGATTTCAGGCAGCATTTGATGCAGAGCGGGAAGCCGCTTTTTCGGATTTAGTAGTTGAGGATGCTGATCGTGTCCTGGTTGACAAGCTGGGCGACTTGCATGCTGGCCCACTAGAGAAGCCGGGCTGGGTCTCCGCCATTGGAGACATTACAAGTACATGTCTTGGACACTGCGTACAAGTAGGTGCATGTATTAGTCGATCTTGGCCCGTTGCCACTGTCTCTCCATGTTGCGAGACAGTTATGACAGATGGCCATCGCAATTTCACCACCTTCGTGCTGGATACGGATGACCAGCAAACTGGAGACATTTTCATTTGCCAAAAATTTGGCTGCTCGGGTGCAACAACCGGATTGCACCCTGATACTATCGGGAGGGTTCCGTTTCATCAACACTAGTGAGCTTATGGGGCAGGTGCCTCACCGTATATAGATCAGCAATAGGAGCAAAAAGGACTTCGTACGGAGTACTCCGTATTGGTAACGAATCACTTCGTAATCCGTATTCATGCTGCACTCCAAGCCTCTTGGTTGCTTGTGCCAATCTTATGATACGGCGTACCTTGATGCATAAACGAGAAGGCTGGGCTCAACGAAACGCCAGAGCACTTGCTTGTGCTCCGTACGAGAGTTCTGGCTAACAGCAGCACCTTTGTTCTGGACTGATCGTCGTCTGATGTGGCAGACGGAAGGCTGTGCACCAATTAGATGCCCACACTAAAACGGTTATAAACGGGGACCGGCTTTGCGATATCGCGCTTCCAGCTTGGCCCCGACTCTCATTCGCGAATCGTTTGAGCTCCCTCCAACTTCGCTCTGCCCCAGATTCCGAGATCTACGGGCCAAGCTTTCCATGCTCGAGGTGGGAATCTCTGCTCTCCCGCTGTTTCTTTTTTGGTACGGAGAACCGCACGATAAAATTGCATGCGCTGCATCTATGCATACTTGGACCTCAGCTTTGGCCTCGCGATGCTGGGGATGCTGGGCGGATTCTCCATAAAAGGCACTCAGAGTCCGTGCTGGCAATGGGTCAGGCTCATGCTACGTATCCGGTGCATGTCTGTGCAGAAATGAGGCCGAGCAACCTCCTACCTAGGTAGGGAGGAGGAATGGGGCTCGTACCGGGATGCATGTCTGACAGGTCATGTCTGGCCCCGGCACCTCGTCGACTCCGAAGGGGGCGCTCCGTTGTACACGGGCCCTGTTGGGGCCAGAGGAGGAAAAAACCTTCAATGGACGCAGAAGGCATGAATCGTACGGGGAGAGGCATGCATGCTTCTCGCGGATTCGCCCCTCGCATTGCTAGGGCTTGCGATGTTATGATTGTCGAGGCCCCGTTGCGCGGGTGGACCTCCCCACGAATGTGAATTTCAGTCCGGCCAGAGACCGCGCATTCCATCAAGCACCGCGTCTTTTTTACAGCTTCCTCGCTGTTGCTGCTGCTGTTTAGCATGTGGAGAGCACGGAGCATTTTCACCTGTCTGATAGAGCTACGAGCAATAGCCGTTTGGGATGCAAGTGTCTGCATAAGTGCGATTGTAGCTCCCGTCTCCAGTTGCATGCAGAGCAGAATACGAAGAGCATAGATGCGGCACAAAATGGGTGGGTGGCTCTTGGATTATCGTCAAGCGGAGAATCCTGGTTCGATGGACGAGAAGTCCGACTGCCTTCCAGAGCCGCTAGTGCGGTTTCCTCGTAATGTTGGATCCCCCATGAGCTTTTGCTGGTGGTCCGGCTTGATACAAGAGTCCGCCTACCAGGCTGCAAAGACAACGCACATGGTCGCAGGGACGGTTCAATGGCAGTAGGACAGACGCCGTGCTACCTGAACTTATCAAGGGAGAGGCTGGCTGTTTGCTTCCAATGTTATTGGCAGATCAAGCCGGCCTGGGCTTTCTCTCTGGTGCCGTCTCGCCCTGATTTTGAGAGACGCTTCATTTCCCGACTCGCCCAAATCTCATAAAGGGGGGGAAGCCACTGCAAGCTCGGATCTTGCCATTAGCGAACGCGCGCTACTACCGTGCACTAGCGGGCATTGGATTACTTTTGTGCTTCGTACATGCACCGCCTAAGATTCAGGTAGTCAGGATGTTTATTCTCTGTAGATGGTGGGGGCTCCAGTATCGCCTGGCCGCTAAGCCCGCAAGGGCCAAAGTCCCCCAAAATTGAGTGCGAGGGTGCAGTAGCAGCAGCGCTACTTGCACTCCATAGTTACGTTTTGCACTCCAGATGCTGCTACACTACCACCACCATCGCAGTGCTAGCACAATTGCTACATTTTATACAGCCGATCCGCCTCAATACGCGTCTTGGGAAGAGCCAGGTGAGACCCCAGGGGCCCCGTTTGCTCTGCCCAGACGGTGCCCTGTGGCGGGGAACACGAATTGGAGCTAGGCCTGATACTGAAGCTGGCCGCTTGCCGTGCACCTGGTGCGTCCATTGGCTTGATAGGGAAAGCTTGAGCTGGGGACCTTGAGCAAGCTCGCCTCCTAGTCTCGCTTCCCACCCGCCCTGGTCAATGGTCGCCTCTTGGCCGTTCTGGAGAGATTCTGTGCCGGAGCTCCGTCGCCTCCGCCGGTCAGCTAATAAAAGTGCTTTTTCTCCGGCGAGCGTGCCTCCTTCTTGATTCTGTTCTTTCTCTCGCTGCTGCTGCCCTCTCTGTCGTTAACGAGTCGTTTGTTGAGCTCCTTCGCTGCTCGCCTTCGTTCGCTGCCTTCCCAGTCTCTCGCTTTTTGGGTCCGCAATCCCCCTGGTGCAGCTGCCTGTTTGCATAATTGTGAGTTGTTCAGAATTGCCTTTTTCGCCTTGTGGCTCCTTGCCAGTCTCGGATCTCGTCTGCTACCTGACTATTCTTTCTCCTCTCTCCTCTTTGATCTCTTTATACCGCAACGCAATTGTGTTTTGTACCACATCACTAACGTCGACTCGTGATATAGCTTACAGTATCACTCACTCGTCACATCCACACGAACGTGTCGTCCTCTATCAGTCAACATGGTGTCCTTCAAATCAGCTGTCCTGGCCGCCACGATGACCTTTGCCTCAATAGCAAAGGCCGACTATTACATTGAACCTGATAGTGTTCCCTTGAGCACGAGACGTGAGATGGTCCTCTCCCAGGGAGGCACGGTTGCATGAAGCTAATAGTGGAGCAGAATCATGGTGTAGCCAAGAGCTATCAACATGCCCCATCATCTGCCAACAGTTAACGACCAAGGTGACATTGGTCAACGACTGCAATCCCGTATGTACTAGATCTGTTTTGATGAGCACAGTATAATCATTCTAACGATTGGATAGAAAACGCTGTCATACGGTTGTCTTTGTGGAAACAACCAGCAGCCTAACATATCTGAATACACATTGACATTGCCATTTTTCATCTGTCAGGAATATGTCGTCCAATGTGTAGCCAATTGCGATGGTGACAACACATGCGCAAGTTCTTGCCAGCAAGATAACCCTTGTGGCGCTACCAACCCTAAGCGATACAACACAACTTCATCCGCTACAACCTCCACTCCCGAACCTACCTCAACCACGGCAGGTGCTGATACCATCTTCACCGATACCCCTGGCGGTGGTAGCAGTGGCGGCAAAGGAGGCAAAGGATCAATGGCTCCTCCCATGGTTGAGATTGGGAGATCATATGGACTGGCTGTTGTTCTCGGAAGCATGTTTGTTGGGTTTGCCATGCTATAACAAGTGAACCTATGGGAGGGTGATATGCGATGGAGCACAGACTGCTCGTGGGTGATCGCACATAATAATCTGATCGGGTTGCTTTTATTTTTTTTTTTCCTCCGGAGCGTGCGTCTTACATTGAATAGCATTATGCGTACTGGGAGAAGTTGGCCATGGGACTTACTTAATATTATTGAATGCTTGTTTTGATACGACAAAATTGAAATGACTGTATAATTTGCCAAGTCACTCTCTGTTTCCCTTTTTGTGATTAATTGTGATTAGCATGTGATTTAGTAAAAGAAAAGACCAGCTAAGTATTGCTTCGGGGGCGGGAAAAGCTGTATTTAGCCTATCAAGACTCGGGCTTTGAAAAAGTTCTTTCTGTGGTTTGACACATGACGCTTCACACATCACGCGACCTTTGCCAAATGGGCGCCATCAACGCCGTCCAGACACTTGATCCAGTGTCGACACGCAACTTGTTGTCTTTCAAACAGACCCAATCACGAGCTCTTCACACCGGATCATGTGCAGGATTTACATGCATATTGACGGATGGAAGCTGCAGGGAGGAAGGCTCTACTAGTACCAGCGGTATCTCGATCCCGGCGTGTCAACGTCACACTAATACCAATGACACGATAGCATCTGTTGCTCGAGGTACAGTACTTCGCAGCACCTTAGTAGACAAAGTGTCTTAGTAGGTACTACTACTAAGCTACATGTACAAGGAGATTAGTAGTACCTGTGCTCCTGGCGCCTCAACGAATTCGGGCTTTCACGTGCTGGCGACTATCAACGCAGGTAGATTACACAGAGTGGGGATCGCGTGAAAGATCCTCCACTAGGCTTTGGGCGCTTGGCCATGGAAGCTCTTTAGGAGCTCTTTGGGGGCTATAGCGGTTCCAGCTCAGGGGATTTAGAGGCCCACGGGCAGATTTTCCGAGGCTCTTTACAGGGGTCCAAGGACCACAAACCGTAGCTTTTCATGCACGCCTCCCAACGAAACTACACTCTTGGTCACTTGGGCGACCAAAAATTCTGTCTGAAGTTTGCGCAGCCTTTAGACGCACGGGAGCAAGGAGTAACCTACTAGTTCTCCCGCAGAGACAAACCTAGAGCACCGGAAAGCTCCCCTTGGCGGCCTTTTGTGCCTTTTTTAAAAAGAACCTCCTGCCTCCCACCAACCGAGCCCCCGGCTCCCCCCCCCCTCTACGATGCCCAGCAACAACACGCTGCCACTGCACCAAGGCGATATTACCTCAACACGAGGTGGTGGCAGTATGGCTCCTAACACAAGTAAGCAGATCTCTTGTCTTGAACCGAGGAGGGATGCTGGTTTCTGGGCGGCGGCTGGTTGCTAGCCGTGCTGGCGCTGTCTGAGAATGATGGTTGGAAGGAATCGGATTTTGTGGCTGACCGCATTGGTGGAATAGAGCAGGCTGTGGCCGAGTGCATCTCGGACGATGCCCTGATCCATTTGAAGTCGTACAAATACTCGAGCGTCGATAAATCACCAGTGTCGAAATACATTTTAGGCCCATGGGTACGGTTCACCGATAATCCCGATTCTGCATGACGTTGATGACCTCGTCGTTGCCTTTGCCCCTCCTTGCGATCGACACGATCAAATAAAGACCTTGACACGAGATAGTGGCTAACAGGTAACGCTTTGCAGTGGAATGCCTTTGTCGAAGTATTGCCTCTATGGATTGCGCCAAACATGGTTACCCTTCTGGGGTTTTTCTTCATTCTTTCCAACGTTGCGTTGATGGTCATCTACATGCCCGACTTGGTGGGACCAGTACGTCACCGACATTCGACCGCGCCTGTGCGCAACCACGAATAATCTGCTGACTGGGGGGAAAATTTAGGGACCGTCATGGTTATACTTTAGCTTTGCGTTTGGCCTTTTCATGTACCAGACGATGGACAATGTCGACGGCAAGCAGGCGAGGAGGACCGGAACCTCGAGCGGGCTGGGCGAGCTCTTCGACCACGGCATCGATTCGCTTAACTGCACACTCGCCAGTTTGCTTGAGACTGCTGCCATGGGACTGGGCACCTCGCCTTCTGGCATCTTCACGGCCCTTATTCCGTGTCTTCCCATGTTCTTTTCAACTTGGGAGACCTACCACACGCATACGCTATACCTAGGATTCTTCAATGGTCCGACGGAAGGCCTCCTCATTGCCTGCGGCATCATGATCATCTCCGGAATCTACGGGCCGGATGTTTTCACCAAGCCACTGGCACATATCTGGGGCGACCACCTGGAGGGAGTTGCTCATCTCATTGGCGACGTCTCTTTCCGGGATATCTGGGTTGGCATGCTGATTCTGCTGCTGGTCACCTGCCATATCCCCTTTTGTGTGCTCAATGTCGTTCGTGCGCGCCAAGCGAAGAACCTTCCGGTTCTCCCTGTGTTTCTCGAATGGATTCCAATGGCCGTCTTTACCATCTGCACCGGCGCTTGGGTCTTTTCCCCTTACAGCACTCTCATGAAGGATAACCATCTTGTCCTCTTTTGCTTCACCATGGCCTTTGTCTTTGGGCGTCTGACGACTAAAATGATTCTTGCGCACTTGACCCGCCAGCCATTCCCATTCTGGACCGTCATGCTGACTCCACTGGTTGGCGGTGCCATCCTTGGAAACCTGCCTCGCATTGGCCTTCCCCAGATTAGCCCTCAGCTGGAGTTGTTCTATATGTGGGCATATTTCGTCTTTTCCGTGGTGGTCTATTTCCGTTGGGCCTACCTAGTGATTACCAGCATCTGCAACTTTCTGGGCATCAATGCTCTCACTATCCCAAAGGAGAAGCAGTTGGCCAACAAGATGGCTGCCAGAGCCGCCACTAAGCTGCACTAAATAGTGTTGCTGCTTCTTGTTGCCTTTGGGAACCATGAACCCCTTCTTTTCATTGCCAGTTCTCTACTGTTTTCTGTTCTTTGTTCCTTAAACACAAATAATGCCCTCATGAACCGAAGTTAGAGATATTGATGCGGGACTAGGATTTCAACACCCGGTAAGTAAGATTAAAAAAGACGATTCGACAAGATTTCAACTAGAAGATATGGTTTGGGGGCAACTATAAAGAGAAATGGGGAGAGAGGAGAGAGAGGAGAGGAACACCTGCTTGTATATGAGCGACCCAGTGTGTGGTACGCATGGTTGACTGGCGTTGGTTTGGTGCTTTACGCTTTTTATCATGAACATGCTCTAGCCCTAGGGATCACCGGGCTACAATGGGTGATGATGTGTAATATTCTTATATCGTATTGCTATTAATATCGGGGCTAAATAGATTCAACGTCATGTCCAAGAGCCACCATTTTTTCTAACAAAACACAAAAACATGTGCACATTCTCAAACGGGACCACTTCCAGTGAAACACATGTACTATTGGCCCAGAGCCAAACAGCTGCCGTGGAACGAGGTAGGAGTATAAAACCTCCTAAGCCACTTGGAGACTAACAGTGCCGAACGCAGCGGCTTAACGATGCCCACCAGGAACAGGAACAGGAACAGGGTTCTAGAGGACTCCGCAAAGCGGTTTAGCGGGGTGGCTCCCGCAGTGCCGCAGTGGCCACGACACCCCGTACTTGTCTGGTGCTAAGATAACCAGCCCTGGGCCGGCGCATCAGATAACAGATTTACAGCATCGACGCCGAGGCGCCGCGCGATGACAATCTTATCCTGAGCATCATCCTTTTGTCTGGCGCCGCTTCTCCTTTCCTGTTGTTGGTCTCTCGCATTGGGGGACAGCGCAGATTGGCCCTGCAGCTTGGAGCCTTGGAGATCGTACAAGCCTTACAAGAGATGCCTTTCAACGTCCTGCGGGCATCCCTTGTGGTCCCGCTCCTTGGCCTCATCGGCGCAGCATTCGGCATCGGAACCTTGACCGACGACGACTTGCGTAACCTGCCGTCTCCCGGAGGCGATTTCGATATTCACAATGGAAAACTCCTAGCCCCGATCCTCATACCGCGAGTGCCGGGGACCGAAGGGCAAAACAAGACGCAGCACCACTTCGTCGACTTCTTCAAAGCCAATCTGCCGGAATGGAAGATGCTATGGCAGAACTCGACCTCCAAGACGCCGGCGACTGGAGATAAGGAAGTGCCGTTCTCGAACCTCATCTTCCGCCGCGATCCACCGGGGTCTCGCGAGGGAGAGGTTGGAAGGCTGACATTGGTGGCGCATTACGATAGCAAGCTTGAGCCCAAAGGCTTCATCGGGGCAACGGACAGCGCGGCGCCGTGTGCAATGCTCATGCACGTTGCGAGGAGCATTGAGGGGGCTCTCGCGTCAAAATGGAAATCAGAGGCGGCGGGCGGCGACGGGTTTGACGACGATTTGGAATCGAGCGTTGGTGTGCAGATATTATTGCTAGACGGGGAGGAGGCTTTCGTGCGCTGGACGCAGACGGACTCATTATACGGTGCAAGGTACGGATCGCATTGTGTTACTATATATCCTTCTCGATTTGGTGTCATTAACATTGCGTTCTCAGATCACTTGCCGAGACATGGGAATCTGAATTTCATCCTTCCATGTCAACTTTCAGGACCCCCCTACACTCCATTAGCCTTTTTGTTCTCTTGGACCTCCTCGGATCAGCCAATCCCCATGTGCCATCCTACTTTCTGACAACACACTGGGCGTACAAGAACATGGCGGCACTGGAGAAGCGCATGCGCGACCTGGGGCTTCTCGAATCCAACCCTAGCCGTCCATTTCTACCGGACACGAACAAGCGTTCTGATCAGTTCGGCTATGGAGGCATTGAAGACGACCACATTCCCTTCCTGAGACGGGGTGTTGACATCCTCCACCTGATCCCGTCGCCGTTTCCCGGAGTGTGGCATACAATGGAGGATGATGGTGAGCATCTTGACATGCCGACTGTTCGAGATTGGGCAAAGGTTGTCATGGCATTCACGGCAGAGTGGATGGATTTGTCTGGACATTTCCCCAAGCCTGGTGCAAACCATAAGAGGAGTGAAACGATGATTGAGACGAGTCAGAAAACAGAGTTATGACTGCGTTGGGGGAGATTTCTATGATTGGAATTTGGGAAATACGCAATCACACCACAGCCACTGGATGAGTTATTGCAACAGGGTATATGAAGCTATCATGGAGCCGGCATTGCGTTGGAATTCGCTCTGTATATATTGATAGATCTTGCAAAAAGCGACATGCATTATTACCGTACACTTTGCTGCACGAGACCGAAAGGGACATCTCAACATCATGACAGCTACGTCCATGTTTGGGCCTGGCGATACAGTCTGTAGCACAGTGCGTAATGTCGCATGCACCGTATGTTGTACATGGCTACTGGCCAATCACAGCCCCCACTTTGCGACTCTACGGCACTCCAACCACGTAACCTTTAGGACCAAAGCTCTCTAAGCTGTCATCTTGGAGCAGCATCTCCCTCGTCCACCCACGCCGTCTGCCATCATGCGTTTCTCCGTAGCCTCGACTCTTTTGGCGCTCGCCACTGCCGCATCCGCTGCTTCCTCATGGACCTTTTCAGACGGCACCGTCAAGGTGTCCTCAAAAAGTGGCAATGATGCATCAGAGAAGTAAGCTTCCCTGGCGCCAAGAAAGAGCTTCTGCTTGTCACTTTACCAAGCCTTGCGGGGCGTTTGGTTATACAATTCGACACGCCGTTTACTAACAATTGGAATTGCAGATTCAGCAGTGCCGACCGAGTGCACAGCACGCTTACCTTGGGTCACCAGGATAAGCTCAAGGTCTTGCTCACGACGAAAGACGGCTCCAAGGCGAAGCGACCACACCAGGCTTTCCTGGTTGTGAAGGAGGCATCCGGCCTGGAAGCGCCATTCCCTCTCACTGTGAAGGACTCCGGGAAGGGAGTTGTCGAGATTGTATGTTGAACACTTTGAGTAAAGAGAAAAAATTGGTTGGCAAATGTCTAACGCCAGGACAGTCTCAAAAAGATCTCCCCGTCCAGCTGCTTCTATCGCAGGAGCCTCTCGAAGCCAGCCTTGTCCTGGGCTCCTTTGGCTCTACCGAGGGCTCAGTCACCCCTGTTTTCGATTTCACTGTCAAATTGGACCCCGCCGCCGCTCTTCCGAATTATGAGAAGCCGTTGCGATATGGCAAGCTTGCGGAGATTCACCACATTTTCCGAGCCGACCCCAAGAACCCCCCCAAGATCATCTCAATTGCATTCGCGCTTGCCGTACTGGCTACTGTGCCGGCCCTATTCATCGGCGTACGTTTGATGGCTTCTCTCAGCTGTGACAAGAAGATGAAGATATGCTGACTTATATCATAGTGGTTTGCTCTTGGTGGAAACTTTACTCATGCACAGAAGGCTTTGGGCAATGCTCCACTCTCACACGCAGTTTTCTTTGGATCAATCATTGCGATGGAGGGCGTTTTCTTTCTCTACTACACACAGTGGAACTTATTCCAGACCCTACCGGCCATTGGTGCTGTTGGCGTGGCCGCCTTCTTGAGCGGAACAAAGGCTCTAGGAGAGGTTCAGCGCCGACGCTTGGCTGGTGAGAGGTGAGAGCTGTAAAGAGTAAGTCGGGTCACACAAAAAGGAGTAGAGATGGAGGCTATATTCTCGTTTAGAAGTAACTGGACTGGATCTCTAGCATGGCCTAATTCTGGCTGAAGCGGTAATTGGCATCCGGCGGGACATGAAATGCATCTATTGATTAGATGAGGGATGAGGAGATATAAGCGCATTGCCAAGTTGATGTAAAATCATTAAAATCATGTGTATTAAAGCATAGATAACCTATCGCTAAAAACAAATGTTCGGATCAGATGCACGCTGATCTACCGAGGCCGAGCATGAATGACGCTACGTCGTCCCATGTGTGATGATGTCAGCAGCCTTTTAACTTCCAACTTCAACATAAGATCCTGCGCCCGCCCTCGCCGTTAATATCAACTTTATTTGAGGTTGAAAACACTGTGCCCTTTACGGATTAGGGTTGGATGCTTCAATTTAGATGAAGTCCTTACGTGTCATCTCGTAGGTGGATGCAGAGCGCCATATTTACCCAAACAACTATCTGGGAATTGTCGTACACCGGGGCAAAACAGCTGGTTGTTTACCGGACCAAGCCTCAATATCGAAACTGGTCTGCTGCCAATAGAGGGAGTTTGAACAAAGATTTAATATGTAAGTCCTCTGCAGTCAACGCATCATGTCTCGGCGGCTGTCAGTAGCGAGTGTAACGGGCCTTTCTTTTCTTCTCGTGAAACTCACCCGACCCCACCGTCCTGTGTCTCGCCACCGGCTGTGTCTCGCTTCGTGTTCGTCATTCGCGGAAGCTAATGTTAATTGTTCGCAGGGCGTTCACAATACCGCCAGCCGAAGAGACGCTCAAGCATCCGGCCTTCCCCTCGGTGATATGGGCTCTGGAGCCTCACCGAGCGGGCAAAGTCGAGGCTGCAAACGGGCGAGGCGGCCCGGTGAAGATTGCTTGGGAGATTCATGGAGATGGACCGACCAAGCTTGTGGTATGTGGCTCTCATTCATCCTCAGGCTCCGGTTATTGAGGATTCGGTCTCTTTTACTGATGAATGAGGGCTATTGTTATGATTATTCTTGCTGATGTTCTTGTGGTTTTGTTTGCCATGTTTAGCTTATCATGGGCTTGGCCGGCGTAAAGACCTCGTGGCAGCGCCAGACGAAATACTTTGGCCACGATCGCGCGGATGAGTATTCTGTCCTCATCCTAGACAATCGCGGCATGGGAGACAGCGATAAGCCTCTCGCTCGCTACACCACCAGCGCCATGGCCGCCGACGTTGTCGACGTGCTCGACCACGTTGGCTGGACCGCCGAGCGCGAGGTCCACGTCGTGGGCATCTCTCTTGGCGGCATGATTGCTCAGGAGGTCGCATGTGCCATCCCCACGCGCCTACGTTCCCTGATCCTGGTCGGGACCACGGCGCAGTTTGAGAGCGGGCCCGCAAAGTCTTGGACCGACGCCATCTGGCAGCGTGTGGGATTCGTCATCCCCAAGTCAGAGGAGCAGGGGATCGCGGATACGAGCCGGCAGCTCTTTTCAGACGAATGGCTCGCCGCTCCCGACGATGCCTCGGCACTGCCCTCACCCAAGACGACGTCTCGCTGCGGTCCCGCACCGGGTACCCCTGATGGAGAGTACCTCGCTTTCGACAGCAACTTTCAGCGGTTTCAGGCGCAGGAGCTTTTCAAGAAGCGCCAGGCCGGGTGGTTTACGAGGCAGGGCTTCCTATGCCAGCTTATAGCGGCGGGATGGCACAGGAAATCGCCGGAGCAGCTGCGCCAGATGGCGGACAAGGTGGGCAGAGAGCGCATCTTGATCATGCATGGGACGGCAGACAATATGATCACGGTGCCGAACGGAGAGAAGCTGATCAAGTACATCGAACCGAGCGTGGGGCTGATTGTCGAAGGGATGGGCCATGCGCCTGGCATGGACAAAGCGCAGTGGTTCAACAGCCTGCTGGAGGAGAGATTTATCGCATGGGACAAACTTGGTTAAGACGGGGAGAAACGACGCTACGAATATATGGGTTGCGATGCTATATAAAGGAGCGTGCGTGCTACGAGCGTCCTAGTTTGCTCGCGAGTTCAAATATCGACGTGTATTTAGCTTATATATGCACCAGAGTTAGCCACTTGGTATCTTTGTTTTTCCTTTTTATAATAAACTTCTTTATCCAGTGGACAAAATAAAAAAGAAACGCTCCTCTCATATGAACTCTTTTCTATGGCAAGACCAACCCAACACCGCTAAGGTGGTTCTCATCCAGCTGGTTCTTCTTGTCGACGCCTCCAGCTATGGGGTTGGCCCTGTAGTTGAAGAGGTAATAGTGCAGCTGGCCATCGCCCGCGCCAAACTTCTGCTGCTCCAGGAAGAGGCCGTTGTCCATGAGGGAGAGGGCGTTGAAGACGTCGAACTTGGCGAGCTTGGCGAGGATGAGGGCGTCGTGCATGAGGTCGTTGAGGCGGGTTTTGAGGGCGGCCTTGTCAGAGGGCTCCTTGAGGGCGGCGTCGGTGGCGTAGTAGAAGAGGTAGGCGACGCGGATGACGTCGTGCTTGGGATTGTTGATGGCAGAAGACTCGATGCAATAGAAGGAGAAGAAGTCGGTTATATTCTTATCGCTATCCTGGAGTGTGTGTTAGTAAAACTTGGCTGAATATTGGGTGAGTGAAGGGCAAGGTTGCTTCATACCTCGACGACATAAGACCAAATGTATTGGTCCTGTCCGGGCTCAACAGTAGGGCAAAACCAGTGGGTGGCTTCTTCCTTTGACATCTCGGGGGCAATATCAAATCGCTTCATGTATCGATCCATCAAGTTGATGACGGCTTCGATATCCGCAGGCTTCATCTCACGCAAGCCCTTCGTGGAAGTATGATCCGGGACGGTATACTTGCGAATCTGGTACTGAGGCTTGCTTCCGTGAGGCAGGTGGACGAAACTGCACTCGTACAGCTTCTGCCAGTTAAGCGAGCGGTGGTAGTATCGGCATGTGCTGATGGGCTTGGGGAGGACGATGCCCGCGGTAAACAAGCCTTGCCAGATCTCGTGCTGGTTGCTGATGCGGGTGATTTCTTTGATGAGGACGGGGGCAAGGCGCTTGCCGCGGAGCTTCTTGTGTACGCAGAGGAAGTTGACTTCGGAGCAGGTGATGACATTGTTGCGGACTCGTACGCGCACTGGGATGGCGGAGATGAAGGCGACGAGCTTGCGGGACTGGCTGGCACGAACGCCGACATGGTAATGCTTTGCCCAGCCAGGAGGCATCATGGCCCTGTGTTTCAGTAGTCTCGATTAGCATTGTCATGCTCCCAGGTAATGATGGCATGCGTAGGAGCTGAAAAGGCCAACTCACCATTTTAGGATGCCAGGGCCGTAGTTGAATCGGAACATGGCTTCGTCGTCCTCAACGTAGTGTCCGTTGAGCAGCTCGTAAACCTCCTTGATCTCGTCGTCGTTGGTCAAGTCCATTGTCACCCACTCGAATCCAGCAACAAGCGGCGCAGGCTCTTTGGAGACTTCGTCCACCGTCTGGATCCTCAGGGGCCCCTCCTCAACGGTCTTGTCGTCCTCGCCAAACTTGGGCACCGGCTGCGTCTGCCAGAACTTGTACGAAGCCATGTCCTTGACGTTCTTTCCAGCCGCTGCGAGGCCCGTCATGATGTCCTGCAAGTTCATCTTCTTGAGCAGCTCGGCGATCTGGTCGGGCGAAGGGTTTGCACTGCCGGACGCTTGTGACAGCTCCCCCGCGAGAGCAGGGTTGAGCGACATGAGCTCCTGGAGTTGCTGGGGCGTGAGCCCTCCGATGGCCTTCTTCAAGTCGGCCTCTGCATCGCCAGATTTGCCCGTCAGGACCTCCTTAACCTTCTTTCTCTTGGACTTCTTCTTCTTCTTGCCAGAGGCGGCCGAGGCCCCGCCAGCAGCAGAAGCGTCACCCGCTACGGGCTCCTCATCTTCCTCTTCGCCGTCGGATTCGACCGCGGCCTGTTTGTCCTTGATTTCGGCGTCGACTTCGTTGACGACTGGGTCAACCGGTTTGGATTCCTCGGCAGGCATTGTTTCGGCGGTGGCTTCTGCGTTCCTGGCGTCGCGTGCTTTTGCGCAAAAGGTTCAGTTACAATGCGGAGTGGTGGGGTTCAGGAACCGAATCTCTGTCTGCGACCTATGGTGGGGTCGCGACAAAGCTGGAGATGACATGTGGTTGTTTCAGGCCAGCGATGCTGCCTGGAGCAGAGGTTTTTTTGGCTGCTGGGTCTTGGTTTGTTGCTCAGTTTCTTTTGAATAACACAACTGCGTTCACTGAACTTTGATAATGTGTCAAAATCCATATGAATTGACGTTTTCTATTAGCCTCTATATTTCGATTGGAAGCTTCCTACAAAGATACTTGGTAGCTAGCTTAACAGGCGCAAGGACTTATCGGTTATATAATTGTCGCTGCTACTATTCATTGACTTCACTGCGCAAAGGCGTTGAGCTTTAGCAAGCTATTTTTAGCCCTACAGATAATGAAGGAGCTTCATCCTTGATTCTCAATATCTAACCAGTAGGTGCAGGTGATGCACGGAGAATAAAACATTTAGTTGCATCCGCTCGCCTTACCCTGAAGTAAATTAAAACTGCATTGCAGGTGGTTTGATCAAGCTATCCCTCTTCGGCTTGTGGGTGCATAATATAGAATAGCACCCTCAATCCATCATCCAATAGGCGGAGTGCCAGAGTGGTTAATGGGTATGACTAGAAATCATATGGTTTCGGCCTCGCAGGTTCGAATCCTGTCTCCGTCGGACGTTTCTTTTTTTGCGCACTGTTCTATGTGTAAGGGAACAATTTTTTTCTGCGCCCATTTGCCCATTTCCCTATAGTCCTCTTGCGCTCCGCTTCACAACATCCAACATCCAATAAGGCGGAGTGCCAGAGTGGTTAATGGGTATGACTAGAAATCATATGGTTTCGGCCTCGCAGGTTCGAATCCTGTCTCCGTCGGACATTTCTTTTTTGGGTTTATTTCCAAATGGTTAATTTTTTTGCTTTACAGATCCAATTGCCCTGCCTGAGATTGGCCTTGGAATTGATTGTGCCAGTAATGGCGACGCCTAAGTGCTTTGCTTAACTCTCCGACCATTATCCCTAGGGTGTAAGATTTTTCCATGTCCCATCAGTCGTAAGGGTGCTTCTTTCTTTGCGAAATGAGCGGAACTATCCGCCTGATAATCCTTGAGACACTGCCAAATTCTCGATCATCAGATTTGTATGGTTATTGTGTATTTGTTGCGGTGCCACCGTATCTGGGAGCGGGTGTCTGTGCATGTTACGCGAAATCTTTGTCAATCGTATGCTGTGCCTTCCAGGTCAAACGACCTCATAATAGCCAGGCTGACTGGTGCAAAGCCTAAAATGTCATTATGCCCTTGTTGTAAAGTTAGAGGAATATACATGGCACCGAAATATATGAAAGACTATGGCAACTTACCGCCAAAAGGAAACAGCTCTTGACGAATTATAGTATCCTCGCCTGTTTTCCATGTGGTGACGAACGAATCTTTGCTGGTTTGAACCGTCCAAGATTCTTTCCAAGAATCGAACTCATCATCATCCAGAATGCCAATCGTTTCGCCTGCAGCAGCGCGAAATAGCTTATTATCCTCGGTCCAGGGGATGTCCATATCATTCTTTGCATGCACCAGACTGATTCTCAGCCTGTTCCTGGTATGGCGGACAATATTTGCGAGTCTGTCAGCCGAGTGCCATTTATCGACGATATACCTATCAAGGATTCGCTTGAAAAATGGCCAGAAAGCAAATGGTCCGAGAGCTGGTACGAGGCCCCCGAAACGATAGCCACTCAACATTGTGGCCAAGTCACTGAATGCGGCAACGAGTACAATGCCTGCGAATTCGACTCCCTGAAGGGCATACCGCTCAGCGACGCCGCTGGCAACGGCAGTTCCCAGGCTGTGGCCCAGCAGAACGATCCTATTTGGGGGAATCTTTGCCACGTTGATGGCCCAGTCGACGACGGTGGCGGCATCCAGGATGAGGCCTTTTTCGTCTGGCGTACCTGTAGAATGACCGAAGCCGCGGTAGTCAATAGCCAAAACATGATAAGACGACGTGTCGGTCAAGGCATGGTAACTGTCCGGCCGAGTGTTTTGAGCGATGTGACCAGCGTTCTGTAGGTGAGATGAGAGTTAACATGTGAGGGAAGAAGAGACATTTTGGTAAGCCAGCTTACCCCATGGACTGTCGAGCGACTCTTATTAGGACGATTTTTTAAACTTTTGTCCGGGGGGGTGAGATGCACTTACATGAGATGATCAGCCTAGCCTCCGGATCGCTCGCTAGCAGTCGGAACGATTCGGTTCGTGTAAAGTCGTGGCAGAGGCCGGTTTCTTGTGTCGCTACCCTGGCTTCGTGCTGCAGATATAGGGGCAGTGGCATAATATGCCAAGCGTAGATTGTCTCTCCATCTGAGGTTTGAATTTGAAACGGAGTCACTTGATTTTCTGTTGAGATACCATGGGCGTTAGAAGCAAAGACTTCTTCCATACCAGCGCATGACTACGAACTTGCGAAGCCCCAGCCTTCTGGGGCGTTAATATCTGACCACCATAACGAATTGACGGTATGAGCATATAAGAAGCTGTGCCAGTGTAAGATTAAGCGGCTGAAAAGAGTGAGGCTGCATGTATTCCGACTTACTGCCTTTGGAAGAAAGGAATCACGCCCAGTCCTATGAGAGCGATGTAGAAGGTGAGGGGCGCGGCAGCCACCCACATGGATGCCCGAAGGATAGGATGCAAGGGAACCGCCATTCTTTTGGGACGCAATGGTGCAACCCTTGCGTCTTGGATCAATGAATGCTGTCGAAAGGCTGTAGAAATCTAGGCGTTGATGGAAGAGGGTCCGGAGCTGATGAATCAGTCAACTGGTGTGTGGTGGTGGGGGGTTTCGTAAGCCGGACCTCCGCCATTCCTCACCTCGAGAACTAGACAAGATCCTCCATTCTTACATTCTTGACGAACTCGCAATGAGCTTGATGAACGGGCTTTAGGAGAGTGCTGGTGGACATTCTGCCTATTCTCGCTTGGTTGCCAATTTTGTGATGCCGCATATATTTGATCAACTGGTAGGCGCTATCACATTTACAACTTGGTCATCTGCAGGTTTGACACCCTTTCCCACACGGATTCCCTGTACTGGGGCATATGAGTAGAGGAATACGGAATTCTAGCAGCTGAGTTGTTGCATTTGGCACTCGTCTTCACAATTTTTCTCCCAATTTAACGATTCAAGCTTGGTTCTGCAAAGCATGGCGGGAATGAAGCCGCCATCAGATCTGTTTTATCAAGCTACACAACGATTGGAAACGGTGCTGCAGGGCCAACAGCCTCCGCGAGATTCACCCTGCCTGGCCCCCCCCCCCTGCCACGCCGAGACGTAGCATGTACGAAGTAGCAGCAGCATGTATCCGCTATTTGCCGCTTTGTGAGACATCTTGGGCAGTACGAAGCACGGCAGAGGGCCTACCAAGGCTTAGTGCGCCTGTGGAAGAACGTTGGGCACTGGTGGCTGGCGGCGGTTGAGGCTCAATAGGATCTACCGCACCTGGGTAACTACATACTATGGAAGGTATGCTGCTCGCTAGTACGGCACATTCTAGTAGGTATAGGTAGAGAGAGCTCTGTCCCTGTTACGGAATACCTTCAAGGTCCAATGCCAATATCATGCATGTAAGCCTCATAACTGGGTCGGAGGATCCAAGTCAGACGGGCCAGCGCCGCGCCGATCTGTTTTGTTGGGTGTGACTCTGGTCTGGTAACACGGATGATGAGAAGAGGCTCCAGCTCCAGCTCGTAACGGCTTGTAAGCTCTACTGGCAGTGCTAATGGCTAATCCTTCGTGCCTGGTTACAGGCGTGCATTAAGCACTGTGAACCTGGCTGGGCAAGAGGGGACGGTGCGTGCGCACCCGCCAATCCCAGGGCGCTGCCGGCCAGCCCCGTTGCTTTAGCGGGCCAATCAGGCGGTCCCTGCTGCAGAAGCCTCGATGGCACTGCAGCAGCGCATCCACCCCTAGTGCCAATTAACGGCAGCTTCCAGGATTTGTACCAACACGGCCAGAGTGCGTTGCCGACTATTTTATCGCTGCTCGTCCGTCTGCATCATCACAGCCCGCCTTCGCTGCTGCAACCTCCTCGCCCGTCGCCAGCAGCTCGGCCTCTTGTCCTCGGCCGCTCGGAGGGCTTTCGCATGGCGCTCTTATCATGCTGACCCGCCGCCCATCATCGCCTGTCGCAGTCGTGTAAACCGCCTCGAGCTGCCCGAGACGCGATGGAGAGGAAGCGGAAGCTCCCCGCGAGGACGTCGGCCCGCGTTGAAAATGCCAACAAGCGCCGAAACACCACGTCTCGAGAGGAGCGCTCCATCACTCCAGCGCCTCCCCCTCCCCCCGAGCCCGTCGTCAGGGAGCCAACGCCGCCGCCGCCGCTGCCAACCTCGATCCAACCCGGGAAGCCGTTGCCCACGGTCGAGAGCGCGCAACCCGGCGACCTGTCCGCCAAGGAATACCAATCTATTTCCGAAAGGTGCGTCTGCCGTGATTCATCTTGTTCGCTCTCTCTAACATTCTTGATCCTCCCGACAGCGGTGTTCTTGCAGAATCTCTCTCGCGATCTCGATATCGGTGGATCAACGATGGCCTCTTTGAAAAGTTCTGGACCAAGCCTCACAAGCGCAAGGGAGTGGTCAATGAGGATCCCAAGAACCCTCCCAAGGACAGCATGACCAAAGTTGGACCCGTCACCATCACCATAGAGCCTCACATTGTCGAGGCCACCATGTTTGTCGTCAAGGAAGCCAAGCAACGTCCTCCCCCGCCTCGGCCACCGCAACAGCTATCGAAACCGCCGCCATTGTCTCAAACGCAAGCTCAACCACAGCCTCAGTCACAACCGCTTGCCCGACCGGTCCTCCAATATGGTCCTCCAAACGGCTCCATGCCCCCTCCGCCGGCGCCTGCATCTGCGACGTCGACCCCAACTCCAACCGCAGCCACCACACCAAAGCCTGTCGCTGCCCCGAGTCCTTCTCAAAGACCACCACCTTCCTCGCCGAGCGTTTCAGGGCCCCAGCCATCACCCTCGCCGCTTACGACCATCAATGTCGCCACGTCACCATCGCCTGGCCTAGCATTGTCTGCGCAGCCTCCTATCCCCTCCCCTGCGCCTCCACCCTCGCTGCCATCAGCCACTCCACCACCTCTGACGCGACAGCCCTCAAATCCCCTTCCAGGCCAGCAGCAACCTCAAACGCCGCTGGCAAGGCCCCCACCGCCGCCGCCCCCAACCACGACGGCTCAAGCTCGACCAGTCAATACTGGGCCGGTCCAGTCTCCAGCTGCGGTTAAGCCAGCAACGCCGGTTACGGGACGCCCTCCGCCTGCAGCCAAGCCTGTCCCCAACGATCCGGTTATTGCCCTGCTCGCACAGAAGGCTTCGGGGGATCCTGAGCTGCGTGATCTTATGAAGAGAGTTGCCGTGGGTCAGGCCAAACAAGGAGAGCTCGACCGCTTCCAGAAGATAATTGACCAATTGAACGCGGAATATCGGCGGAGCGGTGGGCAGCAGGGTCCCTCGGCCGACAGGCTACTCGTAGATGGAAGAACTGTTAAATATTTTGCGGATGAAGTGCGAACCATTCTTGACATTGTTCTGGCGTCTAACCCTCGTCAAAGATCAAGCGAGCTGAGACCCCCACCAAGGAGCGATCCTCTGGTCGTGTTGCTTGTGAAAACTGCATTGGAAGACCAAAAGACCAGCGACATGATTCGACGCGTTGCTGAAAACCGTCCCGGTTTCACGGATGCAACAGATCTCAAAGAGATTCTCGACCGGCTCAACAGAGATGCAAAGCCTCCTCCTCAGGCGCAGCCTGCCCCTCTCACAGCGAAGCAGCCGCTCAATGACACTCCTAATGGCACCCACATGCGAGCCTCAAATCCCCCAACGCCTCAGCAGGCGAACCCTCAAGCACTGCGGTCGAAGGGACCCCCGCCGGCGCCGAAGCCCGATATTTCCGCCGTTGTGTTTGATTTTGGGAACGGTGATCGCTATCTGTTTCCCAAATTTAGCATTCTGGAATATCTGCCCACCCCATCCGGCCAAGAGGTTGTTGCATCATTCCTCATTGTCCGCAAAGGAAGCACGTCCGAGTATGGTGGGGACCCCAAGCTTGACTATTATCAGCCTGTCACGATTCGCATCTCTACGCATACCGGACGATACCTGGAAAACCTGATCCGCGTAGTAGCCCCTCAAGATGAAGTACGACGATACATGGACGATGTCATGGATAATATGACGCGTGCCGAATATGTATTACTGGCGATGCACCTGCCAAGAGTTTCAAAAGATGAAAAGGCAAATGGCGTGCTCGAGGAACCCAAGATTAATGGGTCAACACCCAGGATCGAAGCGGACTCTGACCAGACTGTAGAGGTGAACTCTTCTGTTCTGTGGACAAAGACGGCCAACCCTACTAAGCAGTTGGAATTCCTCAAACCCCGAGATCCAGAAGAAGAGAATGAAGCCAAGTATAGGCGCCTCATTCAATCGGTGACGGCTAAAGATTCTTCATGACTGTGAGCGTATTGATGATTGACGTCTCCCAAGGCGGCATAGAATGTTTGACGACGCTGTGTACGGTTAGAAACTTTTTTTGTTATTTAGATGCTTCAAAGACATGCATTTCATGGAGCGGGAGAAAAGGGGTTTTGGAGTATTGGATTGGCATGGAGGATACGGATAATTTTTCATATGTCTTAACACATGGCTGCTGTAACATCTCCATCTAGCACAGCTGGGCTCTCTGATATTAACGGCGTAATTTTGAATAAACAAGATGATTTCGCTGAATATTACGCGGGTTTTCTCTACGATACACGAATGTATAATGATGAGCATTATTGAAAAGAAGAGGAAAAAGAGTAAAACTAAACAAAAAGACAACCTCTTGAGAGGTGTGGCGGATCTCTCCCGCCGGGAATTGAACCCGGGTCTCAAGCGTGACAAGCTTGCATACTGACCACTATACTACGGAAGATGTTCAGACGTTTTAGCGCCTGAGTAGGTGGCTGGCTCTTGGAAAGAGAGCGGAGTTATTTTGTTTAAGTGTATTGGGTCTAGTTTAGACGCGGACGACTAATGCATTGAATAGGTAGATAGGAAACAGGATGCGAATGCAATTGTATATAGCTGCAGTGAATATGTCAAAAACATGAATGTGAAACTTTATGGAAAACACACCGCGAGTGGTAGTCTGACTTTTTTTTTTGAAGAATATGGCACTTATGCATCGGTTGTCTCTTATGTTGCTGCATAGTAATATGTGCAGCATTTAGGTGATGGAAGCATCTCTACTGTAATATGAAGGGAGTCATACAAGCTCAACCCTGCGTTTCATGATTGACCTCTCAGTCTACCGAGTACCAACTATGGCAGTTAGCTAATTCAATATTTTAATTAGCACTGTTTGGCTCACTCCAACCGACCCAGGATATTTCTTGCATTCTTTGTTGGCGCCTCTTGTAGAGCTACGATACAGCCACTTGCGCCAAGGATCTCGGCTGACTCAGCAGACAATCGGTGACGTTAACCTTATTCAAGGGTCTCATTCCTTACCCAACAGCTGCTAGGCAGCCAACCACCTGCAGCACTTCAAACCACGACCAAGTTTGGCGACCACTGACCTATCAATCAATGTAACTCTAGCCTATGCAACCAATTACTTGTCCTGTTCAATCGACCCGTTTGTGTATTTGTGATATTTTGCGCCTGAAACTGATATAAATGAACTCTCATTGATTCGTCCTAATCCTTCGCAATGGGCCAGTCCCCCTCTCAGGAGCACTGGGCTCAACGGACACACGAAGAGCTGACACAGGAGCTCGTGAGCCTCCAAGCGCCCGGCATCGCCCATAGACAGTGTCGCTGATCTCGCGTGGCAGGCATACAGATTTAAAGAAAAGTGTTTTACCTCGATTGAGTATTATTCACTAAAAGATGTGTTCAAGAATCTTGCCGACCAGCAAGGAGACATCCGGTACCTTAAGGAAGACACCATAGCTCGCTTCCTAGAGATCCCAGACATCCTCGGGGCATCGCCTGTAATTTTCCACATGGTTTCGTATCTTGGTGCTTTTCCTTTTCTGCAAGAGGCGCCAGTTGTATTGGAGCTCGCACAATTGATCATGGTCGTTGTCATCATGACGGAACGGTATAAACGCGTGTTGGCCAAGGGGTCAACAGACAGAACAAAGCTGCTCTTCAAGAGCCTGGCGGTCTATGACCGGAAAGTGATGGACGCCGAGCATGCGCCGCGAGAGGCTGCATCAGACGGCGCTAATGCACAGCCAGACACCTCGTTCAAGGGCTTTGCGGTCGATCAGCCGGGTTTGGGGGATGAAAATGAGGAGGACGAGGAGGATGACGATGATGATCTTGTCATAACGGCATTTGAGTTGCTCGATATCAATGAGGCTGTTAAACGAGGCGAGGCTGCCACAATTCACGAAGCGATAATTCCCACCGACAACTTTCGGAAACTAATAATGCTCCTATTGTTGATTGCGCCGCTGGATCCACAAGAGAGTTTATCGCAATATTCCAATCGGGTCGCTGGCCGCGAGTTGGAGGCATTGAGAGCTACAGCGGAGTGTATCCTGGCCTCATTCGTCAATGTCGAGACCTCCCCAGGCATTGGCTATACCCGGTTCAAGACTGTTGTTCCGATATTGTTTCCCAACCTCTTCTCCGGATTCAATGGGTTGTTTGAGCACTTTCTATTTTCCAAAGACCTTGACTTTTCAAAGCACAAGATCGAAAAGCCGGACGAACTGCAGCACGTTAGCAAGGTAGCACAACCTTTGCTACCAACCACTGGCGAGATCTTGAACGAACACACCCTTTCACAACTCTCACTATTTCTTCCAGGGTCTTCACTATTTCGCCGAGTGAGGTTGCTGTATTCAGGAAACGATGCTGGATTTTCAATGGGCAGTTTTGAGTCAAAGATATTCAACTGGAGAGCACCGACAATTCTTTTGGTAAGCGGAGCGAGATTAGCAGACACCCCCGACGGTGGCCAGGAAGCAGCGTTTGCCGCTTCGCTTCCAACAAAACGATTCCCTCACGGCAGCAAATCCGAGCGCGTGACTTTTGGCGTTTACGTCAGAGAGCCGTGGAAGCATACTCATCGAGAGTGTTTTGGCGACTCGGAAACGGTTCTCTTCCAGTTGGAGCCTATCCACGATGTCTTTACCGCATCCACAATAAACACAGACTATGTGACTTTTACAAAGCCCCCAGGCAATCGACCCTGTCTCTCGTTTGGCTGCCCGCATCCTAAGCCGACGCAATCACATCGCAAAGAAGGCTTGCATGCTTTGGGAGCTGTTTCTCTCTTATTTGATGAATCTTTTGAATTTGGAGTATTCAACCATGACTACAAGTCGAGAGGCGGCGCTTTCCACACTAGCATAGTGAGGAAATATGACTTCCAGGATCGGTTCCGAATTGAGAGCCTGGAGGTTTGGGGATGTGGAGGAGACGAAGAGGCCAAGGCGCAAGCAGAGAGATGGGCCTGGGAAGAACGGGAAGCTGAGGCCCGTCGCAAGATCAACCTGGGAACGGGCGATATCGATGCAGATAGGGCGCTGCTGGAAATGGCTGGCCTAATAGGTGGCAATCGCAGTGGTGGCTCAATGGCCTAACATGAGGTTCTTGACGACTTGTTTTCATCGCGGGCGCTTGATTCAATTTGATGGGCAGTTCTTTGGATACGGAATAGATGCCACGGGCAGCATATAGAACACAGAGAATGATACCTAATGTAGCCGTCAAAGTTGCTTCCCCCATTTAGCGATATAGCCAGGGTAGGGGTGATCTGTATATTCCCTTGTTTTCAACTATCGTACATGCTCATACAGGTTTTTTTTTTTTTGAGAAAAGATTGTACAAAATTTGCTCTCGGTCGTTGAGCCCCCAGAGCCGAATTCAATTTCGTTTCATTTCTTGGAGTCGTCGTCCTTCTTAGATCCATAGAGCTCGCCTAGCGCACCCAGAGAGCTCTTTGGATTCTCTTTCCTTCCCTTCTTATCCGACGCAGACTCTCCAGATGCCTCAGACTCTCCGAATGCCCCAGCCTTCGCAGCCTCTGCCGCGGCCTTCTCGCCCTTGGACCACAATCCCATCTTGCCCAGAATCCCCCCGGTACCTTGCGTCTGGTCCTCAACAGCCACATCTGGCCGACCCGTGTTGTCCGATTGTCTTTTCTGTATTATAGCCTTCATCGCCTTCTCTTCCTCGTCGCGGACCTCCAGCTCTCGGATCCACCTCTGGCGCTTCTCCTCTGCATCCCGCTCCTCCTTGAGCTTGCGCAGCTCCTTGGACTTTTCACGATCCTTGTTGTAGTACATGCTTCCTGCGACCATGGCGATGACGGTGAAACCCTGTGCGGCGACACGGGCGCGGAACATCCTGTTTGCTTGCCTGGAATCGCCTTTCCGGAGGGCACGGTAGGCATTGACGAAGGCGAGGACGGTCAAGCCGATTCCTGTTGCTCGGTGGTCAGCCGTCCGATACTGGCGCATAGAGTCAACTAAGGGAGAGATTGAGGCTCACCTAGCGGCACAAGAGGTTCTTCCCTGAGCTTTCGCTTGACTTTCCGCATCGGACGCTCATTGTAGAGCTCCCTGTAGCTGCGCGTTAGCAGGGCTGGTTGCTTATCGAGCGAGAGATGGGATAGACGCACTGGTCGTCGAAAGACGAGGGCATCTGCCCGGTGTACTCCGGTGGCCGGTCTGCCATGTTGGTGGAATAACTATGTGAATTGTGAAGATGTAGAGGCGAATGCAATGAAGGGGTTCAAGTGCGATTCTATCTAAAGCTTTGGGGAAAGGCTTCGAATATAGAAGCCGTCAATGCTAAAGCGGAAAGGTAACTTTTTGTCGATGACCGCACGACACTGAAAACCGCACGATGGCGGCCCCTCCACTTGCATCAAGGATTCGCTCTTTCGGATCGGTGGGCTGTTGGCGCCAGCGCGTTGATAGGCGGGATGCCAGCGCTAAGCTTGTTCAGCACAGCACCAGCCCCGCTGCCGGACGGAATTCTGGCGCAGCTGCTGTTGGAGCCACCCGCCAGCTTCGTACCTTGGTAGCAAACTGCTGCTAAGAAACAGTGCTCAGTGGCTACCTGGTATTAGAGCGGTACTTGTAAGCAGACATGTGCTGCAGC
The DNA here is from genome assembly GCA_025919625.1 of Trichoderma arundinaceum. Lineage (NCBI taxonomy): Eukaryota > Fungi > Ascomycota > Sordariomycetes > Hypocreales > Hypocreaceae > Trichoderma > Trichoderma arundinaceum. Next base: position 1,268,799 of record JAMQTF010000002.1, read on the forward strand.
TACTAATTAGCTTCAATCCATGTTGTTCAGACCACTGATTTCTAAGTCGGAAGCTTTCTCTGCTTCCCACACCAGACACCTCAGAGGCCAGTATCTAGCAGCTATATCAGGTGCGACGCAACGTGCTCCGTGCCATGAGCAGCCAGTGATCCGAACAAGAGCAGCGTCTGTAGATTGTGATCGGCTCATCGCTCGGCCATTGCGAACGCCCCCGATAGACACTCGGCTTGTTGAAACCAGCCACCATTTTTCGGCCATCGATCGTTGCTACACGAAGCACCCCGTCTCTATAAGCTGGCGCCCACGATGCTACAACAATAGCCATGTGGCTTTCGACTCCATCGGCCGAGTCTATAACTCGGCCGCGAATCGCCGTTGCTCTTGTTTCGGCCATCGCCACAGCATCGATTGGATACTACGCCTATCAAAGCCGGATCAACACCACGCCAGCGGCTGTTCCGCCTGGTGGCGGCCTTCACAGAAGCAACGCCATCCGTCGTAGCAGGCGGCGGTCGCGTGGGCACCGGCCCAGCTCGAGCTCCTCTTCTTCGGACGTACCCGGCGACGAAAATGCTGAGAACGCCGAGAATGCTGAGAACCACGACGTCCAGGCTGCCCAGCCTGTAGGCGATGGTGAAACGGTCGTAGAGGCGAACAATGACGAATGGTGGAATGATCCCAACAACTACCCTCCTCAGCAGCGAGCCGGTCACAACATCGTCAGCCTTCTGTTTCGCGTCTCGGAAGACAATGCAAAGCGCAACGGCTGCGTCCATCGGGGATGCCAGTGCAACTCATGTGGAATGGTTCCCATCCGTGGTGTTCGCTATCGATGTGCCAATTGCGCCGACTTTGATCTCTGCGAGACCTGTGAATCCCAAGGCGTGCATATCAAGACACACATCTTCTACAAAATTCGGATACCGGCACCCCCCTTTGGCCCAAGGCAGATGCAACCGGTTTGGTATACTGGAGATCCCGACAGCTGTAGACGCAATTTGCCTAGACCTCTGATTACAAAACTTTCGAGGGACACCGGGTTTGAACGGCCGGAGCTGGAGGCATTCTGGGAACAATGGACATTTATGGCAAATACTGAATGGAGGGATGATCCCAGCGATCTCGGCATCGCCATGGATCGCAAGACGTTTGAGCGATGCCTCGTACCGACAGGCGGCTCGCGACATGCTTCTCCAAACTTGATTCATGACCGAATGTTCGCCTTTTATGACGACAACAAGGACGACTTGATTGGGTTTTCTGAATTTCTCCGTGGGCTGTCCTACCGCAAGCGGAAAGATAAACTCAAGAAAGTCTTTGATGGATATGATCTTGATGGCGATGGGTTTGTCGACAGACGTGATTTTCTCCGCATGTTTCGAGCCTACTATGTCTTGTATAAGCAGATGCATAAAGACATCCTGGATGGCCTGGAAGACCAGCTACTCGCCAGTTCCGAAGCTCAACAGCTCGTCGCCAGTCGCCAACCCCTGAGCAGCCTCTTTGGACGAGAGGGTAGGGTCCCCACGGCGGATGGCCCTTTGGCATTTGACGGCAAGAGATACTCTCCTGACGGACACGTTGAAGTGGAAGTTGGAATGGAGGATGCCGTTGTGAGCGACACCAGCGACACGGCAGATCGAGATGAGATCCTGACTAGCCTCTTTGCTTACGATACCGACCCGTATTCACGCCGACGAATGCCGCCTACAGATGACGTTGATACAAATTGGCGCACAGTCCGTACCCTAACTGCTAACGATGTTGACCGGTCATACTTTCTGGCTCTGATGCACCCCCCTGCTGCCCTCGATGAACTGCCTGCAACGGTTACAGGCAATAATGAGCCCGACGATAATGCAACAGATGAGACATCAGACGGTGGAGAAACGGACGACAAGGATGGAGACGAAGATCACGATCATGACCACCCTAGGTATTCCGAATCACAGCGTCGCGACTCCTTTTCTAGTGTCTTCCGAACTGGTAGAATCCCTACGGAAAGCGAAATTCGAGCGAGCTATGTCGCCCACTATCGCCAGCACGGCCCCCGGATGACTCGACGACGCCAAGACCTGGCTCGACGACACCTCCATGAAAGGTGGAAGAGGAGGCATTTCTACCTGGACGAGGAAGAGGGTGGAGAGGCACCCTCACAATGGGAAGATGAAGAGGACATCCTTGAAACATCTGGCGTCATGGGCGAAAGTTCCAAGGCTGCTAGTCCCCATCGCGCATCAACTCACTCCCGTTCCAGTTCCAAGGTCCGTTTCGCAGAGGATATGAATGATATAGATACTCGGTCCGACAGCTCGACGTCTTTCACGAGCCAGCCTGAGCACTGGGCAGGCTTGGGAATTCCTGTTGCCGAAAAGGACGCCGGTAAAGAAATCCTCTATCAGGTCACACAGCAAGCGTTCAACGAACTTCTCGACATTATTTTCAAGCGCGCCGAAGATCTTGCGGTTCAGGCAGCAGCAACTAAAGCATTACGAGTGAAATACAAGGACGCAATCGACGCTGTAAGCTTGACGGATGAAAAGACTGACATTAGTAATGGCCAGCAAGACGATGTACCAATTTATACGGAAGCGTCTCCTCGGAATAAGACGCTCGAGGAACTTCTGGAAGAATCTGGCTATATGCTCGACCAACAGGAGCCTCGGAATGCGGTGGAGATTAGCATTGTGGAGGAAATCCTACGAGACGAGCAGCCTGGTGAACGTTCATCAGATCCGGCCGAGAGCGAATCCGAGTCCGAATCTGAAGCTGAAGCCGAACCGGAGCCTGAAGATGAATATCGAGATCCGACTTTGCCACAGTTCCGCCCTAACAGTGATACCTCGGTCTCTTCAGCAAGCCTGCCGTCACCCTCTTCCAAACACAAGGCCAAGGAGCCCTCTAAAGACGGGGAAAAGGCAGATACAAACGGATCATCGTTTAAGAAGCTATTCAGCGAACCATCGCTCAAATCTTTACGGAGGTGGAAGAAGCTGAACATTGCCGAACAACAGGCAGCTGAGCGGGGAGGTTGGGGCAGGCTCAACTTTGCAGAGTTTGAGGAGATATATAAGAACCAAGAGCACCAAGGCAACAGATTGGACTACCTCGGCAGCTGGATAGACTTTTGCATTCCTTAGAATACGAACGTACGTCTCAGGCATGCCAGGCTGTAGCCGTTTGGCAAGAAGAAGGGAGGATGTGGTTGGGATGGGTTGGGTATTACTCCAAACTGTATATTAGAACCACCAGCGATGTCGACTGAAGGATGTCAGCGTACAAAATAAATCGATATATGAACAATGCTACCAAAGACAGAGGCCATCGCGCTTCTATGTTGCTGTTGACAAGGTACTCTTACATGCCTCGGCCACTCAGTTTTGAAGTAGGCGTCCTTTCAATTTCCCAAGGCACTTGCGAAAGCAAAGAACATGGCGTTTGTAATAACTACCGAATGCCAAAGCGAGGAAGGACCAAGGGATTACCCTTGATTACACGAACTTTCCCATACTCGCATTGAACATCTCCAAGCATTCTCATTATCATTGCATCGACTCGAATCCACATCGAAAACGCCTCATTAAGCGAAACCAACGACCAAAATGCCCGCTACTCCTCCAGAACGTCCACAATATATCGAGCGAATAACCCTCTTCGTGACCTTCTTTTTTATCTTCTTAAACCTGGGGATATCGTTCAGAGTGGCACGGGGCCCCGCAACTGATGACGAGGCGACCATGTCTCTCTTATTTTCCGGTGCGGTATTCTTCTTGACGAATCTTTCTCATCTACTGGTGAAGTTCCCGAGACGGACTGCAGCAGGATACCCGACCATGCTTGACTGTGCGATTATATTGTCGGCGGGGTTGATGGCCATCTGTGTTGGCTCGCAGTTCACTCTGCAGCGGGAGTACGTGATCCTAATCTATTTCATCGTTTTCTTCGCCTTCTTTACTTTGCGATTTTTTCGAACAATATTTGCATAACTGGGGGTAATCTGCCATGGCCTCGGTGCTAACATTCCCACAGGCGAGCTGAGTATGTGCTCTCCGAGACCGGCGATTTCTCTCAAGGTGTCGAGGACGAAGATGTTGAGTCGATTATAGTAATTCCCGCGGGATTGGATGACCCTGCGGAAGGCGCTGGAGCTCTCTTTTTCGTCTAAGGCGCTGTGATCTCGTTACCGGTCGGGGACCTGCGAGGCCGGACCGATGAGACCGCAGGATGGCACACGTGCTGCTAGAGCAGCGCGGAGCTAAGACAATATCGAAGGGCGAGCAGGCGAGCCCTTGGGCTTGAGTGAAGGTTTTTCTACGAAGAAGAGGAATGCCTGGCGTTATATTGTCTTTTGAATGGGCGGAGTGGTGTGTTTCGGAGCTAACAACACAACAGACTGCAGTATTTCTATCTTGCGAGCGAGGCACTTATGTAGTTGTCATACATCGTGGTGAATACGGTAGCGAGCTTTTTTACATCACAATAATATTGTTTTTGAAAAGCAAGTGCTTGAAAAGTTGAGTTATCATTATTCATGCTTATGCTACCGCATCGCTTAAAAGATGGCCCAGAGTATTTTGTACTTGTTATGCCTCGAACGCCAGTGTGATGTTCCCTGATTTCTTTTCCTCACACGCTCTGATACTACCAACGCCATGATGTATATGATGTTAAACAAAATGATACAAGAAGTCCCCTCCAAAGTCTTCTTTACACGTCTGTCCTGTCCAGTGCTTTCACTAGAATGTAACTCGTTCCAGCAGCTAACACGCCTATTATCAGCGTTTGAAGGGCTCCCCACAAACCAGCTCTATGATTCCGAATCGCAACATAGTTCTTGACGTATCCGAAACCCAGGAGGATGATGACGGTGACGGCGATGGAGACGAATAGGGCATCGGCAACCTTGTCCATGATGAAGTAAGGGATCATGGGTATCAGGCCGCCAATGAAGTAGCTGAAGCCCATGGTAACGCCGGAGATCCACGCGCGATGGATATTGGGCTTCTCGAGCCGCAGTGAAAAGTCCATGCGAAAGCGGATCCACTGGTCGCGGTTCTTGCAGAGCTCCTCAACGAGTGGGGAGGCCGCCTCGCGGGAGACGTTGTACTTCTCCAGGATGCAAAAGATGTCGTCTCGCTGCTCTTGCGGGAGGCAGCAGTCGACTTGGTTGAGCTCGCGCTGCTCCTCGGAGTTGTAGTGGTCTCGCTCTGTGACGGCGGCGAGGTAGGCTCCTAGTCCCATGCTGATCATGCCGGAGAAGAGCTCGGCCAGGCCGCCCATGATGACGAGCTTTGTGCTGCCGAGGCTGGAGAGACCGGCTGTGAGGGCAAAGGGAACGGTGAGGCCGTCTGAGAAGCCGATGATGACGTCGCGGAGGACGTCTGTGATGTCCATGCTTGAGGAGACTGAGGAAGATATTGAGGAGGAGTCGGGCTGGATTAGAGATTTGGTGTCCCAAGGCCGCTCTATGGCAGGCTCTGCGGGTAGTAGAGGAGATGATTCCGATGGAGGTTGCGGCATGTTTGTGAAGTGTTTGTAGCTGATGAGAGACTGGCAAGGGTTGGTTGGCGACAATGTTTTAATTGATATAAATAGTCGAGAGGGTGATTGGTAAGATAGTGGTGGACAGTGGTGCGGAAGCACGATGATGTAAAACAGGATTGAGTGTGTGCGACAGAGAGCAGGAGATATTTATTATTATCATGAGATCTCGTTCATGAGATCGATGTGTGCTTGTAATCGGATCCAGCGAGAAGCGGCCCTTAAGAGATCGGTAGTTGCGTAGTAACGGGGACCCCTCGCATTCAACTGTTAGACCGAACCAATCACGGACCTTGTAATTTGAAATAGCCACGTCGGAGCTATCTGAAAAAGCTTCGAGCGGCACAGATTTGGTTTGCTGGATCGTAGAAAATTGCTGCCGAGCTGATCGAGCTCACTGACATGAGTAGCGAGACGGGATTCCCAGCAGGGTGCGCCAGCCAATCAGCGTTGTTGGTTTAGTCAGCAGCGAGTAACCGATTGCCCGATTAGGAAGAGACGGCGCCGCCAAGCATGTACCTTGTAGCTCCGTACTCCCTGATTCTGCGTTGCTATTAGTTGAGACGAGATCCTCCTATGTCATTTCGGATCCCTTTCCCGTCTCTTCTTTTTCATCTCTTTATAAAGGGGGAAGACCGCGTGTAATGAGGCCTGCTAAATCCTTCGTAGACCGAGCGGCAAATTCGCCGTGTGGTTTGCGGCGTGAGTGTGCCGTCAGCAATCGCCACCCGTGGTGATGGACTTCCCCGAACCCCGAGATAGGGATGTATATGTGCTCGCACTGTTGCGGAGGGTCAGCAGATGCTTCGCAGGCCGGTTTTGGCTGCAAAAACATGCCTTTTATCAAAGAATTCAACGACAGGTGTTTGTTGTCTTCTTTCACGATTGGTGCCTCGCAGGTGTGGCATCATTTGACATCGGCATTGCTGTCGGGCCAGACCAAGAGATCGTCAAAAACAAAGGGTGCGGCTTCGCTCTGTGAGATTGTCGTTGATGAGCTTTCCGTGCTCTGTACAGGAGCGAGAGGGTCGTTGAGGAATCCGAAATCGAAGTCCATGTCGTCAAAGTTGACCAGGTCAAACTGCTCAGTCCAGCTTAGGCCTCCATCGCTCTCGGTCTCGGGACTCTGGCCGGCGGCGTTGTCTCGCAGTGTCTTCAAGTACTCGACGGGCGTCACGCCAACGCACTTCTTGAAGACGCGATGGAAGTGCCACTTTGAAAGGCCCGTCTTCTTGGCCATCTGACTCAGGCTCATCTTGGTCTCCCCAATAGCTCGGTCCGTGCCGGTATCAGACTGGTGGTGTCGCACAAAAGCTCGAATCTTCTGCACTGCTTGCTCTTCAGGCATCAGCCCCATCACCTCGGGCTTGCAGCGCTTACATGCCCGGAAGCCATTCTGCTTAGCCTCGTCCACGGTAGCGTAGAAGCGCACGTTTGCGCGGCGGGCCAGCCGAGCCTTGCATGTAGGCCGGCAAAAGACCTTTGTCGTGCGCACTCCGTAGACGAAGAAGCCATCGGCATTGGGATCCCGTGACTGTACAGCCTGCCATTTGGTGTCGTCGTCGTAAAAGAGGGACATTTGCAGGGCCGGCATGGCGATGGTGGCCATGTGTTTGTCCATGGGTGCTAACGTGTGGCGATTGAAGCAGTCGACGACAAAGTTATTGCTCCTCTGGGTATGCTTGTATATTCTGCAACGAGAAGAGCCGAGTCTGTCATTTTGACGCCAGGCCGAGCGGCATACTGGAAGCATTTAAGTACTTGTTGCTCATCGATTTCGGGATGCGCGATTGTTGCGATTTCGTCCGTCAGAAAAGCGGGCCTTGCTTTCTATATGACCAATCAGACATTTGCATGGCGGCAACTAACCTAATATTCCAAACTCTTGAACCCAAATGACGGTCATATTGAAAGCAGCAGTTAATAGAAAATTTTCGAAGCAATAGCACCTCGGCTTGCTTCTTGTCCATTCGATTTTTTCTTTCCGGCGGAAGGGATTCAATTGATGCCGCAGAGTCTTGACTAGTTACCAGTCCCACCCGGAATTGCCACGTGGATGTCCGAATACTATAGTATTCCTCATCGCTCCGTTTACAACCTGTCACCAGATCGAGAGCTCCTCGGAATCTGGCAAAGCTGAACTGGCATTCAATCAAGCATTAACTTATATTATCTACTACTAATTATTACTATCTACTAACTAATTCGACGCACCCCGAAAGCAAATTGATAACCGAACGTTGTAAGTCCCTAGAAGCAACCCATCCCGAACCGCGAAATCAGAGAGGAACCCCCCAAGCTGCCTTTTGCCCACCGTTCCTTGATTTGCCACCTAGCTAATAACCTTAATAGAACCAAGCACTCCCGTAGACCTAGACCCGTTTTGAGAACCTTGAAGACCGTTTTGACCGAAACTCCCCCCACCCTTTCAGATAGTCTGCGCCATCAAATTCCCAGTGACTGGTTGCAAAGAAGCAACGCAAGGAAGACGAAAGGAAACCACGTAACCTCGGTACAAAAGTTTGCGCACCCTGACTCTCTCTCTCTCTTCTTTCTTTTTCCGTTTCCTCTCTCTCTTTTTTTCTCTCTCTCCAAAGCAAGAATCAGCAGATTCCAAACACCTTTGCGCCAAACGCCATGGAATTGTTCCTCAACCCAGGGGTGGAATGGATCATCACCCAACTAGATTGGTAAAAAGTCCATTGTCCAACCTGTACTGGAAAAGAGCTTCTTCTTGAGAGAGCTCTACAAAGCTTGGCCCCGCTAAAAGCGCTTGAAGCGGGGAGGTGTGAGGGCTGGGATACAATCCTAGCCGCATGTCCATCATGCCAAATCCAGTTGGTCCGCTACCTTGATTCTCAGCCATCAATTGCGAGAAGGGGGTTCCAGAATGAGCATTTTGAAGTCCATTTGCAGCTGCTGCCATGTTGGGTGCACCCATTGTCGTTGGAAGATGACTGTGCGCCACAGATCCATTCTGGACGTTGATATTCGCGTTGCTCATTGGAGCAAGATTCTGAATGCGCTGAGGAAGTTCGGCTGCTGCTCCACTGCTGCTATTGACACCGATGCCATTGTTAATGATAGACATGTTAAGAATATCAGACAGCTGCCATGTCTGTCCATTGAGCGTAGACGATTGAAGCGAGAATAGGCCGCCGTTTTGAGAGGTCTGGTTGTTAAAGACCTGATGCTGCTCTTGCATAGCGCCGTCCATTGCCATTGATTGGGTATTACCCTCCAGGCTTGCAACGACCGAGGTCGGAATCGCCATGGTGCTTGCATTTTCCGCACTCATGCTCACTGGTGGGTTTGACCAATTCATCTGGCTTACATTGACCATCTGGCCCCCATTAATCATTTGGGTTCCAGTAGCCATTGTTTCCGGAGCAGCTGATGTACTCAACAGATTCCAGTTCATTGGATATTGGTTTTCATTAACCATCTGGATTCCGTTAACCGTCTGGCCTCCACTAGCCATTGGCTCTGGGACAGCTGCTGTATTCGACAGGTCCCAGTTTGTTGGAAATCGGTTTTCATTAACCATCTGAATTCCATTGCCCATCTGGCTTCCGCTGGCTATCTGGCCTCCATTGACCAGATGATTTTCATTGATCACCTGGCTTCCATTGACCAGGTGGTTCCCATTGACCATATGGTTTCCATTGACCACATGGCTCACAGCAGCGATTGGCTCTATGGCAACTGATGTGTTCGACATGCTCCAGCTTGTCGGATATTGGCTTCCGACCACGTGGCTTCCATTGGCCAGATAATTTCCATTGACCATGTGGCTTCCAGCAGCCATTGGCTCTGGGGCTGTCACCGTATTCGACAGGCCCCAGTTTGTTGGATATTGGCTTCCATTGACCATATGAGTTCCTTTGATCGCATGATGTCCATTGATCATATGGTTTCCACTGACCAGATGATTTCCATTAACCAGTGAATTTCCACTGGCCATCTGGTTTCCATTCACCATCTGAACTGCATTGCCCATTTGGCTTCTATTAACCATCCGGTTTACAGCAGCCATTGGCTGTACGGCCATGCCCGTGTGAGAGGCGCCAGTCGCGCCTGTAACTTGTGCCGTGGGCACCGGCAGAGTCAGATTGGGTTGGACTGGGCTTGGGTTTTGGCCAATGACATATGCCTGACCTGGTGCGTGGCCCGGCAGGTTGTGCTTGCTAATAATAGCTCCAACCTCTGCGGGAGTCATCTCAGGCGTGTAGGTTTGGGTATAGGCTTTCGTAGTTGCCCCCATGCGCTCGCGGTCGGTGTCTTCAATCCAGTTTGCCGCCACAAGAGCAATATCGTTACTGTTCATTTCCATCATCATCAGGTGTCCATTGCCAACGATACCCTTGTCCGCCAAGTCGTAGTAGTCCACGGACACGCCAGCTTGTCGCATGAATCTCACACTGGCCCAGTCGAAGATGGCATGGAAGCTCGCTTGGCCAGTGATGATGGCATGAGGCATCTGCTTCAGATTAACAAGCTGCGGTACCTTTTGTTGACCCAGCTTCATATTTCGAATAACCATATTCGGATTGGTCTTTTGGAGCATGCAGGTTCCCTCGTTGTTGAGGAGCTGCTGGCTCTCGACGTCCAGGGCTTGTTCACCAGCGCCAGCTGAGACTTCCTTGGCCGGAGGGTCAAAAGTCAGAGGGATGTCAGCAAGCCCATACATGCGTTTATTCGGGGCGTATTTCAGGTATGGACTGTACAACCGACCCTCGGTCGTGTGAACGGCAGCCGTTGCGCAAGGTGGCCCGGCCGGCTCGACAGCGACGACTTTGGCCACCAGCTGCGGAGCGACATCAGCCGCAAGCCAGGCTGCTGTGCATCCGGTTCCGTGTCCAATCAATATGGTCGTTTCTCCACCTCCCAGGCGATGGGTGTACTTGAGATACTCGTTGAGAGTTATTTGGGCTTGTTGCTGCCGTTCGGCCTTTGGGAGGGTCAGACCGGTCATGGAAGCCTTGTATTTCTCAAAAATTGGGTCACCACGTTGTCCAGTCTAGAATCATTCTGTTAGATACATTGACCCTGGGTTTGGGACGGAGATGGACTCACTCCTGGCCACATGTTATGCGAAGCCGCAGTCACCCATGGGCGTTTTCCTCGTCTTTTCTCGGGGGCAGTAAGCTCTCGCTCAACGGCAACTGCATCCAGAAACTTGGCCTGTTCATTTACCAAGTCTCTCCGCAGGCCGTCACTTTGAAGTAGGGATTCGGTCGTGCCAAAACCCGGCAAGTAGATAACGCTCACACGGTAGCCGCGCTGAAGAAAAAAAGCGGCCCAGCCTGGCTGTCCATCGGGTTTCATGAGCCAAATCTGTTGAAGTGTGTAAGCTTTCACCTCGCGAAATCTTTGATTGTCTGAACGAGGCTTACCTGACCACTATGGTAATCGCCATGGACAAGGGTGATTCGGTATCGTTGGGTGACCCCGTCAAAGGGCTCATACTCATCAACGTACATCATATCAGCAACCTTTAAGCGATTGATTGTGCAAAGAGGTAACCCAGCAATATCCTCGAGACGGGAGTCGATCATTTTAACACCTGAAGTGCAACCTGCTTGGGCACCTTGGCCGGACCCGGCCAGGTGGCCTGGAAGTTGGCTCTGCATTTCGAAGGCTCTTGCAAGCTATAGGAGCCCAGACAAACTTGGGGATTTGGAGATACTAGGGAGATAAAGAAGGGGTAGAGATTGGTGAGATAGTTGTATGACTTCGCGAGTGGTTAAACTCAGACTGCTGTTTGTTATTGGTTAGAGATAACCGTAAAGATATGCAAGAGTGCATCAAAGGAAGAATATACCTGACAAGCAAGGTCGATAGCCTGAAGGCGAGAAGGCAAGCGGATATTGTTGTTTGGGGAAGAAAGGACGAAGAAGAGTGCGGTACGGTGGAAAGAAATATAAAGTGATTAACGGCTACTACTCTCAAAAGTAAACAGTAAACAAAACTATAACGATGAGGCTTATCGTCAACACCGCGGTGCTAACGGAGAGGCGCATCACAAGCAAGCAAGCCACCGTACTCCCCCTCAACGAAGAGTAAACACAAGGGAAGTTCCGTGATGAGTCGATATGTAGACGTTGAGGCGTTATCCACAAGCGTCCTATGATCCACAGAAATACGCCCAAGGAAGCCAAAAGGCCGTATAGTTGGCTCAAAAGTGTGGTGATGATGCTAGGTGTTTGATAGAAGAGAGGGAGGAGGAGGGAGGAAGGAGGGGGAGGAGGAGGAGGAACAGCAGTAGGAGCAGGATATCGGTCTAGTCAACTCCCAAAAAAGGCGTTTTCTAGGTGCACCCTCTCCTCTCGATTTGGCGTGAGAATAGAGGCAATTTGCTAGTAACGGCGTGCACGGGAGTGCTCACAGCTGGCAGATAACGGCCGCGATGGCGTGGCTCTCGCCATGAGGCTGATCAAAAACTAACGCCCCCCTCACTCTATTGTTTACGTGTTTGCATAGCAACCGCCAAGAAAGGTCCAATTCAGCTACAGTATTTTTGCTATGAGAATTTATTTCATAATGATTTGTACCAAACTCGATTAAATCTCAGGGAGAACTATCCAGCAGGCCCACTCATTCCCCTCGATCTCAATCAGGGGAAATATGGAAATAATCGGGAGTAGATCGTCTTCCACAGAATGGTAGAAACTCTATGCCTCTAGTACAGCCATGCCGCCCAGTATATGATTCCCAAACGAAGAGCAATCCCGTGAACCTACACACTCATCACCCAAGCAACGTTGCCACAAAATATAGCTCTATATCCCTTCCCAAGCGAAGCAGAGCTATCAATACGTAATATCTACGAGACTTAGACGGCACACCGCCAGCTAAGCCTTTGCCTCGACCCCTATAGATTTCTCTGCGTGGCGCTTCAGACCACCACCAACATAAGTGCAGATCATATCCTTGGATGCATCCCGGAATTCGGCGCACATACACATACCATTTCTGTGATATCATTCTGTAGCCAGTAAAAAAAACATCGGCTTTCCCGAGCTAGAACCCTTAATATCGTAAAAGGAATACCTGGCATCGCCATCGTGTGGGAGCAGGAGGAATAGCTCTCAAGCTGCGCGTCCTAAACCGTCGGTTGTAGAAGCATAGCTAAGAGATGGAAGCAAATCGAGTGTTTGAAGTAGTAGATATCGGATGAGGGTTGATATGTAGGCAAGAAAAAAAAAAAGATGTGCCATGTAGATTATCCTCGTCGTCAAAATTTCGATAGTCAAGATACTGCTTGTAATATTATTTGGGGTATGCGCCACATTGTATACGTATTTTTGATGATTGATCCTATTGTTATTCTCTGGTTGCCCGGCACTGGTTTCGACAGGCTTGCACCTTCTAACCAGTCCGCCAAAGACGACTTCCACATAATAGAGAGTAAACCATATCTGAGAATATCATGAAATAATATTCGCTCGTTAAAAAAGGAAAGAAAGAAGAATTCGTCATGAAACAGGTATTCAGCAATCCCATACAGCAGAGAATCTGCCAGAACAACAGGCCGACAGGGTAACTTGGTTCTTTATACAGGCGACGAAGGCCGAGGATCATCGTCTTTCATGTCAGGAACCCACCCCTTAGGTCGCTCACTGCCCCTGACCACAAGACCATAGCCCAACTTCTCGACCTTGTTGATGCTCTGCCGCATAACATCCATCTTGCTGCGGAAATCCTTGGTGGGTATCTGGGGCAGCATCTCAAATGCGCAACCAAGTTCTTGTATGTCTCCAAGAATATTTCTCTCATAATCACCAACCAGCTCGCCTGACTGCGCCGTCGTGACCGTCGCAAACCGCATCAGCTCTCCAAACAAGTCAAACAGCCCGAACATGTAGTCATGCGGTGTCAACATAATGTCTGCAGGAACAGCCGCCTGCGTCTCCTCCATAGTGATGAGTGTCTGGTGCCGCAGATAGTGCGCGAACGAGAGCGCCTCAACGAGCTCCTCTAAACATCTTAGGGAGAAGCCGTAGCGGTAGCGGTTGATGGACTGCACATCTGCGGTGATGGCTGACAGCAATTTTGAGATTTCGCTGAGACGTGTATCAACGTCTTGCTGTATACCTTTTGGGAAATCTTTGTTCAGTTGTTTGACCCTACATAAGTGAGTCATTGATACTTGACAAGGTCAATAAAATGTATTTTTATCATCATACCTTTGTAGTGTGAAGATGCTGCAAGAAAGAAGAAATTCACCATTAGCATACCGTGTTTCAATCTTTGCTTTCAATAAATGAAGAATCATGGGTCAAATACCGACATTTTCTTGCTCTGGGCCGTCACGTCTCTGGACGCCTTGATGATCCGTTCTCTGCGGTCGTAGTGCTCATCCAATTCGTCCCGGAAATTCTCAAACATGGAGTGGAATCTGCCCCGCGGCAAATCCGACGTGCTCTTGGCTCGAGCATTGCCATCCCGGTCCCTTTTGACGCCTCCAGCCATGTTTCGCTATTTCAAGATGCAGAAAAGAGCAAAGTAGAACTGCGCAGTGCTTTCGTTGGTGGTGATAACGGCATCAAAAGTAGCGAATCTGCTCCAAATGTTTCATTCAATTGCTTGGTTGTTGAGAGTGGAGACGCGGGCGGTCGAGAACAGCCAGTGAGCGGGCCGAATTGCAGACGGCGCTCCACAAAAATCTTCAAGCTCTGAGGTCAGAGCTAAAGCTAGTCCTCTCATGTACCGAGACAGCAGCTCGTGATGCTACATCCACAAGCAAAATATACACCAACTGAGCCTTCATCTTCCATTTTGGAATGAAATACTATCTGGAGAAGAGCAACTCTATTCTCACACATTTGTTGTATTTGAATTACTCAGGTCCGGAACCATGAGCCTGACTAGCAAATCTCCCATCACAACACGCTGTCCTTAGAGCTCTCTCACTCATTCACCCCCTCCTCTCATTTCACCTGATATCCAAAACGATCACCAACCCTCACAACCATGTCATCCTCAATCATCTCCTCACTCCTCCGCCCAGCTCCTCTCTTCTCCATAGCCGCACTCCTCCGCCTTATCCTCCTCCTCTACGGCACCTGGCAGGACGCCCATTCTGCCGTCAAATACACCGATATCGACTACCTCGTCTTCACTGATGCCGCCCGCTCCGTATCCCACGGCCTCAGTCCGTACTCTAGAGAAACGTACCGGTACACACCTCTGCTAGCCTGGCTTCTCGTCCCCACAGCCATGCCACAACTGTTCTCGTTTGGCAAAGTCATCTTCGCTCTGGCAGACTTACTTGCAGGATGGCTTATCGTCAGAGTGCTGAGGAAGCAAAGGGGCATGAGTGCCGAGAAGGCCGGTGCCTTTGCCGCCATATGGCTGTGGAACCCCATGGTGGCGACAATCAGCACAAGGGGCAGCTCAGAGGGCCTGTTGGGCGTCTTGACAATGGCCCTGCTGTGGGCTGTGGAAGGGAAGAGGATTGGGTTGGCAGGCTTCATATTGGGGCTGAGCGTGCATTTCAAGATCTACCCCTTTATTTACGCGCCGGCAATTATATGGTGGATGGACGATGAACATCTAGGGAAGAGAGCTTCTAAATCTCCGGCTTCGTTTACCGGCTCTATAATCCGGTTTCTCTCCCCTCAGAGAATCCAGCTTACCATCATCAGCTTGGCTACCTTCATGGGACTTAATGTTCTCATGTACTATATGTGAGTCTTACTCATCAACCCACTCGCAAATAAGCATCCATCTTATGGAACGGTCTTTTACTAACCGGACATCGCAGCTACGGCACCCCTTTTCTCGCCCACTCTTACTTCCACCACGTCACCCGCATCGATCACCGCCACAACTTCTCTCCCTACAACATCTTCCTCTACCTTGCATCCGCCAACCCATCGTCCAGCTCCCTTCACGCATTCCTCCCTCAACTCCTCCTCTCATGCCTCCTCATCCCCTTTGTCCTTGCCAAGAAAGACCTTGCAACATCCATGATGGCCCAAACATTTGCCTTTGTCACCTTCAACAAGGTCTGCACCTCACAAGTAAGTTGAGCTCAAAACGGTTCGATCTCCCACATCCTACGTTCCCATCAACTTACAGGTCCTGACAGTATTTCCTTTGGTACATGATCTTCCTGCCTCTCTATCTTCCCGGATCATCCATGCTACGTATCCCCAGCCGCGGCATCACGGCGCTATTGCTGTGGGTCGTGGGTCAGGCCGCATGGCTACAGCAAGGGTATCAGCTAGAATTCCTTGGTGCCAGCACTTTCTTTCCTGGGATGTGGCTGGCTTCGTTGGCCTTTTTCCTCATCAATTGCTGGATTTTGGGCATAATCATCGGCGACGGCGCGGAGAAGAGCCTTCAAAAGCTGCATGCCGTGTAAGGAGATCAATACCTGTATTTACAACAGAAGCGACTTTATTCTCAAACCGGGAAATAACAAATTGTCCATGGAGAGCAGCCTTCACTATTGCCAGTGTCCGTGGACACTTTATAGAACCATGTGTGATTGTGCAGTGTTTTGTGTGGTATAACTACCGAGAACTTCATTACGGGTATCAACCTTATTTCACCCAATATCTCAATCTCGTTGCAAAGTCTCCTTCGCGCGTTGCCCAAGCTCAGAAATTACCCTACCAAAGTGACACTAAAGCAGTAACATCAAACCCAACTGCTGCCCTGAACCCCATATATCCATGATCAGTGAGAAAACAACCAACTCCGAGCTTTGTTCGCATTATTTGACTGTCCCAGGGTATGAAAATCAAAACGTGAGGGACAAAAAATTTCAGACCCCAAATCCCATATCCCTCGCTTCGTGCTGTTATGTATGAAAGGTTGTAAACGCCTGAAAAGAGGAATAAAATAAAACAAACATATCCGTTACGCTTTCCACCAACGTATTTATTTCATGAATGAATTTTGGTAAGTTTTTCTCTCGAAGAAAGGAGAAATTCGAAATACTCGTGCTAGATTTCCAGTGTAATTTGCCGTGGTGGACTGCCTTGCTGTCGAAATTTGGCCAACAACTATTGTATGGTAATCCGAGTAGCAAGTGAACGATAATTGGACAGTTTAAGAGAAGTGATGCGCGGTCTGGATGGCTCAGGCGCAATAATCATTCGGCCATCTTTGCTGTAGACAATGTTCCCAAAGGTGTCGCTCAATCCGGGGAACGTGATGTTAGGCCGGACCCTGTTCATTTCAGCGATGATATAATCGCTCCAGACTCCAGTACACTTTCCATTCTGCATCAAAAAGAATGGGTTCAGCGGGGGCAATACAGAATCTGGCAGTCACAATGTTAGCAGTCATTTTGTGAGAAGTGACAAGTCAGTAAACGAACCTAGATCGACAAACCGAATCCTGAGGTATTCGATCCCCTTAAACCTATCCATCGAGCGGACAGCAGAAACAACGAGCTTTTCAAAGGCCTCGATAAACGCCATGTCTTGAATCCCAGAGCCGGAATCGTGGAAGCTGAAAGACTGACGGCAGCAGTTCTTGACGGTAATGTCAATGGATTTGAGTCTCGTTGTCAGAGGGTCAGCCAAGCGCGTAGCAACATCAAAGAAATGATGACAAATACGTCCTGTATAGGCAAAGTGCTCCAATGATGGTAGGATACGTGCCAAGCTGGAGCAGAGGTGAGCCTTTTGGGCTACTTTATAGTAAAAGGCCGGCATCACTCCTTCTCGTCGATAATCGCTTTCCATGCAGAGAGAAAAATTCGTAACATGGCTCGGTAGGAGCGGCAGAAATTCTGAAGCCGTGATATAACTCTTGGATTTCGGCTTGCTGTAAGAACCCTGCCACTCTTCCAGATTAGGGAGAGCCTTCATAAGGACGTTGAAGTCGTCCTTGTCCCTCATCAAATTCCACTGGCCCTTCGTTACCAGCGTGCGCACTGAAGTGAGATGAAGGAGTTGTCTATCCTCCTCTGGGTTGCTCATATCGAAATGGACGACTCTGGGTGCCTTGCGCCGTTCACCACCTTCCAGCGTGAGTACTTTCGTCTCGGGAAGCGCGGCCGCAACAAATTGAAACACTTGCTCAAGCGTGCAGTTGTTTCCCGGCAAGGTGTACGTAGCATTGGTCAACCCGTCCGTCGTCACCGTAGGTAGCGTGAGGGTATTCGACAGTGCGAAGGGTCCATATGTTGGCTGGAAGACGGGAAACCAGATTTCAATGTGCTTGATGTATGATGAAAGGTGGTGTTGTGCGACCAAAAACTCCATCGCGTTGTTAATAGAATCGAGAGTCGCCTTGAGCTTGATGTGTCGGAACAGTCTCTGCTGGACCAAGACCCTCCACACGCGGTTCACCAAAGCCAAAGCAGTGAGCTCTCGCCTCCGCGAATGGCGAAGCGCCGTGCTCCACCCCCGAGTCAAACTCGAAATCCTCATGGTGCTTCTCGACGTAGCAGACACACAATATCCGAATATGTGATCGAGAATCGCCTCATGAACCTCGGTGGGGAGTTCTTCAAAATGCCGAGCTGGTGGACTTCTGGCTTCGGCGCCCATGGGTTCAGTCGATGATTTGTCCCAACCGCAAGCACCAGAGCCAGACCCTGAATCTTCTAGACAGCATATTTGAGGGCTTCGGGTTTCGGGATGTGGAAACGGCGTGCTACTGGGCCGCGCAGGCGGAACAAACGACGTGCTCTTGGCCATCTGGAAGGATGGGCTTGACGGGCCGGGAGAAACGGGACTCGAGGTGGTATTAAGAAACGTCGTAACCATGGACGTGGTCATGAGCGACGAGAAGCTCCCGTCTTCGGAGTCATCCGGCTGGATCTCGCCATCTTCTTGGCATTCGGCAACTCGCTCGTCCAGGTCCATCCTCAGACTGCGAATGCTCTTTGCGTCGTCATAGCCCGCGACGTCCATGGGTTCCCCCATTCTGCGTAGACCTATTCAAACTGTTGATTGAGAGTTCGGCAGGGACAACAAGACACGCATTTCACGGCGAAGAGGTTGGGAGAATGGGGCGTGTCAGCGTTCTTTCAAGCGCGAGTCAATTCCAATTTTAAGTTCGTGGGCAGTTGTACGCCCCCAAGCGGCGCCTAGGGAGGAACGTCTTCACAGGCTCGCTGCGTCTCTCGGCGGCGATGGAAATAGATGGGGAGAGAGGCTGCACAGTATGGACAAGGCGAGATGTCAGCGGTATCGATGCAAGATGCAGGTGCAGATACAGGTCAGTCTCAGCGTCAGTACGGGCGATCCGGCCAGATCTGTTGGCACTTTACGCGGCGCCCACCCGGTCTCGTGCTCGCGTGCCGATACGGAGATTGCAAAGCGACGGAGGGGGGCGGTGCAGGAACAAGAAGGACCTCGCCGATCAGATGATGGAGATGGAACAGCCGCGGGCTTCTTTTGTCCTGCCTGCGCAGGGATGCAGCAGAGCGGCCGCGAGCTGAGAATGAGAGAGACAGAGACAGAAGAGAGAGAGAGTTTGGCAGCGGAAGCCTACAGGTACCCAACAAACAGGAAGGGCGAAAAAAGACAAAGAGCACTGTAGGAGGTGGGACGGCAAGGAGAAGCAGGAAGAGGATGTACGAAGTACTCGGTAAGAAAAAAAAAAGAAATGAGGAGGCAACTTAATGGGCATCAAAAACTTGTCAGACGACGAATGGCCTCAGTAGCGGCAGTCAAGGGACGTCAACGTAATTGCGTGCAGCTCCAAGTGATATTAGGCGGCAAGCCGCTAAAATAACGCCCACCACCAAAGCGTCGCCCAAATCCAAAAAATTCCTTTTTGTTTGTGCTCCGTGTTGCGCAGGCTACCAATCTCTTCGTCTTGACAGATTGATTGGCCTGCGTGCGAGCATCCAAGTCGCTCATCAGAGACAACTCATTTGCACTGGTAAAATTACCCCACTTCAATATTATGCTACCTAAGACACATCGTCATCTTCAGGCTTAGGGACTTGGAGGGAAGCAAGACACCTGAAGGCTTTTTTTGTTTCTTTTCTTTCTTTTTCCTTGTGCTTTTGTATTTTTGACAGGAGTACTGGTAGTATTTTCCCTTTCCTCTTGGCATCATTGTATCACATTAGATGAACAAGAGATCACCAACCATGCTACTGGTTGTTGGTCATTGCTTGATTTCCAAGGGCAATTTCGCAATTCTGTGTTGGGTATGCCAGAATGCGCTCTGCCTTTTGCGAATTTTTCGTCGAATCTCGCAAGGTACGGTGTACCACCAGCTGCCGACACGGGTTCGAAATACTACCGTACCCAGGTACATTTTCCGTAGGTTCAGCGTATTATCGTCGTTAGGGCAATGTCTCCCGTGATTAAGCTGTTTAATTGCTGAATTTCCGCCACCTCAATAGTTCGGCACCTTTCCCATACGCATTAGGAAACAGCCAATTTCAGCGCTCCCTCTGGATCCGCCGTGCCAGCAGAGCCTCCCAATTCAATGACCGAAACATGAGCAGTCAGCAGCGAAAAGAAAGCCCAAAAAGCCGGATGCTATGTCTCACTGCCCTGCGCTGCTTTGTTTATTCCATTTGTAGGCGCAATTTCTTGTGCAGTGAATCATCTGGATGTGACCCGGAGACACGTGTGCTCTCCAGGCGCCGCGTAATGCTTTCTCATTGAAATTGACCTGCCACGCGCCACACACAGAAATGTCCCAGTCATCCACGATGGATTAACAAAAATTCCATGTTATCTCGTTCACCAAGCGGTTCGCCGGCAGCCTCGTCAGTGTTGTCGATCTAACTAATTTAGATTCTCCTTGAGATATTTTTATCCTAGGATGCGTACGAACAAGTCACTATACGAAATACATACCTCGTACCTCTCTATCCTTCACACCATATACCCTAGCATCTCTATATAGATGCGCTTGTCATGGGCATGTTCTCCTCGTTCTCTTTAGGGAAAATAGAACAGCGCAGGCAACAGTGCAAACGAATTAAAAGAAACGAAATAAAATCACGTTGATATTTGACGAGTTATCTCGCACAGAGATCTCGGCAAAGGACTAATACCTCACCACATTTCCAAGTGCCGGGTAGGTACCGTGGGCAAGGCAAACGAAAGGCTTCAATTTTATGAGCATTTTTGCAGACGAGCGAGAAGGACGGCAGGAATGGGAGGTAGAGTGCTAAATAAGCCGCAAAGACCTCCCTCGCAACCATCCTGTCATAGCGGGAAACCCATGAAATTTAGTATATTCGTTCTCGGCATCTATATGTAATTACCTAGGCTCGTGCAGATGAATTTCTTACATACTCGTATCTGCTTCCTAGCACCTTATTCCGTACCCCGGGTGAAACGGAGGATACGGATAATGCATGCTCCGTGCCGTGACCCCAGAGAAAGGATGAGACGAAACCATTCACATGGGAGCAAAGCCTCAATGTTGCAGATGCCATCGCCAAGAATCTCACTCCGCGGCTCGAAAAGCGAAAAGCGGCATGGCCAATCTTCGGGTGCAGCTCCGTGTTTGACCACGACAAACTCGACAGGAATTATCCATTCTAATTGACTCGCGCCATCATGGAGCTTCTTCTTATGCTTATTTCGACCCAGCTTAAAGGCGCTATCCGAGACGCGAAATGTTGGAGGTGTTCGGGAGCCAAGATCGCCGAGGGTAGACTAATCTGCAAATCAAACATCATATTTTTGGCTGCCTGCTAGGAGCCGCAGGTGCAGATGCGTTGGCACAAACTAACGGAAACATGACAACCATGCCTCAGATCACACTGGAGCTTCTCCGTCCGCTACGGAGCGGTTACAGGTAGGTAATCTTGGGTCGCATCATGGACCCTGGTAACAGGAGGAGACGTTTACCGTAATTTACAATTGGACGCCACGATGCTTTGATACAGGCACATTGCCCCGAGTGCTGCTGTAAAAACCGGCCCCCTTTATGTTCTTATGAGTAAATTAGATGCCTTATTTGCTCTGTCATTGCCAAGTGAGTGATGGGAATCAGGTACTGGCTGGAGTCACGACGTGAGCGTTATCCCATCCGTTTTCATTCTTCCAATGGGATGCTCAAGACGCTGTGACCCCTTGGTGAGGCGAAGCAACTGGAGAAGCATGCACGGCACACTCCTGTGCGCTGCTTGAAAGGAGTTCGTATGCGTTGAAAGACGGAAATTGGATACTAAACCTCAAACACCACACAGAAATGGCCTGCAGTCTGCCAGGGGTCGCTGGACGAGGGATGTGGGGAAGACAGAATTCCATGCACGTTAATGTTAATGACAGGCTAACTCGAATGCCTGCTCCAAGTAGGTACGAGGGCACGTCACGGCGCTTTATGGAGCATCAGGAAGGGGCACTAGCATGTTTACGCATCTGCTCGTTGTAAGTGATATACCCTTTTGGGGCGACATTTATCTTTAAACTCGGGATTGGGTAACATCGGTGAGAGTGCGGCCTTATGCTACATGTCGGTATGGAGTCTTTCTCTGTGCCGTGCAGATGGTTGTGATGCTGGGTTATGCACTACTGCATCTGGGTATCAGAACTGTAAGAGTAACTGCAGCAAACCCAGCACGAACCAATTCGCATTGTGCGGCGACATTCGAGAAACAAACATGTAAACAAATGGGAAAACAAATCAGCCTTACTCTCCGAATCAAGGGGATAAAAGAAAAACCACCTCTAAATCAGCGCCAACTACCAGGAGTCCAATGGCGGCAATACCTTCACATTCTGCGCGTCACACAGCTCAGAGGACAAAGACCCAGAACTTGGCTCTGTAGCGCGCGTTTCAAGTGGTGGTTGGCTAGGCCAATGGAAGAAGTTCACCAGCTGGATGGAACAGGCGCCGAGCCTGGAGATTCGCTAGCGCTGTGTTTCAGAGGTGGGGCAGCCCACAGGGCCCCTGACGCCACCCGAAGCTAATTTCCAGGGCACCCGGACTGCTGTAGAAGCTTTTCAACGGTCTCTTCTTACAAGCTGAGGCGCAAAGTACCTGATACTACTGCCCTCGGGTGTGAAGCAGGGCAGAGTGATGATGATGCGGCGTGTTACTTGTACGCTGTGAGAAAAATGGCCATCATCCGCCTCATCTCGGAGCGGTGGCGCATTTCTCAGATTACAAGATTGTGTATCAATCGCTTCATGCAAGAAAGCCAAGGGATCTGCACAGCTCTTGGAGCTTCCATGGCCCGATGATCTGCTCGGAAGGCCTCCAGGAACTTGTGATCGCTACTATGCATCGAAGTCGCATTTGATCGGCGCAGCGAACGGCTACCGCTTCTTTATTTCTAGCACCAACGTGGCAAACACGAAAGAAAGCTCAGGTATGTATAAGTGGCTTACGAGTATGGTCCAGGCCTGATGCTATTATTACTTGATACGCGGGTGTTAGATGGCGATGTGCCGTGGCCCTGAAGATCGATATGGGCGCTTAGATATGCCCTGGAGAGTGTTTCCGCAGATTCTCCCTCAAACAGTGTTGGACTCACCAAGATGCGCCCAAAATCACGGAGATTTGACGTAGGATCAGAACAACCGGCCTAGCGATCTGAAGAACATGATTGAATGCCCTCCAGAGCTCATCATTTGAATCTATACGAGGCCAGGCCATCACCGGGTCCTACCTGTAACAAGTACCAGGTACCTAAAACTTTCATATCTCGTAAAGCACCCAGACGCGCCAAACAAAAGCCCGCCAGCAATTGTTCAGTTTATGCTTGGACAGCCAAGCCCTCGGCGTGTCTGAAGAGTGCAGAAAATGGATCAATCAGAAGCGGAAGAAACAAACAGCAACCCTTTTCCCGGCAAACCTGCGTCTGGGCGGTTTTAAAAACAGCTCCCGACGTTTTGCAACTCGCTTGGCAGAGACACCCCCTGCACGTCCGCGCTGAGACACCCCGTCTCGACGTCTCGTGGGCCTCGACCTGCCACAGGTTCCGGCGGCTTGAGCTGCTGCAAGGTACGGATTACACGCTGCGCAGGCTGCAGGGCCACTGAAGACCCCCGCTGGCGCCGCTAGCAGGGCCCCTCCGCCGGCTCCATCTGCCCTGTTGCAGCCATGCATCCCATCCCGGGGCGTCCAATTCAATTGCACGTTGCTTTTACGGAGCACGGAGTGAGTACCTTGGCCTTGGCCTTGGGGAGGCCACTCTCTCGTTGTTTATGCCGAGCGAGAGTCCACTTCTTTCTTCTCCTCTCGCTTGCTCCCCTGTCACTATTCTTCTTCTTTTCTTACTTTGCGTAGGCTTCACTCGTCATTCTTATTTACCGTCATTCCCTCCTCGCTTTTGGAGACTCAAGTCCTTCTCCTCCACGTTCTCTCTCTTCCATCATCAACGTCGCCGGCCTGGTCCTCCGCCGCTTGGACTTCAAAATATCTATTCACCGTCTTTCCTTTACCTACGGGCGTTTCATTGCTGAACCGAGTAGCTGGCTATAGAGGACCGTTGATCGTCGTACCTCTATCCTTTCATCATCTTCTGGTCCGCTTGGATCGATACTTTCTCTTTGAACAACAACATTCATTTAACCCTTGACGAGTGAACGGCCGGTCCTGTCCTCACAACTCTTATTAATATCCGAATTCCTTTTCGTCACCACGCGTGTGCTTTGAATCTGAGTCTTTTTTTTTGAATCTATCCAAAGAACTACTTCGTCACAATGGCTGTCTTCAACACCATGCTCGCATATCTCCTCCTGGTGGTGGCCCCTCTGGCGGCTGCTCTGCCGTTCCGTGGCCATGGTCACTTTCAGGCCGACCACGGTCACAACCACAACTCCAACTTCAACCTGACAGCGCTTCTTGGCTTCATCACCAACCCTCACGCCGAGAACATCATCCCTAACCGCTACATTGTTGTCTACAACAACACCTTCGGCGATGAGGCCATCTCTGCCAAGCAGGCCCAGTTTGCTACCGCCATCTCGAAGCGCAACCTCGGAAAGCGTGGCCTCCTCGGCAGCCTCATGTCCACTGAGATCCACTCTTTCAAGATGCACACCTGGCGCGCCATGGCTCTTGATGCCGATGACGACATGATCAAGAGCATCTGGGATGCCGAAGAGGTTGCCTACATCGAGGCCGACACCGTCGTCAAGACCAATGCCCTCGTTGCCCAGACCAACGCCACCCCTGGACTCATCCGCCTCTCCAACAAGGACGCCAATGGCAAGAACTACATCTTTGATAATTCCGGTGCTGCTGGTATGACTGCCTACGTTGTCGACACCGGTATCCGGGTTACCCACACCGAGTTCGAGGGCCGTGCTACCTTTGGAGCCAACTTTGTGAACAGCAACGTAAGTGTTCAACTGCTCTATCATGTTACAAGGCTGAACGCCGCCCATATAAAATCACAATTCTAACAATCACGCTTAGGACACCGATGAGAACGGCCACGGCAGCCACGTTGCCGGCACCATTGGCGGTGCTACCTTTGGCGTCGCCAAGAACATCAAGCTCATTGCGGTCAAGGTCCTTGATGCCAGCGGCTCTGGTAGCAACTCTGGTGTTTTGAACGGCATGCAGTTTGTCGTCAACGATGTCCAGTCCAAGAAGCTTGCCGGCAAGGCTGTTATGAACATGTCCCTCGGCGGCTCCTTCTCTACTGCTGTCAACAACGCCATCACAGCCATTGCGAACGCTGGCGTTGTCCCTGTTGTCGCTGCTGGCAACGAAAACGTACGTTGACTCTCGCTCGCGTCTCTATTGCAACATTATTTCTGACTAGCATTATAGCAAGATACTGCCAACACCTCTCCTGGCTCTGCCCCTCAGGCCGTTACCGTCGGTGCCATCGACGCCACGAATGATATCCGCGCCAGCTTCTCCAACTTCGGTGCTGGTGTCGACATCTACGCCCCAGGTGTCGATGTCCTCAGCGTCGGCATCAAGTCTGATATCGACACCGCCGTTCTCAGCGGCACCAGCATGGGTAAGGAGACATGATGAGCCCCTATACTTATGACGATTTGAATCACAAACTGACCTGGTCTCTATAGCTACTCCTCACGTTGCCGGTCTTGCTGCCTACCTGATGGCCCTCAAGGGTGTCACCAACGTCAACGACGTCAGCAACCTCATCAAGAACCTCGCCGCCCAGACCGGCGCCTCGGTCAAGCAGAACGTTGCCGGAACCACCGACCTCATCGCCAACAATGCCGAATTTTAAAATCAATCACACTGCATCCTCTTACCCAGTCGTCGATATGACAACTCGGAAAAAGAAAGCGTTCTAAACTCCTTTTTTCTTTGCATCTTGCGAGTTCATAGACATTTAATTTTGAGAAAGAGAGAGATGCCTTGGAAATGATGGGGAGGCATCTGCCCGAGACGCATAATTAGTTTGGCTATTGTGATCGACGTACGGACGTACATGTAGATATAATAGAGAGCAATGCCTTAATTATTCACCATATTTAACAACCATGTCGGGCGTGAAGAGTCAAGCGTGAATGAGATTGCGGTGAGGTGGATGACAGTCATATTGTTGTACCACATGATAACAACATGTGTATTGGCTCTATTGCAATAACTCTATTAACTAAGATGTATACACCAACATCAATACGACTAGCTTCAAGTCGATGCGCAAAGCCTACGCCATCGTCATCACAAAGTACATCGGAAACAAGGCATGTTTGCTCGCCCGCGCAGATCCAACCTCGTTAGAACCCAAGGCCGAAAAATTCCACACTGCGTCAAGCTCGTGAGAGCGACTTAAAGCAATGATAAAAAGGTTGATATCAGCACTTCTTCGGCACAACCACAGTCATGGAAGGACTGAATTGCAATTTGACATCCGTGCTAGTTGCAGTCAAAGAGAGAAAGAGAATAACATTTTTTTTTTCACCGCTTCCAAGACAAATACCACCTTTTTTCGACAATCGTGCAGGAGTCACGTTCCCTGTCGACTTGATATTAAAGACATTACTTATGATAGGTAAATATATATATGCATGCTTGGCAGATATCATGAGCCAAGAGTGTAGTACATGAGGGCATCAGGCATCGCAGTTAGTGGTATTATCAACAATCCAGTAGTGTTGTTACAATTCATCATGGCCCGTTATTGAAGGTGCGCTGCCGGTGGCCGACCACAGCTTAGTATCAGTCAAAGTATTGTCGAATCTTGCGCCAAGGAACCAAGCGATGCCAACCTGTTTATTATTAGATTTTCCAAACTTGTAGCACACGGGAAGAAACAAGCATAGCTTACCATGATGCCAGTCATGGTCAACAAAACGCCAAGAACAACAGCAATCATAATTGCAGTTTCTCCAGTGGTCATAGTGGGCTCTTGTTTCTGCTTCTCTTTGGCTTCTTGGGTCAATTTCTTGGGATCCTGCTTGGGGAACAGGCCTTCGATAAATTGCTCGATCTAGAGGGAAGATGTAAATCAGTATTCCGTTTGAAGAAACATCTCCTCCTGAGTGACTTCATCATACCTTTGCGCACTGCGCACTGATTGCTAAAAAGTTTGGATCTCGAGGATCGTTCTTCTTCTGAATGCGCCTGGCATATCTTCGGAAGACCTCACAAAGAGTGTAGAGGTTCTGTGTGCATTCCAACATAATCTGGCAGGCATCTCCTTTAGTAATCTTGACATTCCTGTCCAGAACGGCCGGGTTTCTGAAGCACAGCTCCAGTGTGGCAATGGCCATGCCTTGGGGAATGGCAACAAAGTTGAAGGCACTTTGATCTCTCATCCCTGCCATATAGAAGAGGCACTCGTCAACATGCTTCAGCGCATCAAGCACCATGGCTGATATGCAGTTGACTGCCTGCGGTCTGTACTTGGGGTCAAATAAATCTTCCCATCGCTCAACGTGCTGGCTCCAAATCTCCTTCGGGTACCATCGTCGGCCGTCTTGCCAATCTTCATGGATATCACGGATGATATTTGTCTTCTGCAAGAACTGACCCATGGACTCGGTCAGGGA
The DNA here is from genome assembly GCA_025919625.1 of Trichoderma arundinaceum. Taxonomy (NCBI): domain Eukaryota; kingdom Fungi; phylum Ascomycota; class Sordariomycetes; order Hypocreales; family Hypocreaceae; genus Trichoderma; species Trichoderma arundinaceum. Next base: position 1,296,221 of record JAMQTF010000002.1, read on the forward strand.
GGGCCTCTCAGCCAGCTTTGGGTTGGCAAGTTGCGAAGCCACAAATAGCCGAGTTAGGCCCTCGCCAACCAACCCCGCAACGTAGTGACAGTACAGCTCATATTCCTTGACGGTCTGTACGCCGTTTTTGATCATTTCGGTATTTTCAGCATAGTCAGCCATGCCGTTGCCCATCTTATAAGTCATGTCTTTGATGATATCATAGTAGGGCTTCTTGATCTTCTTGAGCTCGGTGACCACAACGTCAAACTTCTCCAGGAGCTCTCTGTCTTTCTCCTTGCTGTCGTGGTACTGCCAGCCGTCCTGATCTATTGTCACATGGAATTCCCGCAGTATAGGGACCTTGGTGGAGAGAGGAATGGTCATGTCATCCTCAACTGTGTCGAGGCCACGTAGCACGAGGTAGAAAAGCGTAACAGGAACCAGAAGCTCGTGGTTGAGTTCCTGGATAACCGCCGAAAAACTACGACTGGTCAAGACCAAAAAGCGAAAACATTCTTGTAGCGTCGCACTCTCGGTGGTCGGATCGCGCCTGTTAACAGGATCATGCCATAGCTTCCTATAGCGTCAAAGTTAGTAGGGTGTCACAACGAATCGTCTTGGAGCCTCTCTCCCAAAAGGCCTTAGAGCTACCTACCATTGAATGATTGAACGCAGTTGGCCCGGGTGCGTTAGATAGTAGAGCGCGCCCATTGTGGTGGTTCTGCAAGGCACGCGGAAAGATTTGTTGGTGGTGTGTGTGTGGAGGATGAGAGCAAAAATTTCGTGAGCCGGCGGCTAGCGCAGAGCAGAGTGCCAAAACTATGTGGCTACCGTGTTCGTAGTAGGAGTTGGTGACCGAGAGAGAGAGAAAAGAAGCAGTACGGGGGTATAGTAAAGGAAAAAATGACTAGTATAAGAATCAGAACACCAGTTGAAAATAAAGGGAAAGAAAGAAAGCCGGTTGATGGGGGGAAGTGGAATTAGTAGCAAGCTGTGGTTAAAATGAAAGATTGCCAAAAGGCAGCCAAGGAAGTGGGAGCTGGTGCGGAATACGAATACGGCGACGGATCGCTGGACGGAGTGAGAGCACGCAGACCCCACAAATTGCGCACTGGTGCATGTGGCCAAACCGTTCCGAAGGTAGGGTTAGCATGAAGTTCCTACGGGCTACGGAGCAGTTGTTTAATTAATTTGGCTGGCACGTTTGCCGATTCGATCGCTGCAGCACTAACGAGTTCGAAATGGCTGACTATCGCGAATACGGAATGGAGGCTGAGAAGCTTTAGGGGTAGAGGCGGGAGGCGGCAGCATTGGCCTCACATTGGATGGCATCTACGGAGTACGGAGTGTAGAGTATAGGGGCTGCTGCTGTTGCGCAACGGCATTCAATCCCGTTCGAGATGAACGACTGAAACCTCTTGTGGATCTGATCTGAACACATGCCGTGTGAAGCAACGCTCGCTTCACTCACTTCCACATAGCAACACTCAACTTTTCATCTAGCTGACTGGCTGATAGGGTGTTGGATGACTCAGCTGGTAGCACTATCAGAAAATAGCCTTCCCCTGCTCTGCTCTAGTTTCCCTCCCGTACTCCGAACTCCGGTAAGTATTCGGAACAAGCACGTTCGCATTCTTAGCGGTGAAGATGTGGGCAGCTGAGTACGAGGGAGAAATGCTACAAGTGGTCTTGGTAGAATTTTCTACACGGGATTCGAATATGTTGTAGGTGAATACGGGTTTGGCGGAATTATCATCAAGAGCTATCACCGTAGCACAGTCAACTCTGAAGGCGGGGGCATCTTTTTGCGAAACTTGGAAATCAAGGAACTCCGGAGATGCAGTGAGAGGTGGCAAAGTCCAATGATCTTTTGACTTGAAAACAAACATCTCGCTCTGACAAGAAAACGCGCACGTGGCCATGCCATAATGCGGGATTGTGCAAGATACTTCATCTCTATATGAAAGCTACCTCGCCTGGCAGTCAAATCTCGGGATTTTGCAATGCCGTTATGTATTGTTTCATAGCTCATGGCTAAATCTAAGAGTAATGGTAGCTAATAAGCATATCATGCCCCTCTTCAGCTATCGTGAAGCTGCTGTAAACGTAAGGCACTGATTCATGTACTACTATGGGAAGAACTTTGAGAGGTTTAGTAATAATCTCAAATATACAAATAGAGGAAGGCCCCTGTGCCTACTCCGTAGCTGAAGTAAGACTGGCTAGACTCTGTGCCCCGTACTTCGTTGACTGCTGTAATTTGATCGTAAAACTCGATCACCGCATTTGACAGATGCTACCGGACATGACGGATTTGCTCAGGCCTGACAACTGTTGCCAGACTCGGCAGTTGTTCTCGGCCTGATAGATGTTCTCGAGGGCTTAGCAATGGTCATACCATAGGTAGGTAAGCCACTGCGGAGAGAGCTACAATTCCAAGTTATAACCAGAATGTCCTTGCATTGAAAAAGATGTCTCCTGCACGGAGTAAACATCCAATGGCTTAATGATAGCTATTAGTGCAGCTGAATGGCACGTCTCGTATGTATTAATGGGAATCACATTAAATGTTGCAAAAAATCTGATCAAATTACTGTCAAAAAAAAAAAAAAAACATCCCATGAGAGTAGGCAGTTTAGTATTCACAGTTGTGGTGAATACCATCAAGTACAATGGTTTCATCCTGCCCACGAGCACACAAAAAGCCAAAAATGTTTCCAAACCAGGTACTACCAGGTCGCAATAACAAATGGCAATTGAAGACTTGCCAGTGGTGAAACAGGTTGCTGCTTCCGTTCAACGGCCAGGGCTTGCGCAGAAAATAGAAAGGGTAGCACCTTCCGCTGCCTATGCTACTCCAGTATTCGTTCGGTTATAATCTCATCCACCTCTCTTTTTGCCAAGTTTGGATAACTTAACATCTCCATTCTCAAAGGAGTCAGATCGTAAAAAGCTCAGACATTGTCGCTAGCCTACGAGCACAAAGTCACCAGCTTCGAATCATTCATGCCGAATAGATTCATGTCAATGGCGGGCTGGCACTCGAACGGCCATCGTCAGCAGCCACGCTTTCTCATATGGGGAGGTAATGGCTGGATTGCTGGACACTTGAAACGTCTTCTGGAGAAACAGGGCAAGGAAGTCCATACTACCACAATTCGCATGGAGAACCGCGAAGCCGTCCTTTCGGAGCTCTTCTTAATCAAGCCAACACATGTCCTGAATGCCGCTGGATGCACTGGAAGGCCAAACGTCGACTGGTGTGAAGAAAACAAATCACAGACGGTGCGATCCAATGTCATTGGCACGTTGAACCTGGCGGATGCCTGCTTTCAGGCGAATATTCATTGTACCATCTTCGCTACTGGCTGTGTGTATCAATATGACCAGACACATCCTATTGGAGGACCAGGCTACACGGAAAAAGACAGCCCAAACTTTGGTGAAAGCTTTTACTCCTTAACCAAGAGCCACGTTGAGCCGGTAAGCTTATCTCGAGGAACAAGAGTGAGACAATGAAGAGGCTAACGCCTCATCTAGATCCTAAGCAGCTACTCAAACTGTCTTATACTTCGTCTCCGCATGCCTGTCAGCGATGACCTTCATCCTCGCAATTTCGTAACTAAGATCATTGGCTACGACAGAGTGGTCGACATTCCCAACAGCAACACCATCCTTCACGACCTATTACCAGCCTCTATCATTCTTGCAGAGCATAGCGAAACTGGCGTCTATAACTTTACTAACCCAGGTGCCATCTCGCATAACGAAGTCCTCGCGCTTTTCAAGAAGATTGTAAGACCTGAACTTAGTTGGAAGAACTTTACCCTAGAAGAACAATCCAAGGTTATCAAAGCTGGCCGGAGTAATTGCGCTCTGGACACTACCAAGCTGGTGGCGAAGCTGAAGGGGTATAAATATGAGATTCCCGAGATTCATGAAGCGTATGAAAAGTGCTTCAAGCGCATGAAGGCTGCGGGTGTCAAGTAATATCTGACGTTGCTATGGTTCGTCAGTGGGTACACTGCACAAAGTATCTACCTATTAGCGAGATACATAGCCAGCATACGTCGCAAGCCGACGACGTTAATCTTCGCATTTGATGACCAAATTCAGACAAAAGAGTGTTTCTCCTACCCCGCGTTAATCCAATGATGTTAAATGATTGTTCGTTGTATCTAAATATTCATGACAAAATTTTGCCTTTTACTGGCTAAATCGGTAGACCAGACGCTTTGATAAAAGTGATAAATCATACTAGATATGCTGCTTCGTAATTGGCAGGCCATTCCACGTTCGAGGATTTTCATGTGAAAGGCCGCCCGTTGGCTCTGCTGCCTACCCTGACGATCAGTTTAGCTGGGACTCGTAAAGTTAGCCGCCAGTCACTAATAAATCTGGCCTTGTCCAAGGCTAGCCTTTGACGGGCACTGCCCCGCCATTACGTAGCGCCGACGAAACAAAACACAACTCGACTCTGGGCAAAATTTCGGCTGAGGAGAGCGAATATGCTATCCTGCTACTGCCACTGCGATATCGAAACCGCAAAAACCTATCATCTTACACCCCCATAGCGCAGCCAGCATTTTCCCCCTTCTCTCCCAAGCGAAGATATCTGAAGCGTCGCACTCACCTCACGAGGATAAACCATTCAAAATGGTCGTCGATACGGCCTACTACGACACCCTCGGCGTCTCGCCGCAGGCCACCGAGCTGGAGATCAAAAAGGCCTACCGCAAGATGGCCATTGTCCACCACCCAGGTATTTGCCCGGCGCACACCGTTTTGGCGCATCTACTGCCTTGATCTCCTAACAATCTGCCATTGCGCATCTGTTTTCTTGTTTTAACGCCCATCTGACGTGCCGCCTGTTACCAGATAAGAACCCCAACGACCCGACAGCACACGAAAAGTTCCAGGCCATCGGTGAAGCCTACCAGGTCCTGTCAGACCCGGATCTGCGAAAAGCCTACGACAAGTATGGAAAGGACCACGCAAAGCCGCAAGAAGGCTTCGTCGACCCGGCCGAGTTCTTTTCCGCCATTTTCGGTGGTGAGGCCTTTGTCGACTGGATTGGCGAGATCAGCTTGATGAAGGATTTAGCGGCCACAATGGATATCGCTATGCAAGAGGGAGAGGATGGAGAGGCCCCGCCGCTGCAGGATGACGAGGAATTTCCAGGAACAGCCGATGCAATGAAGGAGAGCATGAAGGAGAAGGAGAACCGGGACACTTACACAGGTTCCGCTTCTGCGCCGCCGCCCCCTACGGTGGTCGTAGATGAGGAGAAGACGCCTTTGGGCTCTGCTACCTCGACACCGCCGCCACCTCGTTCTGATGCGACATCCCCAGCTCCCTCGTTTGGTTCTCGGAACCGGACACAGATACCCATTCGGCCCGCCCTTACGGATAAGGCTCACGACGAGATGGAGAAGGAATTAGAGCAAACAGAAGAAGACCTAAAGGGCAAGGGGCGCAAGAAGGGTGGTATGAGCAAGGAGCAGCGGGAGAAACTGCTGGCCTACGAGAAAGAGCGAGCTCGCATCCGCCAGGAGCGCGTTGAAGCACTCACACGAAAACTGCTGGACCGGGTGAGCGTGTGGACTGAGACGGACAAGGGCAGCGACGTCACTAGAGCTTTCCAGGAGAAGATGCGGCTGGAGGTGGAGAACCTCAAGATGGAGTCATTCGGCATTGATATCCTCCATGCCATCGGCCAGACCTACATGTCCAAGGCTTCGACGCTTCTCCGCAGCCAAAAGTTCCTTGGCATCGGTGGCTTCTTCAGCAAGCTGAAGGACAAGGGCACACTGGTCAAGGACACCTGGAATACCATCAGCAGCGCCATTGATGCGCAGCAGACGGTGGAGGACATGGCCAAGATGGAAGAGAGAGGCGGCGAGGACTGGACAGAGGAGAAGCGCGTCGAGTACGAGCGTCGTGTTACAGGCAAAATCCTCACAGCCGCATGGAGGGGCAGCAGGTTTGAGATTCAGGGCGTGCTGCGCGAGGTATGCGACACAGTCCTGAACGACAAGAAGGTTCCGCTGTCAAAGCGGCTGGAGCGAGCGCAGGCGCTCGTCCTGATTGGCGAGGTTTTCCTCAAGGTATGTGCCTCCCCACTGCGAGCATTATATGAGTTGAGTTGCTGTATCTAACTAATGCGATTTTCATTTCTACAGGCTGAGCGTTCCCCTGAAGAAGAAGGCGATTACCTGCTTTTCGAGCAGCTTGTCGCCGAGGCAGCCATCAAGAAAGACAAACACGATGACAAGCATAAGCGGGACAAGAAGCACAAAGAGAGGTCGGCGGAAGAGGTTGCCCAAGACGCACCCAATGTGCCCAAACCGGCGCCGGCAGTGTAATTTGACATGAATAATAAACGGGACGTTTATGGAGACTATAAGGGAGGCGAGGGAAGACGGGAAAATTGGAATTGAGAATTTGTTTGTTTAGAGAAATTAATGTCAAGATTGCCGGATAGAGAGCGATCGGCACATTTATTATATAGAGTATACAATCCCCATTTTTTGTTTTATTTAGTGTTTGTCTTTCTCTCTTCTTTATTACTTTGGGTTTCCTTTGGTTGCAGTTTTTCAGATTCGTCTCTCTAGCCGACTTTCTCGTGGTGGACAGCCATGTATTCAACAGCTTCTATCTGCGACAAGTGTTTACGAGGCCTCCATCAAAAAGGGGGGTGGTTGCCATGCACAAGTCACTTAATAAACCATTTTACAAGCAAGAGGAAACAAAATTGAAGGCATAAACGCTTTTCTTCTTCTATTCCATTTCCATCATCACCGAAAGCAGCGTATTCTATCTCACACATACATAAAAATAATGCAGTTTCCTCTCCTTTATATCCAGAGATATGCGAGCTCGTTACTTTGCGTAGCCAGTGTGGGCTAAAACGATATATAAGGTTCTGTGTTTTTTTTTCTTCTTCTTCAAAAGAAAAGCGCTTTCTTTCATCTTCATCTTCTTCTTTCTTCTTTCTTTCGTCTCGGCGCATTTCATGTGTGTCCGTAGCTTTCCCCTTTCTCTCTTTCTGTCCTTTGCTTTGCCTCTGCGGGTATCTGATCTTACACATTTGGAAAACAACAAAAAACACACACAACAAAAACAATTCGAGTAGTCAATCATGACAAGGATATCATAGAAAGAAGGGCTTTGCCAAAGGGGGGGAGGCTTTGTGAAGTTTGGCTCTCTCCCCCACGACGTACGTAACGAGGGTTTGGTTTCGCACTCGGGGTGTTGAAGGGTATTTAGGGGGGATACGAGAAAGCTCTCAAAGTAAAAATAAAGGAATGGAGATAGCGGGTGGCAGGAAGAATGGAGTCATCATGGCCTTCATAAACGCACTGAAAATGAAAAGGCCGACATACGATATCAGCAAGTAGGGAAAATAAAACATGAAAGAGCAACGCCATGCGAAACCCAAACGAACGCCGTGTATCCCCAATCTCCCGAGATGCAACTATACGTGCAAACAGGTATATGCTATCGCAAATACAAAAGAAAAGAAATAAGGAAAGAGAAATAAAAAAAATGCAGCAGCGGGTAGCAAAAGGGAGAGAAATAGGAAAGGAAAGGACTGGACGCCCATGAGTGGTGATGTGAACAAGCAGGTAGTAACAGCGCCGCGAAAATAAAAATCTCGGTAGGACGAGTGTGAAGAATAATCTGCCGACTGAATCTCCTCGTCGGCGCATGCAAAATGTCGGATATCTAATGGCCCGCAACAGGCAATACTACACCGCTATCGCGATCTTGCGGTTCTTTCGACCACGCTTCTGATTCGGATTCCACGTTTGAGACGGTATCGTCCCCAAAGTGCGATGCAGAAACGGTTGATATCGTGTCGTCTTCGACTTGAGACGTATCGTCGCCATAGTCATAATATGAAGCTGCCAAGACGCGGCCAGGCATTGCGTCTACGTCGGCAATCCTGACCCGGTAAGCTAATGCTTTCTGCCCTTCTTTTATGAGCACCTCAGTCCAGTTAAGACATTTCTTAAGACTTTGGTTCATCTTCTGACTGTCGAGTAAGAGCTCTTGGTGCCTGGTGAGATCGAGTTGAAGACGGCGCTCGACGCGTTTGCGCCGTTTAGCGCCGGGTGAATCTGCCTTTGACTGTAAGCCAGCCGATTTGGGGTCGTCGGCTGCTTGTTCGTTGGACAGTTCGGAATCGACCAGGGAGTCCTCATCCTCCTCATCCTCCTCATCTTCCTCATCTTCTTCGTCTTCGTCCTCTTCGTATTCCTCGTTCTGTTTTCCTGGGTCCGCATCCTCCTCCTTCTCACTAACATCAGTGAGACCCGCTGAAGTATCCGGGACGGCCAGAGAGGCGCCTTGGTTAGAGGCCGCTGAGCCGCTTGGAAGGCGTCCAGCCCTAGTTAGGCGGCGGAAGCGGCGCAATTCCGCAGATTGTTTGCGCAGCTGCCTCTCAAGAGTTCTGTTGATTGCCTCGAGAGAAGCATTGGTGATTTCAAGGTCCTGGACTTTGCGTTCACGCCGGGCGCTTAATACGAGGTGACTGACAGGCTCAGAATTCTGAGACGACCTCTTGCGGCTGAGAGAGTCGGCTTCTGAGTCGTCGCTGTTTTCATCCTCTTCGTCTTCTCCTTCTCCTTCATCATCATCATCATCATCCTCATCTTCCAATTCATCAGCCATTTGCAAAATCGAGGCCATAGTCACTGGCTGTGCTAATTGCGCCAAGCCGGGGCTTAAAAGTGGCGGCGGTATCTCAGGCGCGTGGATCATAGGCGGCGCCATAGTGGGTGTGGCGATCCTTGGTGCAGTCACTCCATCCGTAGAAGTGACGCTGCCTGCGCGACCATGCCCCTGTTTCAACCGCAGAGGCGCCTCGATGCTCACCCGCCTTTTGCCGACCTGGCTTGCGGTGGCCGCCAGCATCGGAGGTGGGTGAGCTGCGGCTCTGATTGGAGACGTCGGAGACATGGCGCTGGCTCGTAGCGTTGGTTGCTGCTGTTGCTGTAGTGGTAATGTAGGGTGTGTAAGGTTTTTAGACGGCGACGCCGGCCGCGAATAGAGCTGAGTTGTGCTTGATCCCACGGCTGATGAGTTGCTGGTGTTTGGGCGCGTTGCTTTAGAGCTACTGGATACAGTCGACCCCGATCCGGAGCTGCGCGCTGACAACCTCGTGTCAACATCTGGGGCGCCATTGGCGTAAAAGAACTTGGTAGCAACTCCCTCCTGCGCCGAGCTCAGCGAGTGGGTGCTGGAGCTGGGGTATGCGGGAGGGCTCGTAACTCGCTTGCTGGCCGCATCGCTCGCATAAAAGAAGGTCGATGTACTCTTGGTATGGACAACCGAGGCTGGTCGGGGCGGCGGCTGATGAGCCGCGGGCTTTATGCTGCTCGCATAAAAGAACTTGGAGTCATTCACGGAGCTGGTTGACGAATCTGCCCCAATGCTCCTCCTGGAGCTCATGCTGTCGCTTCGAGCAAGCGGCGACATGCCCAGTCCGCGGTTGCTCTTGGTCTCCCATCCGTCGTTCGTCCTGTCGAGATTCGGCGTGCTGTTCGGGGTTGTATGAGTGCTTTCGGCGCGGGTCTGCCTGGTGCCCGCCCGCGGGGTAGCATTATGACTGAGATACGAGGCTGGAGGAGCTGTGATGCTCTCGTTGCGCGGAGATTGCGCGCCGGCAATCGAGGGAGTCGACTTGCGGGCCAGCGGCGTGGTCGTCGCCTGGCCTTTGACAGTGACCTTTGGTGTCAGGGGCGTTCGGGTCATGCCTCTGGCCGCGCCAGCGCTCAGCTGGGGCGGGCGAGGCTTGTCGCCGGGAGGCATGATGGCAGCGTCCTTCTTGGTGGAAGAACGCGTAGTCGGAGCAGCGGCAGCCCTCACAGAAAGCACATGTTGATTCGAAGGTCGGGCCTGCGCTGCTGTCTTTGGCGCGAGGTTGGCACGGATGAGGGGCGGGCGCTGGTGATTGGGCGGTGGTGGAGTCGTGCCCGATCGTGGTGCGGCGGCGGCGGTCGTCTTGATCGGATCTGGTCTCTTTGAAGTCTTGCCGGTGGAAAGGCGGGAGAGGCGGGAGGCGGGAGGTTTGGGGTTGGCGAGGCTCGCAGGCGGCTCGAGGACGGTGTCTGAGTATGGGTTGACTGAGCGCATCCTCCGAGCGGCCAAGTCGCTGGTCCTGCCCGAATAGCGATCCCTTGGGCAGCGTCCCTAGGTAATTAAGCCCGCTGTTATGACTAGCCCGGGCCAGAAATTAGGGGGCGTGTGGAGGGATAAAAGGAGCCGGGACAGCCTGAACGCGGTCCACTAAGCCCAGCGGGACGGCAGCTATGGAGGGATGTCTGGACGGAGCGCGGGACGGAGCACAAGGCAGCTGTTCAGCGTGTAATTTGGCGAAGCCCGAGTCGCAGCACCCGGACGCAGCGCCCTTTTTACGTGGGCTGCGAGAGGCCGCGAGACGGTCATTGAAATCGTCAGACTGGTCTGACGACTGAGGAGAAGCACGCACATGCAGCAGTCATGGCCCAATCCATTCAAGCGCAAGGGTTTTTGCCCCCCCGCAAGTCTGTATCCAGAAAGGCGGTAAAGAGTGCAGGCCAAAGCTGCAGCCGGCGTCCTATGAGATGGAGCAGAATGCCAGCTGAGCCCACAGTTGCACGCACATTATAGCAGGATGGAGGCATCGTACATACACTGACATGCGTGCTAGTACGAGTACGGAGTTGCATAGTAGTAGCATTATGGGGTGCGGAGGAGGAGGCAGCATCGGGGAGTGTGAAATTAGCAGCGCTCCGTAACGTGCTGTCCGTCTACTACAGTTACTGCTCGGAGTGTATAATGTGGATATACGGGACACAGATGCAAGATGCGCCGCAGGCCCTTGCCCGGCACTCTATCTGCCTTTTAATGCTACTCCCGTGCATGCAATGCCATCAATTCCCGCCCCCTTGCTCCGGCAGACCAGAGTGACGAGATCTGTGTGTACCGCCGCCAGAGATTAACTCTCAACGCAAAACAATACTCCGTACAGCATAGTGCAGCGCCTGCTAGCCGTGTTCCTCGATAGCGTCACACCGGACAAAGTCGGATCGGCCATTGTTTGTTTACTGCTCCCCGTGCATAACCACCGCAAATGGCCTCCTAGCCCAAACGGGCAAAAATAAAATAAACCCCCCAGGCCTGCGAAATATTCCAGGCGAGAGAGGGAAAAAAGGCTCTCCTGATGAAACAAAACAAAAAAAGCAGCTGATTTAAACGATTCAATCTTATGCCCAACTAGGCATAGCGCCTTGCGCCTGGCCTCGCGCTAGCCATCTCCCGGCCTGGACCCATTGGCTGAGAGTGACATGGACCCCCCCTTATGGTTAGGGCGCAACGTCGTGTCCCAAATTTAGAGACCACATGCATGCCTTTGCCGTCATCCTCGATGCTTTGCGTGATGCTAGTATCAGCCTCAGGAATTTCTTCGTTGCTGCACCTCCTCTGCGTGGCGACCATCGACCGCCGGCTTTTGCGACCCCCTCTCATTTCCTGTCTCAGCAGCCCAGCATGGCCCTGCTAGGCATCTCGCTCATTGTCGCATCCGTCGTCTTCGTCATTTTGCGGCCGCCGCAATGGCTGTGGCTCCCGTGGCAGAGCTCTGGAAGGCCTGCCGCCATCACGGGCGGAAAGGAGACCGAGGCAGAGAAGAAGGCGTCGGATCGAGAGCGACAAAATAGAGAGAATGGAGACAGGGCGGGCGCCAACCGCGATTCTGCAGCCGGCTCGACGACAACTTCGGCGAACACAATCTCGTCGACCTTGAGACAGCGCAAGTCCGAAGTCGACGCCCCTGCATCGCTGCCATCTCTCCAGCCACCTACGATCATGCCTCCCATCGTTACTCCCCCAGCCATCGAGGAACCGGAATCCCCCACCACGCCCAAAGCTCAAGCCGCGAGCCCAGCCCAGAACGTCCCCAGCCTCTCGCTCTCCGCTGAGCCACCCTCGATGATGATGCCTCCGCCGCCTCTCCCTTCATCCCGCTCCCCCAACGGCCGCATTCCTTCCCTGAATCAGTTTCCAGCTCCCAACTCCGCCCAGCGCGCCCGCGGCCCGGCTCCCAATCGTGGCCTTCCTGCATCCTCCTCCGGCGGCCTCGCTCCTCCTCCCACGCTCTCCGCCAAGCCTGAGAAGCCTAGCCGCAAAGTTGTCCTCACGCCAGGCCACTCTCCACTGGATTGGGCAAGAATATCAGGTCCCAATGCTGATCTGCGCGGTGTGGCTTCCGCAAGTCCCTATCTACGCGTGACGCCTTCGATGCTCAAGGTACACACTGGTCGCAAGGGCAAGGATGCTTGGATGGCCATCAATGGAAAAGTCTACAACGTCACACCATATGCTAGGTTCCATCCTGGAGGTGTGCCGGAGCTTATGAGGGGCGCAGGACGAGATGGAACAAAGCTGTTTGGAGAGATTCATCCATGGGTTAATTACGAGACGATGCTGGCGGCCTGTCTTGTGGGATTGCTGGTCGAAGAGACGGACGGCAAGGAGAGCGAAATGGACAAGATGGATTAAGAGAAGGAGGAGGACATGCGTGTATATATGCGCTGCAAAGACTAATAGACGCCATGCAATTAGTTAGAGAGATACCCCCCATGTACAAAAGATTAGATTACATAGATAGCATAGCCCAGTGAGACACATCTCGCTCATAAACCACCCACTACCGTCTCTTGCCGAATCTAAACTTGAGATCGTCGTCGCTATCGTCACTGTCCGCAACCTCCAGCAGCATTCTCGTCCGCTTTGGCGGTGGCGGATCCTTAGCCGCTGCCGGTTCGGTGGCCGCTCTCTTCCCCTGGCTAGTTGGCCGAGTCTGCGCGCTAGAAAGCTGACTCCGTAGGCTCTGCGACTGAACGCCTGTCCCATCTCTTCTCGATGCCGTAGCTCTGGTGGATGACTGCTCCAGCGCTGGCTCCGATACCTCCTCTTCATCGCTACTGTCCGAGGCGATAATCCGCGCGGACGCACCACGCTTCGCCAGTGACGGATCCTGCAACGAGGAATCTCTTGCTTCACCGGCACTAACAATAGACGGCTGGCTTACCGTCTTCTTCCGTTCGTTACTGACGTCTTCCAGCCAGTAGTTATCGCCGACTCCAAATTCCTTGGGCTTGACTTCGGTGAGAGCGATGATCACTCTGGCAGGCTGCCTTCCTACCACTTCGCCCCTTTTGCGAAACTTTTTGAAGTTCTTCATGCCATTCCATTTGGGATCCCACCGCCCATCGGCAATGTCCTGATCTCTCGTCCTTCCTGACGCCCTATCTTTGGGACGGATTTCAACCTCTTCCACGATATTAAGCCGACGAATCTCGGCCAGGTCAATTCCGTCCGGCAGGTTAGCCAAGTCTTCAGCCTCAGCTTGCGCTCTTGCCTCCGCCTCTTCACGATTCTTTGCAGCTATTGCCAGGACATCTAGCTCTTGTTTCACCTTCAGCTTGGTTTCGGCCTTCGTCTTTGTCGGTTCAGGCGCAGGTTCGGGTGAAGGCGCGGCGAAATTGTCTCCTCTCTCAAGACGCTGCCGTTTAAATTTTGCCGCAGCTGTTGCCATTCCTTCCATCAGGTCATGTTCTGGCACGGGGGAGGGTGGTCTCTTTCTCTGCGATCGAAGGTTGGTATCCTGGCCATCTGGTGCGAGAGGAGCATCTGGTTCCTGCGACACAAATAGCCCACCCTCATCCCCCTGCGGTGGCGATTGGCGTCTCGCCGGTTCATAGGCAGGGGGGGGAGAGGTTTCGTCCGCACCCATCTCATCGTCATCATCATCAAAGCCTGCAAATCTCCTCTTGACCGGTTTCCGCGCTCTGCCCCTTCGCGGAAGAGGCTGCGAATCTCCTTGTTGAGAAGGCTCAGTTACTATCGGCGTTGCTTGACTGCCCCCGCTCTGCTGTGTGACGGGCTCTGGCCGAGAACTCTCTGCAAGCCGTGAATCTTCAGTCCTCATTGACGACTCTACCTCTAAAGGCCGTCGTAATTTGCTTGCATCGTTGATCAGAATCGCTTCTAAAAACTCGTTTTGCTCAATAGGCCTGTGATCCAGTAACAGTGACACCGCAGTGATAAATTCAGTATACCAGCCAACAAGCTGTCCTTTGGCCGGCAAAAACCTCACGAGAACAACGCCTTTGCCCTCGCTGCCGTCGTTGAATGATCCAGATCCCTTTTCACCAGCAACCCCTTTTACGTATCGAACAAAGTCATCGACACTCGTCTCTTCGGGCTCGATAGGATGCAGCATAGCCTTTCCACCTCCGTTTGTAATGGGCGCCATGAGATTATCGTACTGAAGCTGACTATAGAAAATAAATGTGTATCCCTCGAATACTTCTCTTCTACCTTCATCAGGCGCATATAGTTCATCTGGGTGCTGTACTGGCTCGCCGCCGCGCGGGGGCAGATGCTCCAGGGCATTGGGCCAAAACTTGTCAAAATCCGTTTCCAAAGAGCTCGACTCCTGGCTATCTGCACCATCTTGCAGTTCTGCGACGGAAGAGATTGCATCGAGAAAGGTTTCCGTTACAATGTATTTGCCATTGATAAGGGCCTGTAGACCCTTGGCTGTATTTCGTTTCTTCGAGATGACGTGCGTCGTGTGCTTTACGCTGTAAGCTGTCAACAGCTTGATGTCCAGCTGCTCGAATCGTTCTTTGAGGGATGTCAAAGGCTGGGTCTGCAGCTCCTTATTCGTGAATGAGAAAGTAAAGACCGTCGGATGCCATTTCAACCTATCTTCTATCAGCAGAGTGCAACAACACGAGCATCAACTGGTCGGGCGCAAATACCTGAATTTGCTGGGGCACTTGCCGAGCATAATCTCATACTCTTCGACTTGGGCATCGAAAATGTTCCCTTTGATTTTTTGCCCATTGACCACCGTCCCTAGCTTCGTTGCAAGGTCTTCGATCTTGATATGTGACCGGCTCGATAGATTATGGGCGTGTCCCTCTGTGACGCTGTCGACGGTGATTGTCAGGTGCTTGCGCGAGATTGTATTATGCGAAAGTGCCAGCTGGCCAGCTAGTTTCCATATCATTCAGCACATGGAATGGCCCAATGCCTCGGAAGCTGTTTACTTACGCTCCGCTGCTGTGCGCCCAAAGAGGTATGTCTTGCCTGGCCGCAGCCAAAGCCGACGCCCTACGCAAAAACGATCAGCACACGACGCAAAGGACACCTGGCCGGGCGCATATCTCCCTCCTACCTTCAAAGGCCTCTTCATTTTCCAGCAGCCACATCACCACGGCCTTTTGTTCATTCTATGCCATAGGCCATCTCGTGAGGCGCATAGGCTGCGATGACGTTGGTCTTTGGCGTCGTGAACTTTTTGCGGGGCGGCGCGTCAGCACCTGCGCTCGTCTTCAACGCCAATTCACGTGCCTCTTTATCTGCATCTCATTGACACATGCTGCAGGGGTCACAACAGCATTAGTCCTTTGGCTTTCTGCGGGCGACTTAACATTGGATTCAATTCACGAGCGCTCTCAATCAGACGACAGTTGTAAATATAGCCCATAAGAACTCAAACTACAACTATAAATATTAAGAGCACATGAAAAAGCATGCAATCATTAAGAAGCTTCCAAATATCCATGCATTTTGTATAGATGCGCTGGCAAACAGATATATAGACTACGAACCTGATACCCGCTAAGGCGTTCATAGGGCCAAGCAAAGTTGCTGCATCGATCAAGGTCTTACGGATTGATTGAAGCTACCTTGATAGAACGAGGCCACCTAGATAGGTCGAGGTCAGCTTGTTCGATCAAGGTCTTCCAGATCGCTCGAGGTCAGCTAAATTGATCGGCTCTACCAAGCTAGATCAAGGCTATCGCTATTTATCACGGAAATTTAGGCTAGTTATTACCCTCCAGGAGGGGGCCTGCAGCGGGCCTTGCCTGCGGCGCTCAGCCTACAGCGTTTTATCTAAGCATTCCCGTCATGCTGTATATATATAGATAGCCTCAATTCTCTATTTTTTTTTAAAAAAATATCTTATTTTACTTAGCTATTTAGGTATATATAAAAGCGGGTAAGCTTGAATATATAGTAGTATATGGCCGACTCAGGTCTACTATATTTATGGGGACAAAGCACTGGAACATCGCAGTATATATTAATAACACACAATAACACTAAAAGAAGAGGTATACACTACATTGCGGGCGGTTAAAACTAGCATGAAATGGCAAATATAATCAATTGCCAGTCAGTATTTTAACAATGGCAAGTGATTGTGGTGGCTTGTTAATTTTTTTTCTTATTAGAGAAGTAAATCTGGAAGCTACACTTCACTCCGGTTGTCACCTTCGCAAAGCCTCTTCGCAGCTTTGCTTGATTAAGAAACTTCTAAATACCCATACATTTTGTATATATGCGCTGGCAAACAGATATATAAACTATTAAGTACATACAAATAAAACTTTCCAATATCCAAGAATTATAAAATCAAACTCCTAGTATACCAAAATGCCTGAAAATGAAACGCTTGCTCAGTGCCATGAATAATATCACAGACGTAGCCGACGTGGCATCATGAATGCAGCCCATCGTTTCCTTCTCTCATCTTTTGTTTGAAGAGACACCTCATTATCATGAAATAAATAACAGATCTGAGATGATCGCAATCACGGATCGCATGATTGAGATCCAGAATCGATACTCAGACTTTTCTCCGCCTATAAAAATCAACCAACATTCGCTTTCGGCCAGCCTTCCTGCTTTGCTCGATAAGCTCCTCTCCATTGTTGGTTTTATATGGATCAAGGTCCTCGGGCCTCTCATTGTTTGCCCTAGCAAGTTCATCAACCTCGCCAATCTTCCACCCGCGAAGTATGACCATGCATCCCGCAGCGGCAATGTACATCAGGCCCGTCCATACTTGGGTGCCGAGATAACTTCCCGTCCCAGTCACGATCTGCAGAGCAATTGGCTCGCTGAAGGTGCAGGGGAGCAGAATCATCACCCACATGAGATTGAGGGCAGACGGTACATCTTGCAACCCAACGATTTCGGCGGCAACAGGCCCAACAACTGTCCAAAACGTGCCGGCAACTGTACCACAGATGATGGCGTAGAAGATGAGAACGCCGTACACCTTGGCGTTAATCCAGATGGCCAATGAAAAGACGCCAGCCATGAAGCTCGTGAAGGCGGCCATGTTCATCCGCCCAGTTCGGTCACTAAAGTAGCCCACTATAGGCCGACCAATGCTCTGGCCCAAATTGAAGAAGGCATTGATGAGAGCTGCTTGAGAGGACTGGAGGCCAATTTCGTTGGCGTAGTTGGCGAGACTAAAAATCACCACGGCGTAGCCCAAGATACTAAACCAGCCGAAGATGACGAAGAGGAAGAACTCGGGTCTTATCAAAAGAGACCCTTTGAAGGCAATATGAGTCGACCCCACAATCTTATTACGGTCCCTGACTAGAATAGTGCAGATGAGGTTGACGACAAATGCGATGATGCCAAGTATTCGAAAAGCCCAGGCAAGCCCTAGGTTCTGAATCATGGCACCAGCGGCAAACGAATAAACGAGACCACCCAGACCTGAACCGGCGGCGGAGATGCCGTTTGCGAGGGACCGGTGAGTCGTAAACCACTGGGGGATGATGCCGACTGTGGCGGTGAACAGAAAGCCCATGCCCAGGCCGAAGAGGACGCCCTGCGTGAGGAACAAGTGCCATATCTTGTAGGCAAAGCTTGCCGCAATCCAGCTGCCTGTTTCCAAAACAACGCCAAAGAGCATCACTGGCCTTGTGCCAAACTTCTTCACGGCCATGGTCGCGATCGGAGAGATGCCCATGGCACAACTGATACTGAGAGACCCCACGAAGGCGTACTGGAGGGTGGTGGCCCCCGGGAAAGTGTTGTTCTTGATGTAGTAGGCCAAGAAGACGCCGTAACTCGAGTTCATGCCCCATGTGTGCGCGTTGATAATGCCAATGCAAGCAGTGACCACCCATCCATAGCCCCCATTTGGGGGCGGAGGTGGCGCATTGTTCACGGGCTGTTGGTCTTGGGACTCAATCAAGGAGTCGATGTTTCCCTTTTCCGTCTCATCACTCATGGCTCCTTGATCATTCTTGCTTGGGCAAGGCTCGGAGGCCAGCACCATAATCTCTTTGTCATGGTCGTCGCCTGGTGTTGGCGTTTGGCTGTGTTTCATCTTACCCGCTCAAACCTTTCCAGCAGCGCCAAGGTGAGCTGGGGGATAATTAGGCCAAACTAAGCTGTCGATGAGAGCCGAAAGAAAAGACGTCGACCTGAAAAGAGAGGAAGGGAAATTAAAGAAAATAGAGAAGAGGAAGAAAAAAAGCCATGGCTGGCAACAGGCTGAATGGCTAGTATTATGTATGTGGTGTTTAACTGGGTCGCCAGAGGGGGGCAAAACGGCCCCATAACCAAGAAAATCCAAAGGGGAAGCCGATTACTTAACTCACTTCCTATTTTGACAATTTGGGTTGGGACGGTCAGATCTAGCCCGTCTCTTGGCTTGGTGCTCCGTATCCAAAGGGCGCGGTTCAGTAACCTCGTCGCTTTTTGAGCCGGGAATACGTGCCCGGGGATAGTGGAGCCTAGCTTTGAAAATTCAGCTGGTTCAATTGGACTCTGCCCGAGTTTATTGGCCTGTATTATCACTTAGATTACACCACAAACCGCCGACTAGCGTTGAGAATGGATTCAGGAGAAAGTTGCCGATTTGGTCAGTGGCTAGACTCAAAATGACACTATCATGATCGAGTTTGAATGAGAGCTGTAGTCCAAATAGAGCCCCTAAAGATGGAACCTCTGCCGATCCACCAAATGAGACGGGGAAGAGAAGAACAAGAGGAACAAAAGAAAAGATTGTCAAATCAACTACGCGTAAAACCCGTTTGCAGACCCGATGGCTCGACTGCCTTCGGCCATTGCCGTGCAAATGAAAAGACTCCGGACCTCAAACTCGTTCCTTTCCGTGACTGGCGCCCGGAGCGGATTCGGAACAGTGGCCGCCCCGCAATTTTTGTATTTTTTGATGACACGCTCATCAAGGCATAGAGCATCACTAGTATTAATATCGCCAGCTGTTCTCCATTTTGGCCACCTAAAATTAAAACCATTTAAAAGAAAATAACATAATTGATGATTAAAGATTTATAATGTAAGCGGCAGAGCCCTGCTTCGAGGCGCTCTACCTGACTCGGAATATGCCCAGCAAGATTGCATTGCCTTGAGGCTATCTGCTCGGCTTATAGATACGGATGCTTCTTAGTGTGTTTTGTTTGTACTAGGTATGCAGCTTCTCTGCCTAGCCGTCTCCATTCTCCATGCTCCTACTATAACTCCCCAAGGCAATGATCAATGATCATAGTGCATGTCCTTTTGGGTGTTGTTAGTTTAAAGCAGAAGAAATTTCACGTGATGGAGTGCCACCATCCACCTCTTAGGTACTAATTAGACAAAGGCCAGGAGAGAATCACGGACAAACGCAAGGGCGCATAGACGGCAGCGTGCATTATGAGACGGTCTTATAAACCCTGTGCCGAAACAATTGTGTCGCAAACGCCAATGTTTTAATGCGAAACCTCTACAGGGTTGCCAGTCCCGTAGTGTGTCGGCAATCTGAGACAAGAGCGTCGAGCTATTAAAGATGTCGCAGTTACGATCAAGTATTACCATCCCTAGTGTTACTGCGAGAAGGCAGCACCATGCACAGTACAACAACAGCAAAATGACAGCTAGGCTGGGCAAAAGACGTACACGTCAATTTCATTAATAAGTAGGTATATATCAGCAGCTGCGATACGGCTTCCTGCATTACATCTCAATACGTTTTCGAACCAGAAAAAAAAGAAAAA
The DNA here is from genome assembly GCA_025919625.1 of Trichoderma arundinaceum. NCBI lineage: Eukaryota > Fungi > Ascomycota > Sordariomycetes > Hypocreales > Hypocreaceae > Trichoderma > Trichoderma arundinaceum. The sequence goes on from JAMQTF010000002.1 coordinate 1,316,074, forward strand.
GGCCCAGTAATCATTCCTGCTCGCAGCCCAGCCCGCTAGGAACCGCGCGCTCGCCTCACACAGGTATCATATCCTTACTCCCAACATCGCTCATAACCAAGAATACACACACACACACGTATATCAACTATTCCCGATTTAGGAGACTTATGCCTGCTCGCGCTCAGTCTTGCTGGCACGACGCTGGCGAGCCTGCTCAGACCAAGGGAAGTGGATGACGGGAACCTGGAAGAAGGAGTTGCTGAGAGGCTGTTAGCAAATGTGTAACACAACAAGATGCAAGCGCCCAATGGCGCAAGGCAAGGGATGGATAGTTACTAACCTGCTGTCCTGAATACCAGCCAGGGCGTTGTACCAAGCCAGGAATGCGGCCAGGAAACCAAACAGACCACCAGTCTTCTGCAGGGCAAGGGAGGCAGTGTGGTTGCCCAAGTCGGCAGCGTACTGCTCCATGGCGAGGAACAGGAAAGCCAGATCAAGGGTGAAGAAGAGGAGGAAGAAGGCAACGGTGGATCGCAGGGTGCAGAGGAGGAGAACGGTGGTGAAGATGAACCAGCCGGTCAAGAAGAAACCGAGAACGCTAGCGACGTTGCCCTCATAGGGGCCATCTGGGGCCGTGATTCCCCATTCGGGGGTCAACAGGATGCCGTATGAGATCCAGAAACCACCGTATGAACCCAGGGCAGTCGCACCAAAGGTGTTGCCGGCAGCAACCTCCCTAGAGAAGACGCACAGTCAGTACAATTCCAACTCTACACTGAGCAATTGACAACTTACCACATGCCGGCGAGCAACTGAACAAGACCACCGTAGCCGAAAGCGAGAGAGACGACAACGTTGGGGGCCGAGACGCCTCGAGCGTGCATGTTGATGGCTGATAGAACAAAGGTGGTCAAGGCAAAGGCGGAGAGACCCAAGGGCGCAGGGTTGGCGAGCTTGCGGTGCTCATAGGGCCTCCATGCCCCAGGTTGAAGAGCACCACCAAAGGCCTGAGCGTACTGGCCAATGGTCATCTCACCGAAGTCTCCATGGTGAGTGTGTGTAAATTGAGGGCGAGGGGCGGTCTGCTGCTGAACACCGTTGGTCTCCTTCTCATTGGGAGCGACGTGAACTTCGTCAGCCATTGTGGGTTGTCGGGAATAAGATTCGATCGATCTGATTAAACACGCGAAGAGGACTGCTGGATGATACGGTGCTGGCGACCGATATCTTGTTGCGCCGTCCAATTACAAGTTGTAACCGGGGTATATCTTGTCTCGACAAAGGTAGCGCTTCACAACAGCGGCTACTGTTAGAATCAGGGATGACCGAAGCAGGAAGCAATTGCTCTGGGGTGGGGAGCGAGCAAGAGTCTTATATACCTACTTGGGAACGGAGAGAGCACCGTAAGGTAGGGTCGGGCAAAATGAGACCGATGGCTGAGACTTTCGTGGGGCGGACACCGGATGTCCCCAAAAGGCTGCGGTTTGGTGGCTTCGTACCGCACTGGGGGAGACAGGGGGGATTCCGGCGGTCGCGAGTCAATCAACAACGTGCGACAGATCTAGCAAGTGGAGCGGCACCAAAGGGTTGCAACGGGTGACACGCTGGCGACGGACATGTCCCGTCGGCCCCGGAGGAGCTGCCAGCGGTATCTGGAGTGCGCGCACATTGTTTTCCCACCTACGAATCACATATCACGAATCATACAGAGAGAGTACATGTACGTGAAGAGGAGGAGAGCAAGAGACAAGCCAAAAAAGGGTGGTGACGACATGAATCAACGAGGCTCTCTCGCACGGTGCTCACCTCTCACCCCCCCCTCAACTCAACTCAACTCGGCTCAACTCAACTCTCTCTGTGTATTTTTGTCTCCAGACTCTAATTATTCCAGATATCCGGAGGCGTTCCCTCCGTACGTGCACGTCGTCACACTCGCCCCAGGCCCCGGGCAATGGCTTGACGAGGGGACGGTTCCCGCAAATCCGCCCATCTAGCTCGAGCCTAGAAACCAGCCGAACAGCACATGCTGAGCACAAGGCGTGCTTTACCGCCCATGCCTCTCACGCCACGAACCGCGGGATACTCCGTAAATGAGCCTACATGCATGTTTTGGGCTTGCAAAAGGTTTCTGCTACTACAACTATGCTGTGGAATGGACGAAAGGAACCTCAAGCATTGGCAACCAAAAAAAGAAGCTATGGCCAAGCCACGAGCACGGCGATTGGGGTAAGGGTGGGTGGGGGCGTCTTTGGAGTTCCAGATCCTTACCCTTGAGAGGCAAGCCCGACAAAATTAAACCATGGATTGGGGTAGTATTGGCCCACATCCTCCCTGAGCTGACGATGGGCCCTTATTGCCGAAGAGGCGTTGCTTGGTGCTTGATCTCATGCATGGGGACGGGCTTAGGCTGCGTTCGTCGCCTTGGGTGAAATGAGGCACGGCAAAAGAAGAGAGGAAAAATCCTCCTTACCCCCGGCTAGCCGCCACAGCAGAATAGGGCCAAGCCTGAGGCCAGCCACTTTCGTCCAGACCTTTCTGGAAAATTTTCAGAGTTTAGGCTATTTAGCCTTGCCATTCCATGAAGCCGTAATAACCTTGACGTACGGATCAATTGGATTGCATGGTGATGTGATGCAGAGATGGACGTGTCAGGGCTTGGCGACTTGGGAACAGATCCTTGCACAACGGGGCAAGGTACTACCTACCTAGTACAACTGCCACGAGAGAAGAAGAAAAAAAGACAAAAAGACCATCGTACCATTAGTATAGTAGTCCGCTCGTAAGGCTGCTGACCGACCGGGCCAGTGCCGTACTTGGACGCCGAAAATGGATTCGCTAGCTGTCAGCTGGATCCGCGATGCGTGACTGAATGACAATTGACGGTGAGATATCATGACAGCGCCTCCACCGGTCTGACCCTGAGCCCAGGCGCACGCCGTTACTATGATTGTAGCCACTGGCTCTTGAGATGGCTTCTAGCACGGCAACTCAAACGGCAACAAGGTTTGTTGGCCCCAAAGGCCCAGCGGAGACCCTCGCGGTCGAATCTCCTGATAACACACGGAGTGACCGTTGTTGTAGACTTGGTCCGAAGTACCAATTGCAGAGTAGCACCTGTTGTATATCGAGTTACAAATTCACCGTATTGCTCTAGATTACGGAGCCCTTCGTAATAGAAGCAACAGCAACAAATGCCATCGCTTCGACGGCACAGCGAGAAATACCACCGAGCACTCGAGACCACGGCGATCCACACCGGCTCGGGTCTGACCAACAAGGTGATTTGTTGTCCACCACTCGTAAGCCCGGGAAAGGGATGCTAGCGCCCATGCGGTGACGGACCCTGGCGCCTTTTGCAACGGTGTTGGAGGATCGCCAGAGAACCGAAGTCCTACCTTATCTCAATCTGGACAAGACCTCCGCGCGCGAGTCAAGCCTAATGGCCTGTGTCTGGGTCGCTAATCAAATGCCACAGGACGCTTCTGCATCTTGGAGCCAGGGTCAGACCCGCGATCCGGCCAATACACGAGCCTGCAGATGCTGTTAGTAGGTGCAATCTGCAACAGGACAAGGGAAAGGAAACGAGAAACAAGAAGAAATAAAACCCTATGCAGATTCGGGAGTGACTTGCGAGCTTGTATTTTCCCGGTGGCTAGGTACCTATGCTTGTGATTTTTCGAACAAAGAGAGAAGCGCTGCAGGTTTGATTAGGCTTTGATGCTGCTGCATCATGTATGCACAAGCAATCCTGGAGACCATTTTTTGTGATCTGTCTATTTGCGGAGGGGAGGATGGAAAGGGGGTTGCAGAGATCTGTTCCCAGTGGCTACGAACTCTGTGGAGCACTCGCACATGAATTTCTCCATAGTGCCAGATGCTGAAGCTGTTGCCTCCAGCACATCGTCATTTTCGCCGAGCCAGGGAGGTGATCGTGGGAACGACTTTGCCCTTACGGCCAAACAATGACGGAATGAGAAATGGATATTTTTTCACTCTAAAATTTGCTAGGAGTCGGCTAATGCAACAGGCCGCACCACACCCAGCGGTTTCTTTGCGGATCTTCGGAGCAAAGCAATTGTCCATGGAGAGCACGATAGGCCGCCGGTAGCTGCTGGGCAGGACGGAGAAAAAAAAAAGACAAAGCTCCGGATGGACGGCTCGTTCTCTGCCTGGACTATCGTCAACAAGCTCCCCCTCAAGCCCCCTCCTTCTCCTCAGGCAGGCTTCATCACAGCTACTGCACTCGTGCATTGACGCATCACAGCCTACGCGCCACCGCCAATCTTCTGCCATCTTAATTTCGTCCCTCACCCTTTCATTTTCGCTTCCCATTTATTGTCAATCCCACTCGGCTGCCCGATCGACTGCCCTCTGTCCACCGGCCAAGAACCAGCCAAGGAACTCAAGTTGAGAGCACAAACAGTAGCTTGGCGGTTTTGTCGCTTGTTGCAAGTCTTGGGGCCTTGGCAAATCAGCTTCCGCTCGTGCGTATGAATCATTACTGGCACCATTACACCGAAAAAGAAAAAAAAAAAAAAAAAAAAAACTCTATGCGGGCGGTAAGAAACTCCAAGTGCAGACACACGGCCGCCATGGCGCTGTGGTGCTAGTACTGATGTCAGCTTTTCCCCTGGTGCGAGCCCCATCGGTCTTCTGATTGTGGCATATCGATCAGGCGATGTCGTCAATCCAGCGCTGCGAAAATGGCTGGGGGACCATGCCGGCTTGCGTGAGCAGACCAGCTTTCGGTCAAGGTGCCAAAGACACGCTACTTGCGCATACGTGCTGACAAAACAGCCACCCGCCATGCCGGTTTCGATATGCGGAAACAGAGACGCTCATCACGTTGCATTTGCAGTAGGCGTCTTGGTGTCGTGACCTGCTAGCTTCTGGCTGTCTGCGTCGTGCCCCTCCGCGAGCGCGGCCAAAGTCGTCGTTTAGGGCATCTTCGCAGATCTTCAACCTGCCAGATCGGATCAACTAGCTATTATTAAACAGCCCAGCTTGGACAACGCATCTCTATTGCTAGTTATAAAAGAGCTAATACTACCCAAAGGTATGTCGTGGCCCCAATTCCCCCGCAGATGGCAGTCTGCTTTCAACTCCTAGCGCGCTGGAAACTAAGCATCTTATTCCCCCAGACTCGGCGTTCGGGATCTCTCCGTCTCGAGATTTCTTGTCTCCAAACCCGCTTCCCCAGCATTTTCCCCCGCACGAAAGCCACCTGCTACTGATGCTCCATAAGGAGTAGCACAGATTACCTGCTACCCGCAATAAAAACCCAGGGAGACGGTGTCGATGGAGTCGGGTCGGCTGAGCGGGAAATGGGCTGTTCATCGAACTAGCCCAAACGTGGGGTTGCGGCGCGCCCTCGTACGATCACAATACTATTGCTCCTAAAAAAGAACAAAGGCCAAGACTGCCTAGGAGATTTCCGAGAAACACTACCCAGCCGTGCAGAAATTCCCGGCGTCGGCGCTTTCAGCTATGTGTGTCCTGTGCAAAGTACAGATCCAAGACATCATCGCCGTATACAGAGATGACGAGATTTGGCGATTACTTTTTGCCTCGAGCCTGCATTCAACCTGCATTCAAGGCAGACAGACCTCCTTGCTCTGAGATGCCGTTATCCGGTCGGGAACCAGATATGTTACCGAGACGCGCGTGGTCGTGGGTCTCGACGGCCTTATCCTCGCGAACACGGCGCCGCATGTGAGAGACGCGGGAGGCTCGCTCTACGACGATTGCCACTCCCGAGCGGAGTTGAGTGGCAGTGTTTAGTCTGCTCTACCCCAAGCCAGTGACTGTCTAGCTGCCCTCCAAAATGTGTGACGATGAGAATACGCCAGTAAACATGACTAGTTAGTCCTTTTGATGGCAGAACGCGGCGGCCGAACTTGCTGCGCCCTTCGGTACTTGATACGCTCGCCCAGCTAGTATGGAGCGCGAAGTATATTTCTTTCTCCTTTAGGCCGAGCAGTATGGACCTCGGTCACCATCTGACCTCTGAAACCCATCGCCCTGCGAAGCGTCACTCGGATGTATCGGTCGTCAAAAAGTCGTGGATACGCTGCGCCGGAGACTTTCCCCGCATGTGCCTTACAGCTCGCCGCGTGCTCTGTTGCAAGCGTAACAGTTGGGATGCTGCATTGGCAAGTTCAGTTGATGTATTCGGTAGTAGGATCGCCGGCTATGCGTAATTTGCTACAGGGTAGGCTATGGCCTGTACTACATCCCACCAACTCTTCGGCAATACGGAGAGTACAAGCAAGCCAAACGCCCAATAAAAGGACATGTGAAATATGAAAATCACCTCAGGTTACACGCAAAATACCTAATCACATACCGCAACAAGTCTATAAATAAAAAGTACATACTCAATGCTGTCGTATTCGCCTCGCCCACAGCAACCACCGCAGGGTAACACCGAGATTTGCATATCCCAGCAGAGCGGACATGGTGTGCAATACACCACCACCACCGCAACCACACCAACGGGAATAATACCTCGGATGGAATAGACCAATGGCAATATACTTCACACATATTAAAATGAGGCGATTACAAAATCCATGTTGGGGACCATTTGCAATTACCATTCCCAACAAATTCTCTCTCAGAAAATATATGTACTTTGTACAGGGTAAACAAATCTGCACTCCATACGGAGCAGGTACCTTGCCCACCTCACGCCTCTTCTCGCTCAAGCAGGCTAAACGTGCATCAGCATTCAACTCCCACGATAGACGCACTAGTCCGGCTATGCCCTTCGTGCAACCTAGGTAATAGATATAAACAATCCCGAGCCGTGCAACCAACTCATCAAGGCCCGACCAAAGACCAATCAAAGGCCTGCCAAGACCCCCTTCATGCCTGAATAAATGCTTGTACACATCATATTGAGAGGCTTGCGGCACTTGACACAATGGCCTGATAGTTTATTTGTAGTGTGCCTTTGGATTGAAGAGCTAATGCATCTTGACTCGTCTTGGGTGTGATCTAGATTGCTGATCTTCGCTGGTACGGATTAGAACAAAGTTTATCTAGGTAGGTATAGTAGTATGGAGGGATTCAGTCAAGAGTCTACTGGCTACTTCTTACCCGAGGGTATACTGTTGATTCGGCTTGAATGGCTCATCCAACTCTTCAGTCTTCTTGTAAACACCGAGAATTCAACGGGAGGCTGCCGTAGTATGGGTAGTCTCGAGGGTTTAAATTTAAAGAGGATTTAACTCTAACTTGGGTCATAACTGCTATAATTTTATCAGGCCCGAATGAAATCTCGAGAATAATCAACATATTATACTATATGCATCACGTTCCATTTGAAATGATAACCAGCTAGGAAAGAGCATTAAAAATTACCAAAGCATAAAGGGTTATCTACCCCATCATCTCCATAAACGTAGAGGTATTAATCAATAGATGGCACCGACGCAAAGGCCGCCCTGCGACAGGCATTATCAATAACGTGAAATGATGATTAAGCAACAGCATGAAGGAGTTGGTTGTTTGTCCTTCCATTGTTGCCCCTGAAGTTTGATAGAAGTCGGTACATGAAGCCACCGGCGGCTTTCTCAGGTGGCCCACGAGGGGACTCGGCCTTTTCAGAGCACATGAAGACATCGATAGCCCAACTACCGCCGCAAGTCCCAGTTGGTTGGCCTTGGCAGGGTTTTCCACACTGAGATTCCGGAAGTCGCACTGCATCATCTCGAATGGAGGTGCCGCACCAACATTCTCTCCCATTCTCTGTCCCGGCAACTTTATATCCGCCAGATATGCAATGGTCAACGCACTCTTTAGAAGACATATCTCCTTGAAGGTAATCCACGGGCTTGGCGCCAAGCAATGTTCGGGAAATAGCGTCCTGGAAGCATCCCAGATGGCTCCATTCTGTAGGAAGATCATCGTGCTGAGGAGGCTTCGTTGGAGCTGCATCTTCACTTGTGATAGGGCTGCCTATCCCAGAGCTTGGAGGAGGCGTTGGGCCAGGTGTTTCTTTCGGAGCGCAGAACCATCCTGATGAACAATGATAGCATGGCCATCCAACTCCGCACGGCACAACTTGCGCTGGTGTCTCCTGTGGAGGGCAGAACCACCCATCGAGGCATTCATTACACTTGTAACCCTTTCCAGGGCAGGGTCCGACTGAAGGATCAGGAGGGTGGTGCATACTTGGGCTTTCAGGTCCCTTTACTGAGCAGATCTTTTGCGGGCACTGGTCGCAAGACGGACACGTAGGACATGATGGGTGAGCTGATGATGTTTCCGCATTGCTATTTGGCATAGATTGGCCTCCATTTTTTCCATTTGAGAGCACTGAGTTGCTTGTTTTTGTTGGATTCGCGGCTGTAGAAGTGGATGGAGGAACTGGATTCGGAGGTGACATATGAATTTCGGAGGACGAGTAAGGGTTAGGCGGCGCAAGAGTTGTGGTGCCTCCGGAGCTAGAGGTTCTAAGTGGTGATCCGGGTAGAATAGATGTAGCCAATGTTGTGAGTTGACCTGCCGATGTTAGAGATTCGGTTTCAGCGGAATGACAAGGTATGACTTCTTCAAAGGAAGTTCCGTCCACGACTTGCTCAACAGCACAAAGAGGCTTGTTTAAGTAGTTGGCAACAGCACTAACGATCATAGCTAGCTGATTGAGAACTGCCAGGAGAGCTGGATCGGTAATATCTTCCATGGCTCTGCTGAGATCATTGATGACTGTTGTTCCTTGTTGGAGGACCTTATTCAGCGTTTCCACCATATCTAATGAGCTCACTGAAGGCAGTTGAGGTAGAGGCTGGTTCATGGCCTTGGCGACAGCAGGGATAACGAGTGGGAGTAAATCAGCAGCCGAAATCGAAGCTTGATTTAGTACCTTTGGTATAGCCGAAGCAATTGCTGATGAATCCACATGAAGAGCATCAAGCACCGTGTCTGTGAGTTTTGCGGCTGCCACAGGATCGATGTCTGATATTTCCGCAACTATATCTGATACATCGCTCAGAAAAGAAGCGCTATGGGCAGAAGAGTCTGATAGAGGATCTTCTGCGATCGCTCGCACATTGTGGACCCGTAATGTTAGGCTGTCTCCCCAGAAGCCGCCGAGGAGCCCAACAGAAGGCGTTGGAAGATTCCCCATAGAAGTTGGACCGGATGTTTGAAGGAAAGCAGAGAATGAAGAGTCTGCCGAAAGAGGCACTGAATTGGACTGCCCTACGATTATATCAGACAAACTGCCCTTCTGATTATGCTTGGGCACCGTGGATAGCGGCTGCTCCGATGCTATGATTGCTTCCTTCACAGCATCTGTTAATGCTTCCAGAAGCTTAGCGGAATCTCTTTGAAGAGGATTTGATCCCGATGTATCATTGATCCGAATATCAGAAGTTTCAGGCATATTACTTGTGGCTGTGAACGCCTCGGTTACACGGTTTGGCGTTGGTGAAGAGGCAGCTAGCTCTTGCTTCGCGGTGTGTTTCACGGATGTCGTTTCGATGGCCTTAGTACCGACTACCTTTTATTTATTTAGCAATAGTCGCTATGGCAAATGGACTTGAAGATAAAATGATTGTGCCTTACCTCTCGAAATACAGCTCCCAGGAATCCACCAAGCTGGAATTGCCGCTCAACAAGGGCTCGTCGTTCAAGTTGTACAGTCTCGAATGTTACGACCTTGATAAATGCAGTTAAAGAGAAGGCGAGCAGAAACAAAGTTGCAAGTACCAAGACTCGTCGCTGCATGACTGAGAGCCTACGTGGCGGCCAGTTGAAACCGACTTTTTCTTGAGCCTCACTGGCCATGTTATGATGTGTTTTGTTGATAAGGTGAGCAGAGAGTAATTTGGTAAGATGCTTCCAAAAGAGCAGCCAAAAACTGGATCCCAAAAAGAAGCCCCAAAAAGCTGTCGTTGCAATGGAGTACAAAACGACGAAGTTGCAGTAAGCAAAATAGACAGAGAGAGTTGGAAAGAAGTTGCAGAAAGGACATGGGCATTGGTTCCGTCTCGCTAACGATTGACAGCGCCTTCTGCCCTTACATCTGGTAGCATTTCATCCACGAAAACTCTTACCATGGGTGAAGAGGGAAGCTTCAATGAAGAAGGAACGAAGGAGATGGACTTATGCAATGCTCCCATTGGTATTTCTTGGCTCTGGCTATATTATTTACCAGTTGTTTCCTGAGTTGATATAGATTACCTGCTTAGAATGTTGTAGTATTTTACTCGGTCAATAATGTATGTGCTCCTTTTACAGGGCGATGAGCATATAGCCACTGCATCCATTGCTAGGTGCCTTGGGATATTCTAAATAAAGCTGCCTTCCATGCTGCATGAAATCGGCGAAGACAATTCATTATAACATGATGAGCCACTGGAAGGAAGTTTAATCTAGCACAAAGTGAGTGTACGTCGACAGAGGTGTGGGGCTCCTCGTGTCAAAAAGACGAGGCTATCTAAATAAACATGAGAGAGAGAAAAAAGCCCGGTTTCTTTCTGGAGGCATTCTCTCTAGCCAGTGGTATCGGCTTTTACGCCACTCTTATAGGCGGCCAAACTGCCCTGGCGGCTGACAAGGCGCTGCTGGGGATCGATTATTGGTGGGGTGGAGGGGCAGCCGTGCATGGGCCGCTGCTTAATTCGCCAGCTCTAAAAAATTTCTGGACGAGGCTGGCACTTTTTTTTTTTCTGCAGCATCACGGCCGACAGCGTTGCGCTTGATCTCCCACCATTCTCTGGGTTTCGGTGTCTCAAAACGCGTCAGGCGCTGGCATTTGATTCAATCAGCGCTAAGAGGCCGCATAGAATTGGATCCATCTCCATCATGGATATCCACCGCTGCCGGTTTGTGCCCTACAAGCCCTCAGCAGTCAATGCGGTAGCCTTCTCGCACCCCAAGACAAAATCGGCAAAGCAAGGCTCTGTTGCGCGATTGGCCGTTGGGCGAGCAAACGGCGATATTGAGATCTGGAACCCTTCAAGCGGAGCTTGGCACCAGGAACTGGTCATTCGCGGCGGCAAAGATCGCAGCATTGATGGCCTTGTTTGGGTCAACGAGCCGGATCAGGATCTTGGCGATGGCAAAATCGCTGTGGGCAAGTCGCGCCTCTTCAGCATCGGATACACATCCACGGTGACCGAGTGGGATCTCGAAAAGGGAAAGCCCAAGAGACATGCAAGCGGACAGCACGGCGACATCTGGTGTCTTGCTGTACAGCCTCCGGCTCTGAGCGGAACCTCAGATGACCTATACTCCAACAAGCTGATTGCTGGTACTATTGACGGCGAATTGGCCATGTACTCCATTGAAGATGATGACCTGCGTTTCCAACGAGTCGTTGTTCGATCCCCTACGAAGAAGGCGCAGATGGTTAGCATCACGTTTCAGTCGCGCAAAATTGCCGTTGTGGGCTGCTCGGATAGCACCATTCGAATCTACGATGTTACAAAGGGACATATGCTCCGACACATGACTTTGGGCGCAGATCTGGCTGGAGGCTCGAAAGATATTATTGTGTGGTCTGTCAAGTGCCTGCCTGGCGGTAATATTGTCTCGGCCGATTCAACGGGCCAAGTTTGCATCTGGGATGGCAAGACCTACACACAGTCGCAGAGACTGCAGAGCCACAAGCAAGATGTTCTCAGTCTTGCCGTCAGTGCTGACGGCTCGGCCATTATCAGTGGAGGAATGGACCGTCGCACTGTTCTCTACAAGCAGAATACAGGACCAGGCAATCGCTGGACCAAGGTTTGGGGAAGAAGATATCATGACCACGATGTCAAGACTATGGCATCATTCGAGCACGGCCGCACGAGCGTCGTAGTAACAGGAGGTAAGATGATTGATTTCAGAGGATTCAAACCTAAAGGAGAGCCTTATAGATCTAGACTGGCTAACATTCTTCACAGGACCTGATTCGAACCTCATGTTGGTGCCCCTGAGAGAAATGGGCCGCGAAAACCACCGAACAATCAGCAATCTTCCACAGCAGCCGCCCATTTCGAGCGCACCGAAAGCCAGGTTTATCACTAGCTGGTGGGATAGGGAGGTCCATATTTGGGCTCTACGGAAACCTGCTACGGAAATCTTCAACTCAGCTGGAGAAGAAGTTGACATCAACCAAAACCGGAAACTGCTCAAGACGATTGTCATCAAAGGCGACTCTAATATCAGCTCTGCCACGATCAACCCAGAGGGAACGCTACTCATCGTTTCCACGGCTACAGACCTGAAGGCCTTTCGACTAGAACATCAAGATCCCGTAAAGCCTTCTGACGTCAAGCTGTCCGCAATTGAACTTCCAGAGAAGCTGAAGAACGTTGGTGCTTCACAGGTGCGGCTGTCACCAGATGGGAAGTGGCTCTGTGCTATCAAAGAGGGCTCCCGCGTTATCATGGCGAGTCTCGAAGAGGCCAACGAGCCGGAGAAACCGTCACATTTTGCTATTCAGCTGCAACGACTCCCCCGCCTCCGGCGCCACATCCCACGATACATCAAGAATGGCGGGCTGAGAAGCTATGAGAGGAATATCACTCACATCTCATTCACTGCCGACTCGAAGATGGTCGCGGTTGCTGACATAGCTGGTTACATCGACACCTGGATCTTACGCGGCCCAGACGAGAACCTGCAGGACAAGATTGAAGGGGATGGAGCAAATGACGCGGCGTCCTCGTCAGAGAGCGAAAGCGACAGTGATAGCGACTTGTCGGATGACGAGGAGGGCTTAGCCAGCAGCGTCAACAGCCGCTGGATTCGCAATCCGGGCGCAAGCCTGCTGCCCAAGCTACCCTCAACTCCTGTCGTCTTGTCATTCTCGGAAGATGTACCCACTGGAGATGTAGGCGAAAGCGGAGCGGACGCCGTCAAGGACTACACCCTCGCCGTCATCACAGCCTCGTGGAACGTGTTGACTTTCCACCCTCTCCAAGGCTCGCTCACACCATGGTCACGCAGACACCCCCGGAAGGCTCTCCCTGCCGCCGTCCAGGACCTGCTAGACTTGGCCAAAGGCGCCTTGTGGCAGGGATCCCGCCTCTGGATCTATGGCATCTCATTCCTGCTGATGCTTGACATTGCCCAAGACTTGCCGAAGCCCGCTTCAGAGAGCGATGCCGTCGTCGTCAGCGGCCATGGAGCCCAGGCCGGCACGAAGCGCAAGAGAACCGGCCATACCAGTGGTGCCGGAGGCAAGATGACACGTGAAAATCTCGCACCGCACCATGTTGGAAAGTACGTGGATGGGCAGTGGGTGAATATTGACGTGGATACCGCCTCTCCGCACGAAGATGGCAGTGACAGTGACGACGACATGCCTGATGCCCCGGAGGGCGACCTGACCCAGCTACGCAACGCCAACGGCAACGCCAACGGTACGGGGGGCCAGGAGACCGGAACCGACCGCAAGAGCTGGTGGATAACCTACAAGTACCGCCCAGTTCTTGGTATCGTGTCTCTCAATGCTGCGGACCAGCCCTTGGAGGTTGCGCTAGTGGAGAGGCCAACGTGGGATGTGGAGATGCCCGAGAGATACTATGCTGGGGAGGAATGGGAGAGGTGAAAATTTTTTCTAATGGCAGGAGGCTGCTACGATAAAAATACGGAGATGGGATGGCATAGGCGAGCAACATGGTCTGCTGCAGACGGGGATGGTCAGGTTACCCCAAGTACATATATATATCGAGAGTGATTTTAGAGGTGGGACTTCCTGGCTGATATCTACAAAAAGTGCTGGTTGTGGCTCGTAGCATATAGGAAGGAGTTGAAATATTGAAATACTAAAATGTTATTTGCTTTGGAGAAAAGAGAGAGCTGTGTTTGGCCCATGCCGAATGTGAAGAGATGTAGTTTGTGCGCTTGGTGGATGCTTAAAGGCTGATGCGTAATGCCATCATTCTACAGGCACTGCACAAATATACGACCACCACCTGGTCTTTCTTTGATTCCACACCTTGGGCACTTTCACAAATACACTATTATCATAATACCGAGCTACTGGATCGAATATACGAGTGATTCGTGAAAAGGCTGAGGAGTGTCCTATCCGCAGCTTCTTGTATGCGCCGCTGTCCATTACGACGACGTGTGTATGTCATACAGGAGCAGAAATGTCGGTCACATGAACAAGTTCCTACACGTCACAAGCCAAGCTACGCCCTTTTCAACGAATTGGAATATTGGAGATGATTACAGGTGCCTTGGGTGATCCTAGACGAGTCATAAACCGATGCGGCGAGTGAGACGACGACGACGACGACGACGACGACGTTGTCTGGGTAGACAGGGGGTGAGATCCAGTTAACGCGCGTCCCTTTGTAATTTGTACGCCGCGCTTGAAGAAGAGCGGCCGGCGGTTCTAGCCCTTTCGTAGCCTTGTACGAGGCATGTATGTACTCCGTACAAGATTACTTGTGTCCCGGTACCTTGCAAGCTTGTCGAAATTGATCGTCAGATAAGAGCCCTTGTGGAGCGAAGTTTGGCACTTGGGTGATGAATGATGGATGTAAATCATGCACTTCTCATGGGCTAGGCAACACGGACCATGTATACTCGAGAAGATGTTTCGGTTTCCATTGTGGTTCGTGGTGACACGATCGAGTTCGATGAGGCCATCTTGTGGTGAGCACATCTGGGAGGGATGCCATGTAATAGAAGGGAAGGTAGGTAAGCATATGGAGTCGTATTGTATCCTAGTCTGCCCATCCAGATGTATGGTTAGATTGGTAAGAGGGCAGTAACAAAAGTTCATGCGAGGGATGATGGGATGAATGCCATGGTAGCATTTGCTGTGTCAATGTTAATATACTCATGCCTTAGCATCCCCCATGAACTTTGGAATAGCCACCCGTTGGTGGAAACTAGTGGACCAAGATCCGCCTTGGGCTGCACCGGGTCTGGGCTGGTGGGCGAGCATGATTCTGGCTTGGTTTTGGGGCCGTCAAGCTTTGAGGTGATAGCCTATATGGATGGGAAGAGATCTTTCACACCGACAATATCGACAACTAGGACCGGTACGGCCGTAAAGGCTCATTGATTCGTCGTGACCGCGGACCGTCGGCCAGGCTGGAGATATAACGGCCCGTTTGGCTGCTGAAGCGAGATAGATCCTTCCGTGCAAAAATCTTTGTATGCGGACTCCATACGTTCGTATATCCTGTCTCTTTGGGACGTGGATTCACTTGGTAGTTGCTTGGTCCTCCCTGTGCCTTCCAACGAGCCCAAGTACTAATGGAGCTTCAACGAGTAGAACCCGCTAACTGTAGTTGGCAATCACTCTGAGTCTCCTGTGATATTAGCGGCAACAATTCTCACATCCTAAGCGGCTGGCGGTTTGTCTGGTAGGCATAGAGTGGCGATTGGACGTTGTAGTACGCAAGCCCCCATAGAGCGCAAAAGCGGATGACGCGGCCTCGCACCCCCTAACACCACGCCCCAGCTGTGGGCGTAGAAACAAATTTTGTCTGGCGAGGACGTGATTGGACGGGCGCTGGTGAACTGACGAGACATGTTTAATTGTTGCCCTTTGAGGAAAAAGAAAAGCTCTTGGCTTTTAGCTTCAGCTCTGGACCCGGTCCCGAAGCTGAGTCGGAGCCGCGAAGCGTCTCTTGGGGCTTACTCCAGGAGACAAGCTCAGCAAAGCCAGGGACGTACCTTATTCCTTGCCCTATTTCTCTTCTTTGTACTTCGTAAACGATGCTATAATGCCGAGTAGAAGGAGGGAAAAAGAAAAAGAAAAGCGTTGGGTACCCAGGACAATGCGGGCGTGATGCGGAAGAGGTATCCCACTCTTGCATAAGAGAAACGCTAAGAGTTGAGGAGGGGACCAGGTCTCACATGTCTCTTTTGTAGTAGGTAATATGAACGATGGGCTCGCTCAACATGCAATTCCTGATCGATGTCCATGCAAAATCGATCATGGAGCCAAGCACTGTGGTTTTATAAAATAGAGGGGGGTCAGTCTTAGCAGCGGCGAGGCCAGGAACGGAGAGCGCAAGGCTGATTCGAGATGCCTCTAGGACGCCTGAGAGGAGAGAGGCAGAGCAAAAGGACGCCCCGGACTGGCCAGCCCATAGCCGCGGTGCCAACAAGTATTGTTTCATCTCGTACTAATCGCACGGTGCCGATTCAAATTAAAGATACTGTACATCCTCATAATAGCACCAGTACTTACGCACCGTGCAAAGCAAAGGCTAACGCTGCCGCGTTTTCCCGCCGCGTTGATCAGTCGGTTTCCCGATATGTTACTACGGAGCACAATTGCGGGTACGAGAAATGCACTCGAGGCCTAGATCGGTGGCTAGAGGTGCGAGGTATTGCTGTGGTGGTGTGGCTGTCTCCTTGCGTCCTCTTGGCGGGCTGCTGATTGGAACCTTTTCTCGACTTCTAAAATAGGAATGACAGACAGAGGCGAGGGGCGCCAACGTGTGAAACGGAGAGCTTCCGTATACACGTTGATCCTTCCACACGAAAGGGCCAGAAATAGCCCGCGGTGATTTAGTATTCGTAATAGTACTACTCCGTATACATGTACGGACAACATACAGTATGTGCTTGAAGAACGGGGTAGATTATATGGGCAGGTTAGTACCAATTGTGGTTAGCGGTTGAAGAACATGACAAGGGTCGCATCAGCTGGTGACTCGCAGCCGCGAAGAAAAGGCGAAGAAGGAAAAAAAAGAAAGTAAGAAGAGATGGAAAAAAACGGAGGCACATCGCCCTCCGTTCACACACAGGACGGTATTCGGAGGCCGACGACGGACTGTTGGGCACGGCAAGGCGGTATTCTGGATGTCTCCGTAATTGCATGCAGCAATGGGAAAAACCGAGCATCAGCATCATGATGTCTGGAAGTAGGTACATACATACGTACCCCGTGCTGAAGACAGTGTCAGCGCGGCGCGTGCACTGTCGCCGATACGAGTACGGTAGGCTGGAGCGCACAGTGCGCAGCCGCCGATGCGCAGCCATGGCTCTGCCTGCCGCCGTGTGCCGCTAGCATCTTGGCATCGGCTGTGCCACAGCAGAAACGGGAAAGGCGCATCATGCGTTGCGTGCCTCGTCATCGCCCTCTCGATGGCGCTGTGCTGGAGGGTCCAGGTTCCAGTACTTGCGGCCTGCTGGAAGAGGGACACGCGGTACCTCGCCGCCTTTGCGTGAGGCTCCCGGCGCTGCGTTTTCCACGTCCACTCTGCCTTTTCCTAAGAGGCGGCTGCGGTACCCACTCGCGGTGATGGTACGGAGCCCTATTCGAGAATTTCTTGCGAGCAGTCGCTGAGGTATCCGATGCTGCTGGCTTGAAACGGTTCGTTTATTCCGTTTTTCTTTACGATCTCTCACCCCTTGGCCGACGGCTTGGCACGCAAAGCACTGATTTCATCTGGGGCGTAAGGATGCCCTTGTTGCATTCGCAGCTCGAGGACAAGCCGCGAGGACTGAGTAGACTGACGTACATATACGAGCGACCTAGCTGAAACCGGGAAACGGAATATCCCTTGTTCTCAGCATATTACTAAATTAATTAAAAATAATACAACAGAGGAAAAAAGGAAGAAAGGGAAAGGAAGGGCAAGATATGGGGTGAAATAAAGTAAAAGAGCCCATTCAGAATACTGTCGTCTGATAGCATCACTTACAAGTGCTACCAGCCCTACAGCTGGGACGGGAGGGCATCAGTGCCGCTGGCTCCGTAATACAGCACTGCCAAGCTGCTATACGGAGCACAGCATCCCGTACCAAGTCTTCATCGCCCATCCCTGGTCCTGGGGTCCCCACGCGCAACTGCTTTCTCGTCCTCTCTCCTCGGCCAGAATCCCCAAGAGCCAAGGCACATGGGCCATGTACCCAGGCGTCGCCGCCATGTAGCGGTACCCGCGCCGGGCTCCTCTCACCGAGCACAGCAAATCCTGGTGCTGGGCCGGGCGGCCGCCGTGATTGGCTGCAGCGACCAGCTGACGCGTAAACCGCCATCAGTGGCTCTCGCACCCACGAGGCACCCCCCTCTGCCACTAGCCAGTGCTACCACTGCTAGTCCCTTTATTTCCCCTGCCCTGTACGGATTACTCTGGCGCTGGCAGCGCTGCGCTCAGAGGACTTGGACCCCCCAAGAGGCCCATTCCCATTACATACATCCTCCACTACCCCCCGTCTGCCTCTTTTTGCTCAACCCTCTTTTTTTCCCAGCGGCGACGGCTCGAGCATGACAAGAGCCTCTTGATTTCCCAGCGTCGACAAAACCCAAGGCGACTTTGCACGGCTCCTCCCGACGCGCCTGATCCAGATTCCCCATTCCCCGAGACGAGGACAAGGGAAGCGGCCGTCGACAACGATCGGCTCCACGAAGCCAGACGAGTTGACGCACGCTGAGGGGTGGTCTCAGTCACTGTGGCAATTTCAGCGGCCTACGCATCCCCCAGCTGACGACGCCGTCGCCTACGGCCACAGACTCCAGCCTGGCCGCGACATCAACGACGACGCAAGCATCTCTTCATCGCCTCTGCCTCCAGCACTTCCTTCCTCTGCTTCATATCTTTTTCTTCTCTCTCCCTCTCGGCGCCTTCATAATTGATTGCGAGAGGAACCGAAGCGGATTTACATTCTCAATCAACAAATTCAATCCATCGCCTCGCCATTCTCGACCCGCTTCGCTCGTTAATCGACAACAATTTCTCCTTCCCGTTTCCATCCACAATGGAGGGCCGAGGCACCCCCTTCAGCTCAGTGCCCTCGTCGCAGGACGATTATGGGGAGGAATGGGCTCACGACCTCCGGGTCCGCTTCGAGGGCCTGCTGCGCGATAAGCGCATGAACGACCTCCGGGCCCAGCACATGTCATCCAGCTCGCGGGAGCGGCCTTCGAGCGCCTATTCAGATGCACCCTCACCCGCTGGCAGCAGCCAGTTTGGCTCATCACACGCTTCCACCACTCCGCCCTCATACTCCGCCCTCCGACATCTCCCCAAGATCCCAACGCCACCCGCCGCCGCAGATCGCGACTCACAAAAGTTCCGAAACCTCCTCCTCAGCCTATCACTAACACCCACCAAATATGAGAACCCCGGCTTGTTGGACGAGGCCCTACAGACCATTCCCCTTGATCGCATATACAGCGAGGCTGAGGAGGAGAGCCAGGTTCTGCAAGCCCAGGCAGAGAGTATGGGCGACGGTCGGAAGCCGGAATGGGGATACCAAGACTGCGTCATCCGAGCTCTTCTTCGGTAGGTTTAATACCGATGAAATGCATTTTTTTTTTTGCGTTTCTTCTCTCAAGCCAAGTTCAGAGTTCTAACTTTTTCCTCTACACAGGTGGTATCGGCGATCATTCTTCACTTGGGTAAACAACCCCCCGTGTCCAGTTTGCTTGTCACCCACAATCGCCCAGGGTATGACAGCACCTACTCCTGAGGAGAGCGCATGCGGCGCGCTTCGAGTTGAGCTCTATCGCTGCTCTGCCGAGAGCTGCGGCGCTTACGAGCGCTTCCCTCGCTTCGGTGATGTGTGGCGACTCCTGCAGACCCGCAGGGGCCGCGTCGGGGAATGGGCCAACTGCTTCAGCATGCTTTGCCGTGCGGTGGGCGGCCGTGTCCGATGGGTTTGGAACGCCGAGGACCACGTGTGGACCGAAATTTACTCGGACCACCAAAAGAGATGGATTCATGTAGATGCATGTGAGGAAGCTTGGGACAACCCGCGACTCTACACGGAAGGCTGGGGAAAGAAGATGTCCTACTGCGTGGCCTTTTCAACCGATGGCGCCACTGATGTGACCCGACGATACGTGCGCAAGAACGAAGCCGCCAATGAGCGCAACCGCTGCCCCGAAGAAGTCATGCTCTACATCATGCAGGAGATCAAGAACCTCCGTCGGGCCAACATGTCCAAGGAGGACCGCTTCCGTCTCGAGAAGGAAGACCAGCGGGAGGACCAAGAACTTCGAGGCTATGTTGTGGCATCCATTGCCCAGGCCGTTACCGATCTCGTACCTGGATCCTCCAACTCTACCGGCAACCGTGGCGGCAATGGCGGCAGCGGCGGCTCCGGCCAGGATGCCAAGGTACCGGCCGAGAACCTATCCCGCCAAGCTGGATCTGCCGAATGGTTAGCCGCCCAACAGCGCCAGCATGACAGACAATGCCAGCCTCGTGATCCTAGTCATAGGCGAGGCCTGCCTTGAAGTCATACAGACAGATATCCCTACTATCGGATGTCCTTTAACCCTCTTCTTTGCTTCATGCCTCGACAAGCATGACTGACCGGCCGACCAATTACACACAGTTGATACGGCATCAAAACCACCACGTAACACACGAGACACTTTGTCACGTCGATGATACCCAACGACTTACCAATGACAGCAACCATGCCTTGGGGACGTCCAGCATGGGCTACTTTTTATACTCACACAGCCATCCACGGCAGGCAACCTCACTTGCCCTCTCTTTATCAATTTTTTCGCCTCATATAATTTATCCATTTTCAGCATAGACTCGGCGTTTTCTTAATCGAAGAAAAAAACAATTTCTGTCAACCTGTTGCCTTTCCCCCGTATGAGGATGTGGGACGTGGCTTGTACCTATCACTTATACTTTTTTCTTTTTTTCTCTATATATTTCCTTTGTTGTTGGGTACAGGAGAGGGGCGCATCTGGAAGGGGGACCGGGACGAATTTCACACCAGCGTGAGCCCTGTTTTATTTGGGACTGGGAAGGGGGTATACCCGAAACCCCTGGGGCGTAACGGTTATTTTGGGATAGCATCTGTTAGGGGAAGATGGACATGGATGAAGAGATGCAAAAAGTATATGCAGGCTTTTGGAAGTAGAAGTGTAGGAGTGGTAGATGGTAGCGAATAGCAATGCTTGACTTGCCGATGAAATTGTTGCCAACAAGTTGTGATTTTCTGTATGCAGACGCACAAATCTTTTCATCTTGCACATACCCCATACGGCTTCGTGATGCCGTTGTGAATCTAACCAAGGCAATATGACTCCTTTCAGGCTCGTTGCTCTCTGAGATGGAGCGCATCTTCAACCACTCCTGTCTACGCAGCATGAGCGTTACGATTGATGCATCCTGCCCACCCTTTCCATCCCACACACCGCTTATATACTCTTTACAATCCCAAACAAGGGGTAGGCATGAAGTCAAAACTCCGCCCTTGCGGAGATTTTCCAAAACGCAAAATGGCCCGTCCGATGAAAGGGGGTCCGGGAGGTTTTCCCGCCTTCCAAACTTCACGCCCAACGGGTTCGGCGGCGCCCCGCTCGGAAGGGGGACCCACCGAACGCCGAACAATGCGCAAGTCCGCCGCCGATATTAGGTGACATGCGCATATATATATATTTCGGAGCTGCGTGTCGGGCTGTTTTGTTTTTGAAATCTTTGTACGTTTTAGTATTGTCAGAAGCAGTACAGCTTTGTTTTTTTCTTCGCTCTCTACAAGTTTTGTTATTCATCTAGTTTTCCCCATTTCACCCTCCTGAGTTGAACGATGGACATCCCAGCGACGATGCGCTCGCTCGTGGCGCCGCAAAAGGGCCGGCCAGAGGGCTACGAGGTGCGAGAGCTGCCGGTACCGAGCATGACGTTGCCGACGCATGTGCTCATCAGGGTCCACGCGGCGGGGATGAACACGGGAGAGCTGCAGGCGCTGAACGGCGCGTTTGGGTTCTTGTACATGCCCAAGTAAGGAAGAGAGACGTCCCTTTACATGCCCTAGTTTCTTTTTGTGCTTTGACTACCCATGTGCCTGCATATTCGTTGCTTTTTACTGACTGGATGGCTGTCGCTTTCAAGGTTTCCGGCGCAGATTGGCATGGAGGGATCCGGCGTCGTCGTGGCGGTGGGATCCGGGGTCAAGACCCTCAAGGTGGGCGACGAGGTCTACGGGGCGTACATCGAGAAGCCCTTGTTCCGC
This sequence comes from Trichoderma arundinaceum, assembly GCA_025919625.1. Taxonomy (NCBI): domain Eukaryota; kingdom Fungi; phylum Ascomycota; class Sordariomycetes; order Hypocreales; family Hypocreaceae; genus Trichoderma; species Trichoderma arundinaceum. Next base: position 1,337,959 of record JAMQTF010000002.1, read on the forward strand.
CGCCCGCCGACGGGCTTCGCCTCCGACTACGCCGTCTCGGACGAGAGCTTCCTGCTGCGCAAGCCGTCGCACCTGTCCTTTGACGAGGTGGCCGGGCTGAGCACCGTGGTGCTGACGTCGTACCAGACCTGGAGGCGGGCGCTGCAGCTCGCGGGCGAGGAGAGCCTCGAGGGCAAGACGGTGTACATCTCGGCCGGGCTGAGCAGCACGGGGTCCATGGCGGCGCAGGTGGCCAAGAAGGTGCTCGGCGCGGCGCGAGTCATCACGACGGTGTCGACGCCCAAGGTGCCGCTGGTGGAGCGCCATCTGCCGGGCATCTTCGACCAGGTCATCGACTACAAGACGCAGCGGCTGCGCGACGAGGTGCCGCTCGGCAGCGTCGACTTCATGTACAACACGCAGTGGGCCACCCTGGACGAGGGCATCCCGCTGCTGAAGCGCGGCACGGGAGTGCTCATCTCCATTGCGAGCGTGCCGCGCAAGGAGACGGTGCGGGAGATGCTGGGCGCGGACCGGTTCAAATGGTGGATGGGACTGGTGCTGGATCTGGCGCAGCTGGTGTACAAGTGGAAGCTCCGGGGCACGGGCGTCAAGTACGAGATGGTGTCTGGGAGCCTCGAGATCCGGGAGGACCTGGAGAGGGCCGGGGAGATTGTGGCGCTGGGCAAGGTGAGGCCGGTGATGCGGGTGGCCGGCCTCGAGGACATGGAGGCGGTTCGCAAGGGGTGCGACGAGGTTGTTACGGGGAAAGGGGGGGTAGGCAAGATGATAGTGAAGATTGTGTAAGAATGGCTGACGGTGGAAGAGGTATAAGGACGGTATAGTTCTTTAGGGACACGAGGTTGTCGTATATATATATAATCATGGTTGAAGGTAGTGTATGGAGTAATTGAAGCATGAGTCCTCGAGCTGTTAGCAAGCTCACCAAACCATGTCCAGTATCAATCAACCACTGAAACAGCACTCGAGCATCGTTGTCAACCGTCCGGCTAAATGACAACCCAGCTAGCCCTCTAGCGCAAGCCTCTGTCGCGAAGCCACTCTACGCGCTGCACGCAACACCAAACCGCGACTCGCGCCATCCTCCAGCCACCACCTCCGGGCGCCTCTTCCGTCGCGCCCCAGCTGCTACAAATACCTGCCAGGGACCCCCGACCCGCCTCGTTACCTCAACGACCGGCACCAATCCGTCTCACTCTGTCCGAAAACTCAATCCGCCGCGTCCTCCCCCCATCCTGGCTGTCTTTTCTGCTTCTTCTTTCTTCTCAGCACCAATTGGATTTTCATCGTCTCTTTACGAAGCACTGAGAGGAGCGCGCGTGTGTGTTATCCCGTGATTTCTTCAATCTCTTTTTTTGGGCATCCATATTTGGACGACGATACAGCAAAGTCTGCCCAGAGCACACTACCGCATCTGCAGGTTTCGGAAGTCTGAGATCCTCCAGCCACTACACACAAATTCCATCCGAGTTTCCCACCTCTCTCCCTCCTCCTCCAGCCCGCAGCCATGGCAATGCTCCTCAAGCGCAAGCGCTCCGCCTCCGAGCTCTGCTCCCCCCCGAGCGCCGACAACTCTATGATGGACGTCTCAGCGCCGGCCAACCTGCACAGCCGCACCCTCAAGCGCTACCGCGACAACCGGCCGTCGGACGAGGAGGTCCATCGTAAGTTCTACGAATGGCGCGCCCACCACCATCTGAGCACTCCCAACTCATCATCTTGCGCGCCCGCAGAGCACACCCTGGGCCTCCTGTACTCGGCACAGCAGAGGCAGCAGGGCCAGCCGCACCCCCAAGACCCGATCGCGGCTCATCTGCCGCCGCCGCAGCAGCCCGCCCCGTCGGCCGAGAACCCCGACAGCCAGCAGTCGCTGCACCGCTTCTGGAACATCAGCTCCGAGCCCAGCTCGGGCAGCTCCTCCCCGGGCATCGCGAACCCCTCCGTGCCGCCGACCAGCTGCGAGGACTGCGGCTCTTCCCTGGCCGGCGGCAACGACGACGAGATGGAGGTGGACAGCGGCGCCGTGGAGGACACGGCCTGTGGCGCGTGCGGCAAGCACGTCTGCTTCAGCTGCTCCGTGAGCAACCTCGGCGAGCAGAAGCGCTGCCTGCAATGCGCAGGGCGAAGAGTCTGGATTGGCGGCATCGGCTGGACCAACGCGGGCGTTCCCGTCTGTTAAAGCATGGCGATTTTTGGACAGACGACGTGGTTGTGTTGTTGCTTTTGTTTAGTATTTTACTTCATTTTTGAGCAAGCCTCAGTGGGCTTTTGCTTTGGGATAGCTGGCGTTATCAAAGGGATGTCCATATGGCATGAATCAAAGCCAAGTGTTGGCTATATAGCTGGTATGCGTAGCGAGCATTCGTGTATAGTATAATGTGGGACTATGGGTGCTGTTTGCCTGTTTTTGAGTTATACGTCCCATTTACTTTTGATTCCCCTCTTTGCTGTGCTTGTCCTTGGCACTCTGCACCCGTGACCTCCTTAAAGTCAAAAGAAGAAGAATAAATAGCTATCTCTGTAGCTGTAATTAAATACATAGTAGGCCAAGCAGACCAGATGACGAGCATACCACAAGGCAAATTAGGCGCTTCCACCTCATTCTCATAAGCATATTCCCCGCCAGTAACCTGATCCCAACCTGTACACCAGCCATCCAAATCAAAGACCATAAACTCGGCAGGAATACTGCCTAGCCGCGGCGCCGAGTGGTAGGGCCCTTCTTCGACACGGACGTTGAGCTTCCGTGCGCGTCAATGGGGATGACCTCCTTCCGCTTGCCCCTGGCCTTGGCAGATGGCGCGTTCCAGTAGTACACCATTTGCAGAGCGAGGATGGCGTTGAGGGCGAAGCCGGAGATGAAGCCGTACAGTATCAGTTTGTCGTCGACTTCCTGCAGCGTGGTGAAGATGCGGGACAGCGAGCCGGCCAAGTAGTTGAAGACCTAGACCTCATTGCGTTAGCCATGCCACCGACAGGAAATCAAAAATCAACGGGATAAACACGAACCGCAAAAGCACTGAGCTGACCGGTGCCTCCCTCTTGCCAGATGGCCAGGATCTGGGGAACCTTGCTGGCGACGCCGAGGACACCGGCGCCGGCTTGCAAGTAGCTCAGAGCCTGCATGTCCAAAGCATTGTCTGCAAACAGCACCGCCGCACTGATGGCCAGCGCGGCAACGAAGAGCGCAGCCGTGGCAGGTCGGCCGCTGTAGTTGAGGACGAGGATGGAGATGACGACGTTCTGGCCCATGATGAAGGCGGTCTCGCCAAAGGTGCTAAAGGGGAAGCCATTGCGCACGTTGTACGCCAGCGAGATGAGGTACGCGCTCGTCTCAAGCAGGTACGACAAAAAGGACACGCCCTCGGCGGACTTTGACTTGAGCAGCTTGAGGATCTGGGGCACCTTGACGACGGCAGAGGCGCCGACGATGCCAATGCCCAGGCCCTTGCTGACGGCGAGCTTGATGCATTCCGTGTTTTCGACGTCGACGTCGAGCAGCAGCGCCTTGTAGCACGTCTCGCCGACGATGGACACGCCGAGGTCCCGGATGGGAGCCGGCAGGTTGTGCGTGATGGGCTGGACGAGAGATCGGACGGCGTCCATGGCTGCTGCGAGGCTGAGCAGATCGCGAAATCGATGGGCAGAGGTGGTGTGAGAGAGGGAGCCGGTTCCTAAATTTTCCCACCCTGTTTAGCGGCTTCGGGACGAAAAGCTCGGTCAGATGCGCCTCTTTTCCGCCTCGTTCCGAGTGGAGCTCAAGCAGCAGTTGCAGCCCTCGAGGGTTACGTCGCAATAGTAATGTAGGCGGCTCAACCCTTTTTTTCTTCTCTTCCTCGACTCGCCGATGCGGAATGCGACGCTTTCCTTGCGAAAATGCCCTGGTCAGTTCAGGCCAGATTGCGCTTGTGCCTGGGGGATGACATCAGACAGGCGGGGGGTGTGCTGTGGCTCAGCAGAGGCAAAGAGGGCGATAGTCAGGCAGAAGAGCCCTGTGGCGCCATCACTAGGTATCGGCCTCATGGCGCTGGCAGCGGGACTGGAGGCAGCTGGCGAGGCGATCAGCCGCCAGAGGGCCAGCGGGCCATTTAGCGCCGGGACGGGGTTGATTCAGTCGACTGAATGACTCTATGGTGGCCGTGTTGATGCTGTCAACTCGTGTGTAGAGTGCACTCTGTAGCGGCTTGACGCCCAAGACGCTGTTACATCGATCCTTTGGTGACCTCCCTGTAGATACTGTAGATGCTGTAGATGGTACGGCTGCAAAATCTTCCAACCCGTCTCGAGCCTGGCTTCGTCTTCTTCTCATCCCCTTCTCCGTGACATCATCTTCCCCGGCTTCCTGGCAGCAAAACGCATGCAACTGCAAAACGCATGCACTCACTAGTCTTGTCTTGTTGCAAAGAACCGCCCGACTCGCCCCAATCGCAGCCGCACAAGTGTAGCCATGGCCCGGCTTAGGCCCAGGCAAGGCCAGGCCAATCGCCCGCGGCATCCCCATGCCTCGCCCTTCAGCCACGCCTCAAGGCTCGCACGACCTGCAGCCAGGACGCACGTGTCAGCCCGAGAGGGCCCGTGAGGGGCCGTTTTGCGCCATCGTCGTTGGTCACGGCTTGGCCTTGCAGCATGATCGCAGGCAGGACGGGCGACGAGCTGCATCGAAGCCCTCTGCGTCTGCGCCGAATCCAGTGGCCTGCCTCGGCCTGGCCAGCGTCTGATCTGATACGCCAGCCTTCTTTTCCCCATGGCATAACCGAGCCTCTTCGTTGCTTTTTTCTTCCACCTTCTCTGCCTTCTCCCTTCTTCGGGCTGCCCTTTGTGGCGCACAGCTGCTTGCTTGTCTTACAGGTACAGCCAGCGCTACTTTAAACGCTACCAAGTTGAACCTAATCCCCCCCATAGCCTCCTCCCCAGGACCGGGCCCTGCCGCAGCTAGTGACATCAATTCCCATCGCCGCCCGCCCACCTTGTATTTACCTCCGACGCCTTTGTTTCTTTTTTGTTCCTGAAAAATCCCACAAACCGTCTTGGATGCGAGACTTCCTCGCTGCCGCCCGCCGTTCAATATGGCTGTCCCGCGATCTAATGGCTCAGCGCCGCCGGGGGCCATCAAGTACGCCTACATGTTCGAGGCGGACAAGAGCCCGACAATGCAGTTCGATGCGCTGCTGAGAGCAATCGCGCGCTTTATCGTACGCTCCCAACCTCGTCCGACATCAGCAAGAGACAAGGTCGCTAATGGGGTTTGGTGACAGGTAGCCGAACTTGGTGACAAGAATGATACGCATCTCACTCCCAAGAAGCTCGCTGCGTTCTACAAGGCCGTTGGCGGCGATTATGACTGTACGTCAGTGGGCATGCAGGCCAAAAATGGACATTTCGCTTCATGTGTTAACTTCGCCGCCTCGGCGCCACAGCCTTATTCCTCGAGACTCCTCACTCGACCATCTCTTATATGTGGCAAGTGACCGGCTGCCAGCATAGCTTGCAGCCCACCGAGAACGACTTCGCCGCCCCTTCTATCCCAGCCTTGACGCCTCGGGGCTTCTCTCGATGGGAGTCGGTAGAGATCCTTCTCGGGCCCGAAGAGCACGTCCCGTTCATTCAGTATGCTGTTAAGCATTGGGCGTTGAGGCATCCGGAGACGGGCCAAGTCTTCCCTCCCGACCTGCCCGCCAGCGTCTTTCCCGCACAGCCAGATCAGATGGTCGACCGCTGGCACAAGCAATGCGCCGATCAAATGCGCGACGAAGCTTTCAAGGAGGAGGAGGAAGCAAGCATGCCCAGCTCCAGCTCTGCGCCGAAGCCCGAACCGTCTCCAGAACCTGCCGCGCCCAAGTTCACCTATGTCCACACCTCAGATCCCTTCCGCCCGTCGGATCCCTTCCACCCAACCTCCCCTCGGTCTAGGGCTACTGATCCAAATCAGTTCGAAAGGTTTACTTATGTCCGTGTAGGCGAAAGACATGGGGCTAATTTCGGCCAAAGGCCTCCTATGCGCTCGCCGGAAAGGTCTCGCCGCCAAAGACCCGCCGATGATGCTGCGAGACGTCGAAGCTTTTCCGACTATGCTGGCACCCGCCAGCCAAACCCAGATTCCATCCGTCACAGCTACTCCGGGACATATCTCAACCCGGATTCCACTCGAACGACGCCCAGCCGACCCGGGCATGATCGTCGACATAGCCACGCACAGCATCACTCGTCTGATTCGTCAGGTGATGAATCCGTGGATGACGCTATGCACTTGAGGGCTAGGCGTCGACAACGGACAGGCTCTCCACCTCCAGGTGTTCGTCGAGTCGTTCCGCCATCAGCAGGTCCTCCACCACCGTCGGCGGGCTCTAGCGTGCCCTCTTTCCGCACTCATCGGAGCGACAGTCGGGCTGAGGATGCGAGAAGGAGAGGCAGCCCGTTTGGCTCCTTCAGGGAGAAGATTACAGAGACAGTTTCCAACATACTTCCTGGAAGCCATAGTCGAAATAGCTCAAGACAGAGTTCCGTCAACGATCCGATCCGCGTGCGGAGGAGCCGCGAGCATATTCCCCCTTCACGCTTGAACCAGAATCACTCAGACCTTGCCTCCGACGGTCTATCAGAGGGATCCAGCGAAGAGGAGCGTCGCCGCCGTCGCCGATTGCGCGAAGAGCGAGAGCGTTACCGCACCGACGATCAAGACTCTGGCGGACGCAGAGAGCGGCAGCAGCAGCACCCGCGCCGGACAGATTCACAGAGGCGGACTAGCAGCCACGCCGATGCCGACAGACGACGGGAGCCGGGTTGGGATATGCGAGATAGGGACCGCATGAGGGACGACAGGAAAAAGTGGGATAGACGGTCTATGGAAGACAACTTGGCAAGTGGCGGGATGCCTAGCCGGCGATATCAGGAATCGGCTTACACATGAAAAGGTTCTCATACAAGACATGGAACCTCTCCCATTTTATGACGTGATGAAGAAAACAAATCATTTGGACGGAGTTTAGCGATTGGGGCTGTTTCTTTTATTTAAAGTTGTATACAATTCAGGAACATAGTTTTTGCTCACACACATTAAGCAGCAACCTTTTGAAAAAAAGATTTTGAGTTTCCAGACTCGGTGTATATTAGTACGCGGCCTTCAAGTCATGCTGATATGTCTTTCTACGCAGGCTCTATCAAATGCTTTATAAGATGAGCGACTCGGTCAAAGTTGATTTCCGAGCGCTTCCCTTGAGGAAAATGTGTGCTCCAATCTGACGCCCATGGTCGGCGCTGAGACTACGTCCCATCTATGTCGTGGCAAATGAAGATTTATCAATGCTTTTGCACCAGGGGGGTGGCCATTCACTTTTATACACGCAGCACAACGAACAGTTGATCGGCCACCAAGCAGAACAAATGTGTTGTGGTCGAGCTGCTTGACAGCAGAACAGATAATCAAAATAACAGCCCCTCGGGGGAACAGCACTGATAAGTCTTCATCTGCCACGACAGATAGCGGGTAGGCTAAACGCTGCACATGTGACGCCCTGCGTAACGGCTTCTGCTTGGCCATGGCCAACGTGGTTGTTCTATTTTGTCATCTTTTTCTTTTCTTTCCCTGTCCTAGCCTCTCTGCAAGATTCGGCTAGACAGACATGTTCATTGGAATCGACTTGTGGGGTTCGTATCCTTTAACCACGAAGTCCTCGACCTTCCAACCATCGATGCTGCCGTTCTTTTCCCGTGTGATTTCTAGTTCGGGGAAAGGTCGCGGTTCGCGCTCCAACTGTGTTCGAAGAGCATCGATGTGGTCGATGTAGACGTGTGCATCTCCCATAACGTGGGTAAGGCTTCCCGGCACGAGATCGCAAACGTGAGCGAGCATGTGTGTCAGCAGCGCATAGCTCGCAATGTTGAAGGGGATGCCAAGGCCCATGTCGCACGACCGCTGGTATAGCTGACAATGGAGGTGGCCCTTTGGCTTGTTTTCTTCTGTAGGTTCGGCGGCTCCCTGTCCGTTCCCTCTTCCAGGGTACGAAACGTAGAACTGGGCAAACATGTGACAAGGCGGCAATGCCATGCTCTTAAAGTCTCGCGGGTTCCAGGCGCTGAGGATCATTCTGCGGTCGTAAGGGTTTGTGCGAAGCTTGTGTATGATTTCAGCCAGCTGGTCAACGCCCTGGCCGGTGTAGTCTGCCTTTGCATCTACATATTCGGCACCAAAATGTCGCCACTGGAAGCCGTAGACGGGCCCAAGATCGCCCACCTCGCGGTGCGTCAGCCCCACGCTGTCAAGAAACTCGCGAGACCCATTGCCGTCCCAGATCTTGACGCCGACTTCATTGAGCGCGACAGAAGATGTGTTGCCCTCGATAAACCAGAGGAGCTCGGCGATGACGGCGCGGAGGAACACCCGTTTTGTTGTTAGCAGAGGGAGGATTGGCCGGCCGTTGTCGTTGAGCTGGAACTTGAAGCTCGGGGGTGCGAAAATAGACAGGGTCCCGGTGCCTGTGCTGAGAGATGTGTCAGTACTGGAAGCTGACATGTTGCTGCATGTCGCCAAATGCTGACTTACCGATCGGGTCTTCGCTCACCCTGGTCCAAGATCTCGCGGACAAGGTTGAGGTACTGGTGCTCCTCGTGGACTGATGTAGACCCCATGGTTCTTGAGGTTGAGAATAGAGATGGGAGCCAAAGCGGTGTTGTAAAGGAGGGGACAAGGGAAGACCAAAAGTGTCTCGGTAAATAGTAGGTAAGAAAAAAAAGCAGGTCTGGAAGAAGAGACAATGGAGGGGCGGTGATACCTGGCGCTGCCGTGTGACACGACGAGGGACAGAAGTGAGACGCGCTGAACGCGCTGGACTAATTAAGAGGTGGGTATGGCGGGATAATGGCACACGTGACTTCGCGCAACCACTTTAACAACACTCTGGGTACGCAGTATTGACGGGCATTAATAGTACCAAGTTACTACGAAGATATGTAGAACCAGAGAGATACGGATCTGTTTTCAAATCTGACATCCAAAGACTACTGTAGATAATGTTCTGTAGGCTGCTCTGATATAAGGCGAAAACTATGATTATTTGGCGCGGTATTAGTCCAAGGGGTATTACGGAGTACATGTGTGTATATACATAAAAACGCTCAGTTTCTCTCTCTCGTGGGAGCCACGGACAGAAATCCCGCCAGGTCGACATATAGACCTTTGTGGGTATCGCGGAAATCCAGAGTCTTCCACTCTTTGAATCGTGTGAATCCGCTCTTTTCCAGCACCCTCCCACTCCCCTTATTGGTAACGTCTATCACGGCAGCAATACGCTCGACAACGGGAGCGTCGCCAGCTTCCAGCCCTTCAGAACCCACGCTTACCGGATCAACCTCAATCTCGACCTCCTTGCGAGGCAGGCTCCACCAGTTTTCAAGGTACGCCGTCATAAATTCGGTCGCATATCCTTTCCCCCAATGTTCGTGCTTGAAAGAGTAGCCGGCTTCTGGCCACCCAAAGTGGCAGCCATCCACGCCGTGCATGCCGCCTTTGCCGACTAGTTCACCGGTATCCTTTTGGAAGACGTGGAAATGGTAGGTCTTGCTGTCGTTTGGAGGCAGCATTTTATCCAGGCTCCTGAGTGTGTCTTCTAGAGTTTTATCGACGCCCAGGGGAGTGCACTGCATGACCTCGTGCTGGGTGCGAAGCTTGTGCAGGGCAGGCACATCGGAAACGCGCGGTGGTCTTAGTATAAGACGGGCAGTGTGTATTTCATCGCGAGAGTCGATGGGCGGGATGAGGGGTAGTGTCGTGCGGATTTTGATCCTTTCTTGATCTTCCATGTTTATATGAGATGGCCGCCAATCGTTTCTATGTTGGAATTTACGCTGCCTTGCGTACACTCGACCCTCTGTAAGGGTTGCGGAGAGCGCTGCTTTTGAAGGCAGCGAAGTTCAACTCGACCACGTTGAAGCAACGTGGTGGTTTTTGCCCTTTTATGTAGAATACTGAGGAGGATTCCCGTCTCTTGATAGGAATCTCCGCTTGACTACAATCGGCAGGGCGCGCTTGTGGTAGCCCCCGCGGTGAAGTACGGCTACGGCGTCGACTTTCCATTTAGATGCTTATACGATGCATACGAGATTGCACGAGCACTCGGAGTTTTATACTAACACGGCGTGGTGAGTGAGTCAACAACTGAGCACACAATACGTAGGACTTCGTACTGCCTACATATAACCGTTATGCCCCGTAAGTGGCCCATGCACACATGCCAAGTGGCCATGTGTCCATGGAGCGGAAATATGGAGCTCTGCCAGATAGCCTGGTACCAATGTATATGCCCCATAACGAGGCCTAAGGATTAGTAACTTTCTATCCTTCTGGATGACGCAGCCGCCATAACCATTTTGACTATACGAACATGTACTATTTGGTAAGTAGTAATACTTGAGTATCTACTAGGTAGGGATAATGAATGATAACGGAGCCCAATCATGGCGTCTCACTGGGGTCGCGGACCAAAGTGCTTTGTCTGCCACGGAGCCCTGAAGACTCCGTGCCTTGGCGTCTAAGCAGCGACATTGCCGTTTTTTCAGGCACCTGAGCTGTGCCTAATGCTAGTGCGTACTGATGACGGCGCTCATTAGTGGAAAAGTTGACAGCTCCCCGTGACAGCCCCAGGCGCCGCCAGCATGCCAGGGCACATTTAGCTGCTAAATGCCTTTTAGAGCATCCGCACGCCAAGTTGAGAATCAAGACAAGCGCAGGCAAATCATGATGCTTGTCGGTGCAAGTATCCAAGAAAACCCTCCGATGACGAGAGCAAAAAGGGCCTGGTCCGCGGCCGGAATCCAACGGCCGGGCTACAGGGGCGCAACCCGCTAAAGATAGCGCCATGCTGGCACCACGACAGGCCAAACTGGTCCCCTTTCCTTGTTACCGGCCCAATCACCAGCGCATGTCACCCGCAGCAGCCCATCCGTCACGATCAAATCTGCTGCTCCTTCGAGCTAGGCTCCTGGCCGGGGTTCTATCTCACCTCAACCTCCCTGCCGCAGGAACGGACGAGCCAAGCCCAGAGGCAGCTTACTCGGGTAGCTGCCAGTGCTACTATTCTTCTTCTTCTTCCCCGGCCTTCGATTCTATTCCCCTGTACGGAGCGCTGCAGATTATGGAGCACCAATGTGTCAAGCTATCCACTCGCCTGCCTGTACGGAGAGGCACCGCTACTAGTAGTAGTTAGTACCAGGCACCTGCTAGGCACTCGAGTTGTTCACGACGGAATTTATGTCTTCTCGGGCCCTGATACGGAGCAGACAGATTGCAAATATCGTCAGCTGTGCAACAACTGCTGCGCCCTCTCCCACGTGAATGCTGTCGAGACTTCTTCTCTCCCACAAGCTCTCTCCCTCTTCTTCTCCCGTGCACCACCACTCTCTCGGACCCCCCGAAAAATAATAATTTGGGGGAGGCATTGTCTTCATTCCTAGCGGTCACAGCACAACTTGGCTAAGACAACCCGAGCCCACCCGCCAGGTTTCCGAGACAAGCTGCCTCTTCGGCCGTTGGCCTGCTCTGCCTTGGATCTGTTGATTTCCCTCGTTCACAGCACGACGGCATCTCTCGAGACTCGCTTTCTCTTCCCCTCCAACAGACTTTCTGGGTCCTTTACTCGATCGACGCTCCCCCATTCGAACTCACCCGATACTTTCCACTAGCAGGGAAACCCGCTTCGTCACCGCCCGTAATCAGCCGCCGCTACCAGACACCTGGTGACGCTTCTGATTCTTCTTTTTTTTCTTCTTTTTCTTTACGCAATACGCTCTAGGCCTCTTCATTTCGAGTCGGTCCCGGGCGAGTATTTCGCCCACCAGCCATCGCAGCCATGAAGGGCCGACCAGTTGACCAGCTCGTCTACGAGTTTATGTTTCCAAAACCCAAGACCTTCGACCCTCAGGATTTCCAAGCTCTTCTCCAACGCAGCCTCATTCCCGAAGTCCGTCAGGAGACTCACGCCTTCTACGGCCACCTTGAAACGCAAGAAGCCAAATATCCCGGGTTGGACTACACTCATCCGACTCACCGCATCCGACTCAGCCGTTGGTCATGGCACCGCCGACTTTTCAGAGCCTTTGACGCCTTGGGCCTCACGCATGCTGAGATCTCTGCGCTTACGAAGTGGGAGGGAACTAAGTGGGCCAAGGAGAAGTTCGAGAAAGAGCAGGGGATCATCATCAGAGACACCGCAGCCGACGGTTTCCCAGACTGGACGGAGCCTCTCGATCGGCCGTCTGCTCACCAAGGCAGATCCGTCAGGATAAATACCATTGATATCTCGAGCCTGGACGACGATGAGAACATGGACGTGGAGGAGAGCGATGAGGAACTCGCGAGCGTGGGCGTTCCGCTCAACGAGCGTCTGCGTGCGCAGGCGGCCAGGCGCGAGGCCGGCGACACATCGGTCGTCCTGGACGAAGAATGGGAGCAGTGGCTGAAGAATGCGATTGAAAGCGGCGAGCTGGCCCTTCTCACGGAGAGAATGACGGAAGAAATGCTAGGCCAATCTCATTCGTCCAACCCCATGGCTGCCAGTCTGCTCCCCGACGGCATGCTCCATATGGCTCGCGCCGGTCAGTGGTCTGAGATTCCCGAGTTCCTCCAACCTCTGCTCCGCCGCACAATCGACAACGAGAATTCTGTTCGCGATGAGCAAATTTTGACCTCGGCGACGCGATCTACCTTGCAGCAGACCCCTGATCACATCCCTTGGCCTCGACGCACCTACTCCGATCTTCGGCTGCCAGCAGGAGATTCCTCCACCAGCCAGTCTGGAACCCAAACTTGAGGAGCGTGAGCGAGGAATGGCTCGGCCAGTCATGGAAACGAGACTCTCTATGATGACATGTCTGCAAGCTGATAGCACAACCCCAGGAAGGGTTTGTGAACCAGCGCCAGCCAACCCTTTTCCATTTTCTTTTTTTCCTTTTTTCCTCTCGTCCTCAGATTCTTAGAACACCCAAAATCATTATAGATAGACGTCCCTCCTGCCTCTCTCATCCACAACCTATGGCAGGAAGGCACATTGCACGATAGTTGCAATTCGTCAAGCAAGCAGGAATATCCCTGCCCTTGTTTGTTCATCCACCGGTTTTTTATTTGTTCGGAGTTTAGGTGGCCAAGCGCGTTTAATGGTTCATTTCTCTTGTGCGCTTTTTTTTTTTGTTTGAGACTGATTATTTCTTTCTTCCATTTTTTCCACTTTGCTTCAGAATTCAGTAGATAGGCATTTACGTGTACCTAGGAGATGGGGAGGGAGCAGAGAGACAAACTGTCCTCGAGAGGGAGCATAGTTGTTTGCACAGATTAGTTGAAACTCGGGGTTCAAAGAAAGGATTTGATGACGAGAGGGTATAGCTAGATGCTACAATAACACACGAGGTTGAGGGCTGAGACGCATCCGGAATGCGTCCTTTAGATCTCTTTTAGTCACACACATAATGTGCCAGTATTGTCGTTTGAGGCCACCTTCACATAGGTATGGAATGTATTGCTGAACTACAAGTAAACGTAAAGTGTAATATGTCATATTTATGCTACACCAAATAGGCAAGCTCTTGCAATTGGGAGTGCCTCGTTGCCGACAACGTATATAAGGAAGCGGCTCACTGTAACCTATTTAAATCGAATCAATCCATATTTGGCCCCTAGCCTTACCGAAACGCCTTTGCTCTTTTCAATTCAAAAGGAGAAAGCCAAAGAAATTAAATCCGCCGCACCAAAAGCCTAGCATTTCGTAATCTCATAAATTAAGGTGCTTTCCAACACGGCGCATACCAATATGGTTGCCAAATAAGGGCATAGAGGAGGACTGTACAAAGAAAGCCCCAGATCAGGGCTAAAGCGTGCACCCTGTTTTTTTTTTTTTTTACATTGCAGCACCAACATTTCGGTGCGCCGACTTGTGCGTATTCTGGGAGAGGCTCTACTTCTCCGGTTCAAGATGCGACCACTCGGGTACGGCTTTGATCTGCTGCCACATGAATCGTTCGAGTTTGTTGGCCGACTTGGCGTAGGGCGTGCTCTCGTTGTTGTATTTGCGGCAGTTGTCAAAGATGAGCTTGGCATCTTTGATGAAATCTTCGGGTGTGGCGTATTGGTCTGCTTCGAGCTTGCTTTCCATGGTGCTGAGGTCCATAGGCTCCTTGATCACGTCATAATAGTCGGCTACGTCGTCTCTATTAACAGGCACCAGGAATGGCCAAGCAGAATTGTGATTTTGCAGGTCGTTGAGCAGGTGGAGCAGCTGGTTGTAGTTGGGTCCATGGCGTGGCTGGCGGGCAAGCTCGTCCATATCGGGGGACCATCCGGAAGCCCGAATGGCGGGGATGTCGAGGGGATTTATCTCTTTGATGCCATTCTTCCAGTCTTTTGGTGGTGGGTGAATGTTGTGGGATTTGGAGTACGCTCGAATCTTGGCCTGGACGCATTCCTTCTGCTTAAGGAGCATGCGACCCATTTCCAGATATCGGATGCGCGGCAACATTGAGCATTGCATGATGGTTCCGCCCTCGTAATCTTTGATGTATCCCATCCAGACGTGTTTCGGAAGAGTGATTTCTTTGGTGAAGCCTTGCTTCTTGAAGTAGCCAATCGCATAGTTGTCGGCATACGTTAAGAAGTGCATGACATCACTAGTAGCCTTCACATAGTCCTTCAAATGTGACATGAGATGCGCACCGTACCCCTTGACTTGCTGGTCGGAACTGATGGCGCAAAAGACGATTTCGGCAAACTGGCGGCCTTTAAATGGTCGGTAAGTGATGCCGCCGACGACTTCGAGGGGCTTCTTGACAATGGCAATAGACAGGTGTGTTCGGTCGTAGACGAGTCGCGCAATGTAGTCCTTGGGCATCTTGGGGAGCTGTTTTTGAAAGATGCATTTGAGGCCCGTGAGAATGATGAGCGATTCGCGCTCGTTGTCGTTGTTCACCACTCGAAATTCGATCTCGCCATTGCGTTCCTCAATGACAGCGGGCTACAGAGATGTGCAAGATAGGGATCAGTACGAGCGAGTTGCAGAGCGGCTGGTGCGTGCAGGAGACACTGGCTATAACTGCATACCTTTTCGGGAAACGGGATTGGCTTCATCTCTGTGGACTTCTGCTCTGACGCCTCATCGGCATCCTCGTCATGCTTGATTCGCTTAGATGCGGCGGGAGAGGAAGGATCGTCCTCGGCTTTGCGCTTGCCACCTGAGTTGATGCGTTAGTGATACGACGGACTTGCAAATAACCCGACAGAGTCGCCTTACTCTCTTCTCTAATGTCGCCCATGGTGTCGGTATGCGCAATGCGGCTGGGCCTCGAGAGGCTACTCGGTACAAGACGCTGTTTGGGAATGATGCTATGGAGAGATTGAAACTCGCGGAGCTGCGCGGCATGGAAACGCCATGGTCCAAGCGTCCTGCATCCTGATTATATAAGACGGACTGTGGAGAACCATTACGAGAGCCGCATGGGCCTGTGCCTGCATTTCAATACTGCTTATGTCATGGTTTACGCTAAGCCATATCGATCTAATCGGCCAGATATCATTCACGGACAGCTGTGCACCACAAGCTCTCAAGCTCCAACAATCTCGCAATCACGGCGCGATTGACTGTCACTGGCTCGTTCCAACGAGAAGAATTGATTGCAACAAGTTCCCCTGCCATCACTTGTGAGAAGCAGACTGGAGCCTCAATCGCTCGTTCTACAAAGTGCAGCACATGGATTCCTCGTTGCATCAAGTTTGGCAAGCTGCTGCTGGCAGTCCATTCCTCCCCGTTGTTGCTAAGGAAAGCCAATTCACCATCGCATCCGTTCTTCTCTCGCTGGGCTTGGCCCTTACCGGTATCTTTGCACTGAGTAAGTTCTGTAAAAGATGAAGAGGGCGGCATACTTTTAGCTAATCACCTGTTGCGATAGATCGTTCTCTGGTCAACGTCATTGCGCTCGGTGTTCCAGCTTCTCTAGCAATTGCGTAAGAAGCCCCACTGAGATAGTCCAGTCGTTGAGCGTATACTAATTAATCGCAGCGGTGGAACTATTTACATGTTCTGTGCGGTCGGAGTGTATATCTGAGATACCCATTGTATACTAGTTGGCTGGCAAGAGCAAAGGAGGATCTTAGAGCGAGTTATCTGTCATCTGCTGTTTTCTCTTTTTCTTACCGCCTATAAGAGTTATTCTCATACCTGTTCCATTTCCTCCAACGTTTGATCGGCGCGCGTCTGCGGAAGATATTTCGACATGGCTGCAGAAGTCAAGCCCATCTTTCGAGCTGTCTCGACATCTCCGAGACCGTTATACCAACTTCTCCGTTGCATAGACTTTGCACAAAGGGTCCATGTTCAGATCACCGAAGATGGCATTCGCTTTGCAGCTGATAATGCAAGAGTGATGCAAGGTGCGATAGTGGGATCTCTGAGAGTGTAGCTAGCAGAGCTAACAGGGGCCATAGGAGTTGCATTTCTGGACAAAGCTCTGTTTTCTGCGTATACTGTGAATTTCCCTCCATCAGAGGATGGCGAGGCACCCGATTATCCCAATTTCCAAATACCGTTGTCGACATTTCTTGAAGTACTGCAAATCTTTGGGTCTGTGGATATGGCTGCTCGAGCTCAGAAGGCCGATCAAGACCCATATCGAAGTAACATACGCAATTACAGGCCAAATGCGTTTAGCAACCACACTCTTGGCATACCTGGAACCTGCACTTTGTTATATGCGGAAGAAGGCGATCCTTTCAAAGTCATCCTCGAGGAGTCTGGTACCAAGACTACTGCAGGGCTAACAACCTATCTTCCCGAGATGCCAGAAGACATACCGTTTGATCGCAATGACCTAACATTCAAGATCATCATGTCGTCTCGCACCTTGTTCGACTGCATCGCGGAGATTATACCCGCCGGTCCTGTTAAACTGACTATAACAGCTACCAAGGCATCGCCATTCTTAACACTATCCTGCGCGGGAGATATAGGCAGCTCCAGTGTGGACTTTGCACGAGGAAAAGATCTTCTTGAAACATTCAGCATCAATGATCGCTGGTCACAGGCCTACAAATTTGACTTCATCAGACATGCCAGCGAGGCGATGCGCATTGCAAGCAAAGTCAGTCTCAGAGGTGATAGCCAGGGCGTCCTGAGCTTACAATTCATGGTCGACGTGGAAGGAGGAAAGAGAAGCTTTCTAGACTTTCGATTTGTGCCATTCGCCACCCACGATGACGGCGAGGAAGACGAAGATGCTGAGGTGGAAGATTATGATTGAAGTAGCTATTCGCAGTACAGAGTAATTGATTACACTTATGGCGTGTAGCTTTGCCATTTGATCATGAATCAACAATGGCCCATTCTCTTTGAGATTTCGAGAGTGATATCATCCTACATCCCCTTTGGGGGCCCAACTTCGGAATGAGGCGTCAATAGGACCTGCCCAACACTGGGTCTGAAGGCCATTATCACATGTGTGAGACATCATTAGAGACCAAAAGCCCGCTGTTTCTCACATGCTTTGAATGCCTCCCTTGCGTTCAGATTACGACCAAGGTCCACCCGTGTGAGACTTTCAAAGCGAAATGAGGTGGTCGCCTAGGAGGTCCGTGGAATGCATCCTGACTATGTATTACTTGGCACCGAGCGGCGGATAGGGGGTTGGGCTGCGAGGTGAAGACTCCACGCTCTTCTTTTATATAGATCTATCCTGCCGTGACATTTATGGAGCCTCTTTTTTTACTTTCTTTTTTATCTTGCCTTTATACGAAGCATTTGAATATTGCATAGGTAAACACCTCTCATTGTTTGTTCCCGTTGACTCTTTGAATACCCGAATATTTGAACGAGTCTCCTCTCGAGGAGACATTATACCCGTCATCAACCCACTCATCCATCTACAAAATGCTGCAGTCAAAAGGCATTCGACTGGGCTCACAGTCCGAGAAACTCCCCCCTCCCCTCTTCTACACACCCAAGCCCTGCCCATCATGGCGCTCAGACGTCATCGAGTCCATCAAGAGGTGGCTTACCATGTGCTGCGGCAGTCGCACAGCCTACAAGACGAGCGACGCGGCGGTCAGAAAGCTGGAAGAAGGGAGGAACAAGCTAGAGGAGGACTGTCAGCCGTTGATTGAGGGAGGTGATGTTTCTGATATGGAGAAGAGAGAGGCACTGAGGCTGACGTTTCCGAGGCATGCGGCTACGTCGTTTCTGAAGACGGGGACGTCGAAGGCGATGAGGGAGGCGAATTGTGTGCTGTGAAGATGGGGAGGGAGAGGGGAACGCAGCGGAGGATATACCAGTGAAGATGGAAGGGAAGGAGAATGAGTATGATTTTGGAGGGGGTTTGGCATCAGACACGCTCGACGGCATTATCAAGCCGGCTCGTGTTCTTGATGCTGCTTATACACTGGCAGACGGCTTTCACTACGACTCGATATGGAGACTACGGGATTTGATACCTATTGATTGATTGTACTTCAACACATGAACTACTATACAACAGACCAAGAGTGGGATTTTTCTTTGTAACTTGGAGGAGCAATATGGCATAGCTACAGAGTAGAACAGAATAGTCAATACAACCGCATTGAATATGACTCGATCTACCGGCACTCCAACCCAGACTTTCTTTTCATAACGCAAGACATGTAACACCTCCCCGCATATCCAATGGGTTTGTAGCATGGTCTGGGAGGTTGAATAGATTAATGACATGCATCCAGGTTGATGCTACGCCGGATACAGGGTTAAATGGCTAAGATGGGCCGATAGGCCTGCGACGTTTCACTGGCGTAGTAGCCGTTTTATGACCCGAGCGCAGCGATCGTCTTTTATATTAAAAAGCGTCTAATATTAGGAGCAAGTGGCTTCATCAGCGAAACAATTACAAACGGGCGTCGTCTTGGCTAAAAACAGACGAAACGAAAAAAAGCTCTTGTAGTAGCTGCCTTGTCTGGACATGAGCGACATGCAAATAGAGGATGACACGAAGAGGGCCCGAGCGGTTTTTTTTCTGCCGAACGACGCATTCAATATAGCCGCCTTCGATCGAGCTCATACAACCCCCCGGCTGTTTTTCTTGGCTGCAAGAGATGGACTAACGCGGCAGGCAGATTGACGATTTTACCCTGGATGCAACCTGTCATCGTGAGAGGCTACCTGTCATTGCCACGCAGAGAAGCATGGCATGACATGGCCATCCTTGGTGGTGACTGGCGTCTAGGCAAATGCTGTCGGACCACCCAATGGCTGTCACCTACTGTAGAGGGAATACCGATGGGTTTGGTGATGTCAGAGTAATGGGAAATGCTGGGCACTTGACCTGGAGCTATGTGTCAAGCACCCGGCATTGCGATTGATGGGCTTACTTCGTACCGGGTGCTCGCCTCGGATGACAAGACGTGAATTGTTTCATCCGTCAGCAGCAGGGCGAGAGGCCAGAGCGCTGCCTGCCTGCGACGATGCCGCCTCTTCTGGTGTTGAGAGAGACATACATGCGTCCGGTGTACAAGCACGGATTATCATGCGGCAGTCAGACCCCTCTTCGCTGCTCCGGCCAGGGCCGCAGTGGCTTCTGTCGATGGACGGTTCCTCTCCGAACTGTTTGGAGCAAAGATGTTCAGGCCCCCGCTTGGGCGCCCCGATCGGCTCGTCCATCAAGGCCAGGTTGAGGCGTGGGAATTCTGCATTGCCTCGGGATCTAGAATATCTAACCGTGTGGTTCTCTCGCTCTCGGCAGAGGGTGCTTGGGGCGTGCATGTGGGAACGATGGAGCGCTGCTATCTTTTGATGTGAGGGGTAACAATGGGAATGACACCTACTGTCTCTGGCATCTGCTAATGTACGCACTACGAACAGGCAGCGAGTCCGATGGATGCATGAATGTATGCACGAAGTATGTGCTCTAGTCGGCCGATGCGGCTGTAAGGCTTTTGCTGAATGCGATGGGTGGTGGCACCGCCAATAAAACGCTTCTTTTTGACGGATGATCAAGGCGACGTGGCTCATGTAGAACAAAAGGATGCTGTTGGGCGGACGATAGTTGCTCAATAGTACCTACTCCGTACCTACGGCGCGGTTGGCTTGACAGCTCCTTCACCCTTCAGCTGTCCGGTGCGTGGGATTCGACATTTGTCCGACAAGGATGCTGAAGCTGGTTGACTCGCTGATCCCAAGTGCACATGCATGAATCCCAAGCAACCTCCGATTGTACCGCCGCAACAGAGCCCGCTAGTCGTCCAGATCGCCTGCTGTCGGCTTCCGAAGGATGCATGGTGTGGCCTAACGGGCTGGCAGCCTTGTTTTCCTGTGCCACATTCCTCCGATTTGCTTCCTTCGGCAGTGGCGGGATGCGCTGATGGTGTTGATGCGCCGAATGCCCGGATATATTTGCTCTTTGCTGCCTTTTACTGTAGCATGGCGTGAATGAGGCAAATAGTAATAATACTTAGCAGCTGCTCCGCACGACTCCCAAGCGTCGGAGCCCGTAACCCCCGTAGGTCCTTGCGCTTTATGCAGGTCAGGATACCATGACGACTTGGCGGCTCGTCCAAATGTCCAAATCCCTCAGTGCATGTCTCGCTCAAAGAGCTGGCGCCCCATTGACTCGCATCTTTACACAGCCAGCTGCCGAATTTCTGGATAGAAACAACCCAATGCAGCTAGGCGATATAGCGGCGCTGTTTTTTTTTTGTGGCGGACTCACCGAGGGGGATGGAGGATAAAGGGCCTGCTATTGATTGATTTCGCGGGGACCGCGCCAACCACGGAGCGTTGTCGCTAGCGCTCTTGGGCTTGACGCCACCAGCAGGTCAGCCGGGATGGTCCGTAGGGGAGGGAGGGAATCCAGATCTGGGCTTGAAACTATTATTCCCATTATGCTCTGCGCCATTGAGTTTAAGTTGGCTAGGCACGGAGAGCGTTTGTTTTACAGTGTTCTCAAGGCCAATCCAATTTTACTTCATCTTGTTCTCCTTCTTTTACTTCTTCTAGAAGGAAAAGGGACCACCAGTCCTAACCTTGTTGGAAACTCCCTTGGCAGTTACAGAGTGCTCCATCTCAGTGGATACGTACCCCGCGATGGAGGCAGCTCGGGGCACCTTTTTGGCGGACAAAGCGTCGGTGGCATCGGCCCGTAAACTGTCGCTGTGCACCGCTGGCCAAGTGATACACATGTTGTACCGAGTATAATACCGTGGATAATGTTTTGTTGCAGACCGGTGGAGGGGGTGCTTGTGCTTGTGCAGAGGAAGATGGAGGGAGGACTTACGGTGAAGCGTGCAAAGGTTAGGGTACGGACGGGGGGACCTTTTGAATTTGATACGGATCAGATTTCTGCGATCAGCGTGACCTCCAGAAAGGGTGCTAAAAAGACAAAATCCCCGTCCCGTAATATACATGCCTGTGGGTTGTGCTCCGTAACGGCATTGCCATTACGAGTAGTACTGCTGCTAGCATGCTATAAGCAGCACGCTCCGTACAGAGGATTAGGCCGTCATTCAATACTAATCGTAGCTATGATGTATTGTCTTTTGATTGCCAATGCTACCTTGCTCTTTACCTTGCCTTGACATGAATACTAGTATCTGCTTGCAAGGTTCATACTAAATAGCACACAGGTCTTGATTGAAGCGAATTGAATCAAACTCACGTCAGATCCACAGACCGCATGGCATCGCATCATGGCATGACTCCCCTTGCCGCTCATTACTCGCTGCCTGCTGCTACGAGCAAGTGAATGCTCCCTGCTCCGTGCTCCATGCTCCGTATCCGGTTCCAGTTCCAGCTCTCGTCCGAAGCACCTTTGCACTCGCATATCCCCCTTCGCGCGCTTCTCTCATGCAGCTGCTGTTCTGCACCGCAGATGCGGGGGCCCCTTGGGCGAGCTGGGATGGACGGTAGCATCAACATGGCCTCCCAAAGAGTCTCGGCGGCATGTCGATGGCCAGAGACTCAACGTAGCAGCAGCTGACAGTCTTGGGGCCCTTTTGGGGGTCTCTGTGGGGAGGATGCGGCATCTGAAATGCACCCAGTGCCTTTTGTAGGCGGTTTGCATACGGCGCGTTAAGCCTCTCCAGGCCTAGCCCGCCTCTTAGGGGCACCTCTGCAATGGCCGCCGTCGCTAACGAATCAACAGCGCCATTGCCGCCTACCTGTAGTACCTATTACTCCGTCTACTCTGCCATATATTACTTGTAGCACACGTACAGCGCCCAACCTACCTGTAGTAATAGTGCGCGCAGTGCCGCAAAGTACTGCCTGTAAGGTGCAAGCACCAGGTCGGCGGTCCGCCGAAAGCCACAACCAAAGCCGGAAGCCAAGTTTTTCGGCCCACGACGCTGAGAGGTAATAGGACACATGCCGAACTTCGGTCAGCGTTTTGGCCTCTCTGCTCCTCTCTCTCTCTTCTCTGCGAGGGATTTGGCCACTCTTCGGCCACCCGCCGCAGCCGTGCAGGAATGACTCGAAGAGCTGAGCGACTGGAGTGCTGAGTGCCAGAAAAGGACGCTATTGACTCTCCCATATACTTGTACAAGTAATCCAACAATATTGCTTTTTTCCTCGCCTTCATTAACGAACACGGGAATCTGGCCTCTCCCAGTGGTGGATCGTGAACCCGAGCTGAAGACGCATCATGAAATCTCCCTGATTAGCCAAATTGCACGTAAGAAGAGGAAAGACGATTGATTGCGAGCAGCAAAGCTAGAAACTACTTCCTCGCTAGGACTGGTCTGGCGGGCCGGAGCACTCGGTTAGGCTTGGTCTTGCGTGCTAAAGCAGCTCCGAGGTGGCTCCAGCCTGCCCTGTGCCTGCCTTCTCCCCCCAAGGCGCCATTGCTCCACGCCTTCCATTGGCTCCATCCGCCCCGCCGGCCCCGCCAGCCCCGTCCTGCCCACACTGCTACGAGGTACGCCCATGGTTGCAAGGGAAGGAACCTCCAGGCCATGCATGCCGGGATTCAAGGATGATGGACATGGCATGATATGGATGGACTTGCCTTTTAAGTCAACTCTCCCCACGCACATCGCGAAGCCTCACTCCTGCACATGTATAGTTTTCCTATACAATCACTCGGATCCCCTCCTCCGCCTTGGAGGCTTTTGCCGCTTCTTTTTCTTTTCTCTTCCCGGTTGGCGTCTTTGCCACCAAAACGCCAAAGGTATTTTAGCCTCTTTTAGCCTGCTGTTCCATCACCGCCAACGGCCGGGCGAGCGAGCAAAGCAAAGCAGGCAAGCGAGCAAACAGGAGATCCCGTCCGTCTGCCAACACTCGACCAACGCAGCAGCGACATCTTGGTGACACTACCATGCCTACACACAGCTCCATCCTTCCCATCGCCTGCGCTTGGTAGGACGTTGGATTGTTCTGCGCAATCAAGCTCGGCCGCCAGCACCGCATTCTCTGGTCTCTTGCTCGCCGTTTCTTCTTCTTTTTTGATACCCTGCGCAGTTGGCTTTTGCGCTACTATTTTATACACACCATCCCTCAACTCAACCCGTCTCCAGCGGTTTGCTTCCGGAGATGACTAAATTAACAAAGCGGCTGGACTTCCAGATGGAGTCGGGCGCATTAGGACTGCTTCGCTCTCACTCACGCGCCAAGTCTCGCGATCCAGACAGCTCTCGTGCCAAGACGAATGGGTCTCCTACCGAACCCGACGATGCAGCCAAGGAAAGCAAGCAACAAAGGTCACGGTCGTGGTTTTCCCCTCACAGGAGAAAAGATTCTGTCGCTTCCTCGATTCTCCGAAGCAGCAAGAGCCTTCGCCGCCTATCAGCGGTCTCATCCTCAACCTCATCTCAACCCGCAATCTCGACACCGACTACTCCATCCTACTCGCGAGGCAGCTATGAGAGCGATGCGGCCTTTCACAACAGAAAACTCTCTTCGGTTGGCAGCGGCGATGCGATAAGAAATGGAACACTGTCAGAACCTGCGCCCACCGATCCGCCTTCGATTCCCTACCCCCCTCACCGACCAGAGCGCCCCCAAGAAGATCTCTTCGAGGGTACAGTTCTTGAGAAGGCGAGTCAGCTTGGTCAGCAGCCCGCTCAGCAGCCCAGTCACCGCCCCAGTCGGAGTCGCAGCATCCTGCGACCCTTTTCACCTTTTCCTGGCCCTTCCATCAGAGACATGCGACGTCTCAGCCAACAATCTGAGCACAAACTGCAGACAAACATTGCGGCCGCCACCGCTACTACCAACGAGACCAATCAGCTCTCCAGCGATGCCGATCAGGCGCCCGAAGTTGCAGACGCAGGGACGAATGCAACCTCGCCAAAAGCATCTGTGTACTCTGATCTCTCCGCACCAGCACCAATTATCCCCGGTCGTCGTCCCAGCTGTAGAGCCACCAGCAATGGATCTGAACCTGGCGTCACACGCAAAGCTTCTATTGCTAGTTCATTTCACTTCCCCATTCATAGACGGCCAAGTCAAGTGACTGCTGAAATAGAGTCACGGAAGCATGCACGGTCCTCCAGGTGGACCTTGACCGAGAACATGGCTGAAATGTTCAAAGCGCAGCGCGTCAAGACGGAGAAGCAGCCCATGACACCATCCCAAATAGAGGCCATCTGGAATGGCCAAGACAACAGCAAGACAGCGGCCAAACAAAAGAAGAGCAAAGAAAGAAGGATGAAAGCAGCGTCAGATTCTTCTGCGAGCATTATGCGCCCATTTGGAGGACCACTCACGGAGCAGCAAAACACGGTGTTCCGCGAACCCTTTCAATGGCCAGATAGAGCAATGTCGCCTGTCCCAATGAGCAGAGCTGACATAAAGATGAGAGCTCTGCCGTTCGAAATCACCGTTCCACCGCCCCCCTCGACAATCCTTGTTTCCCCAGAAATCATCCACGGTGACGTTTCACCCAAATCACCGTCAAAGGTGGACAGAAACCCACTAGAGAGGCACCAATTACCGCGGCTATTACTGCCAGAGGCAGAAGAAGCAATCGCTGAAGACGACGACAACGACGACGCATCGTCAACCAGCTCGGTACCCATCGTGCCCCCCAAGAACCCTGCGAGATTTGTCACAAGAGCGCCGACAATGCCACTCTTGCCCCCCATTGCAGAGGACTTCAAATCTGCCTCGGACAGCAAAAGGGCCTCAAAGGCATCCGGTCACCGTCGTAGTCGTAGCTGGAATCATGCCTCGGAAATAAAAGATGAGGCTATTTACTTCAATAGTACCCCCTTCACCATGACCAATCCATCCTTCCGACACGGCCCCATCGTCCTAAGTGACGCTGGCAGTCGTGACTCGGTGACGACAACAACGACAGAGAAGGCAGAAGAAGAACACGACGTCGATTGGACGGCGTTTCAGACCGCAATTCTGGGTGGTGCCCGCGGAGATTTGGATGGCTTATTCCCAGAGGAGCCGGTGCCAGCGGACGAGGAAGAAGGCAAGATAGCCGATGATGTCACTACTTGGTTTGAAGGCTTTGGGTTTGAGACCCATGGCGAGCTCATTGACTCGGAGAAGACTTCGCCGGACAAATCAGATCGGTCTACACAGCGGGACTCTGCGGGCAGCATGACATCAGCTGCATCAACGCCGTCAACCGTACAAACGGATGCTGATGCGGAGCTGCAGACTCCGGTGAGCGCTCAACACCATCAAAATGTCTTTGACACCATCAAGCAGCTTCGCAACCGCTGCGAGAGCACTTACAGTGCCAGCATATACACAACGGACAGCGTTGATGGCCCTTGGGGGCAGACCATCGCCGATGGCGAGACAAGCCATGAGGAAGTTGGCGAGCTGGCACCTACACCTGTGGGCTCCAAGCAAGCTATGGAACATGGACTTGAAGCTTT
The DNA here is from genome assembly GCA_025919625.1 of Trichoderma arundinaceum. Classification (NCBI taxonomy): domain Eukaryota; kingdom Fungi; phylum Ascomycota; class Sordariomycetes; order Hypocreales; family Hypocreaceae; genus Trichoderma; species Trichoderma arundinaceum. The sequence goes on from JAMQTF010000002.1 coordinate 1,363,781, forward strand.
CCTCGGGTTCAAAGTTGACGACACTTATTGAAGTGTTGAATGATTTACTGAAGATTTTTTTTCCATTTTGTTTTGCATGATGTGATGGCTTGGGATACCGTTGGATTATGTGCCAAACGCCGCATTTCATTTCCTTTGTCAAAGTATATACCATGGCATGAGTTTGAAAGTCGAGAGCTGAGTCGGTCTTTATAGATGCAGATACCAGTTGAATGATACCACAGCGCGAACAGCGATTATTTTGTCTATGTCAGCGTGTATTATCTTGTGCCAATAATCTATGTAAGATGTGTTAAGATTAAGCTGTAATAATAATTGAACCAATACAAATGATTTAACTAGGATTGAAGCCCTGACTGCTGTGATGTGACACCCGTGGCCAAAAGGCGAGAGAAAGAGTTGTGTATATTTTATTTGGTATTACCCAGTAGTGAAGTCGTCGGAAGGTGCTGTTGTGCGGTTCCCCCACTATGGCTGTGACTGCCGCGGCCACCTCCTAGCCAAACTTCTCTTTAGCTTCATGCACCTCACTCACTTCACTGCATCTCGCATTCATACATGCTCTCTCACCTCTGCAAGGGCTTAGTTCTATTTTAAACAAACACACCGTATTAACAATCTCGGGTTGTTTTCATTCGTCCTTGTTGTTGCAATAAAAATTACACTTGTCTTTTCACGCACGACAGCTTTTGATACGAGATCAAAGGGAGCACGCGTTGTTGCAACAGGACACAAATAGGTCGAAGCACAAAGCTTGCGCCCACTCACGGACTACTTGACGGCGTGAGAGAGGAGGCAGTCATATCCTTTGTCCTTCTCTACTTGAAGCTTGGTGGCTGTCCAGCAAGAAGGAAGCCATTGTGCATTTTATTTCTTTTTCACCAAAAGGGAGAGGGAGAGGCACCTGAAAAAAACAACACCAATATCGATATCGAAATGCTGCGCCGCCCGCCGACGACGCTCCAAATCACAGCCGAAGACATCGCCGCCTACGAGGACCGTCGCGCGAGCGAGGCCCTCCTCGCAGCGCAGCAGGCTCGCGCCGCGGAGGTCGCCGCGCGGGCTACCGCTGCTGCGGCCGCGGCTTCGCATGCTGGAGTCGGGGCTGGCGGAGAGGCGGCGACGCAGCAGACTACGGCCGCGATGGGGGATCTGGGGCTGGGGGGGCAGGCGATGGAGGGCGTGCAGGAGGATCCGCAGGGAAGGGCAAGGAGGACGAGGGAGGAGAGGAACGAGAGGATTGGGGTTGGGAGGCGAGCGAGGTGAAGGTTTGGAGGGCGGATTGTGATGAGAGCCGGGTAAGGGAAGGGTATTGTACACACAAACTTGGGATTTAAACGATTATTATTATGATGCTTATTATCAACTTGGTTTCAAAAAATACGACACAAGATAATACAGTCCGGTATTAAATGCTTGGTATCAACCTGTTCTAGCCATGATCCTGATTATGCAATCCCTCCATTTGCTAACGCATACAATATTTTCCCTCTCCCGTATCAATAATTAGGTAAGTAAAGTAGCATCTACAGCTCCATATACAGAAACGCTCTTCCATTCCAGTCTCTTGCCCGGCGGCCGGCCATTCAATGGGCTTTAGCCATTCCGTATCAGGTAAATCCAAATCAGCACCGATATCCAAGTCACTCTCCATGTTGTTGTCCACATCTCCGAGGCCATGACTTTTACTGAAAACCTGTCCCCCCTGCCAGTCGTCGCTTTCCACGACTTGCTTGCGTCGTAGTAATCTTCGTTCAGCTTGATCCGCGGCCCCTTGCCATCGGCCAAGCTCCACCGATGCCTGTGCTTGCCCTTCTTGCCAGCCCAGCGCGTGCTACCGCCGCCGTTGCTGCTGCTAGACGAGGGTGTGATCGGTGGCTCGACTTTATCTTTATAGACGGGGAGGAAAGCGCTCCTTCGCTCGGGTGGTAGCGCAAATGGGGTGAGGTGGAGGACGGGGACGAAGAAAGCCCTCACGGCGAGGATGATGAGAGAGAAGAGGGTAAAGGCAACGTAATTCATGTACTTGAGAAGCTGGTTTGGTAGGAGACAAAGATGGGTCTGTATGGTTGTCTCCGGCGAGCCAGGCAAGGGTTTGCCCTCTTTGTCGATTGGGTTGTAGAGACTGACCATGAGGAATCCTGGAGTTGGCACTCCCTGGGACATGCTCATGGTCTTGACGGTAATTTCGCGCACGTGCTCTTTGGAGTCAGAGTGCTCGAGTTCGCAGTAATCGTGGTCGTCGCCTGAGAAGACATGAACGACATTGCCAACACTCTTGACGAGCTTTACGGAATCCTCTTCCGAAAGCACATTCTGGTACTGGTATCCGCCTGTCACCGATATGGAGTTGCTGGTGTCCAAAGCACCATCACCATTATCAGCCTTGGGCGTTTTCTTCGGCGGCCAATGCTCGCGCTGCGGCCCGCAAGGTGTTCCGGGCAAGCGATAGAGAGGAACATGCGTAAGCAAAAGCGTGGGGAAATCGGCAGCCCCCGGCCCAGGGTCTCTCGACCATCGAGTCAAATCTGCCTTGTCCAGCTCCTCGACGTGGTGCTTAAACTTGGTCCCCCGCTCAACTCCGTACCAAAAATTCAATTCATTTTGAGCCATCTTTCTCTTTGTTGACTGAACACCGTCTAAGAACTCGTGGACGGGAGCGTAGATGGACGATAGGTCGTGGTTAGCCTTTTGATCGGACGTTCCCGCGCTCAGAGAGACGGCATCAACCGAGACAATGGTATGGTTGCCCACGACGTCGACCCTGTTGCCTTCTCCGAAATACGCCTGGAAGCGATCCCTCACAGGCACCTGGACCATAGCGCCAAAGCCAAGATCGTGGTTTCCGGGCAAGCTCGCCACCAACTTCCTGCCTCTCTGCCACGGGCCTGGCGCACTCCCCGCCGCATTCCAATCGTTGAAGAAGATGTCCCCAAATCGCTGGTATTCTTGCAGCCAAAAGTCCTCGCCGTACTTGCGATGCCACGTACTCACCCACCTCTGTTCCTTGGCCGTCCGTTTACGTGCCCCCCACTTGGGGTCAACGAAGGTGCCCTGCCTCGTCTTCCACTCTCGTCCTCCCTCCAGCAAGTCGCCCAGGAAGAACAAGCTGTCTGGGTGCAGCCGGTGCAGCAGTGCGTTGTAGCTTTGCTTGAGATATCTATCGGTGACAGCTATGACTGTGGCCAGTTCCAGCCATGGCCAGTCAGGGTTGGTGTGAGGGTCGAGGATTTGCGGATCGGCGATGAGGACAAGGTGATGGGGAGTTGCACCCTTGGGCTGTTTGTTTGTAAAGCACCGATTAGCCATTGTAGTTCTTTACTGCGCCGAAGGGCCAGTGTCATGGGGCCCAACTTACCCATTTCTCCCAAGTCTTCCAGTCACAGACGTTGACATGGTTAGTGTAGATCCAACGCTCCCCCCAGAACAGGAGAAGCATCCAGCAGAAGGCCAGAAGATGCGGGAAGCTCAGTAGCCTCTTAGACGTCATGTTCCTTCGGATCTGGCGCATGACGGTGGCGGCGAGGATTGCGGCCCTGTGCATGCCCGGCCCTTTGATCCATTTCCACAGCAGACGCAACAGGCTCGCGACGCCCCTGTATATCTCCTCGGCTACCGAGAGGCTGGAAGGGGGCATTTTGAGCCCAATTGCTGCGCTTCCTCACGCAGAGGAAGGCAGGATTGCTGAGACGTTGGCGTTGACGCGTATGATGTTGCAGCCAAGTGAGGAGGAAGAAGCCGAGGGATGGACAGACGGGTGGTGGGATATAGCAGTAGTACAAGTATGTAGATGATGACAGCAACGACCACCAGATGCCGCAGTAGGCATAGCACCTCAAGGGTGGTTGGTACCTCCTAGTGTAGGTACAGCGGGTGCAGCCAAAACGCCACCCGCAGCCCTGCTACAAAGCCGCAACAACTTTCCAAAGGCAGGACAATTGACAAGCAAACACAAACAAGGACGCGACGCAACTCAAGCTGCTTGCTTCACTCAGGCCCGCAGAATAAGCACAGGCAAGGCATCTGCATCTGGCAATCGAGCTGTGCGATGCATCGATGCGACCGCAGCTGGTGTCGCTGTGGCGGAGAATCCTGTACTTGACTCTGCATGAATGGGTGCTAATGTATGGGGGATGTGCTCCGAGACAGCGCCAGTTCTAGGCCTGGACGGGGCGCTGCTGCAGCGGTCGGCTTCCTGAGCGGGGCCGCAAGCAAGCAACCCCTACCCCCTAATAGCAGCATAGGAGTGCGCTGAAGTTGCAGGCGAGGTAGAACTAGAGTGCTCCATACCCCGTACTTCGTAAACAGTACGGAGTAGTGCCCATGGAGACCTGATGGCTTTGAGACAACATCAGCGAGAACCAGCACAAGCCAGCAGCCATATACCTGATAACAGCGTTTCTATGCATCATCTAGTTCACACCCGCTATGCCCTCGAGGATGGCAAGACAGTGGCGTTTCTTTTCTTCTTTTTTCTTTTACCCATTATATCCGTACTAGGCAGGTAGTTCAAGTTTATATGGATTCCCGTTGGAGCTCTTCCTCAAGGGGGAGTTACAGTAGGCGATTAGAACTTTAGCTACCTGCGCTAATAGGAATATAAACTTTAACTCATTCACCACAGACAACAATAGCTCAAATTGCCCGCTTGGCTAAGCGGTATAGCGTGTCACTAGTACTTACTTGACATGACAAGGTGATCAGTTCGACTCTGATAGTGGGCATTCTTTTTGGGTTTTCATTACACTTGTTTTTTTTGGCCTGTTTACGTCTTGGCTATATTCCAGAACGAACTTGATCATAATCTCAGTCAGCGGTGTGTGCCTGAATCGATGGTGTATATTTCATGTCAATGGGAAATATCCATTCTATGGCTACCGAAAGCAGAGGCAACCTTTCTTTTCTACCAATCCTCCTGTACTCTCGTGTTCAAATAACATAAATTCGCAATGGTATCCAGAAACCATCAATGCACTCATATCGCTAGAGACCCTAACCCAATAATAAACACGCCAAAACTATTACAAGGTGACGAGTTCCTTTTATAACCATCCATCTCCAAAAAGAAGAAAAAGTAAAGATAAACAAAGAAGCAAAAAATGCCACATATGAACAACAAAATTTCTCATCCTCTGCTTTCAAATTCTCGATATTACCGTCTCTCATACCTATCGTCATTCAATTCGTCGTCATCGTATCCCATCTCCTCTCCTTGTTCTGGCTCTAGCTCCACAGGTGTGGCCTTGGGCTTCTTTCTAAAACTAAGAAATTTCTTGATACCAGTTGGTTCCGCCGCCTGGAACAGATCGTCCTTGGACGAATAGTCATAAAACAGCTTAGGCACCAATATGCGATAAGGCACCGTAATGCCCGTAGGGTCCTTGGGATTCACTTCCATGTTCAGGCAGATATCCAGGCCACCTTCCAGGTTAACCTCGAGTTTCTCGGCCTGCCTCGTATCCTTTGGTGATAATCCCGTAGGTGTTCGATGGAACGGACGAACTGCCTCTGGATCTTCCACCTCATGCCCGGCCGGACCGCCGGCATGGTAGTTCACAGTCTGCGCTCGTCGAGGTGTCTGTGCCGTGAAATAAGCCTCGTCTCCCGCCGAAAACTCGCCATAGTCGCTACCACCGCCACCACGAAGGCCGGAGGGACGGTACTGGCCCTGAGTTCGATGATCCACGTATGTACCGTCGAACTCGCCGCTCCATTGGGCACTCATGTTGCCTTCGTCAAATCGAGTCTGGCTGCCGTGTTGGCCATAAGGCGTCATGTCAGCCCTCTGCTGCGCCGTCTCTCCGCGGCCAAGTGACATCGTTCGAGTCACTCCTCCAGGGCGTTGTTGTTGATCCACAGAATTTCGCCGCGAGAAGTTCTTAAACAGGCCGCCACTCCCTGAAATGGGAGGTCGAGGCCCTCGCACGGATTCCCGTGAGGCATCAAAAGGCTGTTGTGAAGTAGACTTGCGCCGCCTAGATGAAAGCCTCCGGAGCAAACTTCCGCCTCCCCCTGGGCTTCGACTTCTTCCTCGGTCGGACCCGGCGGGGGTTGGTGGGGGTGTTCTGCCTGGAGTCCACATTCGAATAGAGCACCAGTTACGGTGAGGGAGGAGGTTTTTGTTGTTCCTCGGCTTACCATCAACGCCATTTTGGAAAATGGGAATCATGGCCTCGTCAGTTTGCTTATCAAAATGATGGACCTTGTTACGCTTGTTGAGCATGTCGGCGACGATATCCGGGGGCGGCCGATTGACTATGGCGGAAGAGATGATATTTGGCATGTACCTAGGGTCCTTGTGCTTCGCCAGGCCAAGTTTGGGGTTGGAATAAAACTGGCCAATGGCACCCAGGTGGACGTCGCCGCTCAAGATTGTGATTCGTACAGAGCGGTCGATAGCCAAGTCTTGCAGATCCTCGATTATGATTGTGCGTTCCTTTTTATGATTCTTGGCGGTCCAGTGGTCATTGAGGTCATCAAGAATCTCATAATTATCGTTGATGTTGTTCAGAGTTTTGCCGAGCACGCCTGTCCTACCGAGCGCCTTTACCGGGGTCAACAACTTCGAGGTCAAGCTACAAACGTTAGTCAGAAGGGAATATGAAGGAGGCTGGAATCGTCAATCACTTACATATTCTCCAGCCAAACGAGACGGGGATAGGCGATGGGTACACCCAGGAGCACAAGCAGATGCTCCACCTGCCCCTTTCTGATTTCGGCATACATCCTGCTTGTAATCTTTTCCCACGTCTTCTCATCCAGGACGGTGTCCTCGGTTCTCTCCGTACGGCCATCAACGGCGAGCAGAGCGACCTTTCCACCCATTGACATGTAAAGACTGTGGCTGACTTCTTGGATATATGGTCCCGGTTGTTCGCCCAAGATCCAGCTCGGCTCAGAAGTTTCCGTCTCGGTGACGATGCTTTGATGTTGAAAGAGCATATAGTATTTGAAAGCAACGCGCCCCAGCCCGGAAAACACAGGCGAGTTCATATCTGGGTGAGAGTAGGAGCCATATCCGTCAAACACGTCATGGTCATCATACATGTTGACCATGGGGATCTGCGACGTAGCCAAGCCGAATAGGCCTTGCGAGAACCAGCCGCAGTATCGCTCCAAGTAAAAGTACTCCAGCTCAGCCTGCATCTCAGCTGTGAAGGCCGCAGTAAGCTTCTTTCCAGGGACGTTAATCTGGAGCCATTCATCAAAGAGCGGGCTATCGTAGGCCACACAGTCATTATAGATCTGGTCTCCGCCGCCAATCATGACGTGGAACGGCTGTGTCTGATGCGAGTTCAACACATCGCGCCACATGGGATCAGGCCCGCTCATCTCATTAGAATTGACGGTGATGCTGAAACCATTGCACGTATAAAACATCATGTTCATTGTCTGCCCGCGCGCAGGAACCCAGAAAGCCATAGCCGGGCCACGATTAATGCGATATGCGATCCGCTGCTGCTGTTCGCGAAGCTCAACCTCAATGTTGAATCGCCAGAACGTACAACCCTGCTCGGCATGAAGGCGAAAGCCCCTTACGTCCTTGTACTTCTGCATCTTCTCTCCATCAATGTCCACTCGCCCCCGACGGCTGGCGAATGATCCGGGATAGTCGTGGAGCCCTTGCGGCAAAGGTTCATCTGGCGGACTCCTTGATTTCTCAAACAGGCCTTCTTCGGACTCATCATACGATAGATCTCTGCCTTCCTCAAGGTGGTCCACAGGTCGAACATACAGGGTTTCACCACGGCGGCCCAGCTTAGGATGTCCAGCAATGGGATCCACATATTCGGGTGACAGCTCGCCATTCACCTGGTGAGGAGGCGGAGGTAACAGCTCAATATCTTGAACAAAGAGTCGGAGCGTCGGCGCAATTTCATAGGATGACTCTGCATCAGTGGTGACAATCATAACACTGCCCCTCCAGATCTCGCGATCCTGGATGATATTGGGTCCCCGGGGCCTGGGCGGAACTTGCTCATGGCGCAGGCCGCAGTATCTTAGAAGCGGACCGCACTTGAGGTACAGCGGTGGTTTGAATCGCGTGGGCGCGCCATTCGTGTTATCGTACTCACCATCGAATGCTTCGGCCTTTCGCGGCCTCGACGTCACGCTGCTAACTCTTCTGTGATGGCCTCCTTGCTCTCGATCCAGCCAGGCATTGTTCTTTTCCATCAGTCCAGCTGCTTGGGCGGCACTGAGGTCGAGAAGGGTTCCGGATAAACTGCCGACAGTACCCTTCTGCCACTCCTCCAGCCACTGGGGTGAATTGTATAGACCATCGCCAGGGAGCAAGTCTTCGGGGTTCTTGAATACCATTCTTGATTCGGGACGATCCTGTAGCTCCTGTAGCTCCTGTAGCTCCCGTGGTTCCTGTGGCTCCTGTGGCTCCTGTGGCTCCTCTATTAGATCATGTCCCGCCTGATCTTCCAAACTCTTTACTGCAGGGTTCAACTGTGGAAAGGCTCCCCGGTTCTTTTGACTCGCCTCGTAAATGATCCTGCCGATAGCAGCTGCAGGGGCATATTCAGCATTAAGCCCTCGTTCTTCCCGAGCATAGATTGGCTCAGTGACCCGCCGCTGCATAAGCTGAATCTCAGCCTCGGCAGCAGACAGGGAAGCTCTCTTTGTTTCCGATCGAACATTTGTCTGATCGTTTACCGCAAGGGGTAAGGGAGGCAGCTCCTTGTTGTGCGTCTGTTCTTCCGCTCTCGCTGTGGCTTGTGGAGACCGCATCGGGTCTTTATGTTGAGCTTGAGCAGGCTGGGATGCCGGTGGCAACCGTCGTTCTGCTTCAACACGTATCCGATGCCAGGTATCCGCAGGCGGCTCTTTTCTCAATTTGTTGCTCCCGCTACGCGTCAATGAAAAGCCGCTAGATTCCTTCGTGGGCTGGTTCGCATCCGCGCCAAGGGGCTGAGCTTCACGCCAAACATCACGTTCGCGGAAGCTGAGATTGCGCTTGGGCACGTCCGCTCCTGGGATGAGCGGCCGCTGGTCAATACTGGCCCGAGCTTGCTGAGGAGGAGCTCCTTGGCTAGAGTAGCGGCGCTGGTCATCGGGTCGAGGGGCTTCCTGTGGGTAAAATCTGCGCTGTTCGTCACGTATAGGCGGCTGAGGTAACTGCCTTGGTTGCCTATCCTCACGTACAGGTGGTTGAGGTAATTGCCTCGGCTGATGCTCCCCACGCACAGGTGGCTGAGGTAGCTGCCTTGGTTGACGGGAAGCATCCTGATTCTGATAGTAGTATTGATTGTCTTCAGGCACACGCTGGCTGGTTGGTAACGTTTGCGCGGCTGGGGCTCTAGGGGAGTTGACGTCTTGTTGCGGAGGTATCCTATGAGCCACCGGGGGATTAGTCGACTGGATTGTTGCGGGAAGCTGGTGTTGCCGTTGGCTAGGAGCTGAGGGTGGAGACTGGTGGTTGACGGCTTGAGGACGGTTTTCTTCAGCTTCAGCTGCAGCTCTCTTAGCAGCCCTTGCTCTGGCTCGTTGCTCGGCAGCTTCCACTCGCGCTCTCTTTTCCTCCTTGGTCATGCTGTCGAGCGTCAGCTCAAGCCTCTGGAGGGGTGATCGATCGTCTGCCAACTTTTTGCGCCGTTCATACTGCCCAACTGTCGAAGTTCTTCGAGCTTGTGCAGATGCCATGCTATCTGTCCGGGCAAGTCCATTGTCAATAAACGGCTGGGGCGCACCGAATTGACTAGCATCTCGTTGTGGTGTAGCATATTCGTTATCAACCTGAGCCGCAGATTGGCGCACAGGCTGGGCAGATGTCGGTTGAGCAGGATATTGATACGCTTCGTTGGCATAAGGATCGCGATAGTTTATTGGCGGCCCTCGAATAATAGTATCTGTGGTGGAGGGCGGAGGTGGAGATATGCTCTCGTATTCATCGGGGATTCGATTTGACTGTCGATCTTGCCTATCATATGCTTCAAATGTTTGTTCTTGAGGAAAGCCACGGTACGAGCCTGGTCTGGGAGCCAGACCTTGGTAATCAGCTGCCGATGTCGGGGAGTTGGGACTAAACGTCGTCTCGGTAGGAGCTTCTGTGTAAGTTGTCTGGACTGAGGCACGATTCGCTTTGCGCGTAGGCTGGATATCCAGCGAACGTCTCTGGTCATTTTGTGCAAACTCATTAGTGTAATCTGCTGAGACCCGTCGGCTTTGGATGCCTTTCGGCTGAGGCAACGCGCCCCAATACGGCGCAGACATGGTTGCGCCTCGGTGGTTGAAGTTTGACGGAGATTAGGATAAGGGGATGAAAGCACCAAGTATACTCCGTAGGCTTTCGCCTAATACAGAATACGGAGAGATGGCAGGTATCCGTACGCTGAGCCCAAGCACGGTGGGAGAATGGCTACTGCGCTGCGGTAGAAGCCTCGAAAAGATGATTCGGAGCTCGATTCACCCAAGCAGAAGCATCGAAGGCGTATAGGGAGAGCGTGTGGCGAGCCGTCTCGATCAGCTGCTGAGGCTCATGCAGCTGTCCACGCTGTCACTAGGCTGTGCAATGCAGAAACGCGCGGCCAAGATATGTGGGCGGGTTGCAGTCGCCGCTTTGTTTTGTTTGGACTGAATCTCAGCTCGAGAAGGGGAAAAAAGATTTCCGTAGTTTTGTTGGCACAAGCTACCCAAAGACCCGTCCACGGACCGGGGTGTGAAGTGGCTTGGTGTGAGATGATGTCTGGACAAGCCGAGCACTCGCCAAGGGCTTGCGATTGGAGCCCAATTGATCGAGCGGCAGGACGAATCAACGCAAAGCCCGCGATCGAGCAAAGAGGCGGTCGGGAGCTGCAGGTCGAGGTGGAGGAGCTAGTGGAGGCGTCGAGGTGCTCTCAAGAATATGGGTGGCTGGAGGCGAGCCGGATGATGCTTGAGCAGCGGTAAGATGCAAGGCACCGGGCGATGGGCCGCGCATTCGCGCTGCGGCTGAAGACCAGGGAGCAACGGGGCGGAGCTGAATAGGGAGCAAATTTCGATAAATTACACGCAGCAGCCGTCTTTCTGTTGTTCGAGATGGAAATGGAGCATCGAGGCGTTTTAGTGGCGAGACCGCCCGCCTGGCGAGCCCAGCTCTGTGCCGCAGGATGGCATATCCCGCCACAACTTATCAGCCGCTAAGACTGCTACCGACTACAAGGCACTACTATGCCATGCCTACCAAGGCATTCTCCTTATTTCCCTCCTCTCAAAGGCCGAGCCAGGCTTCTTATGCTGTCATCCATTCAATTAGCATCTGCGGGCTGGGCCGAACAGGAACTGCGTCTCCACAATGACCTTGTGCCGTTTGGCGCCGTCTTGGGTCTGTCTCACTGCTAGCACGCGGATTTGACATGCTTTTTTGAGACGCGGGCGCCAGCCACCAGCCACCCGCTGATCGGGAACAAAAAGAACATTTACCAACCTCCTCAACCTCGGCAATGCTCCGTACAGACCACCGTCTGCCTTTATTTAGTACTCTATATAGACTTACTCAAGGGCCCTTTTCTAAATTTATTTTTAGAAACAACAAAGAAGAGGAAGAACAAAAAAAAGAGAAAAAATAGGATCTCGATTGCATCGAGGATTGCTCACGGCAGGGCTTGAACCTGCGGCCTCCGCATTACTATCACTTAGTCCGAAGACCAGGTATTAGTACGAAGCTCTAACCAACTGAGCTACGCGAGCCGTCAAGACTCATTCGACATTTAGCCATTATAACCTCTTGCCCTTGCTCTCTGTGTTAAACAGCCGTTCCAGGGATGAAACTTACCAGTGCTTACTATTTTTAATAGTATCTGTATAGCCTACACTTTACCGCCGATGCAGCCCCAATTCTCAGCTGTAAAGCGCTAGAATATAAATAAAGCTGTTCATTATTAGTCCTTACTAGGGCTAATTTAATTAGATATATAATCCTCTAGCTATGGACTCAACACACAGCCTGAGGTGGAAAGCAGGAAAGCTGGGAGTGGCAGCTGATATCTTAGGGCGAACTTAGGGCGCAGAGGAGATCACGTTGAGTTTACAGAGTACGGAATAATCCAAATCGCAGGATCACATGATGTCCAAATCATGAAGCTTCTTCAGGACCAACATGACACTCGAATTCTTATTACTGAGGATATCTTAAAGGCGGCGGCGAGAAATAATGGCAGTGGCGAGGCAATGGTGAAGCTACTTATCAGCCAGTACAGCGATATACACCTTATCACTGAAGAGGTGATGAAGGCAGCTGCGCTGAATTATCATTGCGGCCTAGTGGTGATGAAGCTACTTCTCAATTAGTGCGAAGACCAGGCCCCTGTGACAGAAGAGGTAGTAAAAGAAGCGGCAGCAAATCACGGTGCTGGCTATGGGATCATACAACTACTACTCGACTGATACGGAGACCGGGTACCGGTTACCCTGGGAATAGTACAATTTATCGCTGAGCACTGTTGCGGACAAGTGATGATACTGCTTCTTGATCAGCTTGGAGACTAGATCCCTGTTTCCGAGGAGGTGATGCTTGCAGCAGCAAGAAATATGGCAGGCTATGCAATGGTAACACTACTTTTCGAACGGCGTGGGCATGGGTTCCCCATCACCCGAAAGGTTAAGGTACTGCTATTTCAAATTTTTACGGAAGATGAAGCGAAGCATTTCATTAGCCAGTATGGTGATCAGTTGCCATTTACCAAGGAGGTGGTGACGATGGTGTGTTATAGCAGCGATTTAATGGTACAGCTCCTTGACCAGAGACAAGACCGGAGTCCTATCACCAAGCGAACAATGAAGTTTATACTTGAGATGTTTAGCGGAAACGGAGAAGTATTGACAATGCTTCTTGATCGGTACGGTGATCAAATCCCTGTTACTGAAGAGATTGTACAACCATTGCAGAGAAATATGATGGACAGATAATGAAACTGCTTGTTGACAGGCGTGGAAGTGATATTCCTTTGACCAGAGCAGTGTTGGGGGCGGCAGCGGAAAATGAATCGAATAAAGAAGAGGTGTTGATGGAGCTGCTTAAACGATACCAAAACCAGGTTTCTATCAACACAGATGTGGTGAAGTTTATTGCTGGGCATTTTGATGGACAAGTGATGAGATTTTTTCTTGACCTGTATGGAGAACAGGTGCCTATTGACGAAGAGGTGATGAAAGCAGCAGCAGAGAATTGGTATGGGGAGGAAGTAATAACAGTGCTTCTTAACCAGAAAGAACAGATTCCCATTACCGAACAGGTGCTAAAGGTGGATGCATATAATCCCTCTGGTGGCGTATTCGAATCACTTCTCAACTGGTTTGGAGATCTTGCCCCTATTACCGAGGATGTGATAGCAGCAGCAGTAGAAAACGAAGCGATCGGAGACAGGCTGTTACCATTTCTTCTTGATAAGTATGGGGACCGGGCCCCTGTTACCAAGGAGGTAGTGGCAGCAGCAGCAGGAAATGAGAATCCCGGGGTCAGGCAGATAAAACTGCTTCTTGGTAAGCGGGGAGACCAAGCCCCTGTTAATGAAGAGGTGGTGGTGGCAGCAGCACGAAATGAAAATCTCGGAGGTAAACTGATGACACTGCTTCTGGATGAGCGTGGAGACTAGGTTCCCATTACTGAAGAGGTGGTAACAGCAGTGGCGGAAAATAATAAAAGCGGCAAGGAGATAATGACCATACTTCTCGACCGACGAGACCATATCCCTATTACAGAAGAGGTGGTAATAGCTGCGGCGGAAAATCGCTCTAGTGATAACGAAGTATTGGGACTGCTTTTTAACCGGCTTGGAGACCAGATCCCTGTTACTGAGGGTGTGGTAAAAGCAGCAGCAGGAAATACGAGCATCGGTTACAGGCTCTTAAACAGACTCTTCGATTGGTTCGGAGACCAAACCCCCATTTCAGAAGAGGTGGTAAAGGCAGCAGCGGCAAATTACGGCAATGTGAGGGTGATGGAATTGCTTCTCGGCCGGAGCGGACCGCAGATTCCTATTACCGAGGACGTTGTTAAAGCGGTGGCAGGAAACTCCTTCAAGGGCAAGAAAGTGATGAAAGCCCTGCTGTCCTATACAGACCAGATCCCTATTACTATGGAGGTGATCAGGAAACTGGCCGAAAATGACCGCGAAGATAGGAAGAGCAAGAAAGAAACCTGGAACTTCAGGAAACAATGCGCAACAACCCCGCAAGTTGCTTACCCCACGAACAAGAATTCGAGAGTCAAGGGCAGCTACAAGTTGCTTCGTGTCTCCAGGCCGCTTTTCTTAATCTATTTTGTCACCTGTTCAGTAGAAGGTAAGTGGCAGCCAGGTAATACTTCTCCAAAATGTCCAATCGCAATTGTTTAGATGTTGTCCATACTTAGACCTCTTCTCGCTGCTACTACTGCTACTGCTGCTACTGCTAGTCTAAAATGTATTTGGCACTTGTGTATTTTAATATGCGGATTAGCTGCTTTATTGAGCTACAGATGGGGTGTTGGATAACTTGTCCCTAGCCCCATTATCTCCCTCAATATGATCCAATCTGCAGCCAGTATCGTCGGTTTGCACACAGTATGAGAAAGTAAATATCATGCTAGCCAGAGTACTTCAGTCCAGTCCTGTGCTCAGTAATAGCATGCCAGCTCGTGCCCAACAATGTCGGCACAGCTACAAAACTTGTGAACAAAGGTGTGGCCATCCTATAAACCATTTGTCGCCGTACTGGATCCCAGACTGTCTCACTGTCAGCCAGATAGTATATCCAGGGGAAGGGGAAAGGGGAACGGGAACGGGGGACTGCACTCTTTTCCAAGATTCTCCACCCTTCTTTAAAGTGCTTCCAGCTGAGCTGGAGGAGGGAGGGAAATGCATACGGTAAGCAGTCAAAGCAGCGCATATCGTCGAGGGGATTATGCCTACACTCATGACAATGTCAGTTACGGGCATTTTTACCTTATAGTCGTTACGGCGATGGTGGTGGTGGCGGCGTCGATGAAGAAATAAAAAATAAAACAAAATATATAAGCTTAACCGCACATCGCCGGTTGCGCGTTGAAATTCCTTTGCTTTCCAGTCCAGAAGCAGTGGCAAGTATGTCTCTGGAAGAAACAATACCGCAACAGACTTGAGAGGCATTATTTCATCGATGATGGTCCTGATAGTCGAGATATTTCGATGGGCATATTCGGGGTCAGTCTGTCCTACAGAGTCTGTATAAGCTTGAGTGGAAAAGGTGCTGTCCTTGAGTTTCTTTTAGTTCTTTACCTATGGCGTGCCTTGATCCCTGGCCTCCGCACCCTATCGTTTGTTGTGCCGATATCCACATTGTCCAGCGGGCCTCGTTCTCTTGTAGAGCGTGATAACGACGAGTCGATACTATTACCTCAGCACAGACAGCAAAGGACAGGCGAGTGACTTACCTTGGGAGTCAGTGACAAAGGATGCCTCACTTAGCTTCACCTCTCCAAGGAGAGGCTACTAGACCCAGCAATCGCGGTGAGATGTGAGGCGCTGCTGGGGCCCACGACCACCCACCCCCCGGTCTTATTTGGTAAGCCCGGCCGGGAAAGGCACCATGTCTGGTGTATTTTACACCTATTGCGTACCGTTGGCAGTATTAGAACTGGAGCGGGGATGGGGGCCACCACAGGTGCTTGAACTTGAGGAACTTCCCCAGACTCAAGTCGAGCTACCCGGGCGACAAGCTCGTGTAGACCTCCTCCAAGTTCTTCCAAATCATCTTCAGGACCTTGCAGCCCAGCTGGAGGGGGAGGGGGAGGGGGAGGGAAATACGTACGGTAAGCTGTTAAAATAGCACAAATCGCCATGGCGATTAGGCATACGCTCATGATAATGTCAGTAGTGGAGATGGGCATTTTTACGTTCCTTGAATCGTTGCGGCGGCGGTGGCGGCGGCGTCGATGAAGAGACAAGAAACAAAATAAAATACACAAGCTCGTGTCCATATTTGACTTGTCTCCCAGACTCATTAGCAGTTGCTCTTTCTTTACATTACTTGGGTAAGAGGCAGGTGCTGTGTTGGCAGTAACTAACGATATATGGCAGATCCACTATGACCAGTGTTAAAGTATTTTAATAAAAGAACGAAAGAGGAGCTCCATGAGTAGCAGCAATAGTAGCAGTATATGTGTAAGGGGTAACTATGAGTGACTTCTCAGTACAAGTTCCCATTCTTTTTGAGCCTCTTTACAGAAGCCTAGGCGCCCGATAACACTTCCCTAAGATTATAGATTTACATCATCTTCAAGCCATGTTATCCAAATTATAGTGGCTTCTAATACCATGTTGTGATTAACACCCGTAGTGGCAGATCATGCCATGTACAGATCCGGCTGAGCTCTACTTGTTTGTCAGATTCTTAGTAGTAACCTCACACTTTTACGTATTCAAGGCCATAGTGGGCAACAGGGATTTACATCAAAACTTCTTAATTGAGGTATTTTATCATTCAAAAAAAATAAAGCAGGAAGCTATACTTTACTCCAGCCATCTATCAGCTTCGTGAAGACTCTTCTCAGTTTTGCGTGACCAGTCCCGGTCCCATGAGAGACATCCTCTGACCATAACTCTCGGATACTACCATGAGTATAATCCACATGGAGACCTACCACGTCAAACCAATATTGCTCATCTTTAGCTTTCACATGAGCCTTCCAACTAGCATCCAGTGGTGACCCTTCTATTCCAAAGTCGTGCCACGCCCGGATTGTTGCCTCTCGCTCATCTGTAGAAATCATGACCGCGAAATCTGTAAGGCAATGCAGACAAGAATTAAATACCCACTGGCCTGGTGATTTGTAAGCTAATTCAACGCCATCCTCGAGCAAAGTAGCTTCTTTGAGCAGGATGGACCCTTTGCGCGGACTCATGATCTTGCACCAATGTACTATGACATTGATAGACGATTTTTTCGAGCTGCGAGATCCCACAAGTCCGCCCATTATACGCATATGTGGGCAGACTGGGATATGGCATTGTAATCGGTCTGGGAAGAGTGGCAAAGCAGTATTCGTATTATTGCTAATATTCCACTCTTCATATAGGATGAACCGTTTATTGATAATCCTGGGCTCTGCGACATAGGACTCTGCAAGTGGCCGTTTGAGTGAATACTTCGTACGCGTATGCGTAAAAGTCTGCATTAGTGCCGCAAGGTATTGTTGATACACATTGCCTAGGCGCGAGAGCTTAAGTGCAAGCTGTATGTGGTAGTGCTGGACAGAATACTGTCTGGTCTCAATTCCTCGGGATTTTTCAAGGCTGCAAGGGACAGTCCTATGCTTAACAAGCTTAAAGGCCGCTGGCACATCTAAGGTATCAATAAGATGTAGTTTACAGCATTTCAAGCAGACCCAACGATTTGGTAAAGTGTAAGCCAGCCCTACCCAAAACCCAATCTGATGTTCAAAGGACAGCTGTGGGAGCTCAATATCCCAGTCTCGAAGTAGGACTTGCCGAAGTGCTTTGCAGGTATGTGAAAGGAGGAATTTATCATGCAAGGCCAGGTTATCGGTAATAAGAAGGAGAATGTCCAGCGGAAGCTGGAGAATAGCGGACTTTTGATCGTGGCGCCAATAATGCCAGCGGCCTTTGCCTAGCAGTCGATGTAGAAGCCGTGAATGACGCATTTTTAGAAGACCTGGATTTGTCTGAGAAGTGGTAAATAGAAGTGAGGGGGCTTTCTAAGAAGGGACCGGCCCTTTCTATACTTTGATATGCTCCATGGAAGCTACGTAATCGTGCGCCAATGGCGTTTTCTACTGATCCGATGAGTTGTTTTCCCCCCTGTTTTCATCAGAACACTAGCCAGATGGCTAGAAAACGCCGTGGCGTACGATCATAGAAATTCAAACTTTGGTCATAAAGAACATCTGCCATCAATTTCCTTTTATCTAAGTTCTTAACTTAAAGATGTCAATTAAAACACTAATACCGGCGTTAATGTTTCCTATATACTGATTAGATGTGACGTGGCGCTTCTGCGCAGCTACCACACTATGGCACTTGTCACGAGAATACATGTAGCTAAACAATTGTTCCTATCATGTAGCCATGATGGTACGTTACCGGCTTATGATTGTGAAACTAAAAAAAGAACAGAAATCAACATACAACAGCCGGTGTTCGCTGATGGTCACCCACTCAACTACTAATCTGCCTCTCATTGGCTTGACTCTGGGAGAGCAGACGGGATCCCGTATTTTCCAATGGATATGGTCGTATGTGATGGGTCAACCCTCTTGATCCGTTTATATCTCTACATTGCAGCAGGTACATGCAGCTTATAGCTTTGCGGTTTACTGCAGTAGACAAACCTTCTGCTCTCCCTGCGAGGCTCAAGGAAAAGACTGGTACTGTGGTTCCTCGAAAACGCAAACCAAAGCAGCTCTTATAGCCCAGACCAGAGACTCTACAAGTAAATAATGCAGCGCCAATACGGTACTCAATCCCATTGTAAGCCTCACCCGTTGGCAATTGGCTTTGGGTTGCCTCTGGCTGGAATCAAATGACTCTTAATATAATGTTGGCCAGCGTCAGCAACCCTTGGAAACGATGGTGGCAAGGGTAATAGTGTCGCGACCGTGGCGCAATAAGCGCAGATAGCGTGTTCCAAGCCGAGATCCTAGCTTGGGCCTATCGGCGCATTGAAAATGATACTCCCACTGGTAAGGAAAGTTTCTGGTAAAGATTCGTTCGTTCATCGCTTACGCATGCGAGCGTCCCACTTTCACCACTGGCATCATTGACGTATTTCATAGCCATCTCTTCTCTGCTTGGAACAAGGTAGTTGAAGTAGCATCTATCCAATAGGGTCTGTTTTAATCGTTAAGAATGTATCAATGATTACATACCAAGGAAATCCGCCACCGGTTCAACCATGCAGAACTCTTCCGGACACCGGCTCTGTTTAATATTGCAAGCCAGCCCTGGAGAGGTTGGCGAGCAACACCTTCAAAAAACGGAAGCATAGTGAGTGTGACGCCGAAACTATTCGTTGCTGGTTACGATGAGGATAATTCCGCGAGAACACTGGTAGTGAAGTGTGTTAGGCCACCGCTTTCAACAGATGAAAGATTCTTCTCACAGTCTTATGGGATGTAAAAGACGTGCTTGTTGTTGGCATTACTGATGGCCCATTAGTCACCGGCATCGATGCTTCCGCTCTAGCCACGTCTTCGCCAGTGCCATCACATCTACTTTCGGGATTTCATGGTTAGAGACGTGAAATTCTTGCGTGATAGACGTGACCTAGGCCAATCGGTCAGCGAAATCCCATCAGGCCTGGACCGGCAGACAGCTAGGCATCGCTGGATGTAGCATAGATAGTTAAGCGTTGCTGGATGTGACAAATTACTTCCTCATACCCTCTAGCGCCCGCAGCTACCTCAATCCGGTGTATGAGTCGGCCTTTCCCCTGGTACATGGCCTCTCTCCACATCGTAACACACTTATCTGTCGTGATGCTGACCATAGTGGCGTCCTTTTCAGCGATCATCTGAGCCATAAACTCGAAGATGGCCTGGGAAGAGTCCATCAACTTCGTATCATCGCGAGTGTGGATGCCGACTTCAAACTCTGTAAAGAGAGCCTCCAGAAGCATACTAAGTGTATCTCGGTCCCTCAACCGTTCAACATCTCTTAACGCACGAACACATTCCATTGTAATGTCACGAGCCAAGTCCCTATAACCTGGCCGGTTCAGTGACATAGATACTAGTTGAATTGAAACTTGGGCCATGATCGCTGCATGGAGGTCGTCATTCTTAGAAAGCAAAGACTGCAACTCATCGTTACGAGCGTCAAAGAGAACATGAAATATCTCATGGCCAGCATCGGCCCGTACCCGCTCCAGGGCTGAAGTCCATGCCTCAGCTAGGATTTTAACTGCCTTCCAGTTGTTTTTCTCTATCGCATACGCAAGGGTTGACACACCTATCTGCGTGAAACGATCGAGAATCTGGAATTCAGGGCTGGTGCAATCGAAAGGAAGGGCATAAGATTGTGAAATAATCGACAACCTGGATGCTCGCCTCGCGATGCTCCTCTGACCATCTGGAGACGCCAATGACTTATTAAAGAATTTCCGCACGAGTTGTATCATCCTCGAAGAAATTCTGATGGATGCGGTGGGTGTATCCATGCCAAGCTCGCTTGCTTCACCATATCCGCGTATTATCGACGCGACGATATATTTGAAGACCCGCTCCCCAATTGATGCTAACATTTGAATGAGGTTGTGTTGTTTTTGGGCAATCCCGAGCTCAATAGCCTTTAAATAGGCGGAAATAAATACCTCCATTTGTTTCATGTTATTATTCTTTAGTGCTCGCAGAAATAGTTGAATTCGATGTTCAAAGACTCTTTCCAGCAGTTTTTTCGAACGGTGAGTTTCTACTCGAACATCGTCAATGGTACCTGAGCTGGCAAGACCTGACGGTGTGTTGCTCGACATTTGTGGTGCTCTATTCTCTGCGCCTTTTTGTAGGAGATTTATTATGCCTGCGTATCCATTTTGGCACGCAACCTCGTATGGGGTTCCATTTGGCCCGTTGATATCCAAGTTTGCTCCCTTATCGATCAGCAATTCCACCAAATCCTCGTGGCCAAATTCAACTGCAGCAATTAGTGCCGTTGTGAAATAGCCTCCTCGGGTGTTAACGTCCGCCTTGAAGTCGAAAAGAGCCTCAAAAACCTTCTTATAATCGGCTGGATCCAGGCCGTGACAGCACCCAGTCGACGCCGCCTGTAGAGGGCTGCCGCAGCTCTTACTCATTTTATTAACTTTGAATTTTCTCGCAAGCAGCAAGCGTACTATTTCATGCCGTCCATAATAAGCTGCCTCGTGGAGAGGTGTACCAATGGATCCGCTCTCTCTATCTAACCATCGAGTTCTTTTGCTGTCTAGGAGAACGACGGCACAATCCACAGAACCCTGTGAGGCTGCTGCATGTAGTGCGGTCCCCAGCTCACTTGTGGCGGTAACATCAGCTCCGGCTTCAATAAGTGCCTTCACAATTTCTTTATGCCCCTTGTATGAAGCCACAATCAACGGAGTTCCGTATGGTTTTTTGCGGAGGTCAACCTTCACTCTTTTCTCTCTCAGGAGCTCGCGGACTACCTCCAGCTCTCCTCGCTCGGAGGCATGATACAGAGCTGTGTGCCCTCTGCTATCCTGGGCATTGATGTCCGATTTTAATGTAATCAGCTTCTTCACTGTATCGAAGACGCTTCCTTGTTTTCCCTGAAGGGCCCAATGCAATGCTGTAAACCCATTTGATGCTTGAGCATGTGGTTCTAGAAGGTGTCTAAGATCCAAGTGATCGAGAAAATGAAATAAGTGGAAGTAGCTGACAATGTGTGTGGGGCAAACTTTCATAGGCAGGTTGACATGTACACTGAACAGAAAGATCTGGAATGCAAGTAGCATATTCTTGGGTCTTTGACACAGCGCGAGCAGGAGTTCCAGGGACTTGCCCAAATTAAGCCGAGCGTGACGAGCCCAATGAATTGAGGCAAACTCCATCAGCGGATACTTGTGAAAGAGCTTTTTGAGAGGAGCTGGATCCGACCAGACCAGTTTTTCAATTGGACTTCCAAGGTTGTCATGACACAAGTAAGACAAGCATATCTCAGCCAACAAGGCTTTATCACCGCCTTCCATCAAGTCGAGACTACTCTGCCAATCAGGGAGAAGCAGGTACTCGTAGACGGAGGTATGGATGAACCGAAAGACATGCCTGTCTTCGTCTATTGCCACGAGATATTTGCAGATGTTAACAACGCTCTTTGGCGTTTTCTTGTACTTTTCCAACGACTCCTTGTCGATTTCGGTCCCATCTATCTTCAGGCTAATAGCCTCCAGCACCGCATCTACCGCAACCGGCCCTCCTGCGTTGAGAAGCAAGACCAACACTCTTCTAGCGATGGATTTTTCGTCATCAACTGTGCAAGAGAATTTCTGCATGATATCATCGTAAGCTCCATTCATTTTCTTCGGCAGAACAAGTTCCTCAATATATTTAGGGATGCTAGTTGAATCCAAGCCGAAGAGAGTTTCCATCTGTAGGGCAACCCATAGGAACCTGTTCACAGGTTAGTACTGCATAGTTTTATCGTGTATAGGGGTGTCCAGAGGAATGTAACGGAGGTCAAAGCAAAGGAAGACATACATTCCATGTGATTTCTCGGTGAGCTTTTTGAGGATGATTCTCTTCATGCCCTGCTTGTCTTGCATGTCCTTGTCCCTGAGCAACTTCTCGATCTGTCTCTGCGCGAATTCTCGAATGTCGTTGACGCTGTCTTGAGGCTGGACGCCAATTGTGTGAATATTAGCTCCCCAGGTATACATTTGCGAAATGCCGTCAGTATTTCGTGAACTAATGAGAATCTTGAAAGAAGGACCATCAGAGCCTGAGAGGCATCTTTTCGAGAGGGACTCAATCAGCCATTCCCGATCCTTCCGCTCGTATTCGTCAATGGCATCAACAATAATGTACACAGACTTGGCATTACATTGAAGATAATCGAATAAAGCTTCTTCAATCTGGTCCTCGTGGTGATAGCCTCGTAATTGTCGTAGTGTCGACGCTGCCTCATCCCCGCGGTTGATTATTTGTCTCTGGAATGTCCACAGGATGGTCCTTCGCCTCTGGAGCTGTTTCTCGGTTGCCTTGACGTAGAAATACAGTAGATGGATTTCCTTCCGCTTCTCGAGCTCATCGATTACTCGGGATCTACGTCAAAGAGATGAAATCAGCAATGCAACACAGCCTTGCAATGCTTGCCTGCAAGAAATTGCTTACAAGAGGGTTGACTTCCCACATCCAACTGTGATACAGTTAATCTCACCATTCATCAACGGGGTCTAGAGCAGCATACTCTGACCATGAATCCAGAGAACCGAAGTCTTCGTTTCCTCCTCATCCCATTTGATATACTCGGGACGTTCAAAAAGCCAATCACAAGTCCGTGGTTCGCGATGTCGCTTGATTTGATCATGGAGCGCGGTGTAGTTCACGTCATACTCGGAAGGGAGAAGATTGTAACCTAGAGAATTTCAGTAGGCTTCTCCAGGGCAGGGACATGCGATATACTGTAGCTAATGGGACCAGAGCTGACACCTATCTGAATGCCTCCAGCTTCAACTCGACTAGTACCGAATGAGACTGATGGACCAGATATAGTCATCTTGGTGATAGAAATCGATAAACGTTGAAGTGTAGTTGGTGTCTTTGGTTGGATCCCTGTGGGGAGGTGATGAGAGTCTCCGGGATCAGGATACAGATTGTGATGATCAAACGCGGACAGCCTCATAGGTGGGAGCGGTCCTGAGACAGGTGTACTAACTTGTCCCAGGACAACTTCCTAAGAAATACGTTGTGACACACCCTGCATATGCAAGACAGGGTACCAACACACCAGTCCTGAGCCATCATTCATTTCCACCGACAGTCTGATTTGCCTGCGAACGGCCTGCCTTTGGCTCATTAGGCACAAACAGCTACTCGAGTGGAGCCACGTAGTTGCTGGGCGGCAGCGACAGCCATGGCCTTTCCCGCTCAAAGATAATTGGTGCCAACATGTGAAGATTGGGTTACTTCAAAAACTGACCTGTCTGTTTTGAAAGCCCGACCCGTTTGAGAATGTAACCCCTGTATGTTAGAGTCTCCCCGCTTATCCAAGCTCACCGGGCCTGCTGACGGCCTCTTTTCAGCTTCTACAGTAAAAGCACAGTTAAGACACGAAGTACTTTCAGGATCAATCTCCGTCTTTTGGCCAATTTAGAGCTGGTGTTCTTCAGCCGCACCATGCTAAACCGTGTCCGCGCGAGACCACCGTTTTCGGGGGGTCGTTCTTACGGCTGTCATGTTTAGCTAATTCAATACAACTGGGCATCAAAATATATGCATTCGTCAGGGAACTGGCTCAACGTAAATCTGGCAGCCCACTAGGAGCGGTATAGCGAGGCACTAATTGATTTAAAAAATCGCGATAATACACTTTTGTGCTTGTGTTTAATGCGAACGGCCTTCTAGATGACTGGCTTCATGTTGCAATAAACTTCACAGACCACTGAGATGGCGGACCCCAAACGTCGCCGCGAAGAATACCATGTGGGATGGGTATGTGCCCTCCCTATTGAACTTGCAGCCGCGGAATTGATGCTCGATGAAGAGCACCCGCAACTGGAGCAAGATGCAAACGACACCAATCTCTACACGCTCGGCCGAATCGGCGACCACAATGTCGCGATCGCCTGTCTGCCCGCAGGCCAGATGGGAACAAACTGTGCTGCCGCTGTCGCCATGCAGATGAAGGCTCAGTTTCCCTTACTGCGATTCGGTCTTATGGTTGGCATCGGTGGAGGGGTTCCCGGCGAGGATGCAGACATACGCCTGGGTGATGTCGTCGTGAGCTGGCCCCAGCGTGGACACGGGGGGGTTGTGCAGTATGATTTCGGAAAGTCGACGCCCAACGGGTTTGAACGTACGGGATTCCTCAACACTCCACCGACAGTCCTTCTCAACGCAGTGGCCAGGATGCAGGCTAGATATGCTCGCGGGAGAAGTGAACTCCCCAAATACCTAGCTTTATTACAGAAGCTCCCGAAATTCCAACGAAACAAGGCGGGGACCGACACCTTGTACAGGGCAGATTACAACCACGAGGGAGGGCCGACATGTGCCGGTTGCAGAAGCAGCATGCTGGTGGATCGAGAGCCACGAGACCCAGGAGAAGTCATGGTGCACTATGGTACAATAGCTTCCGGTAATCAAGTGATGAGAGGAGGCGCCATCCGGGATGAGGTCAGTTTGCGGCTTGGCGGCGTCTTGTGCTTCGAGATGGAGGCCGCAGGTCTGATGAACTGCTTCCCAAGCCTGGTCATCCGCGGTATCTGCGACTACTCCGACTCGCACAAAAACAAGCGGTGGCAGCCCTATGCTGCTGGGACTGCGGCGGCATATGCAAAGGACCTGCTTTCTGTGATACCGCCGACTCAGGTGGCAGCTTTGTCCACGATCGAGGAGGCTGTTGCGAAGGAGAGCGGTCGTGACCACCCTGGAAGTGTGACGTTTGGGCCAAGCAACAGCAATGCCGGCATTCAAGTAGGAGTCAACTCGGGTCCAATCAGTGGGTACTTTGGGTAGGTACCAGGTGGTAGTACAGGTAGGTAGGTAGGTAAGGTACCTATGGGAGTGTACGTACTTGCAGTATATACTTCATATATCCTGTCGTCTTTGATCAGTCGGCGTCTTTGCAAACACTTACGCAAGTTTTTCATGCCAACGGAGGCATACGTGCGCCTGGAAATTTTTCAGGAAACTAGATCAACCTTTCAGCTCGTTTAGCTTGCGGCTGGTGACGCGCGTGCGGACACGGCAAGGCTTAATGCCGCTGAAGCGGGCAATGAGATTTGAGCATTCAACCGAGCCTGCAAAAGGCTGAGACGCATCTATCTGACATGTAACATTTACGGGCTTATTGCTCATAGGTAATTCGTACTACGGCGTAGTATTCTCCCAATACAAAGAGGACTAGCAGGGGATGGAGAAATACCTAGGCAGCGAAACAAACAAGGTCCTGAGCAAAACACGCTATCTAACTAAGAAGAGAAAAAAAAAGGTGAAGAAGAGGGATGTGTACAGTAGCAGCCGGGTCCTAGGTTTAGGGGAGGTTATTTCGCCTCGCCAAAATTCTCAAAGCTTGCTGTAGAGCAAGAAAAAAAAAAGAAATAAGGAAGAGAGAAAATAGGGAATAGTGCCTTCCATTACCAATACAGGCATCTTGGCCGTGAGCAAAGGATCTACGAAGTACGGAGTAGGCCAAGGTAGATTAACAAAGATGGTCTCCACCGCGGCAGCCGGGAGGGCTAGCAGTGGGGCAAAAATCAGTGAAAAGCGGCTTAGTGAGCTGGACTAGGAGGCCCAATGGCTTGAAGCAAGAGCGTCTCCCATCTTGTCACAAAGACAGCAAGGCAATTTCACGATCTAGGGAAATGGGATGGACAACGTCATCCCCTTGGGAACCCTGAGGCACCTACGAAGTAGACCCGAAAAGTGCTGTCGGCACCTTATTCTCTATTCATGCACGGTTTATCCAGCCAAGCTGCTGAGCCTACGTCGGAGGTACCTCAGGGTCCACAAAGAGACATTACCTCTTATGTTCACACAATTCTGTATTAAGATCCAGACCTGCTTGCTTTATCGACATTGTTAGGCAATGAAGGGACAGGCCCGTAACTGAAACTACTACATCACCTTCCCTTTAACCCCCCCTCCCCCAGACAAAAGAAAGGCCAAAGCGCTAAATAGATTCTTTTGCAACATGTTACATGAAAACAGTTTATAACCCACCATCCAGCAATCACGAATCCCCCCACCTCCCCACTAATACAGGAGAACAGCGGCGATGACCATGGCAAAGGCACTGGCGGGAGCCATGACTGCGGCACCAGCAGTGACAGAAGGAGCGGGGATGGTGGGAGCGGTGCCGTTGTGGCCGCCAGTAGATGTGCCGGTGACTGTGGTGGCGGCGGCAGTGGGAGCGCGGGTCCAAGTAGAGGCTACGGAACTGGAATCACCGACAAGACTCGTCTGGGTAGTAGCCGCAGCAGACCTGGGTTTCGAGCCAGAGTCTTTGCACTTGCTGGGGGAGAAGTTGTTCTTGGCCTGGTCGAGGACCTTGGTCAGGCCGGAGGCAAGCTCACTGGCAATGCCCTGGGCAGCCTTGGGAACCTTGGAGACGATGGAATTGATGAGTTTCCGGGAGCCATGGTTGATCTGGTCGAGGTTGTCGCGGACAAGGGAGCAGCCGTTGGCCTTCTCGATAGCGCTGCGACGGGCCACGAAGTCGTCGGCAAGAACCTGGGCTTTCTTGGTGAGAGCCTGGACCGGGGAGGCGAGTCCTAGGGCCTCGTTGAGGGTCAGGCCACCGGAGCCGTCGACAGTCGTCTTCCCAGTGTTGATGGTGTTGATGAGCTCCTTGGCCTTGTCCACGACAGGCTTGGTGTTGCCGGAGAAAGACTTGGCAGCCTTGTCCAGGGAGACAATGGCATTGGAGACTTTGTTCAGAACGCCCTGAATTGTCTGGAGGTCGCGATCCTCGAGGTCACGATCAAGGAGGGCCGAGGTGTAGGCGCCAAAGGCGGCGAAAGCCAGGGCGACGCTGGTGAACTTCATCTTAGCTACCGGTAAGCTAAGCTTATACAGGGCAGGCTTAAAGAAGGTACACCTCTGTAGCTATAACAGAAGCGATTGTGGTTTGTATTGACAAGGAGAATGGGCCATAGTCATGTGTTGTAGACAGGCTGCTTATTTATACTTCATCTTGAGGCATGACCAAACAACGCAAGTGCTCCAAATCCAAGACAGGGTCAGTTTTGTTTTTCAGCTTTCCAGGTAACCCTTGCAGACGAAACACCCAATGGGCAATGAGCTTCGGTATCATCTTGACACTAAAAGAAAGAGAATTGATGGTTGAAGGCAAACAATATCCACAAGAATGTCTCACCCATGGTCGAATAAAAACGAAAGCAACAAAGGGATATTACTCTTCTTGCCCCAAGACTCTACTTAGCAATACGCCCATCGTGCGTGCGATTTTGATCACTCCGTAGAAAGAAGGCCATTGAGCGGGTGGATATAGCAACAATATGGCGGAGCTTTTGGCAGGACTGTGCCAGCTGCCCCAAGCCACCGAGGAATGCCTGTGTCGTTTTTGCCTTGCCGGCATGGGAATACGCAACTGGCCAACCAATTCATGCGGGTAAATCAGCTAGACGGAACAATGTACTATGCAAGCAGCTTTTGCGCACTTGACAGGGGAACAAGCAGCGGGCTGAACACAGAAGAAGTCACCGAAAATGACGTGTACAAGGTCTCGACCTCAGGTCGGCTGTAAACCTGCGGCTCGAGCAATATCAGGTATCTGTTCAGGTAGACAAGCCTCGTTGACGGTGTGGTGGGTTGGCTGCCGTAAGATGCTGCCCAAGTACATGCACGAACGAGCACTTCGTATCCTCACCCAGAAGTCGTCTTAGCCGGGTGAGGCAAGCTGTGCGGCGTTGCGTCCGCCATCCACTAATATCCCGGCCAAGTCATCGTCCTAGAGATACAACAACAGCCTAGGTGTGATGATGTACAGTATTGGTTCGGATAGTGAGACAGACAGATACCTAATTACACCCATCTACTGTACTTTGGCCTTTGATTGGGACCTTGGGTCATGACCCCTGCTACTAATTGACACGCCCCTGATGGAAGTGCCCGCAAGCATTATCGCGATTATTCGTTCATCATCCAAGGTGCTGTACTTTCCGTATTCTGCCAAGTCAAGAATGCGAAAGACAATATCGTCCGCCTCCAAGTGGCTAATCGCATGAATACGGTCCTAGAAGGCGTACGGCATCCGATCAAGGGTCCAGATAGTGTGGCGCTAGCAACGCCGTGCGGCTGACGACTGTTTTTCACATCTCCGAACTTTGGCGAAGCGACCTGGACGAAAGACCCAGGCCATCAGCCGCATTGGGTTCATTAGGGAGAGCCTGCTTGCCTGGGTACAAAAGAGGTTAGGACTGTCTCAGTTACAAAGTGAAAGCCATGCCTAAAGCAATTCCGCCGCCCATGCGAAGGAACGCCGTTGGACGCGCGCCTTGCAGCTTCCCCTGCGGCTGTGTCTAGCTGCCTCGTTTTGCCTGGAACCTTGTACTTGTATATCCTAGCACTTACGCTGTCCTTGGAGCCTAAGCCTAGGCGGCTGAGCCGTGCCTAATAACTGCATGCCTGGTTTAGACGACGAGCGACATTCGTGGCGAATTAGGCAAGCTATCTCGCAATGTCTTAGGAAGCATCCTCGTCTTTTTGAAACAAACCTGTATTGATAACAGGACTTGAGCGCTTCACAAGTACATGCAGTGTTGATATCCTGACGTCGCATGGGAGCGGTCCTTTGGCTGTCGCGTCTAGCTGGGTATTCACATTGACCATTCCGTTATAGAACAATAGTATGTACTTTCTGTGCTTAAAAATGCAAATACTTTACTATTGTTACATTTGACGTCTCCTCAACGGATTAGGTAGGCATCTACTAAACTAACAAACGCCATGAGCCTCATCTTTTAAAAGACAAAGTATGCACCAGGATGTACTCCTGAACAAAGATTTTATAGAAGCACTTTATACTTTTATAGGCTCATCCAAAGTTTTGCTATATATTCCATTTGTGCTCCGCTCTCCATTCAAATCGTGATTTCTCATTGAGTCCACAAACAGCTGTCCCATTCTCTTACTCTTATTGGGCTACAGTTAACTATGGCCTAATGTGGTTGACCATGTGTGTTGCATTTCGCACTAGTGAAGAGGCTCCATTGAGCTTGAATGAGAAGGAAGTCTTGTCTAAGCGCGGTCCGTTCCTAGCGCGAGCCAAGCAGAACTACATAGATATATATTACTGTCCTCTTCCCGGTCTACTGATATTGTCCTTTATATTAAATCGTGCTGCTAAAGTATACAAGCGGCGTTGATGTCGGAGCTTGCCGGGAGCTCCAAAACGAAGCATATAGTACTTGTTCTTTTCCCGCTGGTTGAGGAAGCCACGTTAGTTGGCTAGTTCTTAGACGCTGCCTTAATATAATCATCATAGAAGAAGAACTTTTTCTGCTTCTTATGTTGACTGTGATGAAATCTCTAGGAAAGATTGGTCTCCAGCAATGAGGAAGAGAAGAAATGTTTCGGTATTAGTGTCAGAGAGCTGGAGCACAAAGAGAAGAGTGATGGAGTCAAAGAGGGATCAGGTAGTATACTAGCTACAACCTTGCAGCTAGGTAGCAGATAATGACTATATTTATCTCTGAACCTTTCTAATGAAAGAGGGAAACCTCTTTCTTTTATAGTTCCTTTCAAGCCATGATGCTTTTAGTTCAAACTTAGATGCTTCCTTTCGGCATTCAAGCCGCTAGGCGCCTGACAGTTAGTTTCCATAGGCACTAAGCAGCATTGTGGATATGAGTCGAATACATCATGCATCCCGTGTACGCGGATGTGCTGTCACACAGCACTCTGCCTGGTGAATAATAAAGCTTCCATGGGCGAAGTAGCATCTTTTATACACCTTTTGACTTATCATATAGCAATGCAGAACACCAAGGCTTACCAAAAGATTGCTTTGTCACGAAACATCTAGGTCTGTTAAGCAGATATTCAAGGTGAACATTAGGCATCATCCGCCCTGCCAACAGCCTCATACCACTTATTAGTGGGGTCGGACAAATATCGTTCGAGTACTCCGTATAGACTTCACTCATGGGGCTTGTGAAAGCAATATGTAGACTTTTGCCAACGCATGCTGCATTTAAGTGGGCGGAGCTGGGCGGGCAGTGTGTCAAGCAGCTGCAGCATTTCTACCCAATCCAGCTCCCAGTATCACGTAGCAGAATACCATCTCACTTATGATTTTAAGCCTCTATGGCACGTTTTATTTTTCCCAAGTTCGGCTTCAGTGTATCTTCAGTACGTCAAGAATCTCATTATCAATTCATTACTTTCTATTGCGAAATCACCTGAAGCAATGGACACGGAAGGAAACGCAATCAGCATTTTCAATTTCATAATTGAAAGCATCGGTTTCATACAGCTGGCACGAGATTTCGAAAATCAGTTTGAGAGATATCAGCTAAAGCTCGATGTAATACAATTACGCATCTCTCGCTGGGGTGAGGCTTCAGGCCTCATTCACGATAACAGTACTGAGTCAAGTGCGCTTCAACATGTGGATAGCGGCACAAGCAAACCATCGACCGCAGATGAAACGAGCGGTGCAGAAAACATTACTAAGGAGAAGATGGTAGAGGAGATTTTGGTTACCATTCGAGATACTCTTGTCAGAGCACAACGTAACGCCACGAGGATGAAGACCGGCCTAACTACGAATAACAGTCAGCCGCTGGACCCAAACCTACATATTCCTTCCGATCTGAAGAGGATGCGCACTCGAATTTTAGGAATCCTTGATAAGCGGAGAGTCCAGAAAAATCAAGTAGTTGACAGCGTCAAATGGGCTTTCTATAAGAGAGATCAGTTTGAAAGGTTTATTGCCGACGTCTCTTCGCTTACTGATGAGCTTGAGAAGCTAGCACCTCCTGGCAGCCCAGAGCGACTCCATAACATTAGTAACGAGGAGTGCAAGGGTCTAAATAAACCAAACTTGGAAGAATTAAAAGAAATTGCCGAAGGATGCGACCCATGGCTGGAGAGTGCCGTTGAGAAGGCGCTTACACAGAGACAAGGCTCTGACAGTTATACCATCACGCAATCATACAACACTGGCATGGTAACTGGTGTTCACCATGGTGATATCAAAGGCGTTAGCAATGGGAATAACAATGCGATCACCAACCACTGGGGAAGGGCTTAAAGTCTTTTATTGAAATGTACGAGCGTAAAGCAAAGTGCTGCAGTAACGCTTTGCATTGTGTAGCTAAATTCAATACTTTAAATCCACGTGTCCCATGATTACTTAATATGCGTGCTATCTATTCTACTTTTGCCCATCTGTATCTAATATCAGTGGTATGATCCAATACATAAGCGCGCGTCAGACAGTTGCTTTGGTACTGAAATTCCTGTATCAGTCGATTAAAAAAATTGGTTTATGTCAGTTTTCTGCTGACTTTTGAAGTGTTCAGCTGTATGCCCTGGTAAAATGAACACGTGTATCCAATCAACCCTTGTCTCGCATCGCTATGTCAAGGTAGCTGTCTATTGTATTCGGAATTAGTACACTGCTTTCAAAAACATAAACCAAATTATATACTGCTAACTGATAAATCGATAGTTCCACAGAATAAAAGGCAATGAAGAGGTCATAGTTATTCTTCACACTTGTTGTTCCCATGTGGAGAGACTTGAATTATTTAATTTCATTTTATTTTATACGTTTCCTCACCTTACATAGGTAACATACCACTGGAAAACAGAGCACATCTCGCGAAGCCGATGGCCCCTCGGCTGTGATATTCGCTTCCGACAACCTTTGGCTTTTCGCGGTCTTCGATTCGAGGTGTCCCAGTGCCTGAAACCCCCACGAAACGCATACTGGCAGCTCGAAACAACGTCGACATCTTACGGTGCTAGTGGCACTATAAAACCAGACACCCGATACGCGTAAAGTAGGACCTCACCGCTCAATAGAAAGGGACAGCCAAGAACAAACAGTGGGTAATAAACGAGAATTATGAAGTCTCTTAGATCATCGTTACCCTCCAAAGTCGGCTGAGATCAAAAGACTCTTTCTATAAGAAAACAAGGTCTTTCTTTAGCTATATGTTATAACTGTAGCATTAGGTCTTCTCTTACGAAGTACCTAGCCGTTTCACATCCAAGTACCCATATACTAATCTAACATTACTGCACGCAGTCACATGAGGATCAATTGCATACATGCCTAATGAAGTTGCAAGGATTAACCCCACCCCCGCAGCCTTGCGTGTTTGTCAACTGTACAAAGACGGATGTGAAGCATGAGAGTGGCACCGATGCATGATAGCATCAAATAGAACGCCTCCTCAAGTGCATGATCACGGTTAAATGTGAACGATCGAAAATAACTGGTTTTTCAGAACTCTCAGATACTCTAACGTTTAATATATGTGACATGATCAGACAGATAACAGTGTAAGGCCTTAACAGTCAAATGCACAAGGGTTTGAGAGCAGAAATGGATGCCCAAATAGCAGTATCTTGGCCTATTGATGTGTTTTATGCACATTCAAATTAATGCCTACCATGATACAACCATTGAGGTTAAATGGCGGCCGGCCCTTCCAGACCAATGCGGAGACCTTTTAGTCACCTGTTGGCTGTATCATCTTTAGCAACTCTCGGTTTAAACTTTGTTTTATAACAAGACCAAAAACTCTCTATACACAAGATTGAGATAGCTCTTCAACATCACTTTAAGCTAGAAAGGCAGCTTTCTTCGGTAATAATAAATTGAACTGTCCTCTTCATATATAGCCTCGATAATTCATCAACTAAACATCGCGCCATGGGTACCATCCTGTATCCGATCTCTTCGGATCGCGTATCTTAGTAAAATGCAGCTAAAAAAGCTGTGGAGAGCTAAAGGGCAGAGTGGTCAATAACAATTTACCGGAAGCGGGTCTTTTGGGATCCTCCCCGTCTCTACCAGTAAACTCTCTATCGGTAAACCTTGTTAGGGAGTATGCATCTTCAATTACCAAGAGATTCAGCCGGAGGTCTAGAAGCAGGGGGTAATGCAGGGCAGTAGAGAGTAGACAACGAAGGCATGAATGCCTGAATGTGGTTTACAGGGGCTGATGCATCCGTTATCAAATTCCTCCCACCTCAATTTTACAACTTCAACTATATACAGCCTCTATTGAACTATTTTCTTCTCTCTATTTCTTAATTCTAATCAACGATATCGAGAATTGGCTACCTAGTTTAAATACACTCCGGTTGTAGCAACAGAGAAGAATACACTATACTACTCTATCGGAGATGAGCAAAAATATCATCCAGAACAACAATACCGGGTTGGTGCAAGCCATTCACAATGGAGATAACGTTTTCTGTAAGTTCTGACAGTACGCTTTATTTTAAATTTGACGATACTGATATACTGTAGATGATAACAACACGGCGGTGCAACTAACACTTAAGCACATTGCTCTAGAGACGCATAAAAAAGTTATGGCTGAATGGAAAGCTTCCCAAACTTGCGAATGGTTGATGCATAAGAGCGATTTTCAATCGTGGAGGAGGATGGATACAGAGTGTTCCTTCCTTTGGCTCTATGGGCGTCGTATGTTTTTATGCTCGTCCAACCCCGAACATTGCACTGACGAGATATTATCCAGCGGGATGCGGAAAATCTACACTAATGTAAGTTCATTCCAGCTATGCGTGTTCTCCCTCTTTTTACAAGCAAAAATTGAGACTTACCTTGTTTAGGTCCCGTGTTATCGAGAGTATTTACGAAGGCGTATCCGCGACCGATGCCATCCCCCAACTACTATACTTCTACGTCCGCTACGGAAATGATCAAGAAAAGGATAAATTCTATCGGAATATGTGGATGACATTTTGGGAGCAAGCGATTGGCAAAGCTGAGGATCGACACATCAACCCATTTGGACACGATACCCATCCGAAGATAATTGAAGAAGAGTTATATAAACTACTAGCCTCATCGCAACAGGACATATATATCATCATCGATGCCCTAGATCAATTTAATGAGCTATCTCGGGATTTACTACTTCAAAGTTTGGACGCCATGGTTGAACGACTCAGAAAAAAGATGGGCAGCTATCATCTCAGAGTAGCGATTAGTTCTCGGGGCTGCAATGGAATCGGCCAGCTGCGAGCCCACAAGTTATTTCCAATTGAAGTAACAACTGAGAGCAACCGAGGAGATATCAATATCTATTTGGAGAAGAATCTCAATTCTGCGCTATTTCGGAAAAAGCCACAGTTAAGGAAGCAGACTCTTGAGAAGCTAAGCAGAATGGCCGATGGAACGTCAGTAGAATTATTGTTGTTCATGTTTGCTCTTACTAACGAAAGAAGATATAGGTTTCTGTGGGCCAGCTTGCAAACATTGAATATCTGCAATATGCAAATGGAATCACAGGTCTTGCATGCACTGACAAGTCTCACTCCGCCAGAATCGATGCGCGCTATGTACGAAGCCTATGCTGATGGATTTGAATCGCTAGAGGACTTGATTGAGAAACAGATAACTCAAAGAACGATGGCTCTACTCGCAAACAATTCGGGAGCAATGTCACAAAAGGTAATCCTCGCAGCGGTTTCTATGAATGACAAAGGAGAAGTTGATCCGGTAGTTCATCAAGAGCTGACCGCTGATCCTACTCTAATTGTTGGTTTCTGCAATCATTTAGTCCGCATCAACGAGATGCTTGGAGTCTTTCAATTCTGTCATAAAACCGTCTTTGAATTCTTCGTCAAATACAAATCTTCTACGTACAACCATCGTATTGCAGAACTTTGCCTGTCTCACCTTTGTTCACCAGAGTTCTCTCAAGGTCCCCGAAGCGATGCCACGTGGTTTAACCCTGGGAGCCTTGCACCAATACTACAAAAACATCTGTTCTTGCCGTTTGCATCCTCTAGATGGGCTATTAGCATCAAGAAAAGCCTAGCGTCTGAGATAAATGTGGGCGTCGAAGAAAGTCATTGTAAAATTCTCAATTTGTTGAATGCCCTTTTCAAAGAGGATAACTCAATCGATAACAGAGGCAATCTGCAGTTAGCCTTTCAGGTACATCTGCTTACTCTTGGCAAGAAAATACCGAAAGGAGTTAGTCACGATCATATTGTTAGCTATTTCGGCCTTGTCAAATTCTTTGACATATTCAAGGAGAGGCAATGGCTCGATTTGACAAAAGCCGATGAAGATGGATTATTGCCTATTCATTGGGCAATACGAAACGAATTTGAGCTAAGCGATGCTACACTTACTGTTCAGAAGCTGATTGAATACGGCGCTCACATTAGCGTGAGAGACAAAAACAATCAGACACCTTTATACTATGCATCTCATCACGGAAATCTACAGATGGTACAGTTTCTTGTTAGAAAAAAAGCCCCGCTAAACGACACAAATATAGACGGAGAGACTGCTCTGATTGCCGCTTGCAGAAAGCATCACCATGATATAATTCTGTACCTTATCAAGGAAGGATCGGACGTAAAGATACAAAGTTCATTCGGTACTGCTTTACAAGTTATTTCCCTAGTTGGGTGCTGCAGTTGCGCCGGGGCTTTACTTGATAGCTATGGGAAATCTAAGGTTGTGGAAAGGGATGGACCTTTTGGCACTTCGCTCCATGCTGCCGCGTTCAACGGCCACGCAGGGCTTGTCAAACTCCTTTGTTCCCGGCTCCCAAACATTCGTGCAACTCATCCAACATATGGAAGCCCTTTGACGGCGGCAGCCGCAGGGTTTAACCCAGGATTGGATCCGGCTCCCTTTAAAGAAATCATGCAGGAGTTGATCAAGTATGGAGTGAAGGTGAACGACAAAAGTGGTCTAGTTGGACCGGCTCTTCGCGCAGCAGCGTATCATGGGAGCGGAGATCTTGTACGTCTCCTCCTGGAGAGGGGTGCCAAGATTCGCAAAGCCAAAGGTCCAATGGGTACAGTGTATGAAGCTGCAGAAGACCGTGGGCATCAACACATTAAAGATATACTACTGGAGAGGGATCCAAAAGCCGCAGATTATAAAGGATCTCACACTGTTAAACCTCTTCAGCGTCAGCAGATTCAGCGAAAAGTGTTCAGGGCCACCGTCAAGACGAGCAGCATAGACACAATCCATCATCTTGTCACTCAATTTGAGAAGTTCTTTGAGAAAGAAATTAAAAGAGGCGACACTTCCTTCCTCAGATCACTAGCCAAACTCGGCGAGGACTCGTTCCAGGATGTGATAATTTTAGCCACCAAAGCCCGCGGCGAATCTAGTGGACCGGCAGAAGCACCCAGACAGAGTACTCACAAATCACGACTTAGAGAGATCATGTCCACTTTTCGCTTCGCTGCTTCGACAGACCAGGGCAATGAACCAGCATCGGAAAATACAGAGCCTGTTGAAGAGTCTCCCTATCTTCGTAGATCGTCAACTAACTTCGCCCAAGACAGCCTTGGAGAACATTTTCCGCAAGTCTTGGACCGTATGACCCAAGCTGCGGTGAAGATACTGGAGGATGCTATTGCGAACGAAAATAGAAATGTAATTAGACTAATTACCAATACCTGGGTCAAGGCATTGAACGATCTGGTATCACATCCTGGTTTCGGCGAGCCCATGCTGAGAATGGTCGTTCAAGGGCGCGCAGAAGAGCTCAAGAAACATCTGATCAACAGAGATTTGAGTTTAGAAGAAAGATTTACCAAGACTACAAACCTGGCTCAGGTGGGTATCGAGCTACTTTTGGTGGCCGTTGAACGCGGACAGAAATTCAGACACTTGTGTTTTGTCATCTCCAAATTATGGATTGAAGCTGTCTCTGACGTTGAAGAACTCGGCGAAGAAGGAGAGGCGCCATTGCAAGAAATGATTCGCATATTTGCGAGGCGATTTTCTAGTGCAGTTGCGGTTGGAGACCCTGTCAATGCTGAGATTTGCGCACAAGCCGGCATTGAGCTTTTAAGAGCAGCAGCATTAATCCCGAAGACAACTCTACTAGAAAGATTTGGTCATCAATGGGTGATATTGTGGGTATCGGCTCTCGAGAAGAAGGGGAAAATGGAGTATATGGCTACGCAGCTAATCTTGCGGAGACGAGAGGAATTCCAAGAATGTCTCAAAGATAAGAAGAAGCATGATAAGGCTCTTGGCCTCGCACTGGCAAGCCTGGGAATTCTACGCGAGGCTTTTGGACAAAGAAGCGAGCTTGCTGTGTCCACACTGCAGCCTGTTATTGAATCGAGTTTTCGACGGATGCAAGAGAGCTACACTGGCCGCGATGCCTCTGCTGAGATAATCATCTATGTTCGTGACTTAGAACCCATAGTCAACGCAGTTATCAAGCTATTTGTGGCGGCTGAAGAAATCCAGCCTGGTCGCTTGAATATCTTGGCCTCGAAGATTCTTGACCTCGCGGGAGCTGCTTTGGGCGATCGTCAGCAAGAGCTTGAAGAGGTTGCCAAACGTCGCATCGATGAAGCTGACCGAATTGTCCATCCTCCTGAGAGAGAGAAGCAGCTGATGAACATTTCTAGCACAATTCTTGTTCTACTCGATGTGGCCTTGGGTGCCGAGAAAGGAAATATGGCTATTGTATCAAAGCTAGGGGAGGTGGTGTTACAGCATTTAGCTGTTTTATTGCCGAAATTTACAGAGAGAGCTGATTTGGCTCAGTATACAAGGGCGGTTGAGTATTTAAGGTCGAGAAATCGTTAAAATCCATCAATATGGATTATAGCTTTAATTATAGGCCTAGGTGAAAGCAATGAAGCATAAGATGCATGGAAATATTTAATATGCAGCAATTTAAATCGCATATATATTCTATTTAAGCTCTGCTATCTATTCACAAGCGGTTACGGATTAGAATTATGCCTGATGCTTCCAATGTTTATGCGCTGATGTACTGAAGATGGCGGACCTCGCTCGTTAATCAAGATCTCATGGAAGCATTCGGGCCCATTTTTTCGGTCACCCGGTTAGGTAGTGCCGATGTTGCTGTGTCGTTTACTGAGAGGGAATAAGAACCTTTGAAGCATAAAGCAATATGCTAACAATCTCGTGGTGAAGTGCATGTCTTTCAGGACCTTTTACATTACCGGTCTTTACCTAACTCAGCTACTGCGATAACCTCATCAATGGAGATAAGTTGGCCATGAGAGAATAGCCACAATTGCTTAGCCTGGCTAAGAAGCGCATGCTAATTTAGTAATAACGCAATAAGTCTTGAAAGTTATTAATTAGAATGGTGTATGGTTTGGTTTCAGTGTCTATCTTTACTATAATATTACATATTAATGTACAAAGTACTGCTGTTAGTCAGTACCTATGCTAATGATTAGGTGCATCCATTGCAATCTTTTTGGGTACCCTCGCCAAAGTATATTTGACGATCAGAATATGAAAGGCTTTGATGATCATGATGTAGGCCTTCCCCAAGAGCCCATGACAATGAACCACCGTCATTGAGACCAACTCCTTGGCTTTTCGATTATCATCTCTATCACCCACCGCACTGAGCTGACTTTCTCGTATTAGAACCGAGACCCGAAAATCGAGATGGCTGTCATTCTCTCCCAAGATAATCTCGTTCTCTGCGCGCGAGATGATGGGGAAAAATGCAACAGTATCGATGCCTTTTCTTTCCGCCGCTGCTTGTATCTCTGCGGAGCGTTTCACGCCAAAAATTGACATTACTCGATCTCTAATCCACATTGCCAGCGAAAACCAGGCGGGTAGCTCGCAAAAAAGGGCCCGAGCGAGAGCTTCCGGGTTATATTCTCCGGACCTTTGCTCTGGAAGGGTCACAGCATAGGCGTCAACGAAATAAGCTGATTTGTATGAAGATCTCAACTTGCTTTCGCTTGGAAACGGGACAGCGCGAACAGGTGCTGTTGACATTTTGGTTCTTTGTGTTGAGCTGGTGTGTAAGGAAAACGAAGCAGGGATATAATGGAGAGAAGGGCAACAGCGCGGTTTAGCTCGCACTACGACCAGTCGAAGCATTATTAAATTAACAAATTAATAAGGAGTAGACTGTTAAATTGAGTGGACTTACAGCATAGTTAATAAAACGAGCGGATTGAACGACGACTACGCCGTAATATATGAGAGCGATGCCCTCATAGCAACGTTCCATGGAAGTTTTACCCTTTTCCAGTGGAGTTCGGGTAAAGTCGGGAGAGGCGGGAGAGGCGGGAGAGGCGGCCAACAACCCGTAACCTCAGCACAGACAACTGAAAAGCTATTATTAAGACCAATGTAAACAAAGAAGAGCACGGAGCACTAGGAAAGCAAATAATGTCACAGATCCATTTTCAGCGGCTCTTGGATAAAGTTACTGCGTAAGCAGATATATGTTGAGCTCCAGTTCTACTGTACAGTAGTCTAAGCTTATGCCTAACCTTCTATATGATGCATCCCTAAGTTCTATAAAGCCTGGATAAGTAAATCACTACACGCTGATTTCTATATTCCATACGCTCTATAAAAAATCGTCAGCATTAGGATACAATACATGTAGTGTAGGAAACAAGATATCAATAGTACAGAGCAGTAGAAAAGATACCTAGGCAGCAGAATAGAGTATCCTTCAAGGCTGCAAGACTCATTTTATCAGCAAGAAGATATGGGGCGCGTATCGCACCAGGCCAATAGCAGAACGCACCAGGCGTGGTACCGCAACGGTTCATGCCATGCACATCCTAGCAATTTCCACCTCGCACCTCAGTGTGGCTGAGATGTCCGTTAGTTAGTAGTAGAGCAGCATTGGCCGATGCCGAACTATCAAGCCTCAATCATCCCGCTACGACCGCCTCCACCTCCGCGACTTCGCCAGCCGCCACCGCCGCCGCTGAGGCGGCTTTACAGAACGGCACCGGCACCGAAGACGAGGTGATCCAAGCCCTCCGGGCCGTACCGGGCCTATTGGAACTAGCGGCTTTCGTGGATGCCGTCGCCGACACCCTATAAGCGCCTCCTGTGGGTTTTCTTTCTTTCTTTTGTTCCCTTTTCATCAGCAAGAAGGTATGGGGCGCGTATCACATCAGGCCAATAGCAGAACGCACCAGGCTTGGTACCGCAACGGTTCATGCCATGCCCATCCTAGCAATCAGTCACAGCAACTGCGATACCGCTATATTTCCCTTCTATACGACAGCAGAATTTCCACCTCGCACCTCAGTGTGGCTGAGATGTCCGTCCATTAGTAGTAGAGCAGCATTGGCTGATGCCAAACTATCAACGTTCCTGCCGAGACGTTCCGGGATGTAGGCAGGTAGAGTCAAGAATGTAGGCAGGTAGGGTCAAGAATGTAGGCAGGTAGAGTCAAGGACATGCGAGGAAAAGCTGTGTTGTGGGGTAAGACTGAGCCATTTCCAACGCATGAATATATGTAATCCTGAGTCCAGGTAGGAGCGACGCTCAAAACCCAAGTGCAGATGCGAAGTGATTGACCACCTAAACTATACACACGCTCCTACCTGTAGCGTGATGTGAAGCAACACTCACCAGGAGGCCCTGCTGTCTCTTCTTGCCTTCTGAGTCGTAACAATGTAGTTCTCTCTTTCTGTTTACCAAAGTCCATACCTTGGGGAAGGGAGATCCATCTTGTCGACGCATCTATATCAAGCGCCATATCCCTCTCTCTCTTTTCTTCTCTCCCCTTTTCTCCTCTTCCACAACAACAACAGCAGAAGCAGCAGCAGCAACAGCACCCAATGTGAGTCGCCCATTTCTCATATAAGTTTTTGGCCCTTCGGATTTCCAGATACCGTCAATTTGGAGCCGCAGATGCCTCTTCCTGGCAAAAAGGCCTCCCACAAGATGCCCATCTACCACAATATCAATGATATTAACTAACCGCCCACATCTACAGGCCTGACTACAACCGCCGCTACTACCGCCTCCTCGCCCGCCACCTCCGCAGCGCCGCCTACGCCGCCGTCGCCGCCGAGGCGGCTTTACAGAACGGCACCGGCACCGAAGACGAGGTGATCCTAGCCATCCGGGCCGAGATCGCGGCCATGCGGGCCGTACCGGCCCAATTGGAACTAGCGGATTTCGCGGATGCCGTCGCCGACACCCTATAAGCGCCTCCGGTAGGTTTTCTTTCTTTCTTTTGTTCCCTTTTCATCGACCTCTCATTACCTCAACACATGCACCTAGATAGGCCTGCGAAGCTATATCTCAAGTGAGAATGGTGGAGGCGCCACTAACCAGAGTCCTCCTGGTAGTGCCAGAGCCCTGGTAGTGGTCCAGAACGATGGTCGGGCACCTTTTCGCGGTGTTCTGGATAAGTACGCCGGTTCCAACGAACTGGCCGAAACTAAGACCCGACCAATTGGAATTTGATTCGTGGGATGGTGAATTGGGAACAGGACAGTGGAAAGTGAATAGTGGACAGTGGGCACTGGTCGGTATGTGACTGTACGATGGCAATCTTGGACTAGTCGCAGGTAGCAGGAAGATGCTTAATGGTAACAGTTTACCGTGGAATCCATATTCTCATAGGCGAGAGGCGCAATGCGATTATATATATATTAAGTATACTATTGTATTGGTGAGGAGTCACGCGCCTAGGTGGCTACGAGGTCGTTGGCAGGACTCCCCCACGAATCTTGTGCTCCATTCGGATCTGCCATAACGAAACGGGCCGGACTACCGGCTTTGAAAACTCCAACTGGTGGATTGCATCGCCGTGAGATTTAACAGAACTAATATCCAGCAGCTCCTTGACAATAACGGTTCCGCGACCACCATGATTCAGCGTGACGGCCTCCCAAGCCTGGATCACAGGAGGTCGCAGGGCGAATTCCCATGTTCCTCTGCAGGTTATCACAGCACCTCTTTCAACTAGCTGGTATCTGAATAGCATCGCCAATCCCTCTCGTCCGTTCCATATCTCCATTGCCTTAAGATTTGGCATTTTCATGGCTGCTGCTGCTGCTGCCCGGAGCATTGTGTCAACCGCGATGGGGCTTTCATCATGCGTGAGCAATCGTGAAGTCAGTGCAAGCCAAGTCAAGTTGGGCCACTTCCAGGATGGCCTGCGAGCAAAGAAAAAATAGCTAGCGTCCACGATGAACGACGCTGCGAGGTGCTCAAGCTTGAGACTGGCATTGGCGACCGCCTGGCTGACATTAGGGGTCGGGGTTCGAATAGGGTCACAGTCCCAGATACAATGGGGATACTGTTGATTAAAATTCTCGAAGAGTACGAGTCTCCGTAGTCTGGTACAAGCAAGTGATTCAAAAAGCACTCTGAAATCTACATCAAAGGTGAGGATTGGTAATTTGTCAGCGATCGGCAGTATACATGAATGGGAACGAACGGACTGACGCAGCAACACTCACCTTTGTCTGTATCCCTTTGCTGAGCATTGTACCATTCCCTCCAAGGCTCGTAGTGAAGTTCTTTGAGACTGGGAAGACGGGTCAACATCCGCGCCAACGCGGCCGGATTCCATCGTCGGCGGTTCTGTTGACGTAGAAGCACGCCTGTTACTGCTGGGACTAATGGCAGTTGCCGCCACCAATCGGCTTCATCTTCCTCACTGCCAAACGGTCCTTCGCGTATTATTTCATCAAAAACTTTCCAGATAGCATCTTCGCTCGGGGCAGCATCTCGACGGCCAGCAATCCAACCGTGCTGGTGGTCGTCAACCTTGATCAGCATCGACTGCTCTGCGTATCGACCCTGGCTGACCTCCCCAGAAGGAATGTCAGGTCTGAAGGTCAGATATTTGAACCAGTGCTCCGAGTCGCTGGTAGAGTGAATGCTGATATCAAGTAGCAGGTTGCCGTTTGGTTCCCATTGGCTTAGAGTTGAGAACAGATGCTGGAATGCTGTGGTAATCATGGTGTTGTCCGTGTTACTGAAACCCAACATGTTCGGATCTTCAGGCGCACACTCGGTGCAATCATACTCTTCGAGTTCCAAGCAAAGCCATATGTAGCGTACGAGGGCTCGATTGCGGTGGATAACCGAACCAAAATCGACAAGGCGTGACGGTGTCAATTTAATGCGGGAGAAGTTGTGCCGCTCGATAATCGTCTGCCACTCTCGTGACACTGTGGCGAAGCCAGCCAAGCTGCAACCGTCCTGCAGCAAGACTCCCAGGACCAAAGTCCGGATCTCTAAGGGACAGCGATGCCAAGATGTCATGCCGGTTGCCATTAATGACATTGGCGTTATTGATGTTTTCCAAGTAATGGGTGTTCTTCACAGAGCTCGTCCTAGAAGCTGGTTGAGAGATTAAGGCTAAAGAGTATAGGATACTGCACGATCCTGTGTCAGTTTTATTGAGATTGAAGAGAAGTTTGATCACCTTTTTCTTTTTCTTTTTTTTTTTTTGCTTCGATGTTGCTCTATTTATGCTATCAATTCAAATCATACTAAAGGAACATCCAGATGATCAAACTACTTTTGCGTTTATGTGGTGGCTGTTATACCAGAATCTTCCACTAAG
This sequence comes from Trichoderma arundinaceum, assembly GCA_025919625.1. Classification (NCBI taxonomy): domain Eukaryota; kingdom Fungi; phylum Ascomycota; class Sordariomycetes; order Hypocreales; family Hypocreaceae; genus Trichoderma; species Trichoderma arundinaceum. The sequence goes on from JAMQTF010000002.1 coordinate 1,407,455, forward strand.
CCAACTTTAACGCTATGGCGCCGTATTGATGTCTTCATATTGAGCTGTTTTACATTCAATGTCATCTACAAGCTGAATCATCACTCTCTCTTAGCTTATCTCAGCGTAGGACTCTATAGGTATCTTGTCACCTATTTCTTACACTTACCTACGTACTAGTATACGAGAGGCTGGTCGTGTTGTTTATAATAAAGCTTACGAGTCAGAGTATATATATTATTCCCTCAGTCTAATATATGTTATACCCTCAGTCTAATATATATTATTCCTGTTAGTCTATGTTATATTATTCCCTCAGTCTAATATATATTATTCACTTAGTCTATGAATCATGAAAACGCCAATACCAATAATGAGCTTCATCCAATCCCTTTTCTCGAACCCGTGAATATGCATAAATCCAAAGTGTGTGTCAATCGCTACCAAGTCCCATACTCCTTACCACGCTATCGGTTGGAGAAATAAAAGAAAAGATCATGGTATGCCACCGCGGGCTGCTACCAATTCCACGACCAAGAAGTATTCACAACACCATATTCGGTGTGTACCTTACAATGTCGAAGAATCAATCCGAACCACCACATCAGACACCGAAAGGACAATCGAATTGGCAACAATACCATCTGCACCATCCAAGTTGATGAAGTACGAAATCCAAAACCGAGAAAGTCGCGATGCGGCCCGGGGATGCTCGTCCAAGCGCCAAACACCATTAGTCCAAAAAATCCTGCGAGGCAGAGCACGGCCGTGAACCGCACAATGCTCATCAGCAGTGACAGAAGGCGAAACGGAGAAGAAAGGAACCTGCTGCGGGCGTGACTCTGCAGCGGGAGAGCAATATTATCCTCCCGGTCTGTGTAAAGCCCGGTGTATGTAACCACATGCGGCTGCATGGCCTCGTACGTCGCGGTGCCCGTGAAAAGGCCCTCGCTCCCACGCGCGTACCGCGTGATTCTTGGCGCGGCCGAGATCATCACTCGGGTGCAATTTCGGGCGTCTTGGGCTTTGCGGTGGCTGGGCGACGCCGTCGTTTTTTCCTCCCCAATGCAGAGATGGCTGTGTCGATACGCTTCGCCCGGCTGCACCCATTCGAAAACCGTAATCTTGGGAGACAGGCGGATCGCGACGTTGAGCCATCCAGCAAGCGCAACGATGTCGTGCAGCGCCTGATATGAAGATCGAGACGGCGCCTCTTCTCCAATGGCGGCGTAGAGGGGAGAGAGCATAGCCACGATTTGAGCCGTGATTCTGTCCACGTTTTTCCAGAACATGGGCGGGACGCCGCCTGTTGCTTCGAGATAGACTCTATTGGTGTCTGCCCGAAGGCCAGTACGTCGAAAACCTGGAAGTCGCAATAGCACATTAGCCAAGCCGCCTACAGAGCAGTCCCCGCCGCGTGAAGAGCTTCATACCTTCGATGTTGACCATGGAACTGTCCTCCATCCGCAGCACTTGTGCGTGCTCGGGCCCGGCTCCAAACAAGAGATCGGAAAACACGTGCCTGTCCAGCACCATCAGGATCACGCCCGACAAGAGGGCGCATCGATACGGCCGCGATTTCGGCAGCTTTTCCCACTCGTCGTCTGCGCCCGGTCGAGCAACCATGCTGACAAAACTCAAGAACTCTTTGGAGTGTTTCTGCGTCCAGAGTGACTTCCTCGAGCTGACAGCCCTTTTCCCGATGCCATCCTTGAGAAACTTGTTGATTTCGGAGTAAAGCAGTGCGAAGCCCTCTTCGTAGCCCTCATCGGATATCTCCGTCTGGAGCTCGGAGAAGGGAAGCTTGCGCTGGCTTGGGTGCACGGTTTTGAGCTGGCGAGGCATCCTTGTAAACACTCTGCTGCTGTGTCTGGTGCTCTGGCTGGTCGGCATTGTGAGTATGTCTTCAGCTCGGCTCGGGCCTAGGATTGTACAACGGCTAAAAAGTCAGGGAGCAGATGCAGAGAGCTCTTATAAATATGATGATCGGTGCAGTGTCAGACTAGCGGTCAGGCGTCCTGCAGTCTTCTTATCCTATCTCGGTAAACATCTGGGATATGTTGCAGATGCTTGGGAACAATGTCTTTGACAGAAAATCCTTTCAAGTGCTATAAATGTGCCTTGTTGACCCATTCAGGCTTCTCATTGTCAGGGGGATGTCCGTCACTTGACACATCTTCCAAGGGCTTGTGCACGAATGAAAGCCAACAAGAGTTGGCCGAGAAGATGATGGTTCAGAAAGGAAGAAAGACCCGGACTTATTATAGCACCTGGAACGAGAGCACATGACTTTATTTCAATGAATCTTCAATTGGCTTTCAACAACTTGGGTTGCTGCCACTGCCTTACTATTGCTAGACTGAAAAAATGGCCACTAGCGCTTTCATACACTCAACTCCTACGGGATCCACACATACCATCATAATTGATGTCAATCATTGTAATTTATAAAACGGAGGGGGAAAAAGAAATTGGTATTGTCTGGTATACAGAAAAAAGTGGGAATTTTTAAATTTTGTAGATTAGAAGTGCTCTTTCCAGAAGCGGAACTCGACTTCGCGTGCTGTAGCAGCCTTGCAGGCGGTTTTGATGTCACGAGCTGTAGAAATCACAAGTTAGCTGGGGTGGGTTTTTAAGAACGGTTTACGGGGGTGAGATTAATGGTACATACCTGCAACAGAAGGACCGCAGAAATAAACACCAACAGTCGTCTTCATGCTTCCTTCCAGACCGCTCAGATACGTCCTGTCAAGGATACCATCACGCATGGTTCGGAAGAGACGAGAAAAGTTGGGTCGGCCAAACTGTGTCCGTGACTTGAGCTCAGTGAGTGGATCCATATCAGCGCCAACGCTGTTCAAGACAATGTTCTGAGTGGTGTCCATGTCGAGCCTCTGGGTGAGATAGGTGTGGATCTTGAGGAATTCAACTCCAGAGCTTCCAGGGACGCGGGCAGCTTCGTTGGACTGCTCTTCGAGAGAGGAGAGCAGAGTCTGGAACCATTCGAAAGAGCCGGTGTCCTTGCAGACCCAAATGAACTCAACACGACGAAGACGCCTGGGAGGGTTGGGGGAGTTTCGGAGATGCCAGATGTTCTTCAAGATAGACGCCCAAGGAGTGACACCGATACCGGTACCAATGAGAACGGCGATTTCATTCTCAAAGACGTCCTCAGCCGGAGCTCCGTAAGGTCCATCGATTCGGAGAGCAGGCATCTGCTGACCGTTCTGCAGAGCGACCTCGTACATACCCATGGGGTCGACACCATCGTAGAACTTGGCCTGGGCGGCACCCGCGCCGAGGGCATCTCCCAGCTGGGCGGTGAAGTCACCAACCTGACGAACGTGGACGGAGACGTAGGGATCGAATGGGCATGAGGTGATGGTGAAGGGGTGCCACTGGTACTTTGAAATGGACGGCACTTGAAGGAACAGCCACTGACCGGCCTTGTACTTGAAGGACGGCTTGTTGAACTGGATCTCAACGACGTCATAAGGGTGTCGGATAACACGAGTAATCTTGGTCTCACGACGAGCACGGACCTCGCGATACAGACGCTCAATCAGGTAAAAGCCTCCAGTCCAGAGCTCCCATCGCCATCCGAGATAACCAATGCAATGCGACCAGTATTGTTCACCATCAAAGGGAGAAAATCCATCAGCGGTATCACGAACGAAGCAGCCGACGGTGTGGGTGTAGAGAGCCAGGAAGAAGGGAATGAACAGATGGTGCGTGTACCAGAAAGTCTCGAAGGATTGCTGGCGGATACGGGCATGAGCGGTGGTATACATGAGGAGCATGCAAAGGAGCATCACATGTCCAGTGATACCGCCGGGCTGGGCGTAGTGAATCTGCAGAGCGGTGACGGGGCGGATCTGATTCTTTTCCACATTGTAGAAGTTGACATAGTGAGCGGATGTATGCAAGATGCTGAAAAAGAGGAGCGCGTAGGCAATCTGGCGATGCATCCACAAGTTCTCATCGAGGGGAAGGAAACGAATCTTGGGTCGAACCCAGCGCATGATGGTTCGGCAGACGGGAAGCAAGATGAGCATGCAGTCGACGCTGAGAACCAGACCGGCACCTCGAGAGATCCATACTGAGAATTTCAGCGTATTAAGACCTGCTAATCTCGGATCCTGGGCTTGCTTCCACCTGGCGAAATGTTAGTACCAGCACCGCAGGTTCGGCTCCCAATTTGAAGCAGAGCAATTCAAGAGTATGTCTTACCATCCGTATGCAAAGATGCCAAAATGGAATGTCCAGAAGATGAAATGATACAGCAGCTTCTGAGCGGTGAACTGCTTGCGGATCAGTTCGCCGTACGTAAGTTGACCGGCCATGTTGGGCGTCGGTTTCGAATTCCCTCCTCTTGACAGTTGAAGCTCTTGAAATTAAAAGTGTCGACCCGCGACAAGACCAGATTATTATGATAGGACGCCCTCGGAAAGTACCCGATGCAAGCAGTTTCTCGACTCTGAACAATGAAATTATCCTTATTCCGTCTTTCCAACAGAGCCTCCCAAAAAAATCCACCCAAGATCAGACGTTACTCAGGGCGGCAAAAGAATGAAAGGCGAATCGCAGGCGCTGGAAATAAAAAGTCGGATTAAAAAAAAAATTGAAAAGAGTGACCTGAGCCAGCAGTGGGTGGGAGAGAAAGTCCAAAAGGACGTCCGAAGAAGAGAAATGAAGATTGGCTGCTTTTTGGCCCGCCGAACGACAGCTGGAGGAAACGAGAAGGAAGAGAAAAAGCCAAGAACACGGGAGGCGAGCTATGATAAAGACGCCTCCTGGTTGAGCTCGTCGGCGTGAAACACGGATGGGCTGGAGAGGTCGGCGGGGATGGGCAGGATCCGAAATGGTGGCTCCAGTCTTCCTTTGACTTCGGATGTCGAGCTTCCCTGTAGCATGAAACTCGAGACCCCTGTAGCGGCGAAGCGAGCCGCCAGCAGATGCCACGGGGAGGTTTCGAGGGCTGTTGGGCCTGGGGGCAGCAGCAGCGGGCACCGCAGGAAACGCCAGGCTATTCCGTCTGCGGCCTGCACAGCTTGCAATCTGGACAATCCAGACGCCCAGAGCCAGGCCGGACGAAGATCACGGCGCAGAAAGTGAGACTCTCGTGGAGCGAATTGTGCGACGGCGAGTGTGAGAGCTGGCGGAGGGGCGCCGGTAGTGGCGTTTCGGGCGCTGGCTCAGGGGGACCCTGGGGGGCGTGTGCGTTTGAGAGTTTGCTGAAGCTTTGCTGCACTTTGACGCGCTCCGAGATGCAAATGTTTCAACACGAGTGCCCTGGCCGGATTCAGAGATTTGCAAAATGCAAAATGCAAGGAAACGGAAGAATTCAACATGGCAGCGGACACGGGCGGTTTACATGTACTGTACGGCGTTGTAAGTCGAGCGCAGAGCATGTTGCACGCTCCCCGCTTCTCCACCACGAGCTCTCCGAGCTGTGATATCTGCGCCCATAGAATCCCATAAATAGGTCCCAGGCACCACAAAAGCCCGACCGTCACATCGAAGCCGCCGGCCATCTGTGCACTTCACCTCATCCAGGAGGCTTTGCGAGCGCTGTGACTGGTCTGCGCCAGTTAGTCATTTGCAGCATGGCGGGATGCCAGTCCTGATGAGGCAACGGCCCTGGGCCTCGGCGCTTAAAACGCAAGTGGCTGGCCAACAAGATTCTAGAGTTGCATCCCCTGAGCTAAGCTGCGTGGTGATGGGCTGCAGCGCTACCTGGTAGCGGCCCGGGCACCTGAGCCCCCTGCTCTGGAGAGAACGCCTTTTCTCGCCTTTGCTCAAGGAGGCCCTGCCACGAGGCCGCTTGGATTGCATCCATGGCAGCGTTGAGATTGCTCTTTTCGTCGTCCTCAAACGCCGTATCTGGTGATGTCGGCTTGCTGAACGGACGATTGAGCTGTCAAATCGAACCATGCCGCAACGCTGTAACGGCGTCGCCTTTTCTGTCAGTCGATGGCAGACTCGCCAAGACCAATCACCTGGAGTAAGCTGGAGTAAGCTTGAATTAGTTGATACTCCATCCCTCCTCTTGTTCTCGATATATTAAATTCGACGATGACTGGTCTCTCGACCGACCTGCACGGATAATTCTGACCTATGGATGTACTCCGTAGATAGCCATAAACACCAATAGTATCAAGATTTACAAAGCGGCGCTACCGGCTGCCTGGCGCGTGCCAAGTTTGGTGTTCCTGCTTATCCCATCCCTCCCTCCCTTCCCCATACTTGCCCGGTAGCGACTTGGGACATTCCTTTTTTCATCCAAGATCATCCATTCTTGCAGGAGCACTGATAGATTCTAAGCCGTGTTCCGTTTGCCTTCTCCTCTCCTGGGCTTTTTCGCCTCTCCTGGAAAGGGAGCTTACAATGCTAATCTGCTTTCAACTGAAACGAGTAGCAATCTAAAACGTTAGTGCTTTTGATAGATGGACGCCCTGCACTTTTGCATTATGGAGACCAAATTGCGGTTTGGCCTCTCCTTGGATTTTGCTTAGCGCACCTCCTGCGGCCCCTCCCATCCGAGGCTTTGCAACTTTGAGGTTTGTTCCCTGCAAGCCTGCCGGCATTGGCGAGGCGGCTGTTTGCATTGGCAGACGTGGTATCGAGATTCGGATGAGAAACATTCATGCGATGATGAAAGAATCGTACGATTTTTTTGCGAAGCCCTCCAATTCACCCACGTGGCGGGATCCAACGGCTTGGCTATAAAACGGTGGCTTTCGCATGCTCAAAATCGTCTCTTGCTCTGGTTTTGCGCTCATCGACTCTCCCGACTTGCCTCCTTGACGTCTGGCTCGACAGCACGAACCTCGCCCATGCGACGCTGCTCCCAATCAGAAGCCGAATACGAAGTACGAGGCGCATATTATAGCGTGTAAGAGAAGGACGAGAACCGTTACGCCTTCATCCATGTTCGTGCGGCAGAAAGCAAAACACACGCTCCGAGGTGCTCGTCGCTCATTAGACATTGGCCACGGTCTCGCTTGTTAGCCACCACCCTTTGCAGTCGGTCCACAATATTGCCAGCATGGTCAAACGCGTTGATTCGAATATGATGGCGGAGTCGAGCAGCATCGGCTCAACCGACCTCCGCTCGCGACTACGCTCAACAAAGCCGCCTGAGACACTACCGAGCGAATTCTATCATCTGTCTCTTCCTGTGGAAGCAACGAGTTCACGTAGTGCATGTTTTTGTGCTTCCCCAGCGGCTTGGCGTCGCTGGCACTCGGAGGATCTGCGCCGTACTTAGCTGTGGTCGGCAGCTTGGCTTTCAGCCATCGCATGAATGAATGACGTTCCCTCGTAGATTAAACGTAAAGCAAAACCCAATCGCTCTTTGCTGTCTTTTTTTAGCAGTCTCGGCATTGGCCACTGAGCGCCAAGGCCAACGTAATGGCGACAGCATTTGCGAGTCCGCTTTGGAACTGCATGTGGGGAGTGGCCAGTCTTTGATGGCGTATGACGTAGTAGTGATAATCCCAGGCTCCATGTTCATCTTCATACGCTGTGCCGTCATCCAATCTGGATGGACATCAAAAATGGCTATAAAGGAAGATTGTGATAATTACGCAGATGCGTTGCTCAATCTCATCTAAATGCGCATGCATGCTTGTATCCTCTACCAAATCTTGCCAATTGCACAACCCATGTCTTGAGTGATTGCGGCGCGTAGAGCTTCAGAATGGCTGGCAAAGAAGATGTGGAGCATTCCCGTCGCTATGAAGCTCCGTATAGCGAAAGACACCCAATTCCCACCATCTCGAAATACCGAGAGGAAAAGGAGGCCCGGCAGCAGAATGCGCTGAGCAGCGGGACGGATACCTTTGATGAACAGCCTTCCCAGGCCGGAGAAGATCGAAGCCAGTATGACGGAGAAGGGGCTTCGCAGTCTGAGAACGAAGCCCAAATCCAGGACACTTCGCAAGTTGATCCCGCCTCAATCAGTCCACGAAAGCAGAGAAAAGATTCCAAGAAAGAAAGGGCTGAACGTGAAGTTACTGATCCGGTTACTCATCTTCCGGTGAAGATTCATGATTTCACGGATAATGCGCTAAAAGAGTTGGATGTAAACGAGGATCCCTTTGAGCTGACAAAAAGGACCGGTTCCGGGATCGATGAAAGAAATAAATCCGACGAAGAACTACAAAAAGAACAGGAGCACTCGCAGAAGAAGCACCATGCTTTGATGAACCAATTTCCGCCACCCGACCTCGATTTCTTACGCCAGGAAATCGCTACAGCAAGCAGTCGCGGATTTCTAGCTTCTCTCGCCGGTGCATGCGGCATCTTGGTCACAATCTGCATCATCCGAGAAGCATTACCCGTGGATACACATCGCAATTCGGGATGGATGCCTATTGCCCAGAGGATCCTGATATGGTTCTCTCTAGTTGCCGTTGGAGCAGGGGCATTTGGCGTATTCATCTTCGGTGTGAGGGACTGGACGGCGAAGAAGGTCGACGACGCCATCCAGGACGAGGTATGGCGCTCGCAGCGCCGCCGAATGGAACGAGAGACTAAGAAATACGAACGAGAGACCACGTTATGGCTCAACTCCTTACTCAGTTCCGTGTGGCCGCTTATCAATCCGGACCTTTTCACTAGCCTGTCGGATATGCTGGAAGATGTCATGCAGGCTTCTCTGCCCAAGATGATACGCATGGTCAGTGTGGAAGACATAGGTCAAGGCAGCGAGTCGCTGCGCATCCTCGGCGTGCGATGGTTGCCCACTGGGGCAGCTGCACAAGCCGTGACAGAGGATGGCAAAATAATCTCTAGTAAAGACCGAGACAGCCGCAGCAACACAGGTCTAGAGGAAGATGAGGAAAACGACAATCAGAGCGACAAGTCGGCTTCTCGAGGCATGGAAGCAGAGGAGGGCGACTTCATCAACTTGGAGGTTGCCTTTGCATACAGGACGCGCTCCACCAGCAAATCTTTCAAGGAGAGGACCAAAGACATGCATCTCTACTTGGCTTTCTACCTTCCCGGAAACCTAAAGATCCCCGTTTGGGTTGATCTACAAGGAGCTGTTGGTACCATGAGACTGCGGCTGCAACTTACGCCTGATCCCCCGTTCTTCGACCTCTGCACCCTAACGCTGCTCGGCCAGCCAAAGGTGGATTTGAGCTGCGTGCCCTTGAGCAAGCATGGCCTGAATATCATGGACGTGCCCTTCATAAGCAACTTTGTGCAATCAGCGGTTGACGCAGCAATGGCGCAATACGTAGCCCCCAAGAGCCTTACATTGGATCTCAAGGACATGCTCGCGGGTGACGACTTCAAAAAGGATACATACGCAAAGGGTGTTCTCATGATACATATCAAGCGCGGCTACGACTTCAAAATGGGAGATTCGGGCATCCCGCTTCTCAAGAACTCTGGGTCAGATCCATATGTGTCTGTTGGATGGGCGAAATTCGGCAAGGTGCTCTGGAGCACGCGCATTTTGCTTTCTGAGATGGAGCCATATTGGGATGAAACCTGCTTCATGCTGGTCACGCCCGAGGAACTGAATATCAATGAAAGACTGCGCATTCAGCTTTGGGATTCTGATCGGTTCACGGCAGATGACGACCTCGGGCGAATCGAGGTGGATCTCAAGGATCTGATGCAAGGCGAAGAGTCGAATGGGCGCATGTGGGAGCGTACGGACGGATTTAGGGCGCTGAAATCTGGCGACAACATGCCCGGCAAACTTGAATGGAGTGTCGGGTACTTCTCCAAAGCAAGGATCCAAAAATGCCAATTCGATCAGCAGACTCACGATCCAGAAATCAGATCAATGGAGCAGCTTGAACAAAAGGTCAGCAGCAGCTGCGAGCGGAAGCTTCGAGAGGCCATGCTCAAAGATGAGTCATCCACTCGCGATAAGAGCGAGCTGGGGCAGCAGAAGATGCAAGAACTCAAGGCAGAGCAAGATGCAATGATCATCTCGGCACCACCGCCAGACGGATATCCAAGCGGCATCTTTAGCCTGCAGATCCACAACATCACCGGTCTCGAAGTTCCGCAGCTTAGCAAAAATATGAAGGATAAGGACGGAAATGCGAGCGACGAGGAGACTGGCGACGGGCTGCCGAGCGCCTATTGCACAGTAATAATCAATCATAAGAAGGCCTACAAGACGAGGACCAAACCCCAAAACACGAAACCGTTTTTCAACGCGAGCTGTGAGCGCTTTATTCGCGACTGGAAGTCGTGCGAGGTGTATGTCTCCGTTAGAGATGCAAGGCTGCACGAGGATGATGCGTTATTGGGAATCGTTCATCTGCCCTTGAGTGAAGTGTTCAAGAACCGCTCGCAGAGGAATGGATTCTGGCCCCTATCCGGAGGCATTGGGTATGGAAAGATAAGGCTGTCCATGGTATGGCGCAGTGTCCAGCTCCAAGCCCCGCGCAACTTGATCGGATGGCAGTATGGTACAGTCAACGTGCAGCCTGTTGCGACGAGCTCAGATTGCCCTCAAGACTTGAAGCATGCGAAGCTCAAGCTGAGAACTGACATCAGCACCGCCAAGATGTATTCTCGAGGGGCAGGCGAGGCGACGTGGGCAGCGAGCAGAGATCGAGCCCTGAATCTCGCTGTCCAAAAACGATACAGCAGCTGCTTGTCTATTGCCTTTAAAGACAAGAAAGTGCTGGGGGATAAAGTTGCTGCTTTTAGCGTCTGCTGGCTGAAAGACATTCCGGACGAAGAGGAACTAAATCTGGAGCTGCCAATCTGGAAAGGCGACATCAAGAGGGCAACATCGTGCTGCTTGGACCAATGTGGGGAACGCATTGGCACTCTCAAGCTAAAGGTCACATTTTGGCCAGGAATGGTAAGTAGATTTTCGTACTCGTCTCCATTGACTACCCTATAGTGTTTGCGACACGCAAAATCACTGACATTTTTATGCAGGGTGCTGCACATTCTGAATGGGCAAATAGCAGTGAGCATATACGAGATGTCGTTGAAGTAATCGATGCTGCAAGAGATAATCTTCGGGACGATGAGATGGAAAGAGCAGCTGGAATTGTCGACGAGGAAATTTCGAGTGACAGCGATAGCTCTGATGAAGATGAATACATACCAGATGGCAGCCCGGAACACAAGCAGGGGCCACTCGACCAAGTACGAGACTACAAACGGAGGGATAAAGCCCTACATAGACAGCACCGGGGGCTTATGCAATGGAAGGTAAGGCAACCCAAGAAATGAGAATAGCTTCATAAGACGGGAGTGGCTAATGGTTCGCGCAGATACCCCGGACAGCTAAATGGGTGAAGCACAAGGTGGACAAGGTAGAAGATGCAGTCACTGACAAGCTTGATCACCGAAGCAAGGAGGCTGGTATTGAGACTGAGGTATAAAGCCGCCTTAAAAAAAGAAGCGGACAAGATTTTCATTTTGGTCGGACCATGGTCTATGATGTTGTAATGACGGTGGCTAATCTAACTATATGTGAGATAATAATAACCCTTCAACGAAATGCTTGCGCCCCAAAGATTCCCATTTTGTAGAAGATAAAAGCATGAAGTAGTGTATAAAATGCAAAAGCAAAAAGTAGACGTGATGACATGACGTTGACCCTGGGAATATTGGTCGCCGTCTTCATGATCAACTTGGCTGCGTCCTGACATTAAAATTGTTGTCCTTCAACCAGTTAGTCATCTCTCACAGACGTGTCCCCAAGCAGGTCGGCCTCCGCGACTTCGTTGGATGGTGCAGGAGTGGCGTTGTTCTTACGGTTCCGTTTTGACCGCACCTCAACGGCCTGTGGCTGTGGTGTGGTCTCATCGTCCTCCGGGTGGTCGCGGTAGCGTTCAGGATCGTCTTCTGCTAGCAAGGGGGCGAGCAAGGGTGCATCACTACGGCGCCAAGGATATCTTAGACCCAAGTTCAAACTCTTAATGCTCTCCAACCAGGGAATCTCGGGCAGTGAGGAAGGTCGTAGGTGGTGTTCGCAGTTTGGACAGTCTGGAGGAAGAATTTGCCAGGCAACCCACTGTAAGAAGCCGTGAATAGCGAGCCCTTGATATACGGCCTGGGCCGCGGCGAAGAGGTGGCAGAAGCTGCGCAGCGCATGTTAATCTCCATCAAGCCAAAAGCCAGATGCGGCCATCCTTTTGGGGGCGGCGGGTGGAACATACAAGCTTGTCAGAAGAGGCAGAGTAGCATAGGCAGCCAGCATACTAAGCGAAGCTGAGCGGCCATGGTGGGTCCATGTGAAGACGAGAACCACCATGAGAGCGGCGGCAAGTATCATGTCGTGGATAAACACGATGATGGGATGCGTCAGGAGAGCGCGGACAGAAAAGGTGCTGCGGCGCCCAGAGCCGATGGACGCGACATCGGCATCGGGGCTGCGGTCTCTGGAAGTGCGGAGGAGCGCGATCGAGGTGACGACAGATACCGCCTGAGGGACAAGACCAACGGCTGGAACTGGCTTATGCGACAAGACGCCGTGGGCGATGCACAGCGCGAAAGACGGGATGAAAGACGCGACTGCGAGGATGCGCAGCGGGCGGGCAGCCGCGTCGGCGCCCGATTCTTCCATGACGGACGGTGATGGTGACTGGATGGTGAGCTGGAGGCGAGTGAAGCTGTGAGAATCGGCGGCAGAGTATAAGAACAAGAAGATCGTGAGATGCGTCTCACTCGCAGGCAGTGTGTCTTGGTATTGTTATTTTTGGCTCATGCCGTCAGGAGGAGCTCCAACTAGCGGGGAGATAACTAGCGGAAAGAAGCGCCCCCTCGCCACCCCCTTGTCCTGAATGTACAAAAGTCAGTTAGTGCCTGGCCAATAGCGGCATCTGGTACTTGAGCGACAGGAGCTGACTAGGAGAGTGGGGGTGACACAGATGCGAGCTTGATTCAACGACATGGCATTTCACCTCGACGGCACTGTTAGACAGCATCACAAAACTATTAGATATCGCGGACTATAGGGGAAAAGAGAAATTTCAGTTTAGATTGCATATTTAAGTAGGAGGGGCATAGGTGAGTAACTGAGCGTCAATTTGCTTGCCAAATCTTCATGGCCACGCTGGGCTTGGGTGAGCTGAATTTCACTTACAGGAACGAAAACACCAAGCCTTAATGGGGGATTTTGATATACGCTACCATTCAACCACTCAACAACATACTCTCACGCGTACGTGTTGACGTTGCCTGGCCATCAACTGCTTTTCATCCAAAGTTACCGCCTGAATACAACTGTTTGGATTGTCAATAGGCGACGTAGTGAAGGAAAAGTGAAGGCCATGCCCCGTTTCTGCCACTTCGACTCGCCAGCTGGCGAGCAGTCCCACGAGCAAAACCACGAGCAAAAACAAAGTGGAAAAATAACAACAACGTTCTCTATTGGCCAGAAAGAAGAAAAAGCCATGTGCCCACGGTTGCCTGGAGGAAGAAAGCAAAAAAACCCCCGCCCACCGGCAGTTCTTCTCCTTTCCTCTCTTCCTTTCCCCAGTTACCATCATCATCAAAGTATCACCAGCACGCACACAACGAACGAAACCTCACATTTCTGACAGAAGACAAGATGGAGTTCAATACCATCTTCAAGATCGTTCCCTATCCCAAGGATCCCTCCCTTGGCGATATTGTCATCTTCCCGCCCATCTGGGCCTTCCTCTCCCTTGTGTGCTTGTGCACGAAAATGGCCATTGCCCTATGGCCATCGATTCTCTCATACCTCTACTTTGTCGTGGCATTTGCACCAGAGAAGAACTTTGCTGTCGCCGCAGTGTCTTGGTTTTCTTTACTTCGGTACTGGAAGCCTTGGGCTGCGGCGACGGCTGGCCTGCGTCATGAAGTCGATCTCGCGGTCGATTTCATTTTCCTCGCGTGGTTCCTGATGGCCCTCCCAGTCATTGTTATTACAATCTGGGTCGGACTGAAGGTGGTTCTTCGTCTGATCGCAAACGACATAGTCCGCCGAATCCATGCCAGCATGGAGTTCGAACTCGACCTTACGGAATATGTCGTCAAATGCTACTCGCCCATGGAGCTTGGGTCCACCGGCGATCGCGTCGTGGCCCACCTGCTTGCCGCCTCTGGAAACCGAAATCTCGTCCTGGAATTTTTACAATCGCTTCCCCTCACCGGTCCTTCTAAAGCTGGATACGACGCTATCTTTCGAGGTAAGCGGCCGCGCCGCTTTATTGCTAGGCCCTTCACCGCGGAGGAGCTGCGAGACCAGGAACGATTTAAGAAGTTTGCGAAGGAGCGCTGTGCACAGATCCTGGCAGCAAAGAAAGTGGAGAGAATCGCTGCTGAGCAACCGATTAACGGCCCGAACCCGACACCATCCGACAACGAACAGCACGCTTCTATTGTTGAGGCTGCTGCATCAGTGCCTCAGTCAAGAGAGACTACCACCCCGGTGGCTCAGTTTTCTGCTTGGCCCACTGATATCGAGTCAGACGACGTCGCCGAAGACGTAACGGTTGCCAGCAAACCCATAGAGACCGAGGAACCCACGGACCAGAAGGAGTCCAGAGGCGAAGGTCTGGTCGGTCCGGCCCCGGAAGCGCCAGAGCCCGAGGTCTCATCTGAGGCGGAAGGTAATGGCCTGCCCGAAGGTGTCGAAGACAGCCCAGCCGAGGAACCCGAGTCCTCTTCCGAGGAGGAAGGCGAAGGCTCGCTGTATAAAGTCGACCCAGCCAACGACCCTGAGATCTCAGCAGAGGTGGAAGGCGAGGCATTGTCGCAAGCCACGGTACCCGAAGCGGCCCAGGAACTGGAGTCCTCGCATGAGGAGGAAGGTGACGGCCTGCTGCACATCGACACAGCCCCAACCGAGGAACCCGAGGTCTCAATTGAGGCGGAAGGCGAAGGTTGGACCACCATGGTGTCTGTCGCGGAGTCGTCGATTTTCGATGGGCTCCCAGTCACCGGTGGCAACAAGGACGAGACCTCGCTTGAGGGGGAGTTCGACGTTGATATGGTTGATGCCGAGCCCCTCATGGGGTTGATGGTACCAAGGCCCCTATCACCATTTGGCTCCAATTCCCAGGACACCATCCTGCCATTGGAAGTTGTGGCCCCATGGTCTCCTGCTGGTCAGGAACCTGGGCACTTCGACGATACCCGCGGATGGCTGGCTGTTTCCAACGATGCCTCGGCGTCGGAAGGATACCAGTGTGTCATGGATATGTCGCCTGTTGTCGAGAGCGCCCACGATGTTGTCGAGGCCCAGTAGGATGGGATCGACTTTCAGACTGGCCTCCCCTCAGCCGTCGACTACCAGGCATACCTGGAGGAGGATTATGCCAACATGGACCCCGACCTCCTTGATCGTCAGATTGACGATCTCTTAGCCGGCGCTACTGCCAAAGGAACGCTACCCACAGCTTCCGACTCCTGGTTCGCGGAGTACGAAGCTTGGCTAGGCTCCGTTCCCGAGGCCGCCGCTTTTACCCCCGCCGCCAACCCCTCAGACGAAGACGAAGTGATGGAAGACATGGGACGTGTCCCACAGGCGCCACCTTCCGACTCTGACGAAGATTCGGTCACCGACATGGAGTCGCCATTTTCCGAGTTCTTCTGTCCAGGCATCCTTCGGGATTCTGGCCTGGAAGAAGACATGGCCTCCTTGGACCTGGTTGGCAACGACGAAACCGACACCGAGGTAGAGTTCCTCACTGCAGCTATTGCTCAGTTGACTCTTACTTTTGTGGAGGATATCATCATGACGGAGCAGCAACGATCCCAGGAAGATGTCGAAATGGTGGAGCTCCAAAAGCCAATTCCCCCTGTCATCGTCATCGACATGGCAGAGCCGGAGGAGCCAATCCCCCCCACCGACAACGCGACGAGGTTCGACGGGCCAATTCCCCCCGTCATCGATATGACGGAGCCCGACGAACCAACCCCCATCGTCGACGACATTGTTCCGGATGCTGTTCCTGATTCATCCCAACACGGCGCATCGTCCCCGCGATCGCCATATATGGGTGAAGATGATGAAGATTGGAATGAGCAAGAGGCTATACCTGAGGGTGTTTTGCCCCCGCAAACCCCGATACGCGCCAAGCCGACGAGTGACTCGGAAGGTGAGCTGTCAGACAATGGTTCCCCATTGTCTGTCGTGTCTCCTGGACCTTCCCTCTTGGACGAGCTTGAGGCCGCCTTGCTCGGCGTGTCACCAACACGATCGCCTGTGCGATCGCCATCGCCAGACCTGGACGAAGCCCCCCTGTGGGCCTTTCCTCCTGACATGGTGGACAATTCTGGTGGTTCCGCTACCAATCTCTCGTTGAACGAACTGTTCAACCTTCGCCGGACAATCGAAGGCATTCCTACGACCGAAAGCGCCGCTGACGACCTTTCGGAAGAGGAACCAGCCCCAACCGATATTGCGTCTGGACCGGACTCAGTCGCAGAGGCGCAAGAGCCGACTCCAGAGGGCCATACCCAGGCGGGCAGTTCTGAGTCCCCCGACGACGACGCCACCCTGGCCTCTGGAGTAGTTGTTGCTGAAGAGCAACAACCAGTGACCGAGACCCCGAGTCCAGACAGCGTTCCGACGATTATTGTGACTCCTGAGCCGAACCGGATGGAGAAGGTTGAGGTCGCGCCTATTAGGATGGGAGGTCTTATCCTCCCTGGCGGAAATCTTGTTCTGCCCGCGACTCCCGCTCCCATGACCCCGTTGCCGCAGCAAGTCAAGAAACCCGACCCAGAAGCTTTGAGGAAACAGAAGGAAGAGAGCTTGGCTAGGGATCTGCGCAACGTCATGAGGAGGCGCCAACCTGCTTCCGTTTTTCACGCTAAGCGACCGCAGAAGTCTTCGGCTCTCATTCGCTCGCCAGAAGCCGCGGAGAGAGAGAGTGTTCTCCGATCTCCGCAGTCCTTCCAAGCCTTGTTTCGCGCTGGAAGTGATGCTGATGGTGGAGCGGATGCCGTTGATGAAGGGTCGGCAAGTGTGATGCTCGCTTCGCCTGCCGTTATGAAGGCGATTCGAGACAGTGAGGCTCGACGAGGAGTCATGCGTGAGGGCAACGCAGACGAGAGATGAGCGTGAGGCTCATTCTTTCCTTTCTTTTAATCATTAATTCTTAATTTTTAATTTTTAATTTTTAATATTTAATGACGGATGATACTACGATGATCAGCAATTTCAAGCTCGCCGACTGCTTTTTTTCTTCTTTCTTTCTTTCTTTTTCCTTTTCGGACTCTGGTTTCTTCTTTTCGGAGTTTCGGTTATGAGAATCTTGTTTTGCGCAGGTCGAATCACTCCTTTTCTCATTTTTGGAGTTGAGCGCAATCGTGTCGAAATTTCTTCTTTCTTGGCACATACGAGACGAATCATTTTGGAAAGCAACTGAAAAAGCAGCTGAGCTTGGCTCTCTTGAGGGATTCTGATGGTTTTTGGACACTGAGCAAACTCCTCTGTCAGGGACTTGGACGCGGGCACATCTTCATTTGCCGCCGACCAATTTGCTTCTTTTGTCCTTTGTCAAATTATACATGTTGTGAGGATATGTTTTGACACCTTGTTTTACACCATCACGGAGAGCTTTTATATTGCAATTTTGGACGAGCGATTCAGACGAAGCCATTTTTATACAGCACGTTCTCTGCTTGTACTATTTTCTGAAGCGCTTTGTTCTTATGTCAATGGACACATTGATGAGATGGAACCAGAGCCTCTGTTTTCGGGGACACTTGCTTCTGTTTGGATCTTTCATCAGCCAAACCAAACAGAAGGGGGCTCACGATTTTTTCTTTCTTGGAAAGGTTATGATGGACACAGATGCATCTTCATTCTGCAGCCATAATCGGTAGCCACCACCTTTCCAAGTGTCTACTGTCGAAACCAAGTATACACAGTTCGGCATCACAGACACACAAAATTCGGGGAATCATTGCAATAAGTCGGAATGGCGACGCGAAGACAATCTTGAATACTTGTTCGCTCGCAATTCTGTTTGCATGATGTCGGACCACGTCAACTATTACTTCACGACGTGTGTTCGACAACAAATATAGTCAGCAATGCGATGGGAAAGCACAACGGAAACCAACCACCAGCTACTCTCTGATGAATTCTCTATTGGAAGTCAATCACGCTATGCTTTCCCATTCGCGATTGTGTCGTTGCAAGTTTATACAATCTACAACTCAACTGCAACACACATTTGAGAGCAAGATCCAGACGGATCATCGGTTTGGTCGCATATCTTCAAACAAACAAACACACAATTACTTTGGTCGCCTGTCTTCAGGCAAGAAAACAAACAAACAAACAAACAACTACTTTGAGACAAACAACCACATAAAATCCAAAAACAACCAGACCAGACCAAACCATTTCAAACTGCAGCTAAACAAGCTCAAATTTACAAAGCTGTGATCCAGCCATCTTCTTGCTCCCAGCATTGAGACCAGGGAATCTTGCACATGATAGCGACAGGGGAAACACAACATTATATATAGTAATCGCTATCAGCCTATATACTTTACCACAATCCCTGCAAGGTTCTTGTCTCGTGTCAAGCGCCAATTCTAATACCACCCTTTCCGCTGTTGACACACCATTGGGGAATTTCAGACATTATTGTCGAGGATACCACAGCCAAACTATTCTGTGCTTTGACACACACAACACTGGGGACATACTTCATGTATCTTCATCGAGGAATATCACGCGATCAATATGATATTTTATCTTTCGACGAACCGATCAATGGGGACATTTCGGAGAGATCAGAGCCATTCTCAATTAGCTTCACCTGATCATCCGAAGAAACCAAAAATAAATCATCACTGGGGAACCTGGGAGGAATCAGAGACTACAAGCACAATTCACTAGTCACTTTTCATCTGATCCTCCCAAACGCTGAGAAGCGCCGCGCAATCAGATATTGGTACAGTATACTGCTTTACGTCTGATATCATTTTCCAATTCTTATGAATGCGCGGCGCTTCTTAATTGCGTGTCGAAACACTCATAATCTTATCACGACACGCAATGAACGGGGACTTGCCAGAAATGAGAGACATCAAATACTTCTTCATTCTCCTCTCATTTCTTGGCACAAATACCAAACTCGGAACCGCCAGAGATCAGAAGATGCTAAGCTCTTCTTCATCATGATCATTGTCTTCTGATCTCTCTGCACACTCATTGGAGATTTATTGCTATCACGGGCACAACGCGGCGACAGACTACCAAAATTTTCAAGTCGCTGCGTAGACGAACCATTTACCAATCTATCTATGACCATTTGCCCAGCAATCTCTTCGAGCTTTCATGCACTCAATCATGAACTCTCCTTGGTCATCAGAAAGGCGATTATATCCAAATTCATATCGTCTTTCGGGACCCACACGGTGGACATCAATCTCTTCTTGGAACTGATCTTTGATGGTGAGATTTAAAATATGATTCAACTTCAACAAATCTCATATCGTCACCATTGGGATGAGAGGAATTTACTTCATTCATTCCGCTTTGATGTCCACCACCTCCAGCTAAACCAAAACCTATGCTGGAAACCAACGAACGAGGCAGACAAAACATATGCCTTGCGACTTGCACAATCAGCTGTGGCTGCCCTCCATCAGGACCGGCACCAAACGGGAGGAAAAAGAATCTCTCGAATTGGTAACAGGCCACAGCTGCCTCTTGGATGACTTCAACGATCAAGGAATTCGAAACTGAAAATTCGAAAATGAAAACAAACTACACCTGGGACCACATGCCACAACCCGCCCTCCGAAAGGACTGGCCCCAAACGTGAGGACGAAGAATCTCACGAATTGGGAGCAGGCCGTGACCAACCCATGGACGAATGACGAGCTACAAATGAAATCAAAACAAGCTTGTCCACCACCAAACCAAATCAAATCAAACCAAATCAAACCAAACCAAACCAAACAAATTTAACCAAAAAAAATCTTAAAAATAATAATAATTCAAAACAAAACAAACAACAAGAAAGAGACAGGTCCGACGACATGATCAACTGGGAGGCGACCTGTCTCATCATCCTCTCAATTCCGAATAACAAGGACAAAAAAAATTCTTCGATCGGATGAAAGTGTTTGAGACCAACTACTGCTCACACTTGATACAATAAAATAAAACAACCCCCCCCTTTTTTTTTTAAAAAAAAAAAAAGGAGAAGAAGCACTAAAAAGAGTGCAAAATTAAGCAAGACCAAAACAAAACACCGAAAGAACACGAAAAAAAGTGTACAGTCGACCAAATGACGCAAAACGCAAAAAGCAAACACAAAAAGCAAAAGCAAAAGCAAAAGCAAAAGCAAAAGCAAAAGCAAAAGCAAAAGCAAAAGCAAAAGCAAAAGCAAAAGCAAAAGCAAAAGCAAAAGCAAAAGCAAAAGCAAAAGCAAAAGCAAAAGAAAAGAAAAGGGGAAAAAAAAAGAAAGAGAAAGAGAAAGAGCATAAAATGCTCAACACTCATGCTGCCGAAAAAAAAAAAAAAAAGCGGCAAAGTCAACAAGGAGAATCACAGCCAGACAAGGAACCTTGAGTGGCAAAATCATTTATTATACGCTGGTCTGGAGTCTATCATCTGCTCTTGACCTTCATCCACCCATTCGAGCTGCTAGTCCGCGGCGAGTCTTTCACATCAGAAAGTCCGCCATTCCTGCTACCTAATGCCTTTGGATCAAACGCCCCGTTCCCAGTCATACCTTCATCCTTCCATTCGTCGTCGCCAAGGACCTCCCAGTCGGGAGCGGGTGCGTCCCCAAGAAGCTTCTTCTTCAGCTTATCGGCAAGCTTCAATGGGTTTGGCAGCTTGAAGGACTTTATCAGCTCAGTTCCTTCGTCGCTAGCAAGGCAGTAGTAGGTCGTGCCATGAGCATAACGGCCGATCCAACTCTGGCTCGTATCGGCATTCTGGCCTCCAACGTTGGCATTTGTTCCTGGCGCGCCAATCGAAAAATTGTTGGCACCGCTTTGGAACTGGTTATTCATCAACAAACTATACAAATTCCGGCCCATGTTGCAAATGTCCTCAAACGAGCTCTTATCTCCGACGGACACGCCTTGCGAACAGCAAAGCCAAGCAACATTATAAGCAAGTAACGTGGTGCCTTCAAGAAATAAGGCATAGGTAGCCGGGTCCTCCTTGGAGAGCTGCGGTAGGGGTTTATCCACAAAAAGTGGACGAGGCCGAGGGACGTGGGAATTGGCAAATGGGGACTCGGATGAAGGAGTCGCGGCCAGGAGAGTCCCGGGGAAGGAAATATCGCCGTGGCGATAGGAATTCTGGATTGTGAACATGGTTGGTCGGGGGTAGTCGCGGTGAGGGAGGGTGATCTCGGCAGGAAGACGGATGGAAAGATAATGGGACACAAGCATGATGACATGGGCGATGTGAGCGAGCGAGGTTGAGATGACCTCGGGCGAAAGAGCTGGAAAGAGTTAGCATGTTTCCTGGGACGGGGTTTTCCTTGGGGTTTCTTCTTTCATCTCATATTCTCTCTTTCTCTTTTTTTTGCCATTTGTTCATTTCTCTCCTGTTTTCATCTCTCATCGCGTTTTTCACTCCTGTAATTTTTCCTTCATTTCTCTTATTCTTACTCTCCCAGTATCCATCTCTCATTTTTCTCATTTTCTCTTTCTTTCCTTCTTCTCTCTTATATAGCGATGAAAGTCCCAGGAAATAATAGGCGAAAACAGGAAAGGGAGATGGGAAGACACAAGAAGAAGCAAAGGAAATATTGGATACTCACAGTCCATACTAGTTAGATCCACAATAGGAATCCTGCCGAGACTATACTCGTAGCGTCCAGTGCTCCCTTTCTTTGGAACTCTTCTGAGACCGTAGAGCCTCACAGCTTCATTGCACAAGAAGGCACGTGTCGAAGCCATGTCCTCGGCGCTTTGGGACCATCGAAACTTGAGCATATGAATCGATTTCTCTACATCCTTGAGCTGCTTGGTTCTCCGCTCCGCCAGGCCGGCCGAGACGGAGGCCAGATCGGACTTCCGCCGAGCAAGCGCTGTTTTCCTGGCCTGGATCTCGTCCCTGGCGGCCTTGATTTCATCGCGAAGCTTATCCGCGGCGGCGAGAATCTGGTCAGTCTTTTGCTCTGCGGCCTCCTTGTGTGAGATGGCCTCTTCCCAGGTGTGCTTGTTTGGTTTGGCCGTATCAGCCAGGAGCTCATGTATCTGCGACTTGAGCGTCTCATTCTCAAGTATGAGCTGCAAGTGCCTCATGCGGCCCTCGTAGATTCTGTTCCGGGAATCTACGGCGCACAAGAAGGGCCGCCGCTGGGCGTCGTGCGGGCGGTGGCAGATGTCGCATTCCATGTCGGCGCAGTTGATGGTTGTGACGGCGCGCTGGATGACGTGCTATATAGACCGGCGGGCTATCGGCATTGATGGGCGAAGATGAGAGGCTCCGCGAGAAGGGGCGAGTAGAGGATGCGTGCAAGGACCCCGGCCGGGTGTGCCTCTTAACACTTGGACAGGCCTATATATGGCGGGATATTGTAGTGGTCTATAAAAGAAAGGTTTTTGAGCTGCGCGAGGCCTGCCCGGGGTGAGCGACGACCGAAGCTTGAGCAGATGACTATCTTTTAAAGAAGAGAGATTGAGGACCAGGCGAGATCACGGGGTGCGATAACGACATGACCCTCCGCGCCGGCAGCTGAGCTGTTGAGACGCCACTGCCGGGCCTGGCCACTCGCCCAGAGGCCCATGAGGCTAAGGCGGCGGCTGCTGTGCTGCGCTGCTCCAGTTGGCCGCCCGCCTAGGCACCTACCTGTGGGCTCGCCTGTTGATTGAGTGCTGGGGCGGGTCTCCTGCCTGGAAGCACCCACTAGCGGCAGGCCAGGCGCTGGCTAGAAATCTATCTGGCTTCTGCCGCCTGGGACCGCGCTGCTCGCCCAAACGTTAATGGTTCAGGGTGACGTCCGCTGCTGCAGCTAGCGCGGCCCCTTCACTGGGGAAGGCTTGCGATGTCGCTGGCGATCTTTTCTGGCCGACGTCGTCGTTTGTTTATTGCTTTTTGTGCTGGGCTGTTGTTTTGACGAAACTCGGCACGCAGTTACAGTGGAGGGACAGAGACAGCGCAATAACAACTGCGGCCACACGCGCGCTTCACGCCGCTCTCTTTTCGTGCTCTGGACAGGCGGCGGCCCCAGGAAGCGCGACGGATAAGCTCCCAAACCTACTTGTATTTGCCCGCGCCTCTCTGGAACGTCTCCGCAGTGATTCATCCTCCCTCTTTGCCTCTCAGCAAAGCAGCCAATACGAAGCGCAAGCCCCCTTTTTTGCCCCTTCGCAACCACGCCAAACAACTGCGCAAGGATCATCACTTCAGCTCCACTGCAGCTCGAGCATCGCCAATTGCACCATGGCCTCACCGGAATCGCCTCATGGCGACGGCCGCCTCCCCGTCTACGGCACCAAGGAAGGCGTCAAGGATGAGACAGCCGTGTTGGACTTCGAGAGGCCTCGCCTTGCACGCACGAAGACGCCTGAGCCCCCAGCCGAGCAGCAGAACGGAAGGTTGACGCCAAATCCGCCTCCCATCCTGGCGCCGTTTTGGGATGATTTCGAGGCGCGGTACGAAAAAGCGCTGGTAGAGGCAGATGAGCAAGAGCGAGAAATCCTCAAAGAGGCCGAGAATCTTTCCAAGGTTAGATCTACTACTTCCTCTCTTCCTTTTCTTTACGTTTACGTCAATATCATACTAAAAGCGGGTTACATCTACAGTATTTTCAAGTCTGGTCTTCGGCTGCCTCAGCTCACGATGATGAGCGAGCGGTGAAGCGTCTCCAGACACGGCAGCGTTTTGTCAACATCTCCGAGGAAAAGATGGCACAAAAACAGCAACATTGTGAGTATCACTGCATTGGGACCTTGCTATTTCATCTCAAAGCTGACGGTACGATAAGACGAAGAGGTTGTGCGCGCTTTTGAGAGCGCATTGGCATTGCTTCGGTCTACCTAAATTGGACCGGCCTGAGCGGCCCTCAAGCCACACAAGCCCGGTAACATGGGCTTGTCTAAGTGACTTAATAGCTCTGCCTGCTCTTTTCCTCTCTCTTTGTCTTGCCAAGTATGCATGGCGCAAACATTCGTTGATTGCTTGATGCGCCTTTGTTGCCCGCTTGCTGGAGGCACGTGACCAAAGGACGTTTTGGTTGTTCAATCCCGCCATTTCAAGCAGCATCAGCCTAACCATGCCTCAGCCTACGGATGCTCCCCAGGATGGCAACCAACGAGCTTCCAATGAAAATCCCACAGATTACAAGCGATGAAATATTAGAATTTCATCAAAGCCATTTTTCAAGCGACGCCATTGCGGATTTTGGCCAAAATTTCACAAACCTTCCGGCTCAGGAAACTTCTGAAGATCAGTTATACGAGGAATGGGGGGAAGAGGAAGGCGAAGAAGAAGACGATGGTCTCGGCTATTATGAGGACGGAGTAAAGCGAACCCTCACAGATGCGCAAATTGAGATATTCCGACACTCAGAGCTGAGAGAGCTTCGTCGGCAACAAGAGAGACAGGCACAAGCCAAATCAGCCTTGCCACGGGATGGTCATGCAAATGAAACAGACACTGCCTCTCCAAATGCATCAGGTGCTCCTACAAGTTCTCGAAGCAAGAAGAAGAAGAAGAAGAAGAAATCCAAGGTGGCGAAACAAGAGCCCAAACCAGACCTACGGAAGCGCACCTGGGATGTGGTTGAAGCAGGACTCGATTCTCTTGATTACGACTAATTTCGACCAATAGCGGAACTCTCGGTACTTGTTAGCGAGCGGCTACCGAGCAGTGTATGCGTTCGTCGTAACTGGCGGACAGATATTGTCGTGTCACTTTCGAGCTGATCTCTATATTACATTTAATAGCATGTTGCAATGGGAACCCGGCGGTAAGCACGATTTTTTATTTCCTAAAATTCTCAAACTCCCCAAACGCAATATGATGAAAACCTTTGTATCGTCATCCTTAGTCAGATCGCGCATGGAGGCTCGACGAACCAACGACCAAATCTGGGGAGGGCTGACAACAGCGGCGTGACGAATACTCTTATAATCTTCTCTCTGAGGCTACACATACCTTTTCTTATCTGCTGATCATTTGGCATTGCTATTTTGACGTCAGGGCTCAGACTAACGTGAAACTTTAAGCAAGGGGATTATTGGTAGGGATAGGGTCGTGTCTGACAAGATATGATGTGGTGGCTGGAGGAGACATAATGTAATGACTAGCATAAGCGATTCTTGATACCACTACTTCTTCTTTATAGACTCCGTACCATGGTCAAGAAAGGAAACAATAGTACGCTGCTTGTAGTACAAGGGATATGCTCCATCGTGCTTGTAGTACTTTCTCTTTGACTTTTGTCTGTAAGCACGATGCAAGTGAATGAATCTAAGCTCCCTTTGGGCACTTCCTTGCACCAGTAGCAGCCAGTATCCTTGCAGGAGAAATAGTGCATGCGCCCTACTGCCTACCACAGTATTAACTAGCAGCTGATCTACAATGCTAGGCCAGGAGCCACAAATGATTGCTTTCTTCACATGCCGTCGACATACATATTCCGTGCTACTCCGGGGCACTGAGCAACCTGACTCCGCTCAAAACTCTGTCCTCTTGCGAGCGAATCAGCTAAGCGATAAGCGCGGCAGCCAATAGCGGTGCGTAGCTGGCGCCCGAGTGGGGCCAGGCCGGCGGCACATCCCACCTTTGGATTCTCACATCTCTCACCACAGCGTCGCCAGAAGAGGGATCCTCGCCTGAACCACCCTCGCGCGGCCATCGTCCAGCGCAGCAACATACTTTTTCTTCATCCTCATTGCGTCGCGCAACCGCGACCCTCTCTGCCAAGATGGCGCGCGTCTACGCCGACGTCAACCAGAACATGCCCCGCAGCTACTGGGACTACGACAGCGTCAACATCAGTGCGGAGATTCCCCCCCATGCCCATGCCCACGCGAGCTGCGATGCTGGAGGAGACGGCGCTAACATGCTGAGCAGGCTGGGGTGTTCTTGAAAACTACGAGGTCGTCCGCAAGATTGGTATGTGGCTCCTTGGATCCGTCCGACGCCGCGTCGCGTGGCTCGGGGCTTCCCGTACGCGTGGTTAACCAGAATATGCATGTTAGGACGGGGTAAGTACTCAGAGGTATTCGAAGGCATCAACGTCGTCAACTATCAAAAGTGCGTTGTCAAGGTGCTCAAGCCGGTTAAGAAGAAGAAGATCAAGAGGGAGATCAAGATCCTGCAGAACTTGGCCGGCGGCCCGAACGTTGTAGCTCTGCTCGATGTCGTGCGAGACTCCCAGGTTGGTGACGTGCATCATTGGCTGCTATGGATGTTGCGGTGTGCTAATTGGAGAGGTGCAGAGCAAGACACCATCTCTCATTTTTGAGTATGTCAACAACACCGACTTCCGAAGCCTCTATCCCAAGTTCAACGACCTGGACGTGCGGTTCTACATCCTGGAGCTGCTCAAGGCTCTGGACTTTTGCCACAGCAAGGGAATCATGCACCGAGACGTGAAGCCTCATAACGTTATGATCGATCATGAGAATAGAAAGGTACCGCCGCGTTGCGATTTTGGACAAGCTGGGTTGGTCTGAACTCCATATACTGACTCGCGGGGTATAGCTGCGTCTTATCGACTGGGGTTTGGCTGAATTCTATCATCCTGGAACGGAGTACAACGTTCGTGTGGCTTCTCGTTATTTCAAGGGCCCCGAGCTGCTGGTCGATTTCCAAGAATACGACTACAGCCTCGATATGTGGAGCCTCGGCGCCATGTTTGCATCCATGATCTTCCGAAAAGAGCCTTTCTTCCACGGCAACAGCAACTCGGATCAACTCGTCAAGATCGCTAAGGTCCTTGGCACGGATGATTTGTTTGATTACCTCGACAAGTACGAGATTGAATTGGACGCACAGTACGACGACATTCTGGGACGATTCCAGAAGAAACCTTGGCATAGCTTTGTCACATCGGAGAACCAGCGTTTTGTCTCTAACGAAGCCATCGATTTCCTTGATAAGCTGCTGCGCTATGATCATCAGGTTTGTTCTTTGCTCCCTGCCCTTCTACTCGTTTTTTATAGCCATTCTAACACCCATAAACCAGGAACGTCTCACGGCAAAGGAGGCCCAAGCCCATGCCTATTTCAACCCTGTTCGAGACCCCGAGGTTTTCAAGCAAAACTTGATCGGCGCCAACGGGGGGCCTTACAAGTCCTGAAGATATCACGATACATTTTTACTTTCCTTTTTTATCTGGAGTATCGCGATCCCTCTGGCCCCCCTGCCCCTGCCAATGCCATTTGAATCATTGCCTTTTCAAGATACACTCCAGCTGTTTCGGCTGTTCTGCCTAGCACGGCTCATGTGTTCTCTAGTAATGCAGAATATATGCATGGAGGGATTAGTCATGGATTTAAAAACAGGGGTAGAAAATACGATGAACGGCAATTCTACGTTGTCAAGCGTGCAGGAATTATGATAGGAACAACAATATTCGGTGCTGGATATGAGAAAGAAAGCAAGCGGCTAGGAAATGACTACAGCGAACAGAACTCTCCTTTCCCCTAACTCTCCTTTCCTTTCCCTTCCGATCCTTCACCAGTTTATGAAATCCGGGGGCTATTACATCTAACCCGGTCAATCAGCTCGGACAGCAGTCGGTCTACGGCGTTTCAGGAAATTTGGGCATTTGACAAACCCGGGTGCGAGGCAGGGAAAGGGAGGGAGGGGATTCTCATCCATAGTTTCTCGCTTCTTTTCAACGACTTGGAACAATTTATTTGATTTTGCGGGTAGCTAATATGAGGTAGCGGGTAATACATTGACATTCCCTACTGCCTTTCCCCCACCCTGTTTTCCCCTTTTAAATCCTCCAGATATGTTACGCCGTTCGCCCAACCTGTTAACTTCCCATAAACACCTTTCTCTCTCCCAAACCAAGGACTACCTCTATAAACACGTAAAACAGAAATCTCGCCCACACCTATATCCATCCAATCCGCATGCTCTCAACGAACCACCAGGCGTCTTGATTATACTACCAGGGCTAATAGGCTCAGAGGGGCGCTTCTTAACCGGTGTGTGGTACACCTCCCTAGTACGGGAACTAGATTTCCACACTTTACGTGCAGTAGATCGTGTTGCAGAACTAAGCAGCTTGGGCATAGCAGCCAAGTTCCGGCCCAGCTCATCGACCTCCTCATCCTCGTCGTCGGACAGCAAAGATAAGATGGAACGTCGAGAGGAAGGTGCCTTTAAAGAATGGCGATTAGAGTGGCGAGGGGTCTGGGGAGGGTTGCTCAAAGACGGCAAGGATGTGACTTGATTGACGGAGGTGGATTGTGATGGAAGGGCTGACGAGGTGCGTTTTAAAGGACTCTTTGTGGGACATTTAGAAGAAATTTTTGATGGAGATTGTGATGTAGTCCGGGTTTCTGCTTCGGGGGGAGAGGCGGTACGTCTGGGGGATGGAAGAGTTGGCTCGACATGTAGATGAGCCTTGACTAGAGGAGAAGATTCCATGTGAGGAAGCTCATCGGATGTCTCATAGGAACTATCGTCAATGACGGTGAGGCCAGCTGTGTATTTTGCTGGCTGCTTTGATTGCGTGACTGCAGCGGTGAGCTGCTCAACGCCTGGGCTGACCGGCTTCTTCGACTGACGTCTCTTCTGCGTAGGGGCCGTAGCCTGCGGAGTATCTTCACTCCTACGACATGGGCTGGAAGAAGGAATCGCCGCAGGTTGATGCCTGGCCTTTTTTGCTGAGTCTTCTGAGGTTTGGGGCCTATCGTCTAGAGACGCCTGAAGAGTAAATCGAGATAAAAAGCTAGTGGGAGATGAGGACAAAGGCGCCACACTGCTGTAGCCTTCAGTGAAAATGTCAACATATCCGCCTGACTTAATGGCACTCTTGTCGGTTATGGGAGATGTGTCTTGGGCCGCATATTTGTTGTTCGTGTTTCTGTGAGACTTTGACCATTTCGCTTTGACAGCATCTGGTGAGCTAGCTTTAGCTCCCTTCTGGGTCTTGACATTATGGATCTCACGTAATGGCAGTATGCTTTTTGCTGTCTTGCTAGAGATGGACTTCCTTGGCTTGGACAACAAGGTGGGAGCTTCGTCGTCCGAAAGAAGGCATGAAGAATCAGCGTTCTTGTGAGGAAAGCTCCCTGACAGTTGTGCACGATGCTGGCCAGAAGCGTTTGGTCGGCCAACTTCCTTTTCATGTGATATCGACAGGTCGATTGCAGAGTTTGAATTGTCTTCGTCGTCGTCTTCATCGTCAGCGGAATCTGGGATATAATCATCCTCCAACTCGACCAAGGCAGGCCGCTTATCATATTTCGAAACCGGCTCCAAGCCACGGTTGATTTCCACATGTCCACTGCCAAGGCTATTCCGTGAGCCTGTGGCAGGCAGCCCAATCAGTTGCTTTTCCACCCTAAGCTCTGCCAGGGCGTCGGCCCAAGAAATCTTGTTGAGAAAATCGACTTGCTTCCTCATACGTCCAGGGCGCCTTCGACCATCAGCCTCATCAGGCTGATCGTCTAATAGCGGCTTTTCGTGTGGTGCAATGAGTTGTTGTGGAAACGAAATCGCTCGCGAGGCTTCATCTGGCCTTTGCTTTCTCTTTCTGCCTTTACGAGCGCTTTGCACAGATTTGTAGCCACTGTCACTTGAAGTTCCTTCCCATGCTCTCTCTTCGGGCTCTTTTCCTAACAAAGGAGACAAGCTGCTGGACTGTTGTATATCATCGCGATCTTTTGCAGGCCGCATTAGAGTAGGGTCAGAACCTTTGATTTCTCTGGATTTTCTTCCTGTCAGAATCACGTCCTCATCCTCCTCCTCATCACCCTCTCCTATCTCCTTGTTATCACTTTCCGTAGGCTTGATAGACGGTAATAGAAGCGCATGTCTGATAACCTTTTTCCTCTTCGCAAGTAAATGCCTCCCAAATGTAGCCGTAAATGCAGACCGGAGGGGCTCATCTTCATTGTCTCGAAATTTCGATCGAGGAGCCCAGATAGAGCTTTGACCACTCTGCGCAGGGAAATCATAGCGACTTGCTTTAATAGGGAGCTGCTGCTTTTGCGGTTGGTGTGCTGCGAATAAATCGGGTTGATTCCACAAAGGATCAGTATATTGACCGGGGAAACTCCAAGGCTCCATGGCGAACGGCGAGCGGTCAAACGATAATGGCGAAGAAGCAAAGGGCAGCTCTGTAGGAGGTTCAAGGAGCAGAGGGGAGCTTTTGTGTGTTGTATATGGTGAGGTGCGCAGAAGTGGTCTAGAAACGCTCTGCGCGTTTCCTGATGATGACCCCAATACCAAGGCCGTGGAATGTGCAGTAAGAGGCGCCTCGCGGCCCTGTATTATACGATCCTCCTCTTCCTCTTCTGTGTTGTTATCATCTCGAGCTTTTCCCCCGAAGACTTCAATGTCGCTTCTCCGCTCTTCTGTATCCTCATCTCCGTACTCTTCCTCATCGTCGAAGAGGTCTTCCAAAAGGATTCCTTCATCTTCATCGTCCTCCCCGTCACCGAGATCGTGCCCTAGACCGTCTCCAACATCGCCTTCGTCACGCATATTGCGAATATGACCGTTGTTAACGACAATTTCGCCCGTCACAAGATCAATCTCGTCGCCAATGCCTTCGAAGTCACGGCCATATTTGTCAAAGATATGCGCCATGGTGGCTTGGAATCGCTGGTCTGCATACGCCCGTTCGACTGATAGTTTATAATCCGGATCGCGTTTCGCCTCGACCTCGAATGGCTGAAAGGCGAGCTCGTCATCGTCTTCGTCGACATTCTCTTTGTCCAGCATCCACTGGCTCATACGGCGCCGCTTTGCCGGCGGTTCCATGACTAGCGAGATCGAGGCTGAACTGTATTGTCGCCGGAAGCTATGTATAAAAATGAGTAGTACTGCCAATTGATATAGAAAGGATACTGAGGCTGGGTCGACTTTGTGCACTGCAGACTGCTAACCTCCTAGCAGCCTGAGGTGGACATTGAAATGGGCGAAAATGCGACGAGCTCCGAGCTTGGATGAAGATGGTTGGGGGAGCAACGAGATTTGGCATGGGTCTGATACTCCGCGTCGCGATTCCATCAAGCAGGCGCGCGTTAAGTGGCTGCACCAGCTAGCGACTACAGCGCTGAACCACAGCGCCGTCAGTCCACTAATGAAGTACTACTAGTACCTGTATTCGTACCAGACGGGCTCAGCGGGGCAGCAGCGCTTCAAGCTTCCATGCCGTCACAGGCACAGGACAAGCGCTTTAGACACATGCGCACGAGTTCGAGCTCCCACTCGACAACATTTAACCTTCAACCTTCAACCTTCGGCCTCACTTCCCTGCAGCAGGTTTCTTCCGCGTCGCGGCCAGCCGAAGTTGAGTTATAGAATACAAGATATATCTAGGGCATGACAAAGCACTTGGACTTTCAGCCCTCCGACCTCTCCCCAGCCTGCTTACCATCAAGCCCGCCAAGATGTACTGCCAAAAGTGCCGGCAGCCGCTGAAGCTAGACAGCTCTCTCGATGACCTTAACCCAGCCGCATATGACCTTCTCGTTTGTAAGTATGCAAGCCACTGTCGCAGGAGATACACACGGTTACTCATCGCTTTATGACACAGCAGCGACATCATCTTCACCGGTATCTACGAAAGCCTCCGCCCCGCGACCATCCATACTCGAGTCCCAGGAGCAATCAAGAAGGGCGCTCTATGATAAAGTGTCGCAGAATGCTGGCCAGCCAACTTTCAAGCGATACCGTGGCGGCCAACCCCGCGACTCTACAATGTCGTTCATCTATCTCACCGAGTCGCAAGTTGGGCATCCTCTGCCACCTCAACAACAGCAAAAAGAACGAGCTATAATCCCCCCTCGCCGAAGAGCCTCTAGCACAAACGGAGCCCCCGAAGACGAGCCCCAGCCAAATAAAGGAGATGACATGGACAAGATAAACCGGCTATTCGAGATATTATCCGCCAGATCCGACATTGACCACCCTGTATGTGTGGACTGCACAGAGTTACTGGTGGAAGGTCTACAAAAGAAGCTTGATTCAGCATCAAAAGAAAGGGACGCATATGTTCAACATCTAAAAGACGTTCAGAGTAGCCATCCAAGTGAAGAGGACGTCAAGGCTTGGAAGGAGGCTCTCAAAAAGGCAGAGAAAGACAAAACCGCTGCAATGGAGGAGCTGAAGAGACTTGAAGCCGAGAAAGATGCTTTGGATGACGAGATATGGGCATTAGAAGAAGAATCACGGCAGTTGGATAAGGAAGAGGAGAAGTTCTGGAGGGAAAGAAATGCCTTTGCTACCAAAATGGCAGAATTCCAGGCCGAACGCGATAGTATCAACGCCAAATACAATAATGACTCGCAGCTGCTTGAGAAGCTTCAACGATCCAATGTCTACAACGACACTTTTTGCATCAGTCATGATGGCAGCTTTGCTACCATCAACGGCCTGCGTCTGGGCAGACTCTCCAATAAGCCTGTGGACTGGCCAGAAGTCAATGCCGCTTGGGGTCATGCGCTGCTCCTACTTGTGACAGTTGCCGACAAGCTCGGGTATAAATTCCAAGGCTATGACCCCCTACCATTGGGGAGCACCTCCAAAATCATACGGTACGATGTGTCAAACCCTGCATCTAGCAGGTTGGGAGGACGGGCGATGCATGCACCACCTAAGAAGCAGGTGCTAGAGCTATACAGCTCGGGAGATATGCCGCTTGGGTTAACGTTTATGCACCGCAAATTCGATACTGCCATGGTTGGCTTCCTTGAACTAGTCCGCCAGCTCGGCGTCTTTGTCCAAAAACAAACAGAATCAACGGGTGCCCCGCTGACACTGCCTTACAAGATTGAGGGCGACAAAATAGGGGATACCAGCATCAAGCTGGGTATCGCGCAAGATGATGGATGGACCAAAGCATGCAAACTCACCCTCACATGTTGCAAGTTTCTACTAGCCCACGCTAGCAATGTGACTTCAAATGCGAGAAACGGCGCTTAGTGGCATGTTTTGTGTCCTTTATAGCACAAGCCCATCACACGATGCCAGTCACACTTATTACGGGTCAGAGGAATGAGATTTGGTGCTCCTCAATTGTTCTTCAAACTTACCCAGGCATGTTACTTCTTCTTTTCCTCCTTCTTACCTTGCCATTATCTTTGCTGCTTTTTTTTTTTGTTGGTGCAGGTGGTCCTTATTAGCGTACTAACCTCAGACCCAGGCATTTCACTCTGGCAAGTAGTGCGATGAAAATGGCCTAAGTCATGCGTCAAGATATAAATGAGAAGGTCAATTAGGCCGGATGGCTCAGTTCCCGATGCTAGGATCTCGCTCAGACAAAAACGGCATCCTACAGTTGTAGACAGTGTTACAGGGGATGCCCCGATCCATAGTCACGAGGCCCAATAGAACTTCCTTCCACTGCAAATGCCCGTCGTACTGCTTGTCTCAGCGGCCTATGACTCTTTGGATCTAGCGAGCTGTTGGGTCTCACAGGATTTTCACCATACGCCTATGAGGCAGCGCTTTCAGCCCTGGGT
Organism: Trichoderma arundinaceum; assembly: GCA_025919625.1. NCBI lineage: Eukaryota > Fungi > Ascomycota > Sordariomycetes > Hypocreales > Hypocreaceae > Trichoderma > Trichoderma arundinaceum. The sequence goes on from JAMQTF010000002.1 coordinate 1,441,001, forward strand.
GGGCAGCTGCATGAGAGTGACAGCACAGCAATTCATTGGACCAACGAGCGGTGCAGTTTTCAGCCTCATTTAGGCTCCCCCTCCCACGGATTCACACCAAGCCGGCAGTCACACACGCTACAAAACGCTGTAATAGCCCGGCGATTGTGATGCATAAGCCTAGTCCATATTCATCCTCGCCGTGCATCGTTTGTTGGAGCATCGGAACGATGGTCTGTTGGCTGAGCGCCAGGCAGATAACCTCACTAGCTTGGCTAGGCTGAAATTGGGATGCTGCTGCCTTCGAGCGACAGCCGTAACACACACCATAGCTAGCACTTCATCGCTGTCCAGCATCTATTCGATAAGCTTAGATGGAACCCGTGGCGACATGGTTATAAGGTCCGGCGGCTGCTGCTGTCGAGCCCGGGTGCTTCCTTGATTTGTTCTTCTTCTATACCTCATGTCCTGCCTCGTTTATTCGTTTTGCCTTATACTCTCCTCGTTCTTATTGCCTCTTCACGGAACTATCATGGCTAGACCTCGTATGCCTGTCGTCGTTCGGGATTTTGACCTTCCCCGCGAGGACAGTATGAGCGATGGCTTCGAGGACGTGGGACCTCGCAGCATGCTGCCCAATCCGCGGGGGCTGAGTTATTCCGTTGAAGGCGAGGTCCCGGACGTCTTGTATACCCTTAACCATGTTTCCCTCAGTAGACGTTTCCTTGGGCGTAAGTTGGAATTTACTCTCCGCCTTCTTAAATTCACAATAGTCCACCATTGCTAACTCTGACCGGCAGGCTTGCGAAGCTCCAAGCCGTTCCAGAACGTGACTACCTACGAAATCAGACTGGATGAGGCGGACGAGTATGGCGAGCGTATCAAGAAGCCTGTCTTTGAGATTGTCACCACCGTGTGCATTGAGGGCAAACCCGATGATCATAGGCGCATATCTCATCCTCGTCGAGCACACCCTCAGATAGATCGGCCCATCACATCTGCCTTTGAAAATGTTGATTATCGAAGCGACGGTTACTATACTGAAGATGAACATTACTATGATCCGGTTACATCACCTCAAGCTGACCTTCCCCACATGGTCATCTACTCGGAGCATCTCATCAATGCCCTTAGGGCCGTCGTCAGATACTACCCGCATATCAGCCTCAACGGAAAGACAATTCAGATCAACGCACCCTATCGTGTGCTATATCACCACCGCCGTGAGCTGTCCGAGTACCGCGATAACCAACCTGATGCACACAGCGCTGAATATGCCGAGACCACAGCCAAGCATATCGATGTGCTTCTCAAGTATCTTGACGAGAGCCTCAAGGATGAGATCAGTAAGGAAGAGGAGCTTCACAAGCTCGAGACGCCTATGGCCACTTTTGACTACTTTTGGCTACTTCTTAAGCCAGGAGATGTCATATATACCAAGAGATATGACATCTGGACACCACTGATCATAAGCAGTGTCAGCATTGGGAGCCGTGTCCACGCCACCCCTGAGAGCTATAGGATAAACTGTTGGCTGCTGGAGTCCAATGGTACCAAGGTTGGTCGCTTTATGGAGAGCTACGTTGTCGCTCCATGGCCAGGTGAACAAGCTATCAGCAGCCTGTCGGTAATCCCTGCGGCCTTTTGGAAAGAAGACCTTGCTGCTCAGGGCGGCCTCGCAATGCGTGAAAAGCTGATTGAGGAAGGCAAGCTATACTGGGAGCTTCTGAAGCGACCTACGTACATGGAATACGATGGCCTACTTGTCAACTCCGGCTCTGGAAGTAGACTTCCTGGTGGTCCGACTGGCTTTATGAATGGCCGTGTTATCTGTGACCCTTCTGGTTTCGACAAGTATTTCGAGTCAGCCCCAGATTGGGACGGAAGGCGATATCCTCATCCTGGCCATCGTCGCCGTATGACTCAGGGTATCCCTAACAAAGATCACCTACCTCAGAACCTACCAAGATGCGGCTGCGCTGTTTGTACTGAAAATCGGTCCAGAGGGAGCGACGGTCCCTACATTGGATTCGAAGATCTTGATCCTCTGTCTGATACCCCTCCTGACAATGACCTTTTCTTCTATGTTCTCAGTAAGACGATTCCGGGATTCATCCTTGGCACTCGCCGCTGGGGGAATCTCCATGTTGCCAATCTCAGCCCTGTCAAAGCTGACAGGGAGGCATTCAAGTATCTCGTCTTAGACGATGATATCAAGATGACCGTAAAAGCCCTCATCGGTCAATATACTACTGGAGTTGACGGCCAAGTCACCCCTTGGGGCAACGACTTTATCCGCAATAAGGGCGAAGGACGCATCTTCCTCCTCCACGGTGCACCTGGTGTCGGCAAGACCTGCACCGCCGAGTGTATTGCCGAGCTGACCAACCGTCCTCTCATTTCCCTCACGAGCGGTGATTTGAGCATTGATTCCTTCCGTGTCGAATCTAACCTCAGCTACTTCCTCGAGCTTGGTCAACGCTATGGGGCTCTCGTCCTTCTTGATGAGGCCGACGTGTACTTGGAACGCCGCCGGGCGAGAAACATTTCTCGCAATGGTCTAGTCTCCGTTTTCCTTCGCGCTTTGGAGTACTACCGTGGTGTCCTCTTCCTCACCACCAACCGCGTCCGGTCGTTTGATACCGCCTTCCTCAGCCGTATCCACGTTGCACTGCACTACAAGAACCTTGGTGACGAAGACCGCGAGCGCATCTGGACCCACAACTTTGACCGACTGGATCGCGATTCTCGCGGCAAGATTCGTGTTGCGATTGCTGCCCGCGAGTTTGTCTGGTCAAGCCAAGAAGTTCGCGCGCTCAAGTGGAATGGACGAGAAATCCGCAACGCCATGCAGACGGCCTTGGCCTTGGCCGAGAGCGACTCCAATGAGGAAGGTCTGCCGACCATTACTATTGGAGAGAAGCATATCCGTGCTGTGGTCAAGATGAGCAAGGGCTTCAAAGACTATATCAAGTCCGTGATTCCCTATGGCTCTGATGAGGTTGACTATGATGGCGATAGCGACAACGGCGCTGTTAGCGATGGAATAGACGATTAAGCGGAAGGACATGTCGGGGGAAGCGAATGAGGATTATCCAGATTGTTCTATGCATGCTATATCACAGGATGAGAGGAGGATTTATATTCATGTTTTAACGTAGCTTTTTATGATTGATTTTTCTTCTTCTTTCTTTTTAAGATAATGCGTATCTACTCAGATAGTTGCAATGATGAGACACGAGGTCATGACAGTTCAAGCATATTTGGATTCACTGTGGTTGTGACTTGTAACAAAGTATCATAAAACAAATCGTTCGAAGAAAAGATGAAAAACATGAAAACATTAAAATTTCAACCTTTTTATGCCCCTTTTATAAAAACTCTTTGCTCAAAACTCACTCCATCTTGGGCATCCCACATCATTTATTTCCCCAAGATCGTCTCCCGCAGCTTGTCCTTTTCACCACTGCTCTCGCACATATCCCTAAACACACCACCTTCCTTCTCCCACAACTCCTTCGGCGTGCCAAATTCCGCCACGGCGCCCTCGCTGAGAACGAGGATGCGGTCGAAATCCGCAATCGTGCTAAGGCGGTGCGCAATCACGATGAGCGTGCTGTCCGTAAACTCCTCCCGGATGCTGCGCTGGATGAGCGCGTCGGTCGCCATGTCCACCGCGGAGGTGGCCTCGTCGAGCACCATGATCTTGGGCCGCGAGACAATGGCGCGGGCCATGCAGAGGAGCTGGCGCTGACCCTGAGATAGGTTACCGCCCGACTCGGCAATGCCGCTTGAGAGGTCTCGGAAGATGTTGGCGTTGACTGGAGAGGCGGTCGAGACGGCGGCGGAGGAGGGCTCGTTGGCAGGTGTAGCCGGCTGAGAGTCGACCAAGTGGACGCGGTGTAGCGACTCGCGGAGCTCTTCGTCGGTACGTTCGTTAAAGGGGTCAAGGTTGCTCCTGATAGTGCCAGAAAACAATACAGGGTCCTAAGGAAACATCACCATTAGCAAACTAAGCCTCTCCAAGGTTGACACTTGCTGATAAAACATGGTTCTTACCTGAGGAATAATGGCCAATCGGGAACGCAGGCTGTGAAGATCAATCTTGGAGATGTCCAACCCATCGATGAAGACGGTGCCAGAGCGAGCCTCCAGGAAGCGGAAGAGGGCCAGAGTAAGCGAGGACTTTCCAGCACCGGTACGGCCAATGACGCCGACTCTCTCGTTGTTCTTGACATTGAATGAAACGCCCCTCAAAACGGCTGGTAGGTCTTCAGCATAGCCAACAACAAGGTCCTTAACCTCAATCTCTCCTGACGTGGGCCAGGCTGCGGGAGCCTTCTCCCCATCCAGCGGCTCAGTCTTGAGGTCCGCGTATTCAATAACACGCTCAGTAGCGTTCATATCGAGCTCCAAGTTGGTATAACTCCAAAGGGTCATGAGGATGTTTCCGGAAAAGTCGACAGCAAACGCCAAGGTGAATCCGGCCATGGAGGCATCAATGTAAGGAGACAAAGCAACGACGATACCAACGATGGAGCTGAAAGCAGTGCCAATCAGGGCCATGCGGAAGCTCATCCACCGGTTGAAAAGACTGCCGTAAACGCTTACGGAGTCCCAAGCATCGAGGTGAGAATGCATACGGTCCACATACACTTGTGTCTTCTGATATGCTCGCAGTGTCGCTACACCGGACAAGGTCGCGTTGAATTGCTCAAAGACGGGCGACTTGGAGGTGCTTTCCAGCCTCTTCATTGGCCTGGCGCCGGCCATGTATTTCTTGGCAACTATTGTCGCAAAGATGACTAAAACGAAGGCCATAGGGAGGATGTAAGGCGATACGAGTGCAGCAGCAACACAGACGCCCAGGAGGCCCAGGGCGCGCCAAAGCAACATGCCGAAATCCATGTTGATACGATTGTCGATGATATCAAAATCGGACGTGAGACGGTTCAGAATTCGGCCGACAGGGACTGTGTCGAGCCATCGCAGCGGCGTTCGGAGGACTGTGAAGAGGATTTGGTTGAACAGGGTCCTGCTGGCCTTGATGCTCATGATGAAGGACCAAATGAAGCGCAACGTTCCTACCAAACCGCTGGCGCCTGACAGCGCGACATAGATTGACAAGTAATAGGTCAGATTATGCTCCGTCGATTGGGTGCTCAGTAGGCCAGAGGCAACATGGAAAGGACCATGCTGGAGAGAGAGGCCATAAGCAAGGCCATGCTTCTGCTCTGCCTCAAACGCGTGCATTCCTTCCACTTGGCCATCACTTTCTCCGGTCCAAATTTTCACCCACCAATTTCGAGCCAGGTTTCCTGCCTCAAAGCTGGAGAAAAGAATAGCGAGAACGATCCAGAATATCCAGCCACCGCTATGGTTCAAGTAGCTCCTATAGATTCGGCTCTTCACTTGTCCCTTGTCACGAGTCTCTTTTTCGATGAAGTCCTTGGCGTTCTTGTCTTTGGCCGATTCTACTTCGGTAGTGCTCTCGCTTGAATTTCCTTCAGCACCAGCAACCGACGCCTCCTCAGAATTGACAGCTGTTGAAGATTCGGCAGCTGCTTCTTCCTGCTGAATTTCCTCGGGAGCTTGTTCGCTCGTCTTGATTCTTTCGAGGGTACCATCTTCAGCAAGCTCGGATGTCAGACCAGCGGCTAACACGGTGCCTTCGCCGAGTTCAACCAGATATTTGGCCTTGGTCTGTACCAGCGCCACGTGGTGGGTGACCAAGATCCGAGTTCGCCCTTCGCAGAGTTGACCGCTAATGCACTTTTCGAAAATGTGACGACCAACATGGGCATCGACAGCGCTGAAAATGTCGTCCATGACCAAAATCTCGGCACGCGAGTAAATGGCTCGAGCCAAAGTGACTCTCCATTTCTGGCCGCCGCTCAAATTGATTCCATTGGCTCCAAGTTCTGTCTTGTCGCCATCGGGCAAGATTTCGAGATCCTTCTTCAATGCGCAAACTTCGATCACTTTCTGATACCTGGATTCAACGTACGGGAGGCCGAACAGAATGTTATCACGGAAAGAAGCACTCTCAAGCCAAGGAGTCTGCGCCACATACGCAACAGAGCCGGGAAGAATCCAATTTCCGGGATGGGCCTTGTGATCATTACGTTCGTGTGGTGCTGTGGTGGGGGGTGCGTAGATGCCGCCTTCGAGAAGATCAACCTCACCAAGTATGGCAGAGAGCAGAAGACTCTTTCCTGTTCCTGTTTTACCGGATATGACAGACAGCTCACCAGCGGGGAACGATAGGTTGATATTCTTGAGAATGAAGCGCTCTTCCTCTGGAGTCTCAACATCGACAGGCCAGGAAACGGTAGCATTGTCGAAAGCAACATCCGGGCCATCGGACAGGATTCTCTTCATTTCAGGGCCGCTGAGATACGCGTCAATTCTTTTGATTGAAACAAGTGTATCCACAGAGGTGGTGAGAAGTTCTGGGAGGGCCGAGAGAGTAACTTCCAAGCTCTTGAAGATACTGATACTGACAAATGCGATTGACGGGGTCAAGTTGCCGTGCATAATGGAGTAGACAGTTAGCGAGGCAGCCGCAAGGAAAATTGGGCTAATAACCCAGCACGCAAATAGGACAGAGTCGGCCATGAAAGTCCTCTTCAAAGTCGTCAGTTCCTGCTCTCTCATTTCTTTGATACGATTCTCCCATTGATTCTCCAAAGCAGAAAACTTGATCTGACGAATGCCTAGCAGGGCCTCGTTGACAATGGCCAGCTTGGCATCACGATCCTTCATGAGTTTGGCCTGATATTTCATGTAAAACTTGGTGGCATAGGTGTTGATTGGCAAAACGAGGGCCCATGCCACGATACCGGCAGCAAAAGGCAGGAACCCAATCAGATTCAGGAGAAAGCCGCAGTAGACGAAAAGATTGGTCAAGCTGCTAATGATGAAAAACTGGAAGGCTGCAAGGTTGGACACGTGCCGAACATCGACACCAACGAGATTCACAATGGCCTGGCGGGACTTCAAGACGGTGTCTTCCTCGGGTTTCTTTGCATCGTCTTCGCCTTCGGCGTTATCCCCGTCTGCCTTTGGCGTTTCTTTTTCTGCCATCTTGACGTTCTTGCGTTTTAGAGATTTTTCGAAAATAAGAGCCGAAAGCTGGCCTCGGAGCGGGATGGACGTCTTGTACATTGAATACCAGTTGACCCATCCTTGCATCCACTGAATACAATACGTCAGTTTGCATTTCCGATGATATCAATTCAAGGCAGAAAGAAGAAAAGAATGGAAAAGAAAGGGAAAGGGGTAGTATACATACCTGTCCACACAGAGAGAAAACGGCAAGAGAAACGATATATGCCAATATCTGAGCCATTGGTCGTTCGCCTGTGGGAGAGCGCCGTTCTAGGAGCTCAATCACACGCAACATGGCCCAAAACGGCCCAAGACCAACAAAGGATCGGGCGATGGTGACGGTCCATTGAATAATAAATCGGGGTAAGTAGGCACGAAGAAGATTCTTCAGGAGCGGGCCCTCGAACTTGAATTCGTGCCAAGCCTCAACTAGATCGCGGGCTCTGAAGTTGTGGTCCGGTCCCGGAATATCTTTTTCGTCCAAATCGCCCTTTTTAGTGGCCAGAGCCACCAGGGGCTGTCCCCAAGACCAGGTGTATCGGCTAAGGGCAGAGCTGGTGAACTGCGCATCCACCGGCTTGTCCTTGTGGAAGATATCCGGCCGTCGAGGGATCGAAATGCTGGCCAACAGCAACAGAATGGTGGCTGCCAAGCTGACGAGCCGAAGAATGAAGACAGGGTCATTGTTGCTAACTCCCAGCCGGAAAGCATGGCGAGACTGGAGGATAATGGCCAATATGCTGATCAATGCCGAGCCAAATGTCCAAAGGCCGAGATCATGGGATTTGACAGGGGATCGGTGAGCAGAAATACAAGTGGCCTGCAGCACAATGGCAGCCTGTGAAAAAGCACATGGCCCGTTAGCTGAAACGCTCGAACCAATTGCGCCGCTCAGAGGTGCGAGATGTGGTTAAGACTTACAAGAGCGGCAGTAATCAGCCAGTTGGGAATGAACAGATCATCTTTGCCTGAGCGAAGAGTGGATAAGACGGAGAGGGCAACCGATGTACCAAAGCCTGTCAGGGACAGTAGGAGAAGAGCAACTTTGGGCCACCTGTTGGAAAAGGAAGCAATGGCCTCGGGCGTGCTGGTTCCATCAATGTCTTGGTAAAAGTTGTCCTTTGGCGTGCGATTGCGAATCTGGGAGAGAAGAGCAACGACAGCCGGCAGAGAAGAGAGTCCAACAATTGCCAAGCCAGCAATGGAGAGCGGCAGCACTAAATAGCCATACTCGTCCGCCGGGCTGGCGACGACGCCGAGCACCTGCTGATGCTGCATCACGGCGAGAAACGCTCGCCGGCGCGCCGGTGGGAGCTCAAGGTGACGTTGTTGCGATCTACGGAAGCTAATCGACAGATGATGCCAATGGTGGTATCAGCACGCAGGCGGAATTATACAATTCGTAGCGAGACAAAAGAAGCGCTCCTCTCTCTATGAGGGGGGAGACGACGACGACAAAGCTCAGCGGCAAAGCGAGAGCGATGAACAAAAGAGAAGCAGAACGCGCGAGCGGCTGACGAAAGATGTGCTGTAGTTATCAATCCGGCCGGCGTCACGGGAGACGGGCAAGCGGTTTATCGCAGGAGCGCCATCCCGCGCTCCAAGCTATCCACAGAATCCACAAAATGCAACCTCCCCGAGCTGGCCTGAGTCCAAAACCACCAGCTGCAGCTCCCAGGATCCCCCCCGGCCGCATGGCGCATCGCAAGCGTAGAGGCAGCCGTGTTCCGTACAAATCTGTTGGAGCCGTTCTACCGGGGGAGGGGGTGCAGCACGGAACATTGCTGTTGGCTCGCTCGATCGAGGAGGCGGCTTTGGGATGCGGATTGGCAGCAAACGGAGTCGATGCCCGTACACAGGCAAGTAGCTTGGGCAAGGGTCGCGCCGCTTGCACAGACTCAGAAAGGCTTGACTCGCACTTTTGATGGGTCGTTGGAGTCACCGGCCGGTGCCTTGGAAGAAAGAGGATCACCAGGGCCCGGGCTAGAGTCGCTAAAGGTACCTGCGATTTCCAAAAGCAGCACTTTGAAAGGACCGCTAGCATGTGCCTGCGCCTTGGGTTACCACTTTTTTTTCTCTCCGGAGGCTACTTCGTACAAGGCAGCGAGTGAATTGACGTTAGCTCGCAGCGCTCATTCTGGTGCCTGAGAAGGCATCAACGTTAACGGACGAGATTAGGCATCGGATCATTCATTACGGGCGGTCAGCCAAAGACATTTCAATATCCCGAGCTGCGACATGGCACTCCATACGTTGAACTACCACGACGGGATATCACTAAACACAGGCTCAGCCCTTTTGCTTATCGTGCGAGAGGGAGATCCCCGGCACTCGGATTGATATTAGAGCCCCGTTCGGACGACAAAGTCTCGGTTCAAAAAGACCTTGCACAACGCCATCCGCAGTTCCGCTGATTGGCTCGATGGCGCCGCCATGGGTACTTTTACTAGGCAGTCGCTGTCCCACGCCATCGAGCTGTTGCGGGGAACTGCTAATGAACCAGAATATACGGTAGCATTGCGATTTCCAACGCCCCAATACTACTATACCTACTATAGCCTTGTCTCACAACAACAACAAAGCACCACCGACAGAGGCTTGCGAGAGGCGTGCGAGAGGCGTTATCCGTTTCAAATAGCCGGTACCTACATAGGCGCTTCCAAGGATGGTGCTCCGTCGATCGCCACCAGATCCAAGACCGCCGTGACGCTGGCTTTTTGTCTGAGTCTTTTGAGTTTCGAGACAACGCTGGGCACCGGCTGTTGTGCTGGATTTGGGTGGTTGTTAGTCTCGTCAGAGACTCTTCTGACTACAGCCAAGTCAAACCACACCGCTCTCTTATGATGGTAGGCGCATCCCCTTAGTAATAATGTCAAGATCACGAGTCGTTTATATGCAACGGTAGGTTGGCACCTCTCATCCAACACATACGGAGCGCTCAGCACTAAGGCGCCGTATCGCGTCCAACTAAGAGGCAGTCCCTGGTGGTCGCGCTGTCTGTCCCGCAGCCGCTGCATCCCGCCTTAGTAGCTGCAGCATCCTGGAACCCACCCACTCCAGAAGAGGTCGTCGTTTAGTCTAGCCCTTGGCTCGCATTCAGGGACACGCCGAAAAGTCACCCGCCTGGCTTGGAGATGTCCTGGGTGCGGTACCCTCGTATGTCCGCGCTGAGTTGGCCATGCCAAGGCGTGTTGAACAAGGACTAATAAGCCCGTCCATTACGAGGCTCAAAAGGAAATTCGCAGGCTTTTCTGGTTTTTTTCCATCTCAGCGGATTGAAGTGCAAATAGACGCCTTGCAAGTATGAAATAAGAAATCCAAGATAACAGCACACACACTCGCTTCTAGCGGGAGGTCTAGCTACATGTAATATAACTGCATGCGCCTCGGAGGCTTCCTAATTCGTCTGCCCGTGAAGTGACTCACCGGGCTCCATCCTATCATCTCATCACCGCTCAGGAGGTTGATTGCTTTTGGCGTGCACTCGCGTATCGCGTATCGCAAGGTGTCCCTTGGTCTGGATTGACTTACACCGGCTGCTGCGCTCGACCGAAGAGGCGGCAATGGGAGCAGATCCAGCCAAAAGGTGTCACTGCGTCAATATATTTGCATGGCTATTGTATGCAGTATTACCAAGGCCGATCAGGAGGCAGCTGTGATAGATGCCTTGTCTGTATATTATCTGACCACCCGTTAATGTAAAGCTTCCTACGTGCACGCATGGCATTCAGTGCACTACCGGCAGCTACGTCTAACGCCTTATCGGAGTACGAGGCGCTGGTTACCCATTATTGGCTCGTTGCCTGACCGCCCAGGCAGCCTTTATTCCAGGTACTTTGGTGAAGGATGAAAGTCGGCGTCTTTCTCGCCTTCGGGCAAAAGCAGCAGCACTCCTTTCAAGGACCCTCACCTGACCGAATAGAACCATCGCGCAGCCGAGAGACAGATCTGCCGTACGTTTATCTCGAAAGAGAGCCCGCGAGTCGCGCAAGTTGGGGGTGATCCATGCCTGCACGTCTGTCAAATGGCCCGACAGCATATGAGATGCTGGCAGCGTTGAATAGAACATAGTGACAGGAGAAAGGAGAGGAGATATCGTGTCAACTATCGTCGCTTCGCCTGTAAGGGTGAATAACAGGTACTCAACCACTTGCGATCTGTGCAGAGGCGGCAGTGTGCTCTGTGTTCTGCTAATCTGCAGCAACGAAGCCGTATTAAGGCAGCAACTTGAGACCACCGGGCATCGCGACCTTTCTCAGTTGAATGGCATTTAATATCCTGTATCTGAATGTTCAAGTCGCCATGTGCCGGGCGTTGCTTTACGCGCGGAGGAATCCTATCTACAGTAGATTACCGACGTGGCGGGGCTTCGGCCACTTGATACAGGTAGGGAGTGATGCAGAAATGACAACTACAAAGATCACAACTCTTAGCTAATACGGAGTATCGGTAGTGCTCATTTACCGCTGAGTACCTATTTAATAATATAGTACTAAGGCAGGATGATCAACGATTCGCAGCAATCGAAACCACGTGCGATGAGCAGGGCGGGAAGGAAGCATTAGCAGGTACTGAGAAGAGGGGGAATAGACAAGCACCAGTTATGCAGTCAGCCAGGGAAAATAGAGAATACCGTACTCCCGTACTCTGTATTAGCAACAGAGAGAAAGAAAGAAAAGCCAAGTGCAGCTTTGCCAATCACAAGCCGCCCTGGCGCTGCAGGGCATGGCTGACGACCTTGTGCTGCGTTATGTTGCATTGGAAAAAGCGCATCTCAAGGCCCAATGCCTGGTGTGATCGAGCGCCTCTGCCAAGTCAGCCGAGTGCCAATCGCGTAATTCTGTTTGTCCGGGTGATTGCAGCCCTGCATCCCCAGCGACAGGATTTCTGCGGTGTCATGCAGGGCGTCGAGGCTCCATGTATGCAATCAAGAGCGAGAATCGTCTCGCATCCTCCTCAGCGGGCCAATGGCGAGAGGGACAAGAGGAGGAATTGGATGCGTGCATTTCATTCTAGTGGTTTTCCCTCGCCCAGGGCCGCCTTACAGGTATTGGATTGACGCTCAGTGCGTGCACGGCAGTGGTCCTGGCGCGCTACAAGGCTGCTGCAGGGCAGGCGGAAACAGGGCGCTACGGTGCCTGTAAGCCGGGTCAGGCCCTGCTGCTGCCGCTGCTCGATAAAGCGGAAGGAGAACAGCAGCGCCCAGCCCCCAAGAATCTAAGCCTTGAAGCCGCTATTACCCACTAGCCTTAGCCTCCAGTCCCATCCTCAGGCGACCCAGCGTGTGCTGATCACGCTGTGGGCGCCCCTCGATTTCAGCCGGCTATCCTTACAACGTCCCTAGTGCATGCCACTCGGAGCCATAATAATATTTCCCCAGGCCAAGCACAGCTGGAGCAGCTTCTTTGTCGCGGTCGAACCTCTCCTCCCATCTCTCTCTTTTTTTTTTTAACTTTGGCTACCACCAGCTTCTGTCGCTCGAGTCCCTCACGTCCATCTGCTGCCGGCCAGACCGAGCCTTTGCCATCGAAACACCTGGCCAATCCCTCCTATTCGCAGTTTTGTCTAGCTATCTTATCAGCGAAGCGGCTCGAACGACCATCATCTTTCCGCCCTCCAACGCCCCAGCCGGTTCCTCATGCCGCTTGTCGAACAGCCGCCCTAACACGCAAGCGTCAAGATGAAAGCCTCGCCGCTCATCATCAATTGGCACGATCAGAATGCCCCAATCTACTCTGCTCACTTTGAGCCCAACGGCAAGGGCCGCCTAGCAACGGCCGGTGGTGACAATCATGTCAGAGTGTGGAAGGTCGAAGCCGACGGCCCCGAGCGCAAGGTCGAGTATTTGTCGACGCTCTCCAAGCACAACCAAGCAGTCAACGTCGTCCGATGGGCCCCAAAAGGTAAGCGTTAGCCATGATATATCTGCAGCTCTCTGTATCCTTCTTGGTGGGCTGACAACGGGATGTCAAACGCAGGAGAAACCCTTGCCTCGGCCGGCGATGACGGCAACGTCATCTTATGGGTTCCCAGCGAGATCCCAGCTACCAGCTTTGGGTCCGAAGGCCTGGATGATAAGGAGTCGTGGAGGGCCAAGCACATGTGTCGCTCTAGCGGGGCTGAGATATACGATTTAGCATGGTCACCCGACGCCATCTACTTCATAATTGGCAGCATGGATAATATTGCCAGAATCTACAATGCTAGTACAGGTGTGTGTTGACAAGGCTGCTGTTTTACAAAATGCATCATGAAGCTAAGATGGAATCGAAAGGAACCCTCGTCAGGCAAATCGCCGAGCATAGTCACTACGTGCAAGGCGTTACTTGGGACCCCTTGAACGAGTACATTGCAACCCAGTCGTCCGATCGATCCGTCCACATCTACTCCCTCAAGACAAAGGACGGACAGTATACCTTGAGCCAGGACGACAAGCTGCCAAGGCTGGCAAGCCATGTCAAGGCCGATCTCCCACCCCGGCGGATCTCCTCGAGCAGCCCTGCACCGCCCGAGTTCGGCCACCGAGCGCAGCTGTCTACCGTGGATTCTGCTACGTCTGTGGGATCGCCAGCTCCCTCAGCCCCGAGCACCCCAACTTCAGCTCCTCTCCCCATGAACCCGCCAAGCGTAATCAGCCACAGCCGTCGATCTTCATTCTCCTCTCGCCGCTCGGTCTCGCCGGCGCCCTCTCTGCCTCTTCCTGCCGTCATGCCGATGGAGGCATCACCGAAGCCTCACAATGCTCTCAACACCAGCTGGGCCCTGGGAGTGAAGAATGCAAGCCTCTATGCGAACGAGACACTTACGTCCTTCTTCCGACGACTCACATTTACTCCCGATGGAAGTCTTCTGCTCACGCCGTCTGGACAGTACCAGAACCAGCACCAGACAGACAAGGACGCAAAGCCAACTTACGAAGTCATCAACACGGTGTATATTTACACCAGAGGCGGCATCAACAAGCCCCCGATAGCCCATTTGCCCGGACACAAGAAGCCTTCTGTGGTGGTCAAGTGCTCTCCCATCTTCTACACCCTCCGTCAGTCTCCACCGGTGACCAAACATGTCACCATTGATACATCTTCCGCAGAAGACACCATCCCCGCCCTGCCAGAACCAGTTTCCAAGCCATCCGCAGTTCCATCAGTCATGGAGCCTCCTCCGCTGCCCACGGTGGCTTCAACTACTGCTGCTGAGGGGTCTGTCCCATCGAAAGCGGCTGAGACAAATGCCTCGACGCCGGGCCCCAAGCCCTCCTTTGCCCTCCCCTATCGGATGGTGTACGCAGTCGCCACCCAGGATTCAGTCCTGCTGTACGATACGCAACAGAAGACTCCGATATGCGTAGTTAGCAATTTACACTGCGCAACCTTTACTGATCTTGCTTGGTACGCAAATGGAACTTTTTGATATGAATTCAAAGCTAACTCGTATTTGCACAGGTCAACCGATGGGCTCACCCTTATCATTTCGTCATCGGATGGGTTCTGCTCGACGCTGACATTTGCCGCTGGTGAACTCGGCGAGATTTACAAGGGCGAAATTGGTGCAAAAGCGGTTTCTGCGAGCCAGAACACATCTACGTCGACACCCACGTCAACCTTTGCCTCTCCTTCTCCGTTTCCCAGCGGACCACAACATCAATCACGCAACTCGGCCAGTTCTTTCACAGCACCCTCTCCTCCTTCCACTTCAGCAGGTCCATCCCATCGCCCATCCTCGCCTGCAAGGTCAAATTCTGCGTCTTCCGTGGCTACGCAGCCTTCTGGTGTCGTGAGCAACCCACCCCTCATCAGCGGCAATGTACCATCAATTACGGCTGCCAATTCAGGCAGGGTGACGGGCGTGCCTTTGACCACGCCTCCAGAGACGCCCAAAGCGGCTCCTGGGACTAGCGCCGGCATCAAGCGAGACGCCGATGAAGCTGAGAAGGAGGATGCAAAGGAGCCCAAGAAGAGGAGGATCGCTCCAACTCTTGTTTCGAATTCATCGAGTTCAGTATAACGCTCTGGCTCCTCTCTCGTCTTCCCTTTTTTTTTTCTATCCATCCTTTTTGTGCGTGCTTCGTTTGTAGAGCGATTTATATTCTGCGTATTTGTCTTTTCTTCCTTCCTGTAGCGCAGCAGTCATGGTCGCAAGATGGAGGAAAAGAGACGTGGTTAAGCAATGACTATATAGAAGGATGATGGTTGGTGCCAGTGTTAACGGCATGGACAGGCGTTTTGCGGTTGGCGTCACATGTTTCGATCATATGGCAGCAATTGTGCTCGCGTAGGATCACGCTACTGCTTGTAACTAAGTGGGATTTTCTTTTCTTTTCTTTTTTTTTTCGAGGCCTGCCTGGATATGGGCGGCTTGCCCAGCCTGTGATGAAGCAGGCCGAGTTGGGCTGGGCGAAAAAGTGCAATAGTTTTTTTTATAGTTGGTAAAATAAAGGGATCTGATTGACCCAATGGGCTTCCAGATTGAAGTAGTATTGCTGTTCATACTTACCCGCTCGGGTCCCGACGTAACAGATTGTGGTGGGTCTACAAATGGGCTTCATGTCTTTACCACCAAGTACCAAGGATGTGAAACAAGCCATCTAGCACGCAAAGGGTACATATGCAGGATACGCGCTTCAAAGCAAGACATGGCTCTTCGTCTTCTTCGAAACGCTCATTTCATCACAGGCGTCCATCCCTTCCTGGGAACAAAGGTAGTCACGCCTTCGTCTCGCAGGATGTCCTCTCCCCGTCTCCCAGTCACTACGCTCTGCTCAAACTGCGGTCCACGGACGTAAAACGGGAACGAGAAGCGGCAGGGTCCCGATCCCGGGGTCGAAGGAGGAGGCTCCCATACGCTGCGGCCGCTGCGCTTCTTTTGTGTGAAGCCGCATGCGCGGCGGTCTAGGGAGAGGTACCATCTTCGCTGGTATATGCTGCCGATGGTGTTTGAGGCTCCGTGGTAGGCGTTTGTGAGGCGCACCTGCGCGTCTTCTTCTTCTCCCTGGTTGTGTTGCTGTTCGCTCAAGGGAGGTGCGTCATCATTGGCTTTAAGTTGGGGTTCACCGACGGGCTCTTCATTGTAAACACCATTGCCGTCATCGTGCTCGTCGCTGCTGGAGGAAGTGATTTCTGGTTCCGGGGGCCGTGCTTGCGTTGTCCTTGCGCGACGCCTAGTCCGCGGTGTTTTCGAGCTTCTGGATCGCCCTGCAGCGTCTTCAGACTTAGTTAGACGGAGACTGATGACGTACGGGTCGGGAAGCTTTGTGCCATGGAGACGCAGCCGGATCTTGCGGGTCTGAAAAGCGGCGTGTAGAAGAGATTGGGCTGATGCCGAGGCTGTATCGGAGCTGGAAGAAGAGGCGTGAGGGGAGCCGGGCGGTGAAGATGGATCGTCTGAAGGGGCGTGTTTGCTGCGGCGGGGAAGGACAGAGTAGGTGCCCGTGTCCCATATGAGGAGGGTTCCTGTTTCTGGGGAAGCTGTCTCGATGAGGTGATTCTAAGGTGGGTACGGTTAGGCTTGAAAAGGGACAAGAAAGAGAAAGACTTGCCCAAAGGGAGTGAATGCGAGTCTCGGTGGCATTGCGGTTCAATCGGATGCTGTTGGCATCTCCCGGCGGTCCGTACATGACGGCCCAGCTCACGCTACTGGTCTCGTTGATCTGAAGGCGGAGGTCATAGTGGGTGCCGGCCACGGGGTGGTCGTGCTGATGGATCACGAAATGCGCACCGCTAGGGCTCCCCACGCAGCGCTCGTACAGGTGCGAATAGTCCGCGACGGATAGCCGAGGGACGAGAGCCGATGTCGGGTAAAGGTGCGAGGCCAGAATCGACGAGAATCGAGCCAGATGGTCGGATATCTGGACGGCCCCGGACTCGATCTCGGAGGTAGTGCCGGCGGTGGGCCTGCCGGCCGCCGCCGGGGGAGACACAGAGGCACGAGCAGAGACGCAATCAGTAGGAGACAGCGAGGCAGAAGGTTCGGCCAGGGGGAGGCGAGCAGCCTCGGAAGATGGAGGCTCGAGCGACCAGGCCAGATTGCGCTTCTTGATGAAGGGATTGGCTATGAGGGCAGGGGGGCTGAGAGGATGCTTGCGGGACGGCGCCATGAGGTTCTGATTCGCCGTGGCGAAATTGTGTAAGTAAAAATGCATGCAAGGGTGACGGGATGCAGCTTACTTTGTACAAGCTTACAGCGTTTTGGGTGGTCTTTTGTTCCACAAAGAAAAACAGGTTGTCAATTTTCGCCTACTCCGAGCCATCCATCTATTACATGACACTAGCGAAGGAGGCCAATTGGTCACTGGAATGGCAACTGGTCCAATTTACAATATCCAGCATCTGTGAGTACAGGTTACCTACCTATGATGTAGCTGAAGCCGATTTACTGCCGGAAATAAAGATTGCTGAGTAAGGAGCATCCGCTCCGCGTTTTACCTTGGTTATTTAGCGAAAGGAATAATGCCTAAATGCACGTGCGTACTTGTGCACGCACAGTCGGATTCCTTGCACATGTTCGTACTAGGTACTGCGCCCGCTAGCCTTCTACGAAACGGTACGCCGTGCCAATCGTCATTCTGTGCTCCACCGCAGACCGTAAAAGCAGTGAATAAAAAAGGATGAGCCGCGGGGTGCATGCTAATGATTAAGTGCATAGCCATGGATATATGCGTGAGACTCGGCTCATGCAGCGCGCACCCACTCACAGGTCGCGCTCCCATCTTAAACGGACCGCGGCTATGAAGGTCTGGACCGGATGTTCACAAATCCAATGCAGATGCAGACATGGCCGGGCGAGCATTCATGTCAACAAGATGGAAGAAGAACAAGGCTGCACGAGACTGTAACAGGGAGCACATCATCGGACACGCAGCCGAGCCAATGGCTGGTGCGCCATCGCTTCAGTGCCCGTTACAGCGCTGCGTCCGCTACAAGTGGCGACGTGCGGCGAGCGCGTCCAGCAAATTAGCGAAGGGGGACGGCGCCCATCTTCTCATCTTAGGCCCCGGTCGCCTAGAAGAGCCCAGAGGCCGCTGGTCGTCATGGAAATGCCGAGGCAAACAGAGCAGCGCGCCCCGCTTTTCCCGTCCCCAGAACCGCCTGAACCGCCTTCAGCAGGTCAGCCCCAGCTCCGCCCCAGTGGGAAAACGAAAGGGAGATACCTTTCGGTACCCCCTGCGCCACGCCAGCAGGGATGGCGTCCCAAGTACTCTCCAAGTACCCTGTGCGAAACCACGCGAGCCCCGGGATTTCCAGGCTCGATTTAATTACCAAGCCGCCGGGGCTTGTGATTGCATCCAGCCGCCCAGCCATTCAATCTCCCCTCTCCCCCCATCAACACCGAACCTTATCGCAGCTCTCTTCTTCATCTCCCAATTCCCACATCCATCGCCCATCTCAGGCGCCCGAATTGCACCTGTCAGCCCGACGCGTTTAATAGACCGAGCCTTGCGCACCTTTTGCCCCGATTCTGGCATCTTACTGTCGCTTATCGCTCTGTGCACCTGGGGCCTGCCCCAGCCCCAGCTGAAAAAAAACAAACCGTCGGCAACGCCAGCCCGTTGGTTCCCTTTTCGCTCCTTGTCCACACACACAGCGAGGCTCGAAGACGGTTCGCACGCGCTCCTCCGCGGCAATAATATTGTGATACCCCGGTTGTTTTTCTTGTTCATTTCTTATCCCCCATAATGGCTTCGCCACCAAAGCCCTGGGAACGAGCTGGTGCCGGCTCTGTACCTTCACGTAAGTCCAACGCGGAATTGCTTTTTGCTTTCGCCCAGGGCGCGCTCCCTCGCTCGTGACCTTCACATGCTGACTAGCCTCTCTCCCTCCCCTTAGTTGCCATCCCTCCTTCATCAACCTCTGCATCATCAGCGCCTCTATCGCCTGCCTCATCCGTTGCATCCATGGACGCACCACCGATACCAGAGCTCCCGGCGTCGCTTGCCGCTTCCGTCAACCAGAACGCCGCCGCACACGCTCGCGCCGGCGCCATGGGGACTATGGGAGCCATGGGAGCCATGGGAGCATCTCCCTATGGCGCCTACAACAGTGCCTACTCATCCCCCTACTCAAGTCCGTACTCGCGCTTCGGAGGTGCTTATGGAGGATATGGTGGCGGCATGTATGGCGGCGGATACGGAGGCATGGGCGGTATGTACGGCGGTGGCATGTACGGCGGCGGTATGGGTATGGGCGACCCGAATAGCCTGGCGGGCCGCTTCAGCAACGGCACGGCTGCAACTTTTCAGATGCTTGAGGGCGTCGTCACTGCCTTTGGCGGCTTTGCGCAGATGCTTGAAAGCACATACATGGCCACGCACTCTAGCTTCTTTGGTGAGTTCTCAACATCGGGTTCTGTCTTTGTGGTAGGGGCCCTGTGCTAACAACATTGGCAGCCATGATTTCTGTTGCTGAGCAGTTTGGCAACCTGCGTGACACCCTAGGATCTCTGCTCGGAATCTTCACTCTGATCCGCTGGATCCGAAGCCTACTGGCAAAGCTCACCGGCCGTCCTCTACCCGCCGACGCCGCATCCCTCACTCCTTCTGATTTCGCTCTATTTGAAGGCCGATCTGGCGCTGGTGGATCTTCTCAACCTCCCAAGGCCAGCCGAAAGCCTCTTCTCTTCTTCCTCCTCGCCGCCTTCGGCCTTCCTTACCTCATGTCCAAGGTGATCAAGAGCATCGCAGCCAACGCTGAAGAGGAAGAGAAGCGTCTTCAGCAACAGGCCCTCGAGGCACAGAAGCCTGTTGACCCTGCCAAGCTGGAGTTCTGCCGTCTCCGTTTCGACTTCGCCCCTCAGCAGCCCAACGGCATGGAGCTGGAGGGACGCAAGGGAGACCTTGTTGCCGTCTTGAGCAAGAACGACCCAGCTGGCCAGGCCAGCGAATGGTGGCACTGCCGCAGCCGTGACGGCCGCCAGGGATATCTACCCTCGACCTATCTTGAGGTTCTGAAGCGACCCAACTCTGAGCCCAAGAAGCTCAAGGCCGCCCCTGATAGCAGGACCAACTCTTTGACCAGTTCATCAACAAGCGAGGAGGGCAAGAAGGAGTATGCCACTGCAGATGGCATGCAAAGGAGTCACTTCTACTCTTGAAGAAGTTTTACACTGTAATGACGAACTTGGGCCGTTACGGCTACGCGATTGATGCTCTGGCATAGCATTTTCTTTTTATTCGCTGGCGTACATTTTTTTTTTTTCAACCCTTTTCCTTTGTCGCTGCTATTATTAAGCCACGGGAGCTGAGTTTTTGGGAACTTACATGCTATTATTACATAGCCTCAATGCGTCAATGTACTTGCTGGAGGTGTGGATGAGTCCCTCCAATTTTTTTTTTCTTGTATAAAAGTCGGGGTGTTTTCTTATTTGTATCACCAGTTTTTAAATACGCTTTTAAATCTACTTTACGAAGTTTGGAACGAAATAAGTAGCTCGTGTGATTCGTGGTGTGTTTCCCTAAGTTGTCTCAGTTTATTTGAATCGAATAAAATAGCCACATCTTCTCGAATCCATGGTTGATGATCCAATTCCGTGTACATTGTAGTTCCTGCTCGTAATGAGCACCTACAATCAACCTTCAGCTTCATAAGAATTCGATTTATGCTTGGGCTGGAACTGGAAGCCTGGATGGACGGGTCCGAGGAACATCTCGCTGTCAAAGCATGTTAGCTCATCTCGCCATCGCATTTATACTCTTTGTAAACCAAGGGGAAGAAATCTTTACGTACCTGATCTTGATCCAGTCTTTGTAATTGTCCGACGCCATCAGCGTCTCCATCTCATTCCTGCCCTTATACGCCGGCGGCCGGTCATTCAGCCGCGGGGGCAAGTGCTCCAGCAGGCCGATCGGCACGTAGCGGTGCGCGAAGCTGAGGTACTCGAGGAGGAAGCGCCTGGTGAAGCCGATGCCGAGCTCGTCCGAGCCCCAGGCCTCGAGGCCGTACCTGACAAACTTTTCAATGTAGCCGAGGCGTTCTGTGGAGGACTTGTCGAGGTACTGGCCCTTTTCAATTTCCTCAAAGATCCAGGGCTTGATGAGGGCGCCGCGGCCGATCATGACCGTGTCGACGCGAGCCTTTTCGATATGCTCGTAGTAGTCTACGTGTGAGTAGCAGTCGCCGTTGCCGAGGAAGTACATGCGGCCGTCCTTGGCGTTGGCCAGAGTGCTCTCGTCTGGCTCGGCCATCGTGTCGGTGATCTGGGCCTTTTCGTCGTTGTAGGACTTGATGAGGGCAGCGCATTCGCCGATATATCCCCAGTCTGCCGTCTTGGTATACCGCTGCTCACGGCTACGGCCGTGAAGAGTGAGCGCCGCGCAGCCGGGAGCGCCAAATCGCTCTCGGTGCTCGCGAGCTCCAAAGGCCAATTTGCTAATGACTTGAGGGGCAGTCGGGCGGTCTTTGCGGACTCCGGTCCTGATTTTGGCAGTGATGGGAATCTCGCCAGAGACAGCGTTCATGCCCCTGATCATGCGCTCCATCTTACCGCTGGCATCCAAGAGCGCAGATCCAGCGCCTGACTTGAAGACCTTGTCAATCGGGCAGCCACAGTTGAGATCGATGAGTCGGAGGTGAGGGCAGAAGCGGTTGAGGACGTCGGCGGCCTTGGTGACCACCCAATGAGCGCTACCCGAGATTTGAGCGCCGAATTTCAGATCGCGGGAATGATTGTAGTCGTCGAAGAGCGGGACAGCTCCCGGGTTCATCTTGGGAGGTGTGATCTCAGACTTGTGGGCGCGCATCAGCGTCCAATCGGGCTTGGAACCCTGGAGCAGCGGCATTCCCAGAGCCATTTCTGAGTAGGTGGCCTGACAGCCGAGCTCTACGCACAGTCGTCGGAATGGAAGGTTCCCCTGAGTTGTCAAAGGAGCGAGAGTTGGAGTCTCTGCGCCAAAGTACAGGCGACGCTTCTCGGATGGCTTGAATGGTGGATCAGTAAACCGAGCCCGGAGGTCTTCAAGTTCCATTACCGGTTGATCCTTGCGGCGGTGGTGAAAGTCTTGGCTGAGGCCAGCCTCGTGGTTTAACCAGGTGATGTATTGGTCCGCCTTGCTGAGGTCGAGTCTCTTACGGTTCAGCTGGATCTTCTGGCCCATTGTGACCACATTGTAGATGCCAGGCCTCAATTCATCTTCGCCCTTCTCTCTGCCGTTGACGGTTGCTCCGTTTTCCTCCGATGATTCTGGAGCGGCAGCTTCTCCCGCTTCGGGCTTCTCCTTGGGTTCCGGCTTGGGCGGTCGGTTATCACTCAAAACCAGCTCCTTCTTACCATCTGCATGCTCTATTTCTTCCATGTGGCTCTTGACAAACCGGCACTTCCAGCCCGAAGCACAGTATCCATATGCCTCGAATGCAGGGCACTTTCCGCCGAGGGCCTCCACGTCCTCGCGACGACCTTCGCTCAGATATTTGCGTAGATCATGGCACATTTTGCACCGCTCACCGTACTGGCATTCCTTTGGTGAGAATTCTGGTGCGTAGGCTCTGCTGTTGCAGAGGGGAATGGCGTCGTCGAATCTTCCAAACGTCCGGTCCGTATTCTGGCCCTTGGCTTTCTTCTTTCCCTTCTTTCCTTGAGATCTGGAATCTTCCCCATCTCCGCGGGACCGGTCTCGGTTATCTGAGCGTCGACCCTCAGCAGCATCATCATCCACCCCACCAGATCGCTCATCTTGAGTCCCTGACATGTCGATGAGATACCTAGACTGCTTGAGCTGGGATCATACGTGAGCTATCAAGGAGGGAGCACTCACTCCTTCTTAATGGGAGCCAGACCCTTTACACGATCTGTGGGCTCACCGCTCTCCTCTGATGGCCTTGAAGCCTCAGAGATGGGCTGAGTTTGGTTGTCCGAAGGCTCTACATGATTGCCGTTTTGAGCATGGTGAGGCGCATCTTGGCCATTTTCGCCACTTTGTTCCTGAGCAGAAGCCGTGTCGTCAATCTTGATTCGCTTGGCAGATCGCTCCTCAGAATGTGAATCGACATCTGGATGCTGTCCGCCCATGGGTGTATCGGATTCTACAGCCATAACGTGCCAATGACGCCGTAGAATGCCTTGGTTGGAATAACAGTCGCTTGGTCTGTTCGCACTCTGTAGCTGAAAAGTTCGGTTGTGGAGTGTGAAAGTTTTTTGTCAGGTATGTTTAATGGAGGCGGGTTTTCAAAGGCCTTGCTCAATGCGCAGGAGAAAAAGAGAAGCAAGTCCTTTCCCTCGAGTGGATTATCAGGTTTAGATTGCAAGGCTAAACTACAATTGGGCCAGCCTTGAGCAGCGATGCCGTGAAGGAAGTTGAACAAATGCAGTGGAGCTGCAAAATTTCTGCTGATAAGTGAAGTAGTGTGGTTGGGAGAATTTTCAGAGCCGGCTGCTCAAACTAGCAGCCACAAGCTGTCTGCCAGCGCATACAGTGTGTTGGCATATAATGTCAAGTTCCCCAGCACTCGGCTGTAAAATCGTCAAAGGGGAGATTGATTTGCGAATTCGAAAGAACAACAAACGAATCCGACAAAATACTTACACATGCGATATATAGATGCAACCAGCAAGAAGCTGGCTCATTGGTAATGTGCGATACCACCCTCGACTTGCAATCAATATTCGCGGTGCCCCTACGTCACAGCGGCCGGTTGCGATGCATCCGCTAGACCCAAGCCTAGAGCTCCTCGCCGTGGAGGTTGCAGGGGCTGACGCTTCAGCGTCCAGACCGCTATAGCCTGAGCAATGAAGCCTCCAGCTAGCATTCAGTAGCCAATGCCACCCCACCACCCAAACCCCTCCTCCCTGGACCACCTTCAACCTCTCTCCTCTTCAAAGGAGTTAAGCTCCTCCTGCACGCGTCCCTGTGAGACCTCGCTCCTTCGTGCATTGTGCTGCTGAAACTTCACAGCTCCTCTCCGCCAGGGGCAATGAGGAACAGTTGGCAAGACCATGGAAGATCTGGGCCAGCCTTCCGCGAGTGCGGCCCGATCTCCTGACAAGTCATCGACGTTCAGCAACAGACAGGGCATGCAATCCCAAAGGACTGTTGTCGACCCCTCTGCTAACAGACGACCATTGATGTTCGATGAGGACGACGACGATGATGACGATGATGATGACGGGGGCGACGACGAAAGGGATGGGGAACAAGAGTATGAGGAAGAAGAGCGGCGATATCCAGCGGTGGAGGACGAAGAACCAATAATACCATTGCCCAGGAGCCACACGCCAGGCCAGCTTGCTGCGGCCAGGAGCAACGTCCCAGGCGATCAACAACGCGGCGGCAAGGCAACCGCTGAATTGGCCATCCGCCAACGGGCAATTTCAGCCTCACACCCGCATCCCCCGCCCCCTCATCCAGCAACAGCTCCAGGGCAGAGAAAATCGGCCACCGCTTCCAACAACATCCCCGACCTCCCTCCCCTCCCTCGCGATGGCGACATAGAACAGAAGGCTGCGGCTGCCGCAGCTGCGTCGTCACGAGCAACGTCCGCGGTGTCAGCTCGTCAAACAAGCACCATCGTTTCCCGTCCGGTGTCCGGCAAACACACCACTTTCCCCCCATTGCCGAAACCCGACGATGGGCCAGACGTCCCTCCCGCCCCGGCGTCTGGCATGTACTGGTCGAAGGCGCCAGTGTCTGGGTCACCACATTCCAATCTCCGAGCTCATACGACGACGTTAATCGGGTCCAACGTGTACGTTTTTGGCGGCTGCGATGCAAAGACGTGTTTCAACGCCATGTACGTCCTCGATGCCGACTCCTTCTATTGGTCGGTGCCGCACATGGTTGGAGATATCCCAATGCCCCTGAGGGCCATGACCTGCACGGCGGTGGGGAAGAAGCTCGTGGTATTTGGAGGCGGCGATGGGCCGGCGTATTACAACGATGTCTACGTCCTGGACACGGTCAATTTTCGATGGTCCAAGCCTCGCATCGTGGGAGACAAGCTCCCCTCGAAGCGTCGTGCCCACACGGCGTGCCTGTATAAGAACGGCATCTACGTCTTTGGCGGGGGCGACGGCGTGCGTGCTCTCAACGACATCTGGAGACTCGACGTCAGTGACACGAGCAAGATGTCGTGGAGGTTGATATCCAGTGCCGAGAAGCCGTCTCAGGGATCCAGGGAGCGCCGCCCAAAGGCTCGCGGCTACCACACGGCCAACATGGTCGGCAGCAAGCTCATCATCTTTGGTGGATCGGACGGTGGCGAATGCTTCGACGACGTGTGGATCTACGATGTGGAGAGGCACATCTGGAAGCTCGTCAACATCCCCATCACGTTCCGTCGCCTCTCGCACACTGCCACCATTGTGGGCTCGTACCTCTTCGTCATCGGCGGCCACGACGGCCACGAATACTGCAACGACGTGCTGCTGCTCAACCTGGTCACCATGACATGGGACAAGCGCAAGGCGTACGGCCTGCCCCCCAGCGGGCGGGGTTACCACGGCACGGTCTTGTACGATAGCAGGCTGCTTGTCGTGGGCGGGTTCGACGGCAGCGACGTCTTTGGCGATGTCATGGTTCTGGAGTTGGCGGTTCACGCGTATTACTCGCAAATTAGCCATTTCACGATTGATGTGTGATGATGGATATTTTATTTTCCCCCTCAAACGATTGGGAAGAGAAGAACAAAAGGTCTTTTTTTGGGATACCTGTTAGCCATCTCTTTTTTTATTACGTTTTACTCGTGTGCATAGAAAAAGCCGATTCGGTTGATTATTCTTTTTCTCGTTGTACAGAAGCAAGCAGCATTTAGTAGTTTTAAGTTGTCAAGCAGTAGATGAAGAAGTAGTATTAGTAGTAGTGGTAGGCTTAGGCTTTTTGTGATACCAGTAGTCAAGTCAAGATTGGATCATAATGTCATCCTATTAAACAATTTTGTATTTGTTATACAACAAGGAAATGTATGTGTGCGTACACATATGTACATGTAGAGTGAAACATCCTATACAGTTTTCGGTTCGTTTTGAGCCACCCATAAATGCCAGAACGAATCAAACGCGCCCTTATCATGCAAATGCTATAAACAAAGAGAAAAAAAAATTAAAACAGTTCCAATGCTCTCATCACCATCCCTCCCATAAGTTGTTCTTGTATAAGTGTGTGTGTTGTGTTTTTTCTCTATACCCGAGATGAAAAGCCGACAGAAGAAAAGTATCCATAACCTTCCTCATACCCAATAAATGAAATGTATATAATTTCGATGTTGTTCTTTTTTATCTTCTTCTGCTGTGTAAATATGTGTGAGCGTTCATGTGTTGATACATTGTGAATAGTGTCCATGTGTCTTGTGAGGAGGGTATTGCAGATGAGGAGGGGCCGGTTTGTGCAACCGGATGTGACGGATGGAGGTCGCATGCCATGGCACCACTAGTGCAGAGCCTCAGCGGGCGCCCGCTGCTAATGGCTGCCATTTGCAGGAGAATGAAGTGCATTCAGGCAGCTTACTGGGCGATCTGCTGCTCGCGCTCAAGCTCAGCCTTGCGGGCAGCCAATCTCTTCTCCTCGGCTTCAACCATGTCTAAAGCAAGTCATGTTAGCCAACTGTTCGCCGTAGAATTCGAGAGGGGATATAAAGTCTCAACTTACCCATCCACAGATCTTGTCCCTCGTACTCCTCCTTGTGGATTCTCTTCTCAATGAGGTGCTTGTGCTCCGGGTCGTTGGGGTCGAGGACCATGACGGTCTCCCAGCGGCCCTTGGCGTTCTTGGCATCGTGCATCTCAAAGGCGGCTGAGACGATGAGCACGGCCAGAGTCAGGCCCTGCGCGTAGACACGAGCCTGCACGATCTTCTGGGGAGTGCTCATGGGGGCGCGGCTGACCATGGCGAAGGCAACCGCCAAACTAGCGAGCCATGAGGCGCAGACAATGCTGTAGCGGTGCTCACGCCCATAGCTCATGAAGCGCTCGTATGCAGTCTCGTTCTCGCGGATGACCTCGAGAGCACGCTGGGAGCCGTCGCGGTACTTGGTCATGGGGTCTTTGGCCTTCTGGAAGGCCACGCCAGCGCGGTCAGCCTGCACGATGGCACCAAAAGTAGCGGTAGATGTGACGAGGAAGGTTCTGAAGGGCAGCGTCAGGCCACGGAAAGAAGGGTATCGCCTTGAGCAGTAGATGACACCAGAGGCACCAATGGCAAGGCCAATTGAACCACCCACAAGTCCGCCCCTGACGACGGCGCCGTAGTGGGCAGCCTCTTCTTCTTTGGTCATAACCTTCATGATTGCGGTTGGGGTGGGTTGCTGGGGGCTATGTGGTGTTGTGGTGGTAGCTGAGCTACAGTTGCGGGATATGGCTCAGTTGCCTGAATATATATCTCGACCCTAGAGCTCTAGTCCTTGATGTCCAGGAAGCGGGGGTGATATAGGCGGGTAAAGTGCCGATAGAGATTTAGAGGGTCGCGTATAGGCTATCTGGAGCGCAAAGCTAGGTAATTGGTCAAGGCCGGCTCGAGCGGTAAAGGATGGTAGTCGGCGTTGCTTTTATTGTGAGAAGGCTGGGCAGTCGGGCGAGATTGATTCCCCAGAAGAGCTGCTCAGTTGGAGAGGGGTGGTGTCAGAAAAGCTTGGGTGGATCCCAGAGTAGCGAGTAGCAGCTGAGGATGGGTCGAGACTGGGCTTTTAGCTTTTGAAGTACGGAGTACTGTGTACTATTGCTCTTCTCGAAAAGGTAGGTAGTTGGGGACAGGAGGTTGTGTTGGTAGTTATTTGCTTGTAGTAGTAGAGGATTGTTGTTTGAAGTTCCAAGTTGATTAGTTGTTGGGGAGTGCGTTGTAAAGATGCTGATGATAACAAAAAGAAAAGACCCCGATGGCAGAAGCGAGCGCCCTGTAAATATAGTGCTGGGTCAGACCAGCAATTGGCCGCCTAGCCCAGCGGCATGATGTCAATGACCGCACGAGAGAAAAAATCTCGACGCCTTCCGAGCCGCCCCGCCACAGAAACCGAGAATTCCCCACCGAGAAATTCCCGTTTGCTTACCGGGACTCCGTAACGGAGTCGCAAAGCGTCCATCTTTCCCCCTGCCAAGCAGATATGCAAACAAAACTAAAAAAAGCAGATGAAATCATAATTGTATTCCGACTTGCGCAGCCAATTAAAATTGTCCCTTTTGAATCACGACAACAGCACTATCAGGTCCGCAAAGCAAAACGAAAGCCTGTGCTCTGCTGCTCTCTTCCTACATACTCCGATCAGTCTCTGCTGCGGCGCGGCGGCGGCCCCCGGCTTAGGTAAACCAAGAAGCTGGCGGCATGTCCTCTGCTGCCCAGCAAAAGCGGCGGCTGCGGCATCTGCGGCATGGCTCGGCGGCATGGACGCTCGTGCTTCAGGGCCTTTGGGCAGCACGAGAGCCGCCGTGAAGCGCGGCCCTGCGGCGGTTTCGCCCGTGGAACAGGGCCACTGCCGTGCTGAGTCACCAGCCAAATCGCCAGCTGACAAGCCCCCTGCCGCCCTGCAGAGGGGCGGTAATCCCGCTGCCGCAGCGGCTTGGCCCAAGATCATACGAGCTGAGCATGTTTTTTCTGGCCGACCTCCATGCCGCATTCTTTGACGTCAATGGACCCCTGTTATTTCTAGAACTTCGGAATATTCTCGCCTTAGGCCAATCGTATGATTACGCCAGCTAGTAAATCGATGCATGTGTCTCAAAGGCTATTGGTGATTTTCAATTTCCGTGTTTGGACCGCAGCCTATGCTTGCGTATTGAGGCATCAACACCATCCCCACTAAAGAAACCAACCACCATCTACACAGACGTCATGAATGATTGTTTATCAGCTTCTTGGCCATGTATACATTATTTGATCAATTCACTGAATGACAAAACCAGGAAAGAAGAGACACAACCCTCATCCAAACATATCCGCCTGTGCTCGCTTAGCTGCTACCCTAGACACCATATTCAAGCATCCAATTCAGCTACCCGAAACATATCATATGCACCATTGCAAGTTGCCACTCCCCCGGATTCAGGAGCCGCGATGCATGACACTACCGCTCGGTACCGCTTGCCGCCCCTCCGGCGTCAGCCGCATCGTCATGGTGTGCTGGGGGCCATCGACCCCTTATCTCGCAACCCCCTGTTTTTCTCAACGCTCCGATGGATCGGATATCTAGCTGATACTGATCCCTTGCCACCCGATAGGCTGGATTTAATGACATCCCGCCTATTCTGTAAAGCCTACAAGAACATGCCGAGATGCCTCTGTAGCTGCGATTCTTCCTAGTGGCTGTGATACTGCCGTGGCGTCCTAGGTTGGTCGCTTGCGTCCAGCTACGGCAAAATCAAGCAGAAGCAGTATCCAATCGGCTCTTCCCAATGTATTAAGTGCTTATTCATTTAATACCATCCCACCTAGACATGTCTGGGTTAGTCAAAGGTTCGCTGGACCGTCCAGCCCTATCGGTCTCATACCGTTGCCCTCTATACAGACACTTGGGACACTGGGCCACCTCATGGCCATAGCACCACTAGGTGCTTCCATATACTTGTAATTTGAATTAGAAGGACTCCGATTGGGCGTTGGCTGCATACCTGGTGCCATTCCCGCCCAATACGTAGAAGCTGACTGGGTGGTAGTTGAACTGGCATATAAATAGACGTGTGCTAGACTGCCGAGCTATAAATGCACCACGATACATCAAGCCGCCTACTGGCACGTCCAGCTGTGTACCTGTTGGTCATTGCAAAATTTGCCTTATGCAGGGGCATAGAGCTAGCCCTATCCAGAAGAGAATGGACAAGAGCCGAGATCTACAGATCCGCCAACTCTGTGGTGTAATTTCTGACAGGTCCCCATGACTAGCTCCAGTAACAAGCAGGCTGCCTCCTTATCGCGAATAACGACAACACCGAGGCTTTCAATCTCGTGTTTGGTGGAGTAACTATGTAAGATTGTGAACAAATAGATTGCCCAACTTTCTCTGTTTGGTAGTATCATTAACGGCTCGTTATGTATGTAGTGCCTTACACCGTAGCTCAACACGAACACCACGATAGCCTTTCTTGTCTGTGTGAGAGAAATTTTGTCGATATAAAGTTAACAAACTGTAACATATTTTGTTATAAAAATTCCAAGGACGTCCCCCCTTCTCTCCCGTTATTGAGGAACACCTCGGGCGTTTTGGTCGTACGAAGCGTCGTCCCTCATCATATACGTCCACCGGAAGCACACGGACGGTAGATGCAAGTCAATGCGCAATGCCAACATCGCTAGTGGTGTTCTCGAGCCTCATGTGCTAAAAATGGGGTGATTAGCTCAATAACTCAAACACGGCTTACGATAGTAGAAGATGCTCAGACCCTCGAGCTAGGTTGTTACATTAGGTAGGTCGGTGGCAAAGTATTCGACCAGCCAAGGGACTTTCCATGTACTAAGCAACTGCCAAGGAAAGGTACCTGTTGATGGCAATAGGCTCTCGGCTCTAGACAAAGTCATGTAGTATACGCGAGAAGCCGAAGTGGAGTTCCTATGGTCGGCGATACTGAAGCGACGATCGACAGTACCATGTGTGGAACAAATGTTCTGAGATGCATCTAGGGTCCAATGTCTCCAGTCACAGAACTTACAACCGCTAGCGCAGTAAAAAGCGGACGACACCCGAAGGCCTCTCATGGCCGATGGATTGTGGCTGCTGACCCCTTGTCTAACGAAGCCATGGAAGGGGTCCGTTTGTTCCATAAGATGCCGAAGTCTACCGTGGCGCCCACTTGGACCCAAGACACCAGGACGAAAGAGGCTTCGGTTGCGCGAACCAACGGAAATGCCAAAAAAACAATGTTGGCCCTTTTTGGTGCAATTTTTTTTTTATCTCTCCTCTCTTCAAGTTCAAGACGGCTAAGGCCGGCGTGAGGCGGCTTGTCTTGGTTCCATGTTCAGACGGGTGCTTTTTTTTCCACCTATTCAAAACTGTCTCACGTATTGCCGAGCAAGTGGAAAGCGTGTTTCAGAGCCTAGGGCGCACGGAATACGTAGCCTAAGTGGTAGTATGGAGTTGGAAGGGGAAAAGACCTTTGTACGGATCTTTCTGTTTTTGAATGTTGTCAGATGACTGCTTCTCAGTATGATCAAGGTTTTCCCTTTCCGTCTCATAGTGATGGATGGGTCTGTAATTTCGGCTGCCAACGTGCGGCTTTAAACAAAGTTGAGTGAGCTTCATACGATAGACAAGCATGCGTGGGTTGGCCTCCACGGCTGAGAGTCTGCGGACAAGCGAGAGACTAAAAGGCCTCAAAAAGTCATTTTCCCATGCCCGCGATGTTTTGATTAGTACTAGTTGGAGTGAAGATTTGTGTCTCGTAATGAACATGGCAACCACCCATGTGCACGCTATGACTCAGGCAACAACCTGGCGGCAGAGGCGCATCCAGCGCCACGAACAAAGAACTGACGAGGATTCGACTCCATCAACGAGATGTCCCACTGCAAGATGGATCCCACACATGTGCCTTGTGATGTCAAAAATGACAACTCGATTAGCCTCGGTAATGGGGGGCGGAATACTTGCAGTGGCAGTAGCTTCCCGTCTAGTTGAATTGCAGAGTAGCATTCAGCGGAGCGGTTGGAGCTGAAAATGGCGAGCTGCAGGTCCTTCATTGATCGATAGTACCTATTACGATGCTGCTGGCAAGGTGCGCCCGAGACTGCGATGAACTCCCGGTCCTTCGGAGGCAATCTTGAGCGTTTGACAACCCGGAATGTGACCCTGCAATGCTCACGGCCCGAACAAGGGAACCATTCTGAGTTATTTCGCTCCAAGCCTTTGACGGTCTTTTTCGAGTCAAGCCTGAAGATGGGATTTTGTTGGGGATTCTGAGATAGGTAGGTCCGTGTAGGTAGGCAAGTAGGTATGGAGTAGTACGAGGAGCTATGTGCGAGACAGCGAATTAGAGTGTGTGCTTGGGCGCCAATCGCGGCCTCTCTGGACCCTGAGCGTCTAGGATGCACGAGAAACACTCTTCTTCTTCGCGGTCTCTAAGTGGCTGCGCATTGGGCTCCAGGTGCTCGGGACCGGCGTCACTTGTCGGCGTGATGCTCGCACATCGATCGGTCGTCACGCCCATCGCCATTCATGCTGCTGGAGAAGGGGTCCAAGACCAGCTGCAGGTCACAGACCAATACGGCCACGCTATTCGTCTGCCACGAGGGTCAAGAGATCTGGCGGTGTCGAAACCCTAGCCAGATATCGGCCAGCCCTGCGCCAACGACACGCGGACTGTCGACTGTGCCTGCAGCTGCGGCTCTCGCAGGCGGTCGAAATTTCGGAGAGAAGCCTCCGTGACATCATTGGAGGACTATGGCTGAGCGTCGACGCTGGCTAAAAATATAGGGCTGTTCACCGTACTCTGAGGTCCTTGGGTTGGGCATCCATAATTCGTCCGCACCGCATTTCTAGACGGTGTAAGCTTCTTTATGCTTTGTTCACTAGAAGACGCTGTGTGGAGAGGACGCTGGGCGGTGAGAGGACATGTCACGATGGAGAAGAAAAGCTGAAGCCAAGCAGTAAGACGGAGGCTAGCGGTCGATCGAGTGGATGGTGTTTTGTAGCAAAGTCACAAGATTTGCGCGTGGAAAGAATGGTAGAAGCCATACGTGGCTTCTTCTGCGACCACGTAAGGACTCTTTACATTCTGGCAGGTACAATGAAGGCAGCTTGGAAGGTACGCGAGATACCTGTGATACTGACATCTGTGTGTTTATTATGGCACATGCCTTGGTAGCAGGTACTAACCTAGATTCTTACCTTGGTACTGTATAGATTCTATAGCAGCACTTCGTATTGAACGAGGCTTGGCCCGTGATTTCACGTGTTGCTATTGTTGTTGCTTCATGATGTTTCCACCTCGGGTAGAGTTCGACTGGGTACTAGGGCATCTACACCAACGCTCTTCGACCACGTATCCGTCCTCTCTTTTGAGCCTTTGTTCGTACCGCACACGACAATCTCAGCTGATGCTGCAGTTCAGGCACGCACGGGGTACTCCGTATAATCATCTTGCTGGTGGCAATACAGGGACCGTCCGGCGGTCAACCAACTATTAACGATTGTTCCCTTTGCGAACTCCATCTCCTCAGAGCAATGGCACTCCGTATTAGTGGCTTAGCATGAACGCACCACCGAGTAGCGTCGATGCTAGTGGTATTGAGTAATGCCGCCAAGTACTAACCATGGGTTGAGCAGCTTGATGCGACTGGAATCAGGTAGCACCAGGTAACAGAATCTCCGACACCTAGCTATTGTCGGCTCGAAGCCCGTGGGTTTCTGCCACGCATTCATCAGCCATGTCGGTGTGCAATAGTCCCGCTGCATGCTTGATAGGCTGGTAGCGGCTTCATGTATACAGAGCGAGCCATTTTAATAGACGAGACACTGCGGAGTACTGACCAAGTAGGCAGTATGAATACACGGCATACGATGTTAAATTAGGTCATACCTGTAATGCGTGTGGCTGGAGCCCTGGCACCTACAGTGGTGTATCCTGGAACAGGTCGGTGTTTGTTCTCCGAACGACCCACGCTGCCTGCTTCGAACTGACGTGCCACTGTCAACGAGCACTAACCTTTCCAGGTGAGTGAACATGTCTTGTTTGGAATACGCTCGCTGATTAGTATGCAGATAAGATTCCTCGCCACCCGGCATACTGTGCTAGTCAGACCTCGAGAACGCGTCAGTACTTACTAAACCGGTGCTAAACGCGGCGAGGTGAAAGTATAATCGCCCGGGAGAGCTTAAACAGGACGAGGAAATTCCGATCTCCGGAGAGGCGGAATAACACTTGGAAAGCCTGCCGGCCATGCGCCATGGTTGGCCAAACGGCCGGACTTCAACTAAAGAGATACGTCGCAACACTGGTCCAAAGGTGCATGACCGGGGGGCTTCGTCTTCCTAGAAAGAAGGCGCTCTAGTCTGATAATAGGCACGGAGCTTGGCTTGAGCTGAGATGAGTCTCACTACGACCTACTAGGTAATTCATCAACGTTGACCTGCATTGCTGCTTTAGTCCTGACCGAGCAGGGCCCTGCAGCCCGTACTCCCTGCGCGTCCGAGTCGGCATCAAGCCCCCACGTACTCCGTACAAGGCGTTACTTGTTCATACGTGCTTGGCAACCTCAGCGTACTGTGTACGGAGCACAGGCTGCCCGTATCCAAAGGAAGCCCAGGGCATTGCTGAAGAAGAACCCACCGGGAGAGCATGGCAAGGGCCTACAACGAAGCACCAAGGTGGTCGGCTCGCATGCTCGTACTCCGTACATGTATAGTAGACGGGGCGTTTGCGGTAGCATTCGCCTAGGAACTAATACAGCATCACCACCTATTCCCCTGCACTCACCGGGTTCCGGCGGGCATCTCTGCGGCCAAACAGACGCACCTTATTTATTACTTGCACTTGCGGGTGGATGCCACGGTCGAGGCGATGCTGCCGCAGAAGTTCTTGGAATGCAGCGGTCTCTGTACTCCGTACTGGTCGAGTACATCTGAGGTATCACATCAAGCCGCACCTCGTCCACCTGGGAACTATTCCCGCAATGGGAACGATGGATGAAGCCGTCCAATTAACCGTTAGCGCCAACCCCTGTTCCTGTGGCACCGTGGTTACTGACACACTGTACCGTGATCAGTGCTCCGGACTTGCAGGGGAAGAGGCCAACCAGGATGCTCCGGCGTGCTAAGCCTGTGGATGAGGTGTGGATGGGGAGCCATGACCATCGTGGTGATCATGCCGTCAACCATTTGGCCCTGTCTCGATCCTCTCTGCCCTCGGTTCTTCTTATTTCCCTTTCCCTCTGTCTTGCCGTCTCTTCCCTCTCTTCTCCAGCTCAGATTGTACAAGAAGCTCCAGCTGTCTGCAAGACCGGCCAGAGACGTTGACTGCCTTGTTGGTGCCCAGAAATCCCAATTCGTAGCGTGTGATTTATGCTCCTGCGACATACCTACTACCTCAAGCCACATTCTGTCTATCTTAGCCGTGCATGCACCACGCCGTTTGAGCGACCAAGAACCGACCAACCAACCGACTTACACCCTTCGTGTCTCTTCCACCGAGTGCCTGCAGCCGCCATTCGCTGCGTTTGCAGACCACCAAGCCATCAATCAAGAGCCGCCCGACAACAATAACATATACAAGCCGCACCGCTCTTCTTTCGGACGAGCTACATATCGATTTGGGTAAGCCTCTCGTGACGACCGGAGTTGAGCTGCTGGCCCCACGACTCGCGCGTTCCATATCATCCAGATTCATAAATACTTTGGTTTGGAACCCCCCCAGCAAAGCGAGGTGTGACATGCTTTGACCCTCTTGTGGTTTTACACACGTCTCCCGAGTCTCAGCGTCGCCGTCTCCCACCCAAAGCTCCAGCAGTCTCGGCAGAATCCTGTCTGATCCATCCATTGTGTCTACAGGTTCTATTCCGCTTTGTTCCCGTCTCGTTCTCTAGCCGGTGTCCTCCTACCTGCTGCTTTTTTTTTTATTTTTATTTTTATTTTTATTTTTTTTTATTTTTTTTTATTTTTGTGAGTGCTGGCACTTTCTTTTCGGCTTGCATCGCCGACTTTGCGCCGTCAGCGGTTCGCTATCATACCAGGTACAGCCGGTTGACCTTTGCACGCCTACAGCACACCCGCACTTATAGCGTAGGCTCAACAGTACTGCCTACTTGGTACGGTGTACCTTGCGTGTACTCAGCACTCACGCTCTCTGGGAAGGAAAGAAGTCGTGGCACGTCTTTCCACCGTCACCGTGCAGGCAGGCTGACCCAGCCCGAACCGTACCGGCAAAATAGGCCCAGCTCGACCGGGGGTTCTATTTCGGGAAACTCTCGCCTTTGAGTTTTGAGTTTGAGCTTTACGTGACGTGCATTGTTGTTGTTGGTGTTTCTGATTTGAACCTGTTTTCGCCACCCGCCATCCCCAGCACTGCACAGAAGCGCAGCGTGCAGCGTTGCCGATTGCCTACCCTCGGTCCCTGTCTCGACGCTGTAACCTGGTAGGATGCAGAGCGCCCTCAGGTGGTTCCAGGGCCCCGACAAGGCCCCCGAGCCAGGCTCCACGGCCGCGCTCGCTCAGGCCAGCACCAGCTCCAGCACCGGCACCAGCACCAGCGCTAGCCCCAATGCCCTCGCCCGGCCAGCCCACACCCGCGCCACTGCAAACAGCGCCAGCGCCAGCGTCAGTCCCAGTGCCAGTACCAGCGCCAGTGCCGGGGCCGCCAGCGAACTCGCCTTGGCTGCCTGTGCCGCCTCGTCCGCCCTCGCCGAGTCGCCAACTTCGCTCAACTCGTCGTCGTCGCTGACACAATCACCTTCGCCCCAACCGGCAACCCCCCCCGACCACTTCTTCCACGACGCATCCGCATCTGCGTCTGCATCATCCGCTTTTGCGACCGCGACTGCATCGTCGTCATCCGCTGCTCCGACCCTGTCCAGACACGGCTCCAGCTTCTCGTCCGTCCCCGCTCTGCGCGCTGACCAAGACGCCGCAGCGCCATCGCCCTCGTCGTCGTCGACATCTTCGTATTCCTGGACATCAGCCCTTCGCCAGACCAAGCAGAGCCAGCCGCCGCCCGAGAAGCTCTTTGCCTACCCCCGCCTCGACACCAGCATCGACGTTGACATCGACCTGAGCGATTGCGACGACAACGCCGACATGACTACTGGCCCAGGCCTCGACGCTGCCATGGGCCGCCCGCGGCAGGACTCGTTTGTCAGCGCCGGCCCCAAGCCCATCTCTATGAACATCCAGAACCGCGACAATGTGAACAGGAACCGTCGCGAGAGCCTTGCCGGCAGCTTGATGGGCGGCATGAGCTGGGGCGGCATGTCCTTTGGCAGCTTCGTCAGAGACGAGTAAGTGTGCTGCGGCCTCACTTTTTTTTTTTGGTCCTTGCATCCTACCTTGCACTTTTTATCCTTATCTGCATATGCTATCCTGTGGGCGCTACACTAATCTTTTGCCCCATCCGCGCCGTCATCATCACCATCGCTGTCTCTCGTACTGCTTCAACGCCGAGGAATCTCTCGTCTCAGCAATCACAATGAGCAGACGAGAGACATTTTGGACCCTTGGACCCCGCGTGCAACCCTTTTCCCCCTTCCCCTCATGTTCGCCTCGAACCCCCCCGCCACCCTAGAGTGCATCATGGCCGCCATCAGCGTCTTTACAGTTTCGTCAACTCTTTTCTTCCTCTTTTTCGTTGCGGTCGCTAACGAATATTCCGCTGCAGCATTATGATGCAGGGAACCTCTCCGTTCACGGGCGGCGCTCACCAGTCTCCGTCGTTTCACTCGTCGTCCTACCTCCCCAAGCTCGAGGCTAGCTTCATGCGAGACTTCACATGTTGTGGCAAGATTCTGCCCAACTTGCATGACTTGCTTCAACACTACGAGGAAGCGCACACGCAGGCGAGCCCCAGCGCCGCGAGGAACAGCGCCTTCAACCAATTCAGTCAGCTGGGGATCCAAGGTTCCCCCAAGATGCCAAACTCGAGAACGACCCCGGCCCCGGGCCAAGGCTCACAACAGCTGGGTCAGCAGCACCGCCAGATGGGTGGCCCTGGACTCCAGCTGGGCGGGCCTCAGCGAGTCGGCCCCTCCATGTTGCAGATGTCCACCTCCATGAGCAATAACTTGAGCGACGAGATGGATGCGGTTGCCGACATGGAGATGGACGATGCCATCGGCACCATGGACATGGATGACAGCCAAAAGATGCACCAGACTCGGCAGCTATTTGGCCAACAGCAGCGACCGCAGCTCAACATGAACACCTCTGGCATCACCCAGGGTCTGCGGACGTCACAACCGCCCACTCCTGCAGCGGCCAGCTTTGGATTCCAGAACAACCCCACCGTTTCCTCTGTCAACACTCCCACTCTCACCACACAGCAGCAGATGCCGCAGCAGCAGTCTCAGCAGACGAGCATGAGCGACATGGACGAGGATCTTCCCGGCATGCCCATGGGTGGCGATGCTACTGATCTCGGCGATATGACGTTTGGAAACGGCAACAATAACGCCAGCAATGACTCAAACTTCTGCATCAATGACCCCGGCAAGCACCTATTTAGCCCCAATGGTGCATTCCCGCAGGGTAACCGGTCTATACAAGCACAGCTCGCGCAGCTTGGCTTGACCAGCGGCCAATTTGCAGATCCCGAGGCCAACAAGGCTTTGCTTGCCCGATTGCAGAGCATGATGATGCCAGAGGAACACAAGCCATTCAAGTGCCCCGTGATCGGCTGCGAAAAGGCGTACAAGAACCAAAATGGGCTCAAGTAGGCTACACCCAGTTTATTGTGCTTCCAGCAACGCGGCGTTTTTAACTAACTACATCAACTAGGTACCACAAGGCTCACGGCCACCAGACTCAGCAGCTGCACGAGAACGGCGACGGAACATTCTCCATTGTCAATCCAGAGACCAGTGCTCCTTATCCGGGAACCCTGGGAATGGAAAAGGAGAAGCCCTTCAACTGCGAGACATGTGGCAAGCGCTACAAGAATCTTAACGGTTTGAAATACGTGAGTTCAGATGGCTACACTCTAGTACTCTTTCGGACGCTGACTGCTGTGGTAGCATAAATCCCACTCCCTTCCCTGCAACCCTGAATTTAAGCTTCAAGCATTAGCCGCTGGCCTCAATTTACCAGGCATTGGAGAGGACGTGATGCTTCAGTGAGTTGATACAACATGCATCGGCTAAGCTCCTCTGAACGGCATGGATCGGTTCGAGTTGCGACGGATATACATCATCCCCTAGCCCTTACGCGATCCCGGCTTCCAAAGTGTTTTGTTGATCCGTGTGGGGCTAGTCGTCTGGCCGTCATCGACTCGCCGTGCCGACTCCGTGCTATTCCGCTTGTTCTCTATGCTCAGTCATATGTACATGGACTCTTCTTATGCCTTGAAATTTTATGGCACATGGCGACGGCGTTTACCCCGGGCTGGTTCCCTAAGAAGCATGGATGCAGGGTTGGCATTTTCTAGATTATCGCCCCCCTATTCGAGGTTCCCCATTGATGGCGCGCTCACCACCCCCACCATGCACATCACCGAGCAGATCATTCCTGTCATCAGACCGTCACTATTACTATTAGTGATGGTACATGCCGCCGCGGCCAAATTGCCAGAACCGGAAGGACCTATTTCCATTCCCCGAGTGGCGCTGGAACTCCTTCTCTCCTCAATTTGTTCATGATTGTTTTTTTTTCTATTCCAGTGCGTTTTCTATAGACAGCCGCCTGGTGCAGCGAACAGATCCTTTTGCTTCTGGCAAAAAGAATTTGGCCGAAGAGACGATATGTAGGACATTTACGTTTCAATATGAAATGGCGGGACGAAAAGGACCAAACAAAGAAAAAAAAAGGGAAAAAAGGGAAACCCAATTTCTGAAAGATGCGTTATGAATGTGTATGATGAGGAGGTTTTATTGTCCTTTATGCTATGTCTTTTGGAGAATCGGTACTGCATTGGACGCAAATTGGGTTTCTGATACGTTGCTTTTACTCGACCCGGTTGATTTTACACGTTTTCTTTTCTTACTATTACCCTTTTACGTCTTTACACGGTTGGATTGCTTTGCTTTTATTTCTTTCACGCTGCTCTCCTCACTCTTCGCTCTGCCACAGAAGGGGAGTTGGGGATGGCAATCTGGCGTGGGTTCCTTGGGCAAGGTTTTTGGAGAAAGTCTTGGGTGGTGGAACAAAACAAAAAAGGGAATGGAGATACATAAAAAGTTGCGCTGTTTTTATTCTTTTTTTCTTAAACAGGTATGGTCATAGAGAGAATTCAAAGGGAAAAAGGGAGCTATTTGCTTTTTTTTAACAAAAAAGTGTGTGAGAAAACAAAACACTACGAAAATGTCGCTAGGCATTTGGGGAAACATATAGAACGAATGCGAATTCTTTTCTTGTCTACTCATTGTATTTTTCTTGTACCTGTCAAAAGTATCCTGATGTGGCACATGTCGTGTTAGAGATGAGGCTGAAGATTGTCCCTGCTGAACGAGGGCCTATCCTTGCCATATTTAGACAAAGGAACAAAGGTTCCTTTGTTTCATATACACGCGACCTCGCTTCCATGCAAGTAAGTCCTATTAGAGCCGCATAAGACGGACCTTCTATCCTCGCGAGTCAAGGATAGTCAGAAGGGGCGTATTGTAGGGTGGGAAGGAAAATAAAAATAGAGTATATCATGGTCTATAGACATCGATCGAATAGCTGGCTACCTAGTACGCCTCACAACTTCTTTATAAGCATACAATCAAGACAAGCAACCAACTCCCTGAAATGCTCACTAGCTTAAAGAAAGGAAAGGAAATGCCCCCAAAAATGAGAAATCAAACGAACAAAGCCACGTGGCAGAAAAGCCCTCATATCCTCATGCGTAATCTCTAAAAGAGCAACCAGGCAAGGCTGATATCTTCCTCAAAACCCCCGCCTCCTTCTTAAAGGCTCAGGGTGATCATGACCTGAAAAAGGGTAATCCGAAGGCATAGGCGCGCTGCGCGACAGATATCCTTTGGATCAGCGTACCATTCTACGATATCTCCACGTCCTCGTCGTCGTCATCGACCTCAGATTCGACGATCTGCATCTGGCTGCTGCTGATGCTTTCTTTGCGGGTGCCATGACCCGTGCCATCACTATACCGGCCCGATACGCTCCCCCACTCGAGCTCATCGCCCGCTACAACTCGGCCCTCCATGTCGATCTCCTGCGATAGTTCCACCAGGGCGCTGCGGGGGAGGCGCAGGAAGCCTTGAGTACGGACAATGCGGCCCCAATGCGTCATGCAGAACGTTGCCGCTCTCTTGCGAAGCCATTCTTCGCTGGCCAGTCCCGAGCAGTACCAGATGACGCAAGCATGCTCAACGTCGAGCTCCTTGGCCAGGCGGTTTACGCACAGCAGGCGAAGGTGCGGAATGTTATAAATATTGGACATGACCAAGAGTCCAGCCACGTCCGAAAGGTCCGTAGTAGCGTCACTGTCGGCCTCTGTCGTGCCATGGATGTTGTCGGTATAGAGGTAGAGTAGGAACGCCTTGACAACCGAGTATGGCTCGGGGATGTGCATCTTTTTTGTGTGAAATTCTGCCATCTGCGCATTATACAGTCGCGCAAAGTGCGGCCACCGCGCCTGCAAGATGAGCTTATGGACGTGAATAGGCATGGATGTAGGAGTATCCGCAGAAAGCCAACTCTGGTCTTTGTTTGCATCGTCGGCTCGAATAAGCCCAGAGCTCAGTGTGTCATCGCTCTCAGAATCGTCGGCGAGAGCCGTGATGACGAAGTCTGTACCACTTCCAGACTCGGGAGGCTGGTTGAACAATTTGGCAAGATCTGCACCAAGCCCTTTGGATGGTTGATCGGAGAGCCTAGTGGTGAAAGATGGCCTTGATTGGGCCAAGTTCTCCGGTGCTAGATTGTTCCCTAGGAAGCCATATCGCCGAAGGTCGACTTCCATAATGTCACTGCAATTTTGATTCACGTCAGTAAACATGAACCGAGTATCCATGTCCTGGCTCTCTTATCTTACCTGAGGTACTCTTCATATCCGTTCGGGCCTAGATCAGTAGCAGCGGGGTCAACCGGGCAGCCCAGAAGCCACGCCTTGGTGCCGTCTTCGTTCATCGTGCAGTAGTGCCATCTGTATCCCGTTTTGAATATTTCACGCCCGTCAGCAAGTTTCTGCCATCGCAGAGTACTGAGATCTAAAGCCGATAAAGAGCATTCTCTTTGGGTAATGGTTGCAGCAGGGGTTACAAAATCGAGCAACGTTCCGGAGGAGTAGGCGTGGAAATGGATACCTGATCCCTGGGATGGGACAGTTGGTCCAGAAACAAACTTGAGCGCAGATATAGTTCCTGGGGCCATTGGCGCATAGGACTTTACTTGGAATGATGGGGGGTTTACTTGAGCAGTCCTAGAATTCGCAGCATACCCGGAAGCGCCAACAACCGGATTTGATGCCATGGTATAAGGTGGCCTAGGAGAACTGCTAGTTCTGTGCGCCGCGGAATGGCGATCCAAGACGCCGAAATGGGGTCGCGAGTCGAATTCCGGGCTTCCCTTTAGGTCAAGCCACCATAAATCACTAATCTTGTCCATGTCCTCGCTAAGGCCACCAAAGACCCAAACGCGGTCACCCCAGATATAGGCAGAGTGATCAAAACGGCCGACAAAACGCCATGCCTTGGACCATGTAAACGTCTTGAGGTCGAGATAGCAGATGTCATCCAACACATAGTTGTTCTGACCGGTGATACCACCAATAATGAACAGTTTATCTTCGTGCAGCACCGCAGCGTGCCTTGCCCGGCCTTTTGGTATCGGACCAGACACCAGAGGCTGTGTCCAATGTGCTGTTTTCAAGTCGAATACAATCAGATCGGATAGGTAGGTTCGATGTTCGTTCTCGCCACCAAATACCAGTAACTTGTCGCCTTTATACAACGTCGCCGTGTGGCCTATGAGATAGCTAATTAGTGTCTGCCTTGTTTGGATCTCAAACGACTCATCAAGTCATACGTACCCATGCGCACCCCAGGGATATCGCCATAGTTATCCACTAAGCTCCATTGATGGCTTGCCAGATCCAATCTCAGCACATGGTTGTACACTTCGTCTGTGTACTGGTCGAAGCCGCCAAAGGCATAGATCTGATTGTTTCCACAATATGTCACAGATGCATTGACAAGACACGCAGGTCTCTGGCCAAGTGTGCGGGTGACTTTCGGACGGTAGCCATCAGCCAAAGGACGTGCCTTGAGAGGAGAGTTCGGCATGATGTACGTATTATTGGAGGAGGAGGCTGAGGCAGGCGTCTGAATGGCGTCCAAAGTGGTTTGGCTGATAACACTGGTCTGCGGCGTCCCACCAGCATGGGTTGTCAGACCTTGGCCAAAGATGCTGACAGAGGAAGATGGCGCTGGGCCGGGGGTCGATGGTTGTGCCATGATCAGACTCCGTCACGACCACTCAAAGACCATCTCAGGCGCTGCGGCCAGACGCAAATCGATCGTGACTGATGAGGAAGAAACGAACCAAAAAGCAGAAAACGAGTGATGCGATGATGGCTGTCCCTCAAACACACGCCAACTTGCACGGGTCCTCGTGGTGGATTCAATGATGTTGTAGGTTAAGCGTTTGGCCGGCGCATGTGAGATGAGGGTCGCAAATTTGCGGAGCAGCGAAACAATGTCTCGTTCGTCAACTTCCACACCGACTAGGTACGTACCTTCAATTTTTTTCTTCCCTAGCCGCGCCGCACCTTTCCCAGTATGGTTAGCAGATGAGTGGTTACTCAGTGCAGGGGTCGGATCATCGGAGGCTTTTTAAATCCGCGCTATCATTGCCCGTTGCCTGGACAGAGTGTCTGGTGGGGCTTAAAGTAAATAAAAGGAAACCATAAGGTTCACCATCCTGGGAACCTTCCTCCCTCTCATGGTTGGTAAATACAGTTTGCAATCGTCTCCTTCCTTACTTATTGTTGGTCTTTCTGAGAAAGACTTACACCCTAACTTGCTCTAATACCCTCTACCACAGCCGTAAGAGTTGTTGTTCAAAAGTTCACCACATCTTACCGCTATTTGCTTGATCCCGACAATACCGACTTATACATCCTAACGAACATCAGACCATATCGCTGATTAAGAGAATAATCAATTACGAACACCTATTGCCAGAAAAAATTGCTATTCGAAGGAATATTCTTTGCTACTGGGCGCTATTTCCCTGGCGAGGAGGCGCGTGCTTTGTCGCTACCAGTTCATTACACATTTGATACATATCAGACATAGGCGGCCATCATGGCTACTGTAGTAGTATCAACTCCGGTCAACAAAGGGCTCATTCCTGCACGCAATGCCGGCGCAAGAGTTCCTCTGACCCCTTCACCACGCAACTCCATCAACCTGAACTCCTCACCGTTCACACCTGAGAAGTACTCTGGCAAAGATGCCAAGGGAGCTTCCAAACCCACCTACAGCGGAAACCTGATGGCTCACTATGGTCGATCGTCATCATCCTCCACTGCCCCTCAGCGAGATTCCCAGCGAGATGTTCAACGAGAA
The DNA here is from genome assembly GCA_025919625.1 of Trichoderma arundinaceum. Taxonomy (NCBI): domain Eukaryota; kingdom Fungi; phylum Ascomycota; class Sordariomycetes; order Hypocreales; family Hypocreaceae; genus Trichoderma; species Trichoderma arundinaceum. The sequence continues at coordinate 1,485,138 of JAMQTF010000002.1, forward strand.
TCTCATCGGGACTCACCCAAGTTCAACATTGCTCGTGTGGTCCACTCGCCCCAGAAGGCTCTTGCGCTCGGAGTGTCTGACTACGCTCTTACTGGCACCGGCCTTGCCAAGAGTCCCTCAGGCTCAAAGAACAAGAAGGGCTCGCTTCGAAAAAAGACGAGCAAAACGACAGTAAATTATGGCGGTGACCGCTTCATCCCCAACCGTTCTGCCAGCTCCGCAATCGCCAACACTGGCTCAAGCAAGCTTAGCCTTCCCGAGAGGAAGAAGCGGTCTAAAGCAAGCAGCTCGGAAAGGCCGTCAGCGCCAGCCTCTGCTGAGGATGATGCTGCTTCAGCCTTGGAGGGCTTGAGTATCATTGACGATGTGGACGACAGTTACTCTCGGCCCTCCCCTAACACTGTTGCCTATCAAGACTCGCTCGCCAATGCTTGTGGCGTAAGCCTAAAGACACGCATCCTTGAATTCAAACCTGCTGCCCCGGAGTCATCCAAGCCAATTGATCTACGCCAGCAATACAACAGACCGTTGAGGCATGCGGGTACTGGCTCCGCCCAGGCTCGTCGACGCATCGCTACCGCTCCTGAGCGTGTTTTGGATGCGCCTGGTTTGATTGATGACTATTATCTTAACCTGTTGGATTGGAGCTCTGGTAACCAGGTTGCCATCGGTCTGGAGCGCAGCGTCTACGTTTGGTCTGCAGACGAGGGCAGTGTTAGCTGCCTACTGGAGGCTACTCCTGACACGTACGTTAGCAGCGTCAAGTGGTCCGAGGACGGAGCCTACGTCGGCGTTGGTCTCGGCACTGGCGAGGTTCAGATCTGGGATGTAGCCGAAGGTCAAAAGATTCGAAGCATGTTTGGGCATGATACACGCGTCAGCGTCATGGGCTGGAGCAAGCACCTGCTTTCTACTGGTGCCCGAAGTGGACTTGTCTTCAACCATGACGTCCGAATTGCCGAGCACAAGGTTGCCGAACTGGTTTCACATACCTCTGAGGTATGCGGCCTAGAATGGCGGTCTGACGGCGCACAGCTTGCCACTGGCGGCAACGACAACTTGGTCTCTATTTGGGATGCTCGCTCTCTGTCTGTGCCCAAGTTTACCAAGACCAACCACAAGGCAGCCGTCAAGGCGCTCGCATGGTGCCCCTGGAATGCCAACCTGCTCGCTACCGGCGGCGGTTCCTACGACCGTCATATTCACTTCTGGAATTCCACCACGGGTGCGCGCGTCAACAGTATCGATACCGGCTCCCAAGTCACTTCTCTGCGTTGGAGCCCTCACTACCGCGAGATTGTCAGCTCGAGCGGCTTCCCAGACAACTCTCTGAGTGTCTGGAGCTACCCTACCCTGGTCCGCAACGTCGAGATTCCTGCTCATGAAAGCCGTGTCCTTCACAGCTGCCTCAGCCCTGATGGCCAGATGTTGGCTACCGCTGCCGCCGACGAGAGCTTGAAGTTCTGGAAGATCTTTGAGAAGAAGGCCGGGTCTGGCGCCGGTGCTGCTGGTTCAGGCTCCTCTGGCAAAGCTGACATGGTCAAGCAGATGACAATTCGATAGACGGCGGTTCCCTGGCGGTTCCTGCTCAGTAACCTCAAGGTAGGTAAGCAAGCCTTTTCAATGGCATCTCTCTCTCTCTTAGCGGAGCGTCTGCTTTAGAAATGGCGTTGGGGGAAATATTGTCTGCTATTCTTTCTGCACGTGGTACGAAAGTGCTTCTCCACGGATGAACAACGAGAATGGGTCGGATCTGAACACGAGCTATGATGGGATGTCTAAGACAATGGGCACGTCACAAAGAAAAATGAAAGAGGAAAAAAAAAGAATAAAAATTCATGTAACTACTTGCTACATAATTTGTGGTTTTCACGATATCGATTTCAACAAGAAGGCGTTTGAAAGGGGGGCCTAGCTATAACTTGATTTGATGTCTTTACAGGCCGCATCTGCGGAAGGGATCTTGAAGGGACAATGCTTTAATTCTCAATGAAAACTTTGTTAGAATAGGATACGGACTATGGAGTACTCAGCAACCTTGCGTGTGATCTATAAGTAAGAGTGAGTCATCCGTTGCTCAACCGAAAAAGAAAAGAAAACAAGCCATGTCGTGATCCTTATCAACAATCGTGCCTACGCAACTCACTTTGCTGCGCGGACTAAGCATGTTGATGCACGAAGGTTTATAAGCAGTAGCCAGAGTTCGATTTAAGGTTATCGGCGTTAAGGTGATGGGCAGCTGTTGCAGCCTTCCGATTTTCCCTCTATTTTCAACGTTCCACGCCCTGGTGCTAAGGTTCAGCGCTGTCGCCCGCTAGCTGCAGGTGGCAGAGTTCCGCTGTTGCTGAGCAGCTGGCGATGACTAAGCCGAAGAGTCCTCTAGAAGTGGAAATCTACCCAGCACTGCCAACTCTAACCATTGCATACCTTTGCAGCTGGACGGATTGACGCCACTGCCATCTACGCTGCACGCCCGAGCGCGCATTCAAGATACGAATAACAATTGCTCTGTTTTAGAGAACCGCAACTGTGCTGAACAACAAGCTTTATTCTTCCTTTCCTTTGCTGAAGTGGCGGCTGCAGCGATAGTACCAAGTACCAATCCAGTGCTTGGCTGCCGGAGCGGTTACCCACCGACTTGTGTACGCCTACACACGCCCGCCTAGTGATAGGCTGCGCGCTCTTTCGATCAGCCAAGAAAAAAAATATCCGCGACGTCGAGACAAGAGATCAATAGTAACAATCATATCCTCTCGACCTTCGGCTTCGAGAGTCTACTGCGATCGACCTACAGTACGACTTCTGCCTTGGACCTGCGAGGCTTGAAACGAAGAGTCTCGTTGAAAGACTCCCATTGCGACATCGCCCAAGTGCAAAACCGGTATCAGCCGAGTGACATCGGTGAGCGGCGCTGCCAACATGTCGAACCAGGCTGTGGGAGGCGTCTACCAGACGATCATCGAAGAGGTGATCAACAGCTCGCGAGTCGATTTCGAGGAGAGCGGTGTTGAAGAGGCTGTACTGGAGGAGCTGAGATTGGTAAGTCAACCAAAGTCATCACACTCTGACTTTGCGAATCTCTTTTGTCTCTCATCATCAACTGTCCATTGGACTCCGCCCGCATCATCGCGATCCACCATCGATCCCAGACGACATCCACACCGCCTTGGCGGCATTCCCAAAGAAGAACGACATTGAATTTCGCACGCAAGAGCGAGATGCTCTGCGCGAGACTCCCTGGGAGGGGAAGCAGGAATCTGGTGTGGAGAGGAGTGGCGGGTTGGGTTCGGGGGATCGGGGGGCGATACAGCATTATTTGGGGCCCTTTTTAAGTCCAAAGGCCCCCCTAGCCCCCCAAATTCACTTGCCACCCACCAAATCCAGTGACTCCTCAAGCAGGCAGCAAATAGGCGGCACTGCCTGATTGGGCCACCGACAGCCACCCTCTTGGCTCCTCGCTATCACGTGTAACCCAGCTGTTGCGCCTGTGCCAAGTTCAACATGGCATGGCTCAAGTACATGCACATGGTGTTTGGCAGCTGTTATCACCACGACGGCCTTTCTTCTTCTTTTTCTCATTTTCACTTGTAGCAACACATTGGACATGCTTACTGACTCGTTCTCATCAGGGATGGCAACAGAAGCTTTCTCAGCTCGACGTGGCTCGGTTTCCCTGGGATCCCAAGCCTGAGCCAGCCCCACCAGCTGCATCTGTTCCGCCTCCGAATACAGCCACACCTGTCCAGGCACAGGCTCAGTTCTCTACACCGCTGTCATTGCCGACGGCGAGCCCTCCCAGCGGGCTGCCGCAAAATGGCGTCAAGACGGAGCCTTATGTGAAGACAGAACCAGGCATCAAGCAGGAGCCCGGCGCCCAGCAGCCCGGCATTCCCTATCCGAACTATAATGGGATGGAGAATAAGAACAGCGTCGCTGCCAACAGAGCCGCGCAACAGCTGCAAGCCCAGTATGGAGTGCGAGCAGCAGGCTCCATAAATGCGATACAGGACCGCATGGGGCAGCAGCCTCAGATGCAATCTCAGCAATCGGGATCGGCACCCGTCCTACCGCAGCAGCCGCTTCAACAAGTTCCTCAGCCGTCGGACCAGCATACGCTAGGCAACGCTCAAGTTGACGGTGCTGGAGATGCCTTGATGGAGGATTCTTCAGATGACGAAGAGAGTTTTGAAGGCGTCCTGCTACGGCATGGTGTCAATGGTAATCCGGAGGAGCTCGGAAGGGTTGACATTGATCGCATTCTCCACGACCAGATTGCCGCCAAAGCCAAGAGCATGGAAGGAGGCGGCTTGATGCTGTCCCTCAAAGAGGCCACAAAAGATCAATCCAAGGCTATGGCTGGCAAGAAGCTAAGAAGCAAAGGAAAGGCTCGAGCTGGTGTAGCTGCTTATGATGGTGGAGATGACGATGATGAAATTGACGAAGACGCCATCAACTCAGACTTGGATGACCCTGATGAGGATCGGGATGATGACGAGGTTGACGACGAAGGCCTGGGCCACATCATGCTTTGCATGTACGACAAGGTCCAGCGCGTCAAGAACAAGTGGTGAGTGCAAATCTGCGGGCTATGCCTGACGATGGCATCTGTTTTCATACTGACCCTTTGAGCAGGAAGTGCACGCTCAAGGACGGCGTCCTTACCGTCAACGGCAAAGAGTACGTCTTTAACAAGGCCACTGGAGAGTACGAATGGTAGCCCGGCCCGAAAGGGGAGGAAAATGTACTTTATCAGTGCTTTGCTACGACATCATACATGCGCAACCCACACGAGAAGAGCCCGACTTGGCTTGGTGCTCTGTGCGCAGTGATCTTAGCTGGTCTACTTATACCTCCATGTGCCTGCTTTAATTTGGCTTTTGCTCACCACTTTTCACTATCATCACTAACGAAAAACGAAAAACATTGAAAACAGAAAAAGTCTTGAAATCACGGAGCAGTTGCTGGCTGGACGAGTTTTTCAGAATGGGTCGAGGCAGTTCTTTTTACGCTTGGGATGAGATTTGGTGTTTTCTTTCTTCTTTAATCTCCTACGATCGACGCAACGAGATCGGGAATGGTGCACAGCATGCGCCGCGGATGTGTATGTACATTAAGCAGAAAATAAATTGCTTATGACATAGCACGCTGCAACACGAGAGGGCGAGGCAAGAGGGCCGGGCCCAAAGGTATGAGAGGTGCACGTGCAATGAATAGGGGAGCAAAGAAACAAACTTGTCCTGGTCTGAACCCCCGAGGCATCCATGGTAGTAACTAGTAGTATTCCGTAAGCCAAGCCGTAGCTGAGCCGGCCAAACTTCCGCTTCGGCGTTAACACAGGAGAGTGAGCCGCTCCGTCTTTCTGTCCTGCCAGATTGAGATATTGGGCTCACACCCAAGAGAGCGATAGACCTCTCAGACCTGCGTTGGCCTCAGGCGGCCGTACATGCTAAGCAAAAGGGCAGGAAATTACTGGGCTGCGGCAAAAGGCCAAATTGAGGCATTTACCAAGACAAGGGGATGATGCCGGAAAGCGTCTAGTCCAGGCGTATGACGGCACATTCGAAAGAAGTAGCTTCGAGTAGACGATCGCTTGCCGCGGATCCGCTTCCGCGCGTTTGCGTGGCGTTGCGAGCGAGGAATTATTCGCCGTCACCTTCGCCGATGCCCGAGCCGATGTTGGTCGCAGTGTCTACCGTACGGGAGGATGGAGAGAGCGATGACAGGAGGCGGCCCCGCTTCCTGGTTACGAGCTATCGGACTTCAAAACTGGAAATGCTGAACCTTTGGGCCCAAGGCCCCGGATACGACGTGAACCTATTCGGTGAGAACAATGGAGGAGTGCACCATTCCTATTGTGACAGACGGAGGAGCGCGGGGGGAAGGGTAGGTTGTGAGACCATCTTAAACAGCTCGCTTATCCCAGATTTTAGGGACCCCTCCCCCCTTTCAAGTACAAGGAGGAATGCAAGTGCTTCGGCGCAAAAAGAGCATTTGTAAAAGAAATACGTCGTTGAGAGATGGTTGCCAGTTAATTTTTCCAGCTGTTGCATTTTTCCTTTGGAGAGTATTCCAAGGTCTAATCAGGCGGCCAAGGCGTGAATGAACTCTGTACGGATCATGTCGACTTACGAGCCGGCCTTGTACGCAAGAGGCATTCCGATGGCATTTACCGCAATTTCGCACCCCTAGTTACTCGACCCGACAGTCTGGTTCACCGAGAGGCGCTAATCATTAGTGGGACGCCGTGCAGATGTCTAGAACGACAGGGGAAAGTAGGACATCGGGGGCGTCGGGTGTTTTGATTCGAGGAAGACAAAAGGGAGTTGCCAGGTGGAACTGGATACTGCTAGCCTCCTCTCTTCCTTGTTAAGCCGCCATGGTTGAATCTGGGCGTATCGCTCATAACAGGGCGCCGAATCGTCGAAGCAAATGTGATCTACGTTCCACTAGCGTGTAAGCGGCAGAACGGGCCAGGACTACTCCGTACACATGGGATGAGAGAGCAGGGTGGCAATGATCCGAGCAGAGCCCAAGGCTCGATTGGAGGCCAGTAGTGATGAGGGATGTGCGTTGACCTCAATGCCTCCGTTTCATGGATAGTTTTAGCCCACGGTTCGGAATCACGTGTAACTATGCAATTCCAGTCGTCGCCCGCAAAGGACAACGGGGATGTCCCGAGCCACCGAAGCCCCCTGTTGGAGGTTGGCCCTTACTATCCACTTGCTTTCCTCCTCGTTAAGAAATGGATGGCTCGATTCCCAATTAGCAGATAATTACGCCATGTCCGTTGCTCGCGTACCTGCAAACACACAAAGATGGGTCACTGAGCCTCTGGCCTGGGGAATTAGTTAAGGCTAAGACAAGCGTTTACATACCGCCAATGGATCGTTCATCAGATGCACCGTTGCGGTAATACGGGCTGTGGAGCAGCTGTAGGCGTGACGCAAAACCTCTCACAGCTCTCTTAAGTGGGAATGGCTCCGAGGAGCTAGCACTGCAAGAGGGAGTGGAGGAGGTATCCTTGTTGACTCGCACCCACTTCTAGTATTTCGCCGTCGCAACGGACGTCACCCTAATCTTGTTCTGCCTGGCAATGGCACTACCGACTGCACCGTAACCAGGTCGCCGGTAGGCTACCTGTGTGCTTAGCATCGGCGGGCTACTCATAGGTATATCAATGCTGGCCTCTTGCTCCCCCATCATGTTTGCACGGCCACCCATACCTGGAGGCCTGAGGTTCTTCGCAGCTGTTTCGCCTCCTGCTGTAATAATCAGCCGCACTAAGAGGGCCTTGTACGAAGTTGATTCTGCATGATCTAGTGTGGCTGATGAAACAGATGTCGACAGGGTTCAGGGATGCTTAATTGGCACCACTCTTCTGATCAGAGGTATAGGCGAAGCCGCAGTTTTGTAAGAAGAACAATCCGTACAGAGCAGTGAGATGGTTCCGAAGAGCATCTCAATCACTGGATAGGGATAACCGGTGTTGGTTCATACTGCAGCTGGCAGCCTGAGCATCTGATTGCGTGACAATTGGCGAAGCATCAAAATATGCCGTTGTAGCGCTCTTCACGGCTGAAAGGACACAAGGAAAAACGAAGGAAGGAAGGGGAGGAAAAAAAAAGTGACATGTAATGGGCGGACACGACTCTGAGGTGAGAAGACAAAACAAATGAAAGTCGAGAGAGAGTCTTTCGATTCGGCGATTCGCTCTTTGAGATGGTGTGTTGTTGGTTCTTCATGTTTATGCGTTTGGCTAAAAGATGCTAGCTCCACCAGCCTATGGAGCGTCCTGTATGTCCAGTGGCCCCTCCTCCGTGCGATACGACGTTATGAGTTGCCAAAGAGATTCAAGTCGGTAAGGACTCGCAAGTGGCTACCTTTTAGAGCTCTCTTCCCAAAACAGCCTTTTAACCTCGCGTTAATACTGCCGCGGAAGAGCGAGGCCAGGAATCATCATCACATGGAGCGGGGAGTCATGCGACTGACCGATGCAAAGTCAGGGTAGTTGTGGGCGGTTGTGGGCCTCTTGCCGACGCCGCCCACGGTGTCTCGAATAGACTTACATCATTGCTGAAGCTAGAGGAGACCCTCGCTGAGATACTGCTGGGATTGCGGGCGGAATATGTAAGGTAGCCCCTCATGAGATTTCTCGAGCCTCCTATGGCTGGTTGAAGTTGCGGTAATGATGCTCTCTATGCTGGGCGTAGTTACATCGTATCTATCGGTGAGCCCCGCCGGCACCACTTGCGCAGCGACCCAACCGTGAGAAGAGGAGGATAGACGTCACATGTAGGCATGACTACCGTGGTGTTGTTGGTCCCGGGATATCGAGGCCATGTCGTGAGACGGCACCTGGTGTCGTTAGCAAAAGCTCAAACACTATTGCGAAGTCTTCTGGGCAGATCCAAATATTGGTCTGCAGCCACATCTCGAACGTCTCTCTCAAACTAGATGGCAGATTGTAAAAGGCGCCGCAGTAGACCAGCTGCATGTGCGCAAATGGATTGAGGCGCAGGGTCGTGGACCGTAGCATATGGCGCGGCCTCTTGTGTATTGGCGCTAATGGTATTGGTATGAGCCCGGAGGTGAAGACGAAGAAGAGGGAGAAGAAGCAGAATTGAATATGGGCGGATGCAAAGGCGTGAGGCCAGGAAAGAAGTCGAGAGAAGGCATTGACGGCAGTTGAAGTATATCTGAGGCTGCAACACCTTCCCTCCTTCGCAGGTGGTACATGTGCCCTAACCACGAGGCACTAGTAGGCACCACTTGATTCCTGTGCTTGATACCTCCTACAGTACTACTAGAGACTACTGGACGCCTGTAAATACTGCTTGACGACTTCTTTCAGGCATCACCTAAGTCGTCATGGTAACTGTAAATGGGACGCCTGTTTGTGGTGTTGAACTCAGTATAGTGTTTTCGGATATATAGCGGTTCACTAGTACTCGGTAGGTAGACCAGTACCTGGGCAATATATATAAGAGCTCGTCAACGAGAATACCCCAAACGACATTCATCCTCTAGCCTTGGTGCTCTGAACTGGTCTTCTCTAAAGCAAACGCACTCGGAATCTCCAGCCAAGACGGCCTTGGACGAAGAACCGAGCGCTATACTAGGTAATACGGGGACGGAGCAGGACAGCTCAGGCCATCTGCTTCTTCTTGCAGGTAGATGGGAGGGTAGCATCTACTACCTTGGGCAAATGCTACCCAGTTGTAGCCTAGCATCCTGCTAGTATAAGTCTCTGGATACCATCACTAGACGAGTCCTCTAGCCTGCTGCGAAGTGGTCATGGCATACATGCGTATTACCTGCATCTTGCGGTGTGAATATTCCGTTATGATCCTTTCCAACACTACCAATGCCCGGGGGTGCCCGTGTACTCCCTACACCATACTCTGGCAATACGACTCTGCCTGCTGTGGGCAAGTCTTGCGATGCGCAAGGTCACAGCCGTGGATATAATTTAGATCGCTGCTATGGAGTACGAATACTGGCATAAACTCTGGGCCTTGTACTCGGCAGACGCGAAGTCTTAGTCGATGAAGAAACTTGTATATGCTCGATACGAAGTACATGGATCGCGATACCACTTGTCTCTTGGAGTGGCGCCGACAAAGAGACCATTGGCGCTGGCGCTAGATGGAGCAGACACCATGGATGCTTGGGGCCATGCTTGTCCTCCATGCCGCCAACCCAGGCATTTATTCGCTTTGGGGGATGAATGAGCCACTTGTGTAGGGCCTTGGTCGCCCCATGCATTACCGTCTGCCGCCGGACAAGGACGCCTGGAGCCTTCGGAGGGCGGTTGAACCGCATGTCCATGGAACAATCAATCGCAGACACGACAACTTTGCTGGCGTTGTTGGTTCCCTTGCGCTTTGCCCGTCTTGGTGGAGCCACGGGCGGGTCGCTCCGGGACAGCGCAAAGGGCATCTGATGGGAGATGTCCAGCGACTTGAATACGGAGTACCTGTACCTCTGCGCCTTCCTGCCGGCGCGCTGCGACGCATGTAGCTGCTGTTGCCGTTGTACAAAGCGCCCGGGTATCGGGCTCGGTGTAGGTACCTGCACTTACTTGATACAGTACATGGAGCGATGCTGGGCACTGAGGCCTTGTCCGCCCAGCACGGAGCATGTAACTCGGGCCCTAGGCCCTATCCCTGGGTCAAAAGAGAATGCTTGTCGCAGCCGCACCGATCCCCGCGGAACCAGCCCAAGCCAATGGGCAAATTGCTGCGTCAATGCGGGCTAAAGACCAATTCGTCGCCGTATCCAGGACCAATGTAAGCTGAAGCGACGACTTACTGGCTGCTGCGGCGTGTACTGTCGCGCTAATATCCCTTGCGTCACGCTATCGGGCCTCACTTGTCAGAGATGGCACGGCAGAAACTTACGACACTCCCCCAGAAGTGCTCCGTATTATAGTGGTAGTAGCAGTAGTGCTACGGCATACTGGTAGGTAGTGCCACCAGCACGAGAGCTAGAAGCATTGGAGCCGCATCTGAATCCGCTGGAACCAAACCACTGGATTCAGCGCAGAACGCAGCCCCGACAAAGTGCTCCGCCCCCGGGTGGCCACCACTGACTGATTGATCTTCCCCCCCCAAAAGCACCGTCCGACTATGAAGTATGTATGTTCGGAGTACTCTGGCACTTCGTACGGCCTTGTCTGACGGTCTGGGCTGAGGGGGGTTTGCTTCAACCTGCCCTACATGTACAAAGCAGGGCCGCCAGTGGTCCTGTCGTCGATCCCGGCACAGCAGTGGGAGAGTCAGGCATGGGTTACACTCTCCGTGTTGGGTCCATGCCGTTGACCCTCGACGGGGAATATCTCCAGGCAGCGTCGAAATTTTATATCGACAAGGTGGGCCCAAGCACAGAGCGACCACAACTTGGGGGGTCTTGTGGATTGCGAGCTGCGCCGCCAGACAAGAGACTGGAGTCTTCAACCGTTGGACGCCATCGCCTGCCCGCCTACTCTAATACGGACGCCAGCCATCTTTTGCACTAAATGGTCGTCTGAAACTGGCCATGATGCCGCAAGGCCTCGAGCAGTGTTGACCGGCAGGACTGGAGGGATTCCTTGCTCCCTGAGCAGCGCAGCGCATCTGATACTACACCATCAGTAGCCCCCCAGCAGCGGGCACTAAAAGGTCAGCCGCTGGCATGGGATTAGGATTGGACAGAAAAGAAAGGATCCCCCAGGCACTGGGCAAGGAGCGCACCCACCCTCATGATTGTGCGGCACCGCACGAAGTACGCAGAACGGAGCACGAAGGTACCGTGGCAGAGCAGCATGCCAGCGGGTGGACCGAGGACTGGGCGTGGGCGTGGGGAACGGCGTGGGGCATCGCAAAGTTTTAGCTGCGACTTTGGAGCCTCCCGGCGGTGCGGAATGATGGCTGTCTCCCGGCAAGGCATAAGAAATGAAGAAAAAAAACCAAGACAGACATGCAACACACCAAGACAACGAAATAAGGGTGTGGTGGAAGCCGGCCTGCAACTGGCCAGGACCTGCAGGAGTATGCGCGGTTACGGAGCCCATCCTGCAGACGCCACTAATCGAATCAGCGCTGGCGCCTCGCCCAGCACCGTTGAAAGAGGCAATCGATCCAGTGTGGTCAGACAAAGGAGGGCCTTTGAGAGAGAAACGAGCAAGTACTGTGTGTGTCTGCGTGTCCGGCATGGCCACTTGGTTGAAGTAGCACTGCTAAGGCGTGTACTGCCATGCGAGTCTCATGTACTCTGTGGCGGCGTGGCCAGCGCTGCGAGGTGTGTGTGTCTTGTATCAACATCATTTGCTGCAAATCCAAGGGTCTATGCAAGTACGTCCAACAGAGCTGCCGGGATGTCTAGGCGTTGGGGCTGTTTTTTTGGGTGTTGGTCATCAACGCATTCGCTCCGGGGCTGTATTAATAGTCTGTGCTCTCTGGGCGTTGCACTCTGCGCCGGTGCTGGTGCTGGTACCGCTGCTTGGTGCATTAGCACTTGTCCCGAGATGGTGTGTGAGTGTGTGTCGACCTCGCAGCAGCGGTGATGAGATGGCGGTGCTTCTGCTGCTGCTGCTGCTGCTGTTGCTGCTGCTTTGTACTTGGCAAGCCGTGGGCGAGGGAATCGATCAAGCTGCCACATGCTCGCACCAAATCCGCTGGCTTGGGATTTCCCCGGCTGCTGCGGAAGATTAAGGCCGACCGTACGGAGCAGATACACGCACTGGCGCTGACTGGCAGAGGCTAGAGCGGCCCGAGAAAGATGAGATGGAATGCGGCAGTGGCCAGTTGACCGGCCCAGGGCTGGGCGAGGGCCGCCGCACGGGACGTAATTAGTGCCTCCCTGTACTAGTACTCGCAGCGCAGTAAGCCAAGGAAGCGGCAGCGCCAGAGGGACCCAGCGCCTGCAGCCGGGTGCTTCTGGATCCACGCGCCACACACCACCTAATATTTTCCTGGTACGGCGTACGGGTACGGAGTACGTCCTGGAAGGTACTTGTACTTGACCACCTGGTGCCCGTGGCGGCCCTTGCCCTCAACCTTCACGTCGTCTCTCGCCTTGCCCGGCTCTGCCTCGTCCCTTCGACTCACCTGCTCGAGGCCCGAATCCGCGTCGTCCTCCAGCGCTATCCGCACGGCGAGGGAGAGGCCAGGGAAAAGAGACACTCGAGGCGCTGCAAGCAAGACCACGACGGGCCCTGGCTGCTAGCGTCTGCCGCAAAACCACCAAAAACCTGCCCACCGCGTCTTCGTCTAGCCTCCCCTCCACTCTGTGGCTTTCGGAGCTCTTTTGCTCTAGCGCCAAAGCAAGTCCAGCAAATCATCTTGCGCCGGTGAAGCCAGAGAGCTCCCTACTGAGCAATCGTACCGTTGTTATTCGCACTCCTTTGCGGGCTGCTCTGGTCCCAGCTTCTCGGGATACCATTTGCCATTCGGGGCTTCCTCTTCTCTGTGCTTCTGTCGCTCTCTTTCTCTCTCTCTCTCTCTCCCTGGTCTCTTCTCAGTCTCTCAGTCTCTCTCTTCATTGCCCACCAGGCCAGAGACCAGGCCGACGCCAACTCACGCTCCGCCGTACCAATTACACACCCACGCCCTTGGTAACACTCGATCCAAACCAAGCCAAGCAGACGAAACCCAAAATTTCACCTGAGCCCTTGCCTCTTCCTCGCTGGCTGGTTGGGGAGGCAGGCCATTCATCCCGGGCTCGCGTCACCTGCCATTGACCAACGGCTCATAACGACAATCTGTCGATTCTCCATTCGGCATTCGTCTGCTCGGCCAAACCCTCTTCTCTCCAAGTCTCTGGTGGTCCACTCCAGATCCGAGTTTCGCGCCAGTCTTAAAGGGCTAGCCGTCATCTTCCCTCCTCTCCACTTCGTCGCACGCCAACTCCGACCTCTTGGGACGTCATCCTTGGAGTCGTGATACTTTCGATACCGCCTTTCTCCGCCGTCTTATTAGCCACTCGCTCGTGTCTTCTCTAAATTGAGCTGCCTACGCCGTCCAAGACCATTCCGCTTTTCCACCTGACTCGCGCCTCTATTCTCCCGCTTTTGTGTCCCGGCCGCTCCTCGTTCTTACGACTTTGTGGTGAGGGTGGCTGATGTGATTGGAGCTGAGATTTTCAACCTCGTTCCAGGAACCTCGGGAGATTTGGACCAGCACCCGCCTAATACAACATCCGCAAGTCGAATCATCGCTTCTTCTAACTCACGGCAATTGTGCGGCGCACTCTCGTACGACATATGCCTGTATCTGTGCCACCGCCCTGAAATCTCGACCCGTCAAATTTCTTCATGTAAGTTGCTGTCTATGTTAGTTGCGCTGTTAGTTGCTCCGTCAGTCTGCTCGGTTCTATATCCTTCTCCATTCACCCGTCCCTTCTGTTTCACTATGATTATGCGTACGGAAAGGCCCCGTGCATCCCATTGTGTGCGGCTAGGGCCTGATGCCGTGTCTAGTCGGCATGGCTTCCCCCGTTACAGCCCATCATCAGCATTCGACTATTCCGTCCCTGCTCCTAGTTTCCAGCTCGTTGGGACGATTGCGTCCATCTCTCGCTGCGTTTCCTTCCCTGCGTTTCCTTCAACCCTTGAGCCCTGGAGTCTTCCCCCCTGAACTCTCATTATTTTGCAATACTCTACTCCCCCCCCCCCCCCCTTTCCTCCTCCGATCGTGTCAACGTCAGCAAGTGTCTTAAGAGCAAAATCTGAAGTTCAGGACGCTCTTTAAGACGGCCCCCAACTTAAGACAGAGGAGAGGTGTGTGCCTATTCCTTTTCTGGGGGGGGGGAAGCTATGAGTTCTCTTGTGCTTCTCGCCCTTGTTCTCTTATACGGCAGTCTGCATGTTTCTACTCCCCTCCTCCTTGCATTCCCTGTCTCTTCTTTTGATGCCTGTTACCTATCGGGTACCAAGGTACTTGGCGGGATTGCCTACTGGTAGCATAAGATGCGGCAGCTGCGCTTTGTCTTGACCTTCCGCGCCTTCCATTTCACCCCTTACCAATTTCCCACTACCTTCCAACTCTTTCTTTATTAACCTTGCTCCCTCGGTTTTTGGCTATGATAGTCATCGATAACTAACTTATCCTAGCCCGATAACAATTTGACTGTTTGGCCTACCGCATCTGGTCGTAGTTACTGACGTTACCATCATCCCCCGGACTCCCAAATTCCGTACCATTGACCTGGATATCGCTTCATTCATCACAAGGACTTTCATCACCTTTTCTGGAGGCCCATTTCAGGCTCCCCCAAGGACTCGTCACAGCCGCCATGTCTCGAAACGCTCGAAACGGGTGTGTTCCACCCTCCCCAGCTATTGCTCCGCCTTCGCCCACAAGTCTGCGACTAACTGTTGGGGATCCGGTCAGTGAGCCGACCAATGATTCCGAGGAGCGAGTTCTTCAGGACGGATTTTGGGAGCATGGCCGCTTTTATGGTTCTTGGAAGCCTGGGAAATACCACTTTCCCATCGACAAGGTTTGTCTTGGCTTACCCTTGGTCTTCGGCATCTATTCTGACATCGTTGCTTAGGAGGAGCTTAATAGGCTAGACATTTTCCATAAATTCTTTCTCATTGCAAGAGATGATCGCATCTTCTCCTTTCCTCTAAGCAAAGAAGGAAGGCCTAAGATTCTGGATCTCGGAACGGGCACAGGTATTTGGGCATTCAACGTGGTGGAAGAGTAAGTTTTGTCATATCGATTGGTATCTGTTACTATGCTCACGACATCCAGTTACGTCGCGAATGCCGAAATCATGGCCGTCGATCTCAACCAGATCCAGCCAGCTCTGTAAGTCCGCCAACGGAAAATCCTTGAACTTTGCCGACATTCTAATGCGCCACCACAGTATTCCTCGAGGCGTTACCACGATACAGTTCGACATTGAAGAGCCTTCATGGGAACCACTCCTTCGAGATTGCGAGCTGGTTCACCTTCGGACGCTATTCGGTAGCATCAAAGACGACTTGTGGCCCAGTATTTATCGCAATGCCTTCGAGTGCGTAATTCTTATGCTTCGCGAATTCTTCCGTATCTAACCGTGTATAGACACTTGGCCCCCGGTAAGGGATATATCGAGCAGCTGGAGATAGATTGGACACCGCGATGGGAGGGCGATGAGGTCCCTGTGCATTCAGCTCTTAATGAGTGGTCTCAGAAATTCCAACGCGCCATGCATCGATACCAGCGAAGTGTCAAGGTATCGTCTCAAGACACCAAACGCATGATGGAAGCAGCTGGCTTCACCGATTTTACGGAAACCACGGTCCGGTGCTATGTGAATCCGTTCTCTCCTGACCGCCACGACCGAGAGCTTGGTCGCTGGTTTAATCTTGCCATCACCCTGGGTCTTCAAGCCATGAGCATGATGCCCATGATTGAGAATCTCGGCATGACAGAGGCAGATGTCGTTGACCTTTGTGAGAGAGTCAAGAGTGAGATGTGCATTCTGCGCTTTCACGCCTATTGCACTCTGTAAGTTTTCAACCTTATAATCTTTTGTGATATTGATTCACTGGATTTGTGATTAATATGAATGCAGACACATCTGGACAGCCAAGAGGCCCCCTAGCCGCCCACAATAAGAAGCATGTGTGCCCTGCAGCTTGGTTATACCAGTGCGGCCCCCAAGCTCCTGCATTAGAATATAAAATACCAGCTCCGACGTCAACCAGGCACCGATGGCATAGAGGTGAAGCATAAAGACCGTTTTTTTTTTCTCCATGTTCATTCCGCTAGCGACGCCGGCACATAGGATGAAGGTCTCTTAGGATGTTTATAGCCTGAGTGTCACCTGAGCTGCCATTTAAATATAGGCAAAGGGTCTATACGAAAACAAGAAAGATTTGAGGACCGAAGCCCCGAGACGGCTTCATCTTCCGGCTTTGGCATCAACGGTAGATAAAATGTTCGACCAGATATCACGATGTTAAGAGCACAGCTTCATGTTATAGTGATTCGCGGAATTTAGCCTTTGAGGTAACTATCTAGAGTTGAGATAATCGTTCTTGCTCCTTACAATATCCTCCCCTTTTTTTATCTTATCTCTTTTTCGGGTGAGAGCTCCATATTTATGCAAACACGCCGGATTTGCAAAACCTGCTAGTGCCTCGATGGGGGCTCTTTTGGGAATGTCCAGCTTGGTTTTTTGATGAGGCCTCTGGATGCTATCGAGGAGGAAGAAAAGGGTCGCCTATCACTTCCTATCCTTGTTCACTTTTCCTTGCTCTATATTGTATGTGGTACATGTTTTCTATGAGACGCGCAGGATATGGATAAATTCACCAGTGTACGGACTAGACGAATGGGAAAGAAAGACGTCGAGTTAGGAACGGATGTCACCTGACGTGTATCCGGCTTCTACGAAGGCGCTATTATGAAAACCTAGTTAGTACCCAACATTTGAAATAACAAGGCAATGCATGTAAAGACACTGTGGAAGAGGGATCAGCTGCTCCGGGTCTGTCTGAACTCTGGAGAAAACAATTTAACTTGTGCTGCAGCCGCATCTTGGAAAGACATTTATGCTGTTGGTTGGCACAGACATCCTGGCAATAAATAGTAGTAGTATGTGACGAGTCTGGATGGGAAGAAGAAAAAACAACTGTTAGGAGATAGGGTCCTATATGGGGCACGCCATGTAACCTGGCAGATCCGCTAGTTCAAGGTCCAGGGGATGGGTGTGCAAGCAGACCGGGAAAAAAAAAAGGCTTGACGTGACGGGAAGTCTAATGAGGGAGAAATGAGGTGGCTACTCGCGGTCCCAAGTCACCCCTTTGTACCTGACGGTTTATAAATATCTGTGAAGACGAATTGCTGGATAGAAGAGAAGACGGTGGTTATTCCTTACCTCAGAGAGGGGTATGTTATGAATCAGCATAGGGAGAAGTGAAGTTTGACCATTTTCCATATCGCTACTTATATTTTGAAATACGGACAACTGGCTACATTTCTCGGCTCTTGCTGTTTTTGACGTGAGGCTTTTACTTGTAGTAATGTAGTCGTGTGTCAGGGGGAGGGGAGCAGACAAAGAATATGACAGGCATAAACGTACAAGGGGATTTGTCTCTTTTTTGACAGGGGTATGAACAGACATAACAGGGCGTTTTGAGCGTAAATGATGCGGGCTGCATGTTTGTTGGGACACCGGACTACCTATCACTAATAGCATATGGAAAAGCGAGGCGACCAAAGACTCGGCCAGTCGGCTCGGGTCCCTTACGCCACGAGGTTGCACGGATATTACACGTCAGGTGTGACAGTTGATCAGGGTCCCGGTGCGGTCAAGTCCGCATGTACATACATAAACACAGTGCTCGTATGACACAAGTGATGATAATTATTATGTTGGGCGGTATCCATGTGAGGGGGAGAGAGAGGTTGGTCTTGACCATCCGAAGAATTCGTCATGGATTAAGTAGCTGCTGCTGCTGCTGCTATAGCATCATGCAAGTCTCTGATGTACATGGTGTGGGTGGGTGTGGGTGTATGCGTGACAACAAAGGAGAAAAAAAAAATGTCAAAACCAAGGTGCTCACAGCCAGATACACGTATACACGAGGGAAAAGAGGGATTCCCGAAAAATGTCCAAGCCAAAACCCTCTCCTCATCCTCGCCTCGTCTTTCCCGCCACACCCTCTCTCATCCTTTTCCAACCAATTGGTCGCACCAGATATCCCTTTGCTTCATGTGTCGGTTTTCGTAACACCGACCACGTTTTCCTCTATTCCGTTCCTCTTTTTCTATCCGTACATGCCGTTTTCGTATTTTTGTATATGGTATGCGTGCGTTGCGTAAAGTGCGTGCGTGGGTGTTGTGTGCTTGTCGTCTCTTCTCTTTCACTCCAATTTTTTCTACCATGGGATAACTCTCCATATTTCAAGCATCGAACAAGCTTAGCCAGAGAAACCAGGCTCAGATTGTCAACACTTGTTTATATTCGACTTTTCCGTAAAATAGCAGAGGACTATCCGCAGGCACGTTCAGTGGTGCGATGCGGTCTCTCCGTGGTAGCCAATCAGCTTGAATCGGCCAATCATCTCACCAACGGTGAAGAATCCGAGCGCCTCGGCGAAGATGACACCACCAGCGACGAGCTGGCCAGGAGTCAGGCTGCGAGCCTGTTGGAGGAGGTTCTGGGGAGACTTGAGGATGGCACCGCTCTGGACGGACTTCCACAGGGACTGGTAGAAGGTCTGGAAGGTGGCGACGGAACTACGGCGGTTAGTATCACAAACTCGGCATGTAGAAGGCGAGTCGCTTACGGAGGGCTCATCTTCTGGGCGTGGAAGACAATCTTGCTCGTCTCAGCGGCGACCTTGCCGTAGTACACGGCCTGGGGAGTTTGCTCTGCAGATTGAACGATCACGGGTTAGCAAGGCATGGCAGCGGAGCGGGATTGGATCGTGGATCAAGCAGAATGACATACTCTCAACGAAGCTGATGAGCTTGCCGGTTCGTCCACCGACCTTGCCGAGCGCGCTGGTCAGACCGCGAGCGGCACCGGCAATGGCAGGGCCAGCGGCACCCGCGACGCGCGACAGGCCTTGCGCAGCCTTTGCCTGGTACTCCTTTGCCTTGGTAGCGGCGTCCTTGGCGGTCTCGGTGGCCTTGTTGGCGGCGGTGCTCTCGCAGCGGCGGAAGGCAAGCTGGCGCAGGACCGGCGAGCGGAGCATGGGGCGAGCAAGCGATGAGGGGGACATGATGGCTGCTGTTGCGGCGGTTAGACCGGCTATGGCTCTGGTGAGAGAAACAGGAGAGTCCGGATCGGCTCTAGGGGTAGGCAGCGGAGTTGATTGAGGCGGCTCGTCTCGTCGGCAGGGCAGAATCGCTCTCCTTTGCGCGGGCGCGGGCAATTGATGGAGATTTTTTTGGGTTTTTTATTTTTTGCGTCTTCTGTATGAGGGAGAAAAAAAAGCTCGGGAGAATTCGTGAGGTGTCGCAAAGCCGAAAGGTGTGATGTGTGGGGGCTTGGCCCGTTTTGGGAAAGCACTTTCGGAGGCGAGCGGTTGGTGCTTGCCATGTGCGCAGGTACTTGCTGGCTGCACTCTGGGTACGTGTATTTGCAGGTACCAACTCAATGCACGCTTCGTACGATGAGCTTGTAGCACCACCAATTATCTACTAGGTATTCACCTATGAGACAGGTCTGTATTATTTTCTTTCATCTATTTTCATATACTATTTGCTTAATTACTTATCTGAAGGCTCATTCATCCGCGCATCGTTGCATGCAATGCATTTCGTCATTCTGGAAGAAGGGAAAGCAGAAAAAAAAAAAGGGCAAGACAAAGACAAAGACAAAGAAAAATGATGCTCCAAAAGTACTAGATGGCAGATGGGTAATCCCTCCCCCAATCCTTCCCACCCTTCCAGTCCAATCCAGTCCAAGATTGTATGCAATCAACTACTATTTTAACCATCTGGATGATTGTGAGTCCGTTCTAGCCATTCCCCCTTCCCACTAATCCTTACGCCGCGATCCTTGACCCATCCCGCACGATAACCAGAACTGGCACTTCAATCCAGGCTCTGAATCATGACCTTGATGGCGCCGCTCTTGGGATCCGCTGAAGTCTCAAAAGCCTTGACTGCTTCTTCAAGCGTGAAGCGATGTGTCACAAACTTTGACAGATCAAGAACACCGCTCTCAATCAGACGGATGGCTCGCGGCCATGTATTGCTGTAGCGATACTGCAGTTGGATATCGACTTCTCGCACGCTCGCCCGCATAAAGGGGATGTTGATTTCGTTCTTGCCGACGCCAATGATGAAGACCTTGCCTCCAAACTTGGTGGCCCAGATGGCGGACGCAATACTGCTCTCAACACCAGTGCACTCCATGGTGACGGCAGGCTCGATGCCGCCAAAAGCACCAACAATGCCCTTGGCCGTCTCTTCGGCAGACTTTCCAATCTCGATCTTGTGCGTGGTCACGCGCGGGCAGATTTCCTTCGCAAAAGCCAGGCGGCTCTCAGAGATATCCGTGATGACAAGCGGACAAGCACCGGCGGCCGCGCAGCAAAGCATCGATACGAGCCCGATCGGCCCGGCTCCACAGACCAGGACGGGATCGCCAAGCTGGATTTTGGCTCTCTGCATGCCGGCCAGGGCCACGCTCAGGGGCTCCAGCAGCGCACCGTTCTCATAAGACATATTGCCAATCTTGTGGCACCATACGGCTGGGTGGTTGACGTAGCGCCGTAGCAGTCCCGGCACCGGCGGTGTGGACAGGAATTCGACCTTTTCGCAGCCGTTGTAGCGGCCCGTTAAGCAGGGCTCGCAGGCATTGCAGATGACGTTGGGCTCAATGGCAACGCGATCGCCGACCTGGAGGTTTGTGACAGTTGGGTGGACGGCGATGATTTCACCAGCCGATTCGTGACCAAGGATGTGGTCACCCTCTACAATCATAGGCCCGATGCATCCAGCGTGCCAGAAATGGACGTCGGATCTGGATGAGTTGTTTCAGTAAGCTACCACTTTACACTTGCGCTTCGTGTAGCAGCGTCACATACCCGCAAATGCCAGTGCTGCGGACGGCAATAGTCACCTCGCCAGGCTTGAGGTCAGCTCCAGACTTGACAGCATCGGCACTAGGCTCAGCTTCGCTTATCCATAGATCATGCTTGGGATTTGTGAAGACACCAATGTTGGGCTTGACCGAGATGGCTGCCCCTCTCGCCTTGGGAGCGTCCTCAACCGCAGAAGGGGACATGGTCGGCGGTATGTTTAGCGGCTAGCAACCGAGGTGGAAACTTGGGGAGATTTCGGCTTTCACGCCAACCACAACTGCAGTATCAGGGAGAATGTGAGAATGATGAGAAAGACACAGTTTGTGTGTATATATATATACATGTACTCTTTTCTTCAGGGTCCAGAATGGCAACGGCGGCTATAAGAGGTAAGGCATCTACAAAGTGGTTCCCAAAATTCCTCCAATCCAATTCCACCTTAGAAAGCTTCTCCTCTCCCCCCTCTCCGTCCCGCTCATGTACGCCACGAGCTTCTTGGTGGGGGTTTTTTTCAGCTTCCGAAGAGCAACATTCCTCGCGGCGAGCATCCCGACTGCTAAATTCTCAGATACTAGCCGTTACGAAATAAGTGGCTCGGGGAGGAGGATGCCCAATGTCTTGACTTGCTCAATCCGGCGGAGGGATATTGGACCCGGAAAATGCCTAAGTGCACTTATAACCAGGCCCGTCCGGAGCCGTTTAGACGGGGACCGTCACAGAACCCCCCCTGACCCGCACCAATCACGGTGGCGGCGACAAGCAGACGTACGCCACGCGCGTGGACCGCGAGATTTGCGAGCATGGCGGCAAGATTATCCGTGTGCTCAGGTGCTCAGGTGCTCAGCCTATAATGGCAACGTCACCATGCAATGGCGATGAAGCAGTGGTATTATACTGCAGTGATTTATGACTTGTAGATTAATATCGAAGCCGGTATTGATCAACTAGTACGTCGGTAAACGTGTGTCCTGATGGCGTACTGCCACCAAGGAGGTAGTTCTTTCAAACTCTACACAGTGTCCGCCAAGCATCTTCAACGCATGTCATGGCCATATTAAAAACCCTTCGGAATTAATCTGGACTTTCTCCTGATTCGGCATTATATACTACTATACTCCGTACACACCACCAGCACAAGCTTTCTGCTTCTGTCTGCCCTCACCTTTTTTCTCTATCTTCTCCCCCACACTGGCCAGGATATCAACAGCCCCATCGGGAACCACGAAATGTGACTGGTACGGGTATAAACTCGGTGGATCCACGTTTGTCTCTTCATTTAGGCATGTTCCATTCTACCCAATTGCCCGGCTGCCAGGTGGTCAGGAAGCCTCGTTTAGCAGCACCGTTTTACCCATTTGCTACAGCACAGCAGGCAGCAAGAACATGGTGCCGCGGAACGCTCCGTCCTCCGTATTGCCTTTTGCGCAAAGCATGTTCAATTGATGACTCACATTGGAGGTGTCATATGGACTGCCTTTTTTTTTTTTTTTTTTTTTTTTTCAAGCTCATGTGCGCCCCGGTCCTTTGAAACATAGGCCAAGTAGTATGATTGTACATAAAAAAATATTAGCTCTGCCCTAAATCGAGGGCAGAAAAAAGAATGTTTGCTGCGTGAACTGGGAATCGAACCCAGGGCTCCCCGACGTTGCTCGGATGGCAACGGAGAATTTTACCACTAAACCATTCACGCTGTTCTCGTTGGAAGCAATTATGAAAAACTAGCATTATGACTCTGTGATAAGCGTATTTTGCGAGAACCGATTCACTTCATAGGCACTCTCTGTCCTCTCGAGATGTCTTACGTAGACTTGCTCTCCAGATTGCAACTTGGACATGCAAAAGTGAACACAACAGCAAGACAATGCTGATCCAGAGACTGCCAGTCATTCTTGACGCTACAGCACTAGATAGGACAAGGAGTCATCAATCCTAGTGAAGGCAACCTTGGCCTCGTCCAGATATCTCCTCAATGGCCATCATGTGCATCGTGTCAGCTAGCTATTCTTGTGCACCTTTCATGTCTTTGGAAACAACTCCCGTTACACGGTGAACTCGGCGTAATCAGATCCCATGTATACATTTCCACAACAAAAATTTGCGCCGATGAAACCTACGATAGGGTGCAAACCGTCGTCTACAGCGGGGGCATAGGCGTCTTCTTGTCGATACTATAGTGTGCTCTAGGTAGCAAAGCTACATAATGCTGCAACCAGACAGCAACTCAAGTTCGATATCTATCCTGCTCGTCTATTTCGAAGCCGCGTTGAATTATCAACATGCTCCTTCCATGGGTGCTTGAGGGAGCTAGCCAGGCCGATCTGTTACATGCATAATATCAGGATACATAAAGAGTCTCACGTTGCCTATAATTACTCCATGCGGAGTACTGCATCGGAGTACCGCATGCGCCAATGAAACAGAAGTCTCTGTTTGTCGTCACAGAAACCCCTTGCAACGCCAGCTTGCAGTGTACCCGTTTCCCCGCATTGTTTGGTTCACGTAATTGGACGGCATGGTGAGCAAACTCGTGTCTATTTGCCATTTCGATCAATGGTAGCGTCTTTCGGCGGACCATGTGCCCCGTGGTTTAGAATTCGTCCAGGATCTGCCTGCGTTCACCTTTGCCAGAGAGGACAGAGCGACGTCAGGTTGCAGGTGCATACATGACATCAATCGAGAGTAATGCAATCCTTCGACAATTAAAACGGAGCCAATAATTCCTGCATTCGACTTGGCTCTGTTGTGCCCATAGTATCGGGATGAGGGCTCAAAACAATTCCCAAATGTTCATTCATTCGTTTCCCTTTTATTTCCATTAGTACGCCGGTACCACATTCTTCCAAAACGCCAGAGCTCATCATCCCAAAATATGCCCTCTCTGATACCACGATGCTTCTATTGGCCCAGTAGCAATCCCCTTGACCGCATTGTAGGTATAAGAATGATATGTTGCGGCCAAACGGTGAACTTTCTCTACTTGCCTCCTCCATGATGTCACCAGAGTGCTATTGGATGAGGCCCAACATTACACGGATGTGGGAAGTTGGGCCTTAATCACCAACGGATACAACAACATCGCCTTTGCATTTGCCGTAAGAGCAACATTCGGATGGATCCATGTCTCCTCGGAGGATAGCATCAACCTTTGCCTATGCAGGGTCAGTCATAACATTCATACATCCAAGGCATGAGCTCTCACATCTGGACATGGCCCTGTAGGACCAACTGGTGCAGAGGCAACGAGCAATCCTTGCAAAATTGCAAGGCCTGTCCACGCAAATACCGTCTTCATGATGTAGATTGTAAAAGAGAAAAGTTAGGGTTATTCGCCTTACAGTTCCTGTGACCCTATCTCCAGTGGCAAAAAAAAAATCTAGTGACTGAGTCCCTTAGGGGAGAAGCCTTCGGAAACGAAAACCGAAGTAAGAGGGGACGAGGGAAATCGAAACGGTAGAAATGGACACACTCTCCCGTCGTCCTGCTGCTTTGGCGATGAATAGCTGAGCATTCCAGGTAGAGGCGGCGAGAGGTGCGTATATCGATCGACAGGTTAGGGAGATACGGCGGAAGGAACTTCTGACCTCGACTCCCAAGGCTTTTTCCAAAGGATCTGAGAGGATATATATGGATATATGGATAGACGCATATATGTATTTCCAGCGATATCAGATCGGATCCATCAGGTCACTGTGCTCTGCATTAGCATCTCGGCACGTCTGCAACTTATGCGTCTAGCGCCTACCACATGCAACTCCTTGGCATCAAACAGCCGCGGCTCCTCCTTGGTACTACCTTTCTTAGGAGATATAAGGCAGTAGGAGCTGTAGGCAGAGAGTAGGCAGGTATTGAGTCTGGAGGAGAAAGCGGTTGAGCAGGGCAAACCTGGCGGTTTTGTGCACGGCGGGAAGAGGGCGGGCGCGATAGTAGTGCATCGTACCTTATATCGCGTTCCACCGCTCCGTGCCTGTAGAATCTCTGCGTCACGATAGCTGGATTGCTTGCCGAATCTGCCAAGACACGCTACCGTGTGGTTCTGAATACGAGTTGTTTCTCGTGGCTGGCGTCAGGAAGATCCTTGCTCGGTTCCGCTGCCCTTGTTGCGCAGGTATGGAGATTGCTTCTCTCCTCCTCGCTTGACGGATCTTACTAGTCCCTAGTGGGCACCCTTTAGAGACATTGAGGTGCCCTGTGCTGCGGCATGGCATTGACGATTTTTGCAAGGTTCGATTCTGCATCACTCGGCAGTATCCTTTTTTAGTTATTTGTGGGATTCAGGAACGAATACTACCGAAAAATACGATACGGTACATCTAGAAGGCGGTGGGCGTGATATCTCGAACGCGGCTGCCGTATCTATCGTGATAGTGGACCACCAGGGGGGAAAAAACACCAGGCCATCTATTTTCTCAAAGCTCCTCGTGTGCTGCGTCAGATGGTTTAATTGTGACTGGCAGCTGAAACGAAACTGTTCCAACGCCCTTGAAGTCTTCATTCTCTCAACGTCTTTCTCATTTCAGAATCCCCTTGTACTGAGAAACAGAAACGTTTCAGAGGCCTCGTGCTTTGTCATGTCAGCATTGTACTGGGCAAATTCGCACGATTACTAGCACTAGGCCTAGGAAGGAACTCTTGTCTTTCAAAATTCTTCAGAGTCCAGCATTTATCTCTCGTTGACCGATTCCTAGCAATCCACCCGCTGGACGACCCTGGTAGTTTGAATCGCCTGAGCTGAACCCCCCAACTATGACGACACAGACGCCGCTGCCGCTGTTCCTAGACCAGGGTTCCTGACATGTCTTCCAGCATGGCTCCAAAAAGGGCAGATGTGTCATCTTGCTACTTCGTGCAACGCTTCCCTTTTTCCCACCGCAGCGTCGGTCGAAGAGTGAACCGGAAGGGTTTGGCCGAGGCCTGTCAGTCTCTGCGCTCCCTATCTAAATGAGTGGCCAGGGATTAGGGAGTGGCCCCAAACACTAGGAAACCAATACAATGGTTTCTACGGAGTGGCCGTATTACCAGTTACGCGATGAGGACATTTTTTGCACAGCGATATATGTGGCCCCTGCCTCCGTGAAGCAGCAAATGCCAGCAGTGCCATGACTGGAACAGCGGTTACTTGTGCGGAATATCAGGCGTCGATAGCTTTTCGTGAGCTTGCTCCCCTTGTTGAATGTTGTTGAATGCGTTGGTTTACTCCAAACCCCAAGCCTCGAGTCCTACGCCTGCGAATACTACCGTCGCCGGGCCGCTCTCCAAACCGCCGATGGTTGCGATATCTCCAGCGTCCGCCACGCCGATACATTCCCTTCTTATAAGCTCAATATTCCCTTCTTCGGCGCTGGGGACTTTCCAGAGCTTCACGCGTTGGTCGTTGCTTACACTTATTCCCAGGACGTCTGAGCCCCGGCGAACCAGCAAAACGCCTGCGATAGCTGCCGCGTGAGCCCTGCGCGCGATGCTTCGCCTCAAGAAAGTCCAGCTAGCATATTCTGTACCGCCCGAAGTCCGACCGAGTAATGTTACCCCTACGCTATTGTCATCGCTCCCGGTAAACACCTGATACCCTTCTCCTGATTTAATCATGTCTAGACTCTTGATGCTGTTTTGATGCAACCGCACTACCTGTTCTAGGACATATTTGTGCTGAGCCCCTTCATCTGGCTCGGTCCGCCATAGGACAAGATGACCATCGGTGGAAGCTGTGAGAACCAATGGTAGCTGATCGCGCATGCTGAGATGGCGCGTTTGAGTGAGACATGCTCCTGTGTAGATTCCCTTCACAAGGAGCTCAAATCGGCCGCCGTCGCTTGTGTAGCGATACGTTCTTAACACCGAATTCGAAAATCCCATCGTGACTATTACGCCATGCCCATCATCGGATCGGCAGACGTCAAAATCCATGATGCGGAGATCAGCGTCTGCGCTTTTGTCCGTAAAAACACCTTCACAAACAACGGCCAGACCCGTATAATCCGACTCCAAGTTCCGCACTCTCCATACAAAGAACTCCTCATTGCCTGCACTGCTAAAGAGATAATTCTCTCCCAGCCAAACAAGCTTCTGGAGGCCCGTAATATGGGTCTTCATAGCCGCCACACACCGCATCCCCGCTTGTGCACCCTCTCCAGGAGGCTGATATTCCCATATGCGGATAGAAGTGTCCTCTGCACCTGTAGCAATATATCGGCCGTTGGAACTCAGAGTCCGAATCTCCCTGCCGTGGATTCCAGCCTTTATCCACTCATGCATCAACTGGTCCGATGAGGATATAGAAAGCCTTGAGGTTTTGGTAAACGCAAAACGATACCTCCCAGGTATCGATGCGCTATATGTCAACTGGAATGTCCGATGTGCTCCACCGCACTCAATGGTTGCCAGTTCTTCTCGGCGTGTTTCGTTCCAAATGACAAAGTCTTTGCTTCTAAAGCCGTATAAAACGAGCTCAGGTACAGCGTCTTGGGTAAACCACGCGCCTGCAATCATGGGCCCGAATGGCGGTGAAGTTTCGTGTCGCAGATGGAGAAGAATGGATTCTGGTTGCCGTTCTACTTCGTATATCCTGTATTTGCCATCACGGCTAGTGACAAGGATATAGCAAGAGGCCTTCTGCGAGCCTGACTTTAGAGGGAGTGGAAGAATGGCAGTGATGGTATCACGGCTTCGCGTTGCAATGTCTAGGATCGGGCGGTATGATCCATCATTTTCTCGATCGAGAATCGACAGCCAGCCATGCCGAGACCCAACGATGAGCAAATCATTCACTTTTCCGGCGGCAGTAGGAACGAACCTTGGATCAAGGCCTTTAGTCCGCCCTTGACTGTGTACATCCCCCGTAAAGATATCAATGGAAAGGTAATGAGAATCAGCCCTGCCGTGAAGGTAGACTAATGCCTCAGCCAAAGGGGCGCTTGATTCATCCCTGGTTTGATTTGAAAGACAGTCTATGTTAGTGATTTTGCCTGGCATGGAGGCAACGTGTTTGATTTTCCGGGAGGAGAGGTTGAAATGGTAGATGTTGCCACTCGTTGTACCCAACAGAGCCGCTGCAGCGGCAATGCTTTTCACGACATAACACAGCTTCAGGTCTCCTTGTAGCTCCTGGGGGACATCAATCTGTTCCCACCCTGGAGAAGTATGGGGCTCTTTTAAGTAGCCTAAGAGGAGCCTTCCGTGGCTGGTTGTGACGAGGATGTGATCATGAGAGAGGAAATCATAGCGACTGATAATTTCTTCTGCAGAAGTAGTAGTTGGTGTTGCTGCATCGGTGAGACCTTTCAGAATGTCGTCGATATCCAGATTCATTGGGCCTCCGAAACTGTTTGATCGTTTGTCGAGTAAGGTGGGCTCTTCGATGAGGCAAATCTGGCTATCAGCGCCGCCGGTGGCAATGAGCACAGAGCTGTCTTCAAACAGCATGGCTCTTGACCAGAGGTGCTTCCCGTTGTGCAGGGAGAAAGTCTTGCTATGAGACATTGTCCCTGTCAAGGGTCTTGGGCCGAGGTCAGCTTCTCCAGCCGGCGCGGCATGGCTGAGCTGAAGGCGCCATCTCTGCGTCGTTGCGTCCTCTCCAAAGGAATAGACGGATAGGGCGTTCTCTCCACATGACGGGCCGAACTTGACTCCCCATATGCGCGAGGCATGTCCCATGACAGCTGTAATGGGGGTACTGCCCTGATTTGAATCTTGAACATCGACGTCACTGTTGATGTCGTTGCCGCCAAAGCCGGTGTTGATAACCTCGTTAGAGCGGGAAGACTGGGCTTGGACGTGGTCCTCTCGCTCTGTGACATCCCAGATGCGGATCGTCCTGTCATCGCTGCAGCTAGCAAGTATCCGCGCCACGCTCCCGTCGGAAAGCGTAACTGTACAAATATCCACGCCGAAAATGGACCCCTCGTGGCCTTCAAAGTTGAATAGCGTCTCTGTTGTCCCCTTGCTGCCTTCTGCGAGCCGGCATTTCCACACGACGACGTGGCCGAACACAGTTCCACCGGCTACTAAGACGGTGTCATTTGAGATCCAAGTGAGGTGGGCGGAATAGAGCATCGGTCTTGAGGGTGCAATGGCAGCGCCGAGGGTGATTTCTCCGGTATGGGGCGAGTATTTCAATGGAATGACTTCATTGTGGGCTGTAGCCAGAACCGCGACAGAAGAATCCGCCTCTAAAAAGGCGCCATGATAAATCCAGTCCGGAGCCGTCGCGCGAGCCATCACGGGGGTCGACACATTCTTCCGGGTGAGATCCTCAACAGAGAGGACAGCCACATGGCAGGACCCCCAGACAAGAACCCTGCCAT
The DNA here is from genome assembly GCA_025919625.1 of Trichoderma arundinaceum. Classification (NCBI taxonomy): domain Eukaryota; kingdom Fungi; phylum Ascomycota; class Sordariomycetes; order Hypocreales; family Hypocreaceae; genus Trichoderma; species Trichoderma arundinaceum. The sequence continues at coordinate 1,514,451 of JAMQTF010000002.1, forward strand.
GCCGCACATGGATCCCATGAATGGGCTGGTCTGTAAACACGCTCACGCGGGAGACGAAGCGGCCCTTGTGCTGCCCGTTTTTCGCCTCGTAGACGGCGAGATCAGAGTCTTCGCCGGCAAGGACGAAGAGCTTCCCGGACGGGGCGCGGGATAAAGCCAGAGCCGTGATGGGGACTTGGGAGAGTTCCCGCTTCAGTCTGGTCTGGTTTGTGGTCTTGCATAATCAATTAGCTGTGTTCTTGACATGGTGAATACCTGGGAAAGGCTGGGAGGGGATGAGTGGAAAGGTCTGTAAAGGACGAATTTGATGCTGGATGCAGAAGGAGGGGCAGTTTGAAATTTTATGCAGTGACGGACATGAACCATGATGCTGTAGAGTCAGAGAATAGGAGCGACTCTTGAAAGTTAGGCGAGCCACAGGCCCAGTGAGTTATAGGTAATCACGTTATGCAGACATTCGGTTATGGCGAGCGAATAAGCATTGACTAAATGCTGCTGGTGTTGTTGAGTGCGCAACGGAATATGTGGTGCCAGAAAATTTTGTGCTTGCGCCGACTACAGAGGCAAGGTGCGCATGGGGATAGCGATCCCACCAACTCGCTAGCACATGTTCAATACTCAGCATGTTAATTCTCAACACTATGCAGGCATCACGACACGGTTATCAAAGATCTAGTTGCACAGAATGTTGTTTTAATTTTTTCTTGTCGTTCATTCGTGATTTATCCTCCATACTCTATGTACAGATTGTTCCCCCCATCTCGGGTATCCAACTACCAACTGCTGTTCCACCCATACACAAAATATACCAAACGCCATGCAAAGGAATGTTCAAAATAACACATTACAACGAGCACCCAAGTACTTATTCAGTTGTTCATGTATTCAGCCGGTCTGAGGATATTTTTTTTTTAAAAAAAAAAAAAAAAAAACAGACCACACCACAAAAAGGGACTGTGCCTTGTTCTTGTTTTGATTACCAGGTAGCGTCACCAGCCTCTTTACGCTCGGTGAGAGTAGGGCTCGTAAGCAAGGTCGGATCGGCCAGAGCCGGAGGCGAAGCGAGGAGCACCAGAGGTGTAGCCGGTCTGCTCGCCAAGAGGAGCATATCCGCGGGATCCAAATCCGCCAGTAGGCAGCAGCTTCTCGCCATCGCCGACGGATTGGTGGTGGTTCTTCTTCTGGCGCTTCTCGGGCTTGCAGCAGCAGATGGTGAAGATCCAGAAGAGACTGGCGCCAATGCAGAAGGCGGCACCAATCCAGATGATGGCAAGGAAGCGGCCATCCAGGTGGACCTTGGCACCGTAGAGAGACTTGGAGCCCTGGACAACACCAGCAATGATGCCAACGGTGGCAGTGGAGAGAGAGCAGGCAATGATGACCAGGATGGTGGTAAGGACAGACTCAAACCACGTCAAGCAGGAGACGGCACGGGAGAAATTGGAGAAGATTCCAATGATCAGCTCCAGGCCGAGACCGACCAGGGCGATGATGAAGGCAATTTCCGACCATTTGATGAGCTTGCGGAAGACGGTGAGGGCGTCCTTGATATCCTTGGGCAGCTGGATGGTGGCGCTGCCCTCCTTGATATCATCGACGTTGATCTGCTTGGTGGCCCAATCGAACTGTGCCTTGGAGCAGGTCCACTTCTTGTTATCGTCGGAAGAGCAAGATCCCCAGAGCGTCAGGTCGTAGTACTTGTGAAGGCCAAGATCGGTGGCGGTGATGTTATCCGTCTTGGTTTGGCTTTCCTTGATGCTGAATTCGGCTCGAGAGGTGAGAGTCTTGAGGCTCAGCGGGCTGATGCTCAGGTTGCTGAGATCCACCTGGATGAGCTTGACGTTCTCGTGGGCCACGCCGGCGAGGACGGCATAAAGCAGAGTGCCGATGGAGCCAATGGTGAGGATGAGTGGCAAGGCCACGCAGAAAAATCGGCCGACGCCCATGCTGTCTTTCTTTGTTGTTGTTTTTGTTTTGTTTTTGTGTTTATCGGTGTGGGATTCTGTGTTTAGGCAGAGAGTGACTCTGATATAGAACGAGAGGTTGGTCGGCGGCTCTCGATCAAAGAGACGGCAAAAGTCGAGTCGACCTGTTGGAAACGAAAGTCGAGCTGACGCACTCACACAAAACGGTGAGAAGACACAAACCAAGACAGGATGAGATGATGGAATAAGCAGTAGGAGAGGATCGCCATCCAGTTGGGCACCAGGTGGTTTTAAAAGCTGGAGCGGGCTGAAGAAGCGTCGTTGCTTACATGTTTTAGTGGGCTGCAACATGCGGCGAGTGGGTGGCGCAGTAAACAAAGCCCAGTGCGTGCTGGAGGCGTTTTTTTAGGTGGCAGGGTGGGGTGGATCCTTTGGCGGGCAGTGCGAGATTCAGCGGGGAGACAGCAGGGCGATCCAGCGCTGCTGACTGTGCGAATCCTGCCAATGGGCCAGCTCCAGATACGGTTAAAAAGGCGCAAATGGATCCTGGGGCCAGTGAGCCACAGGGCTTACTCCAGTGAGCGCTGCTACAGTTAGTAGAGCAGCCAGCAGGGTCAGGGGAGGGGAGGGGAGAGGCTGGGGATCTTGGGACCTGATGCTGGTGCCGTGTTGGGGCAGCCACGAGAGACGGCTGGCACGCAGTCGGTATTTTTGCAACGCCAGATTAGCTGCTGATGGCTTGATACACGTACAGGCGGTCATGGCGCCGTGACTAAGGCGCCCACGCTGTGCTCCATAAATAGACCAAAGGTCACCGCGCGGCTATAAATACCGTCCCTGGTGGTGCTTGGGACTATCTATGGACATGTACTATCTACGGAGCTACTACTAGAGCCTCCCTGTCGCGATACAAATAGTACCCCATGATAAATTGCCAGTAAGCACATGTATTCAGGCACGGCGGCACATGGACGGGAGAGGACCGATGCCGTGCTATTTTGGCAGAGAGAGCCCAAAGCCCCTTGGTCATCTTTAAGGGCAGAAACAAATGTCCCAGAATGATTGCTGGCCTGTGGCAGCGGCCTCCAAGGGTCCAGCCGTGATATTACCTGGTGCAACCCTACCATATACCTGTGCTCAGTACCTGGTACCCCGCCAAAGAAAGTTGGACTTGGCTGCAGGCCGGAGCCCCAGCAGCCAACGTCATACCTCAAAAGCCAAGCACGAAAATCGTCGTTGCGGTGGCTGTATTCCCATATTGCGACTATACAGTACGGGACGTAAATCATTTCCTAGACAGCGGGTGGCTGAAGATCTTCAGCGGCCCAGTTTACGAAATACTTGTTACCATTTTCTGTATGTAGTAAGAAACACAGTGAACCCTGAATCGGCTCTCTCTTTTTTGGAGCTGCTGACGACGATAGCTGGGATCCAAGCGTGCATGTGTGGTTCCTGGCGCTGATCGCACCGTCTAGCTCTGACTGTGCACGGAAATGCGCATCCGAGAAGCATGCTGACTCCCAACGCGGCTCTTGGTCGAGCCGCGCCTAATCCGACAGGCCAAGGGCGAAGAAAAGTTCCCTGGCGACATGCCCAAGGCCGAGCTTCTGCCATGGATCGCACGTTGTGTCGCTCTACGGAATCCTACTAGCCATGTTCTCTGCTTCCTCCAGGGTAGACGAATCACGTCGCTTGGCACCACTGCACAGCCCAAAAGCTGGCAGCTGCTAGCACGAATTAGTTATCACGCTAGTCCGGCTACTCTGCCCCCCCCAACTGGGCTGTGAGGCGAACTATGATTCTAATTTTAGCGATTCACTATCGGCTCAGCCCAAGCTTCGCGGAACGCTTCTCTACAACTTGTCAAATGGAAACGCGGAATGCCTCAGCCGGCCTGATTGGGGCAAGGTGGCACGGATAGCTTACTCAATAGCGGCGAAATTAGGGTAAGCAGGCGTTCAAATCGACTAAGGATGTCAGTGCTTGGGGAATCGCTCTCCTGCGTGCGATACCTCGCTTCTCAAAATATCGTACCTGTGAGAGATCGGATTGTGCTGCATGCTGCCTTACTTAGTAAGGATGGGAATTTGTTGTTCATGTCTTTGGTAGGACTCTAGCTCTCCACTTGCCAGTTGCGACGTTTTCCAATTTTCCTGCCTTCTTTTCCTTTTCCTTTTCATTTTTTCTCTTTCTTTCTTTTTTTAATGCCTCTTCTCATTCTAATTTTCTCCCCACAGCCATCGTCTTTCAATTATGTGTATTTCTGTTCCACGTTGTATCCTGTCTCCTTTACTTCCTCGCACCTGGAACATGGCTGGTTACTCACCCGTTTTTACCCCCGTCTTACTCTGATGTGGGCACCAAGCGCTGCAGCGCTGCAGCTTTTTCTGGCCTTGTGCATGGCCAACGCTTCTGCAGCCCTAATTTGAGCCACTCTCACGTCAAATGGTAGCCACTGCTTTACACCGCACGGCTGCTCTCCGAACGTAAGATGTGACAATGCTGTTGACCAACAACAAATCCTGGCACAGAATCGATATCGAGCATGTGCTCCTTCACCCTCGGGAGCGAATTATATCCTGCCAGTGTATTTGGGTCATGACAATATTAGCCCGAGTGCCACACACACCGGCCATCCTCAGCGCCACACACAAGGCCACGCGGGTGCTTTCCGAAGCAACATTCGAAGCGGGCCTTGGTCTGCTTCAACATGCCAGAGAGGGCGTCCGCATCAATGGCTTGACATTGCCAGAATGGCGGTAAGGATGAGTCTTGCATGGGTCCCTCTTCACGGCACAATGCTCCTCTCACTCGCTACTCCGTACACTAGAAGAGATGTCTAAGACTACTCCGTGCGATGATACTTATTGTTGGCTCATAGATTCTACATCTGACCCCGTCACTGATATCTTCTCCTGCATCTGGAAAGCAGTGAGCGATGTACACTGAGGCTTGGCGTCGATTGGCCAACGCAGTCAGTTTACGAGCGGGTGAATCAGAGCAGGCGGGTTGACATTTGTGCCTCTACTACTCCGTACTGCCTGATCTCTCCTTGGGGGCTGTTTTCTCATTGACATCATTGCTGGGGATTATACGACGCCGTACGGGGAGAAACGGGAATTCTGTCTCGATGTGAGCGTCCTCCGAAGGATGCAACCGTGCACAGAGGCTCAGCTGTTGAGCGGCCGGGACACGAGTCGCCAATGAGAAGAGCGATCAATGGATGGTCTCAGAACGACACGATGTCTGTATTTACTCGGTGTTGCCTTTGTGTAATGGAGAGGGCAAGATGCGGTAAGGGTGTGTATGTACTCCGTAGTTGGAAGGGGGCTTGCCTGGGAGAAAGTGGCACCAAAGCATGAGCCGCATGTCGTGCGCGGTCAAGTGCCACCTTGAGCCGCACATTTCGGCACGAGGATGCTGGCAACGTAGTTACTCGCCACACGAGGGCTCGATTCTCCCCAAAACATCGTAAAGCGGCGATGCATAGAACCCGCAGTTCAAATGTGTCATCTTGATGGTATCGTCAACCGTAGCAAAAGCAAAGCCCAGAAACTTGTCGCGTCGCCGGCACGTGCCTGCTGTGTCGGTCGACTTGAGCTGCAGGGGCGGCAGAACGAACGAGCTGCTGGACTTCCAGTGGCTCCCGGGCCCGTGGGGGCTGGACTCGGTCTGCAAAAGCGCAAGGCCGGACTGGGATTAGGCGGCTCCGGAGCCGTTTAGGGCCACTAGGGCGAACGCTACAGCGCGCTCTAGGGGACCCTGGGCTGGCTGTCAGCGCCCAAGGTGCCCAATAACGACCAGGGGTGCGAAGAGCCTGGGTAGCATTGCCCGTGATTGAAGGCATCGCCGTCCGTTGGTTTTTCTTGTCGGAGCATCCTTCGGACTGGTGTGTCATTGAAGCTGAGCGCGAAAACCAATTCAGACCATTATTTGGTCCTCTTCGTTTCATGGTTGTGGGGTTGATCTAGTAAGTGTTAATGGGTAGAGAATTGCCATGCACCCTGGATACTAAGTAACTGTACCAACTTGTGCCAGTATACCAGGTAGGTGAGCTTTAGGTTAGGTACAGAGCCGTCAGGCAACATCATGGGTAGCATTCCGGCTGCGCGCCTCTTTTTTGCGTCCTCTTTGCCCAGCTATTGTGTCCGCGCCCGACGGCAAAAGCTCCGCCTCGCCGCATCCAGCCCACCAGAAGAACCTCCTGGCCTCCCCTCCGGAACCAGGCCTCCGAACAGCATCTCGAGTCTGTCGCCTTTCGAGGGCCCCCAAGAGGGGGTTGTGTATGGGTGTGAAACCTTAATCGTAAGTATTGGTTCTCTTCTGCCCGGCGGCTGTGTCACAAGGTCCCGGCTGGACTCCTCCGCATCCAGCTATCGACCCCGCGGCTATTCACAACAGCTTTGAAGCAGCAGTAGTTTTCTTTCTCTCTCCCTGGCGCTCCATCTTCATCTTTATCCCAGTCCTCGTTGCGCGGCATCATTTTTATATATACTCTCCTTCTCCATCAATATACATTCTTCTGCGATACGGCACATCAGCAAAACCTGGATTGAACAGCTAGCCTCCACCAGCCATCAGCGGATCGCGCCCCACCGGCCGCCTACCCAAAGCCTTATCCGCAACGGTAGTAGCATTTACCATCTACCATCTACCATCTATCCCCCCGCTCTTGTTTTGCTTTCTTCACAAAGGAGACGGTAAAGGCGACAAGAAGAGAAAAGTTTACATAAATCGAACCACGTCGCCAGGACATCAGCCATCCCACGATTCTTGCCTGCTCCACGACGCCATAAAGCCCGGCTCTTATCGCCCAGCAAACTAGCAAGCGAGGGCGGCGTTAGCACGTATTTACACTCGCCGCCATAAGCTTTGCCGAGATAGGAGCTCCGTGTGAGCATCGCCACCCGGGCCCGTTCGCCGTCCGCACGCTCCTCTCTCTACCTGTGCTGTGGCTGCTAAGCTGCCTTGGGTGGCTACTCCTACTGTGTTTGACTGTATGTGTATCCGTCTCTCTTTTCCGTCCATCCCCCATCCATCTCCTGCAATAACTCTCCATCTCGCGCGGCCAAAATTCATCCAAGACGAGACATCTTGGCCGTGCCCCCGAGACCTTGCCCCTCCCACCCCCCCCTTTGCGCCTCAGATCCATGTCTTGGAGGACGTAGGCCCTGGATCTGCAAGGTACTATACCTTTTTTTTTCCCCTTCGAATTCCATTCCATTCTGCTTCATCAGCCGTCAAGGAAGTTTCCGTGCAGACGGCTTGCTGCCCCAGCGGTCTCTGGAAGAAACCGCTGCTCCGTTCCTCTCGTCGCCTTGCTGCTGCACTTGGACCGCGTCAGTCGTTGCGGCGCTGTCGTGCTGGCCCATCCGCCATAGCCGTTTTGCTGCCGTCCATTTGTCTTCAAGGTTCCCATTATTACCATACCACACCCCGCTCCTGCGCCCTGCTGCAGTCCCGCGGATGCAGCAGACACACACGCTCCGGATCGGCCGCGCTGATTCCGCCGTCTAGAAATTTTTGTTTTTCACGGCCGAGGCCACTTTCGCATTTCTACCTGCGTATCCCCGGCCTGATTTTGGGTGGTTCCTGAGCCGGAGCGCTGTTTCCAGAGCTGCCGGTCTCGACCCAGAGTCTCAGTCACGAGCTACCACGACGTCATCCGTTCCGACCCTAACAGAGCTCTAATAAGCTCCTCCAAGCTGGCCTGTCTTCCTAGGCTCTCGCCTAAGACAACCAAAACGGACGCTCCAAGGAGCCAGCGGTCCTCTTTCTTTACCGACCTCGGTCGACGATTCCATCCTCCCTAAGAAGGGCTGGGATTGCGGCTGCTCATATTTTTTTCCCCCCCAAACAACCCCTACGACTTTTGCCACGGGACCCGCGCGAACTGCTGAGAGACAGTCATCACCCGCCGACGACCTGACAACAGGGTCTGCCAGCGAGGCGAACAGACCTAAGCCTTTCCCAACCTCGCGACATTTTCGCCGTATTTGAACAGCATCGAAGCTCTCGCGCCCCACGGAATCTTTGCCATCACACGCCTGAACCGCAATGGGCAACCAAAACTCCAAAGAGGGCGGCTCCTCCAAAAATGGCGCCGGCTCGGCAGATGCTCTCCAGTCTTATCCTTCCTTTAGCAAGTCGGACACCAAAGACTCGGCTCGGTCTTTTCGCGGGTTGCGGTCTAAAATCCCGGGTAGCGGTAAGACTGACAGTCCGAGAAACTCGGTCCTCGCCAATGGCGATTCGGGCGATGCTGCTTCGGTTCGATCTGGCAAGAGTGGTCGCTCCAGCATCTCCCGCTCCGGCCGCAGCAGCGATACGATCCCGCTGAGGGGCAACTCGACCGATCTATCCGAGCCGCCATCTCAGGAAGATCATATACCTCCGCCATCCCCCGTCTCCGAATCTGTCAAGAGTGGCGCTCACGACGTGAGCGCCGCCCAAGCTTCGGGCGAGGTCGACCACGTTTCCGACCAACCTCCGTCGGCCAACGCCAGCGTCAACACGCACTTGCTCCCTCCGGGCCAGTCCATCCTGGTGAAGCGCGAAGATGCCCCTGTCAAAAAGCCGCCAAAGAAGCCCAAGAATGACACCATGGGTATGGACGAAATAAAGGAGATGGACCTCGATGATTACATTAAGCGACTGCTAGATGCTGGATACGCCGGCAAGGTCACCAAGAGTGTGTGCCTCAAGAACGCAGAAATCATGGCCATTTGCGCACGCGTTCGAGAGGTTTTCCTTGCCCAGCCCGCTCTGCTGGAGCTCGACGCTCCCGTCAAGATTGTAGGAGACGTCCATGGCCAGTATACCGATCTCATTCGCATGTTTGAGATGTGCGGCTTCCCGCCGACGTCCAACTACCTTTTCCTCGGGGATTATGTCGACAGGGGCAAGCAATCTCTCGAGACGATTCTGCTCTTGCTTTGCTATAAGCTCAAGTTCCCGGAAAACTTTTTTCTGCTCCGAGGAAACCACGAATGCGCCAATGTGACTCGAGTGTATGGCTTCTATGACGAATGTAAGCGAAGGTGCAACATCAAAATCTGGAAAACCTTCATCGATTGCTTCAACACGCTTCCGATTGCTGCTATTGTGGCCGGAAAGATCTTTTGCGTCCATGGAGGCCTGTCGCCCGCTCTGAGCCACATGGACGATATTCGCAACATTGCTCGCCCCACTGATGTCCCCGACTATGGGCTGCTCAACGATCTCCTCTGGGCCGATCCGGCGGATATGGAACAGGATTGGGAAGCGAACGAACGAGGAGTGAGTTATTGCTTTGGCAAACGAGTCATCACCGATTTCCTCGCCACACATGACTTTGATTTAGTCTGCCGCGCCCACATGGTGGTAGAAGACGGTTATGAATTTTTCAACGACCGGGTTTTGGTCACAGTGTTCAGCGCACCAAATGTAAGTCGTCTCGTCATCTTGGAACATGCCGCGACTCAATAAGCTCTAACCGACTCCCTTGCAGTACTGCGGTGAATTTGATAACTGGGGTGCAGTCATGTCTGTGTCCTCGGAATTGCTCTGCAGCTTTGAGCTCCTCAAGCCTCTCGATTCCAGTGCTCTTAAGAGCCACATCAAGAAAGGCCGGAATAAGCGTCAACAAATGCTCAACAGTCCTGTAAGTAAGCTGTTCAACTGTCCAGTGATTTGCATACTAACGATTGGTAGCCTGCCAGTGTTCAACCACAGAGTGTCTAATGAAGGGAACTTTGAGAGATTGCGCCCTCGGGGCATTACTTCTCTTTACTTTGTCTCTGCTGTCTCTCCATGTCCCTCCTTGTGTACAAGTTTCTTTTTTTCTCTCCCCCCACAACAAGAACAGTAAAGAGAAGACTTGAGATTGTCAGTGGGCAGCGCCATCCGTCTTATACCATGTCTTATGAGGGGCTTCGTGTCCATGTGATCAAGACGGCGAGACAACACAGCATGTGGCTACCGCAGCTACGGGGTAACAACCGTGTCGAGTGGTTTGACTGGCTTTATCTGAACGGTAGGACGTAATTGTCTGAGCCAAGACCTGGAATGGTCTCTTGGCACTGCGCCTTGGTATGGGCCTCCATTTTCTTTGGGCATTGGCGGAAATTAAACTTACTATTCTACTCTTCCTTTTTTTCATTAAAAAAACTCAAGTCGGCGTCGTGTACGTGGGAGGATCAATGGGTAGATGGACAAGTCTTGTAGCAGAGATGTTCTACAACCATAGCCTTGGGAATTACTGACTTGGGCTTTATACACGATGGGCTCGCGCTGGGAATCTCTGTAGCGTCTATCGCGGCGTTAGATAGTGTGCCTGATTGTCTAGGCCAGCTGGGAGTAGAATCTTTATAGGAAGTCTCTGAATTTTTTTTTTGACTAATTCGTACTGTGATCTGTGGATTTGGATGTACTTTCATGATTTGTTCCAATGTACGACTTTCTGCTTTCTGTGTGCTACCTGTAATTGCTGCGCCTTTGGAGGTTGCATGCTTAGTCATCTCGACGACAGAATTTGGTCCTCGCCATCTTATCCATCCCACTCTAGCACAAGAAAGGGTCCAAAGACCATCAAACCCACGACAATGAGCTCCCAAACACTCCGCTCGGTATATCGAGCGAGGCCAGAGCTGGGACAGGCCGGATATGCCTTAAAAGGCTACTTCCGCCAGTTCTCCACGACGCAATCGCAGCTCGACGAGGCCCCTCCCAGCGATCCTAATGCCAAACCACCACCGACGGCTCGACAGCGAACCCGCGCGGCCGCCAGCGAGATCAATGCCCTGGTGAAGAATCGATCGGGTGGCCAGGGAGCCCAGAAACCTGCAGGCTCTCCCGCAGCGTCAGCGCAGCCCAGAGTGATTGATGTGCGGAGCCTGCCTCGAGGAGGGATGCTCCGAGGGCGGGGTGGACTACGAGGACGAGGGAGAGGCGGGCCGGCTGCAGCAGGGGCCGCCGCTCCCCGGGCCGCGTCACCGAGCGGGAATCGATTCGCCGGTGTTGCGAACAGAGGGAGGACGTCTGCGATCGGCGCGGGGCGAGGAGGACAGGCGGGTGCTGGACGGGGAGGAGGCAGGACCGGCGCGGGCAAGGGCAGGACGGCGAAGAAGACCGAGGGAGGAGAGCGTGGCAACAAGGCGGCTGGCGCTGCCGGGCCGCGGGGCAAGAGGCAGGATCCCTTTGAGCGGATGGATCCCCAGGAGCAGCAGTTTGACGACGCGATGCGGTTCGGGACGAAGACGGGCTACAGCCCCTTGCTGACCAAGGAGGCCCTCGCGGCGTTTGTGCCGGCGATTCCCGCGACCAAGGAGGGCCGGCTGGCGGCCGTGATGGAGAACCTGAGCATCCTCGGCGGGCGGGCAGATCCCGTGGGCGTGCCGCAGAACCTGCAGGCGAGGAACTACGCCGAGGAGGTGGAGGGCAACGGGGCGCGCTTCTTCGCGGACGTCAAGGGGAGGGAGGCGGCGGAGCGGCATCTCCAGGAGAAGAGGACGCAGCAGCTGCAGGCCGAGGGCAAAGAAGAGGCATCTGGGGAGCAGCAGAAGCAGCCCATCATTCAGGATGCGGAGGACGCGGTCAAGAAGGTGATCCTGGAGCAGGCGGTGGAAGGCAAGCACGAGACGCCCAGGTTCGCGACGGATCCCGTGGGGATTGCGAGGGCGTGGCACCTGCGGGCCGGGACGTATACGCAAAAGGACGTGGAGAGCTTTGAGAAGAAGCTGACGTCGTTGCTGGGTGCGGGTGGCAAGGGAGGGAAGAATGCGAATGCGAATGCCAAGGCCAAGGCCTCTTGAGCGGGATGGGGGAAAAGAAGATGATGACAAAAGAAACATAAAAGTATATTGTGTACGATTAAAAGAACGATAGAAACACGGCTGTTTTTTGTACGAAATTCTCATGGTGAATTTTTTTTCTCTTCTGACTCGAGTTCTTGTAAAAGTGCAGAGCTGTGACTACAGTGTTATACCGTAGCACAGCGAGATATAATTTGGTGTATTATACAAAGATGATCTTCATCCAACGCATCCAATGCCTGTAGCTTACCTGCGGTCAAGCTGCTTAATCACCTGCGCCTCCTCGCCGTCAATCTCCTTCATCTTCTTGTCCTGCACCTTTTGCAGCTCCTTGTCCGCCTTGCGGACCACGTCCGGCAGCACGGCGCCGCTCTTCTTCCAGTCCTTGAGCGCCTTCTCGTGCTTGGTGCGGGCCTGGCGCACGCGGTCTCGCCAGCCCTGGCAGGCGTCCCTGACGCGCCGCACGAGGTCGTCTTTGCGCTCCATCTCGACCTTTAGGAGGAGCTCGAGCTCGTTGTCCTCGGAGCGCTGGGGCTGCTGGTTGAAGTCCTTGCTGGACTGGACGGCGGACATGATGGGCTTGAGGTAGTCCCGCTCGTTGACGAGGAGGGAGATGATTCTCCCCGAGCGGGGGACTATCTGGGCGAGCTCGCGGAGGGGAAAGGACACCTTTGAGCCGTCTTCCTCTTTGATGGGGACGGACAAGGCGCCCAGGGCGTCGGGGTTGAAGCGGCCGCCGTGGAGGACGGCTTGGAGCTGGGCTTTGAAGTGCGCGTCAATGGACGTATACGCGGCGAGGAGGGAGGAGAAGTCGAGAGGGTCTTCGGGGTTGGGCGAGGCATGGTCGGCTTTGGAGGAGCTGTGAGAGGATGAGGGGGCGGCGGCGGCAGAAGACGATGTCGCCGTGGCTTCGGTGTCTCGCGAAGAGGGGCTGTTGCTTGCGGCTGCGATTTTGCGCTTTTTGAGAAGAGGTGTAGATTGACTGAAAGGGCGAGCGGAAGAGAGAGAGCGAGGAGCTTTGTTGAAGTGAGCGAGGCTCGTCAATGAGAGGCGAGCAGAGGAGAGGCTCGAGAGATGTCTCCTACGTAGAGCACATGGCAAGTTAGCTGCTGTTCTTCATGCGTGAGGGACGTAAACAAGCAATTGGACGCCCATATGGTGCTCATACCCTTCTGCCTGCGCCAACAGGCGCATTCCATGGCTGCCAGAGCGAGAGAGCGCCATGGGGAACGAATTGATGTGTGTTGATGAATTGATCTTGGATAAGGAAGCAGTTCGATGCTTTTGCCCGTAAAGAGCTTGCAGAGGTGGGGTGACGTACTTGGCATGCTGCTATGTACCACCTGATAAGATAAGATGCGGCAGCTTGTGCTGGTGCTGGGACGAGCATGGGATTCATGCCTTTGGCTTTGTTGGCTAGGAATGGCTGGCTGGGCAATGCATTTACTTCTCTTCTGTTTGCTCGTCGCTCATCTTTGGGACATGAGATGAATTTGACTTGACTTGAGTGATTGCTGCATGGGCGTGCTCTTACGATCTGTGGATGGGATGGAATGCCTGGGTCACTCGTCTCACTTTATCATAACAATTGGTAGAACTGCAGGGCGGTGGAGAGAAAACGACTGGGACGCAGCGCAAGAGAAATCAATATTCTCTTCTTCAAGTCTATTTTCTTGATCATCTCACGATAAGCCTCGTGTAAATTTTATGGAGGTTCCCATGCCCACAAAGCTATGTCATTTCTTCAAGATTTCGAGCAAAACGAATTCGGGACCACATCTATTATGCCCGCCATCTCCCGCATATGTCTCAGTAGAATCAACATGAGAGCAAATGCTCTCGACAAAAATATGGCCCAAAAAATGAAAACCAGGCAAAAGAAATGACCATGGCAGGGTTCGAACCTGCGACCTTTCGCGTTATTACATGTAAGGCGACTGCGCTAGCCACTGCGCCACATAGTCCTGTGACTTATTTGTTGAGGGATTTGCGAAGGAAAAGAATTTATAAAGGTACACGATTCCAGGGCCGTAATCGGAAACAAACAGCTGCGATTAGAGGTGGTAAAATAGTTTGAAGCCAAGGAGGAATAGATGAAATTTGTATCATTCCCATTGTGGGATGAAAAGGTATATTTTCTAGCATTTCATACTGGCCCTGCCTGTTCTTTGGCACTACGTTTTGCATTTTACCCACGTATTATGATGCCCATCTTAAATCCGGAGAGGCCTCTACTGTCAGTTGTTTACATCATTGTCTCTATATGCGATATCGTTATTTCATTGTATCATTAACTAGTTTTGGCTACTCCATCTCCTCTATATATATAACCCTTAGCTTTGAAGCGGCTTGCCCATGCCACCATAGGTAATCATCTTGGTGATCTGGTACTCTGCAATACCGTACTTTGATCCCTCCCGACCGAAACCACTCTCCTTGACACCACCGAAGGGCGCCGCCGGGTCAGAAATGATACCGGTGTTGATGCCGACCATGCCGACCTCCAGGGCCTCTGCGACACGGTGAACCCGCTCCAAGTCGCGGGAGAAGAAGTAGCCTGCCAGGCCGACCTCGGAAGTGTTGGCCAGCTTGACGACCTCTGCCTCGGTCTTGAAAGGGAAGAGGCCGGCGACGGGGCCAAAAGTCTCCTCGGAAGCAATGGCCATATCGGCCTTCATATCGCGGAGGACAGTCAGCTGGTAGAAGTTGGAGCCGACGTCGGGCAGCTTCTGGCCACCGACGAGGAGCTTGGCGCCCTTCTTGACGGCGTCCTGGACGTGGGCATCGACCTTGGAGATGGCACGGTCGTGGATGAGAGGTCCGTGAGTGGTGCCATCTGCAAAACCGTTGCCGACCTTGAAGGCCTTGACCTTTTCGACGAATTTTGTCACAAAGGCTTCGTAGATGCCCTCCTGGACGTAGATTCGGTTGGCGCACACGCAGGTCTGACCTGAAGAACGGAATTTTGAGGTGATGGCGCCCGTAACAGCGGCATCGAGATCGGCGTCGTCAAAGACGATAAAGGGGGAGTTTCCGCCGAGCTCCAATGACAGCTTCTTGAGGGTGCTGGATGACTGCTTCATCAACAGCTTGCCGACGCCTGTGGAGCCGGTGAAGGAAACCTTCTTGATGGTGGGGTGAGTGGTCAGCGCCTCGCCGATGGCCACTGTGTTATCCAGCGTCGTCACAATGTTGACAACGCCCTTGGGGATACCAGCTCGGTGAGCCAGCTCAGCAAGAGCGAGGGCTGTGAATGGCGTCTCTCCGGGAGCCTTGCACACGACGGTGCAGCCAGCGGCCAGAGCCGGGCCAATCTTTCGCGTAATCATGGCGGCAGGGAAATTCCATCTGCAATTGCATGGGTTAGCGTATACAGTTTCTATGCCCTAAAGGAAAGCAAGCGTCGTCGCAACGTACGGAGTAATCAAGCCGCAGACACCAACGGGCTCCTTCAGAGTCCATACTCGGTTTCCAGGCACGGTGGCAGGGATGACGTCGCCGTATGTGCGCGGGGCCTCCTCGCTGAACCACTCGAAGAAGTTGGCGGCGTAAGTAGCCTCGCCCCTGGCATCTGCAAGGGGCTTTCCGTTCTCCCAGGTGATGAGCTGGGCAATGTCTTCTGCGTTTTCAATGGCGAGGTCGTACCACTTGCGCAGCAGCTTCGCGCGCTCGCGGCCGGTCAAGGTTCTGAAGGTCTTGAAGGCATCGGCGGCAGCAGTGATGGCCGACTCGGTGTCGGCGACGGTGAACTCGGGGCATGTACCGATCAATTCGCCAGTGGCCGGATCTGTGACGATGAAATGGCCGTTGTTAGCCGCTTGCTGCAAGAGAAACGGAAGAATACAAGGGGCTGGCTACGAACCATTGACTTTGAAGGTCTTGCCAGACTTGGCAGTCACCCACTCGCCGTTGACATAGCAAACATCCTTCTTCAACAAGGACGGATCTCTGAGCTGCAATGTTGCGACATTCCAATTAGCCTTCAGCTAGTCCTGGGGGGACAAGAGATTGGGGTGTGATGCGCCACAGCGCACGCACGCGCGCACGCACCTTGGGAGCCATGGTAGAAGCTCTTCTCACTAGGATTAACGATATACCGGGAGCAAAGCGAAAGGCTGATGGAGCAGCGAGTCTATGCAATAACGCCATGGGAAGAGGGGAGAAGACAGGAAGGAAAAGATGCCAATTTATTATATGGGTGCACAAATTGCAATCCGGGGCTGGAGCTCGGTACGTGATTGGAAATGCGAAATGCGGAGGAGGCAACCTTCAAGACCGGGCCGGGTCAAGGTGCGGATGGAGGCGGGGAAGGAGGGCGAATCGATGCGCGCTCAGTGACGTCTGCCGCTTGTCCACGCGATTCTCCGCGGCGGGGTACACAAGATTCCAATTGCCAGATTTGCAGGCAAGGGCGTTGCAGGCGATGCAGGCGCGGCCAGAACCGGGTAGAAGCGTGGGTTATTTTTACCCTATTCATTATTCATTATGTACATAGCCCGGGCCGGTTCTAGGAGCCACTCCGGAAGTCAGCCGGAACGGGAGATTTCGCCTGCAATAGGAAGCCGTCTGATTACTCATGGCCCGGCACACTCTGGAAGACACGACTCAAGACACGGAAAAGATATTGTTCAACTCGACTATGTTGGTATTGTTATCATAAGTGGGTATATATGTAATAAGAATAAAAGAAAAGATGAGAAGAGAAATAGTACAGTGTCGTTGTGGACGGCGGCATTTTCCTTGCGGATTCCTCGCTCCCCCCTGCCTGTCGCGGCCTCCAGGGCCTGGATATCATTACCGTCATGTCGCATCCATGAAAACCTTTTACGCCATTTTCCCCTCCCAAGAACCCAAAGCCCGCTCTTTATCGGCGGACATGTAAAATAGCAGCATCGGCAGCGTCAGCTCTCAGGAATACACCAAGGCCTCGTGCTCCTGTCTTAGCGGAAGTTTCCGGTCAAGGGTGTGAAAGGCCTGCGTTCTCGGCGTAAAAGGCATGGCCCCCGACGCCGATGGCCATTTCACGTCGCCCATCTCAATGCCCTTTGCATCTTTGGCATCTTGCTCTTCGTCATCCTCATCCTCGTCGGTGTCCAAGTCGTTGAGGGGGCTGGGCCACATGGAATAAAGAGAGAAGCCGAGAACCAAGACATATACGGCGCTGATGCCAAAAGTTAGCAAAAATGCAGATGCAAGTGTTCAAATGGGTAGCCGAGGCTTACAGCATGTATAAAGTGATGAAAAGCGAGGCCTGCGCAATCTGACAGTTGGTATACTGCCCATACGGCTTGGCCATATCACAGCCGTATCTAAAGTACCATGCGGCCGGTGCAGGATACCTCGGGTCGGTGTAGTCGGGCCCGACTTGGCCATAGACGCTCACGCTGTAGAGAACAGCCAGAGCAATGCTGGTCAGGGTTGACGGAAGAGGGTACCAAATGCGCATGATGACGGCGATGAGCTTGGTAAGCAGGAAGAAGAGAGAGATGACGGAGATGGCGACATTGTAGTCGGTGAAACTGTTGTGCCCTTGTCAGTAAGGAAAGAAGAAGAGAATACTGTCATCTCATAGGGTATTGGCAACTGACGTTCGTGACCAGATGAGAGGAAGTTTCGGCTGGGCCACATGGTTGGCATAGGCGAAGAGGATAATGTCCGGGTTTGAGTTGAGGCGGTGGTCCCATCCAATCTGCCACATGGCAGTCCGATACAAGTCGGGCTGGGAGAGGCCGAAAATGGTGAGAATAGGTACCAGGCCGATGAATTCCACCAGCATCAGCCAGCGGAGGGCCAGCCTTGGAGTTCTGGGCCATTTGCGATGGAGGACATGGTAAGTCCACGGCTGGTTTTTGGAACCCAGGATACCCATTGTGAAAACGCTTTCTCTCTCTATCTTTTTTTTTATCTTTCTCTTTTTTTTCCCCCCGATTGAGATCAGACGTTATTTTCCTTAGGTCGAATATCGAACGTCCAGAATCCGTAGATGCAGCTTGATGGTGGTCGTTGCTCGAAGCCGAGTCCGCGCAATGCCGAGCTGCTTCGCTATGCAGGGAGCTGTAGATGCAGGCTCAGAAGCTCATGTCCTGCATAAGCGTCTTTTGCCGGGCCCTGCTTGTCCTTTGGTCGTCCCAAGTTGCTGCAAAGAATGCCACCAGCCCGTGAGCTCCAGGCTTGCTCTTCTCCCGTTCAAATCGTTTCCGTATTGAAATGCAGCAAACGATCTCGAAGGGGGGGACGGAAGCCGTTTAAAGGGCCGTCCAAGAGGGAACCGGCAGCGCTCTTGGCTCTGCTAGCCCAGCGAACCAGCTGTGAGGGGGAGCCAGTGAGGCTCATGGCACTCGCTGCACAGTGGAGAAGCTTCTGCAAGGTGCGGGCGCTTGGGCCTGTGATGGGCTGGACGGCGGCGGCGATTGGATCGGTTGCGGGTGACAGCAAAACGTCGGGCCAATCGCAGCGGCGGCTCAGCGGCGAGGCCACAGCGTTTTAAGCGCCCTGATATCGGACATGCATGGCACGATTGGCCGGCCCGGCCGTTGACGAGCCAATTATGTGGCCCTGCGAGCGATCGTCTCGAGTCGAGCGGCAGAGAGCATGCAGCGCAGTAGATTTGGCGGTGGTATTCGGGTTCTACACAGGACGAAGAAAGCAATAAACCCCCTGCTGAGCTCGTTTTTTTCTCCTGCAGGTGCTCTCCGGCGTGATGCTAAAGCGCCCGGCTCGGCTTCCGCACGATGCGATTCTCTCTCCCATGTTCCCGCACCCTGCCAGCTGCTTTCGCGCTCCAGTTCTCTCTGGCCTGCCCGTGGCTGCCGCCCTGCAATTCCATTTGGCGACGCGCCAGAGGTGGCACCATTAGTGCGCCGAGTCAAGCGTCTTGGCTCTGGATTTGCTGTGCCTGGGCGCCACCAATCTTACGTGTCTGTCGTATCCTGGATGCGCTGCATGTTTCGGTGTAGTACGGCGGAGTGGTAGTCGTATTACTACTCGATGGCGGGGGTTGGGAAATTCCCGTCTCTCTTTTTTTTTCCCCTTCTCGCCTGTCATGCAAGTACATCATGCAAGGGACGCCAAGTCTCCTGTTCCTTTACGTCAACGATCCTAAGCAGAATCTCTACTGCTCTTCTTGAATCTGTCACTGATGGTTTTTTTGGTGTGCCAAATTCTGAGTAAGCTGACTTCCCTCATTGGCTTTGAGCCAGTGACGCCTCTTCCGCTCGCAAGGCTTCTCGTGCGAGTCGCCACAGGGCCTTAGTAAGTGAAGTTTATGAATTCTTTGCAGAGCAAGGCCACGAGAGAGCCTTACCGTATTCTATCGCTTGAGACTCCACCTGTTCTCCGCACGGGACGGATCCGGACATTCGGCGCGGCAAGCTGAGACAAGAGAGCAGTCGAGAACCAGACTGGGCAAAGACTGCTGTAGCTCTGCGGAGTGCTCCGTACCTATGCAGTAATGATTGCTGAATCTTGTTGCGTGGATACATACGGAGTGCCGCAGCTGGGCCAGTGCCCTTATTCGACCTTGGACCAAGGCGTGTGGCTGCTGTCAGGTCTGGCCAGAGCTCCGTTGAGCGGCGGCTTGAGCATAGAGAGCTTGCTAACCGCGAAACAAGGGTCGCGGGTAGGGCGGATTCATGAGTAAGGGCTGTTGGCAATGCGAATGATTGCAGCAACGTGGAGAACCTGAGGTTAGGACAATGTGCTACAAGTGATGGAGTATGTATGTAGCGCCTGTAATACTGGTCTCTGACTTTGCAACCATACCCGGTACCACTCTAGGTTAGGTCAGTATTGGGTCGGTATCATCCTGACATGCATGTGACGAGCGACTGAGGTGATACAATTTCCCGGGAAGGAAAGCACAGAAGTTGGTTCCATCATTTTCTCATCGATTCTTGTCCAAAAATGACCTTTGGGATGATACCCCGCAATGTACTCCATAGTTGAGGACGCTGCTTTGCATCTCTTCAGGCTCGAGGTGGATCTTTTTTTTTCTTCGTCTGTTTCCAAACGACAGAGGAAGAGGCAGAAATCATGAGAGTGCCAACAGTGCTCTGATGCTCGCGAGACATGGTCTCAGGTAAACACCTCCGAGGTTAATAGTGAGACCTACCTGTTTCAAGAGCACACACCAATCCATACAGCTAGACAGCTAGAGCGATAAGTCAAGACGCCATGTCTTTGCGGACATCTGTCAAGCTGTCTTTTTTTGCCGCCTTGAAAAACTAGCTTTTTTCTCTCTCCTTCTCAGCGGCAAGTGATCAGCGCTCCAGCCCCTGTCTTAGTGGGCAGCTCAGGGAATCTAGAACGGTCCATAGTGCTGAGTCCGCGGATAGTATGGTACTCTAACTTGTACTTGTTATACACTACAATGCTCCTGGACTTTACTCGTGGGCTGTCTATGCATAGGAAAATCTCTATTGCGCTCGCGCAAGAAGCATCATCGCCTCTACCTTATCTAGGCATGACTGCTTACATATGACTCTCCCATTCTGCTGTCACTTGGGTGTGCTGCAAGGAGCATCAGCGGGCTTTCACATGGCGGCGCTGTCTGGTGTATGTATAGCATATATGTCCGGAGTCATGGAGCGGCCGTTATCTGCCAAAAATCTCCTCACCTTGGCATGCCGTCCATTCAGGACGCAAAAAAGGCTGTCGGCCTCGGAGGAGCTTCTCCGCAAACCCCTGTCTCGTCCTCATCGCCTCTTGCTTGCGAAGGATGGGAATTACCCGAGCAGACGAGAGAAATTGCTAGAATACAGTATGCATAGTCCCGCATGCGCTGTGCTGCAGTGCAGACGGTCCGCCTAAACGGCCCTCGGCTGGTGCGACATACAGTACGAGCCGGGTCGGGCGGCACGGTAAGCATGTGTAGCATGTAAGAGACGAGCCATGGAAAAAAAGGAAAAAAAAACCATTAGGTAGCTGACCCACGATGCGATGGTTGGCTTGTAGCCCGTGATGGGGGCCCTTTTGCATCCCCACCGCCGCAGCCCCGGTCTCCTCCCTGCGCTTCTCGCCTGTAGCACTTGTGCATACAGGTTGTTTTGTGCGGTAGTGCTACTTTGCACTGCTCAGCTGCTTGCACAGGGCCTGGTCAGCAACCGAAGGAGCCAGCGGTGGGTTCGCGCCGGGGCTGCTCGAATCGACGATTTCGCGCTTCATCAGCGCTTTTGCCAGCAGCGCCGGCTCTTGGCTGGCCGTTGGGCTTTGCATCTCCACCCAGACGACTTGACATCCGGAGCGTCGAGGCTGATCAGCAGTCCCCCGGCAAGCGACCCTTATTGTCGGGTCCGTCCACCATCCCCCGAGCGTTCCCTGCCCGGCATCCGCCTGCTGATCCATCCCATCACTCGTCTCGTCGACTCAACGCGAAGCCTGGAGCTGGAGCTGGACCTTGAGCGTTGCACGCCGCACCAGAGCAGCAGAGCAGAGCAGCCCCCAACGCCACATCACCAGAGCCCCTGATCGCTGCTTCTCGGCTCTGGCCACGACCAACGGGGTTTGTTCAGGTTCCGGTTCAGGTTCCCTTTTTTTGCCCTCGCAAGATCCAGCGGTCCGCGGCTCTCTCTTCCAGACCTGGACCATCGGACACCAGCTGTCGTTCGCTCGCTCGCTATTCGTGCCTCACCTCGTTCATATCACAGCAAACCCGAACTCTGCCACGGCCTAGCTGACCGGCCCCGTCTCTCCCCGCCGTGCGATCGCCACCTTCTGCCGTGCTTTGTGCCTTGCTCGTATGCGTCCAAAATCGTTGGAAGACGGTCCAGGTGCGGCTATCCATAGAGCGTCAACGGTAGCGGCTCGCTCGCTCCATTCATACCCACCCCATCATCCACCCTCGCTCCTCGGGCCATCTCGATCTCGTCTGTACATCCCCCAGTAGGCCTAGGCCTAGTCCTGGCACCGTTGAACGACTCTGGTAGCGCAGAAACCCCGCTGTCAGTGGAAGCCGAATCTTGGGTCTTGGTCTTCATCGGAAGCTCGCCTTGCTCCAAGCTTTTTTCTTTCTCTTCTTTTCGAACCGACCTCCCTCCTCTGCCTTCTGGCATCTTCGGCTCCCCCCGGTGTCTTAATGCAGGACAAGGACGACAGCTCGGCAGATAGCCTTGGCTTCTCATCTGCCTCTGCTTCCTCATCTGTTCCCGCCTCGAACTCATCTTCAACATCTTCCTCGTCTCTGGCACCCGGTGCCGCCTCTGATTCCGCTTTGCCGAATCCCGCCAGTGCCCCTGGCGAGGAACCTGCTGCACCCTCTCCTCGACCTCTCGCTGCGTTGCTGGAGACGTCGTCTTCGCCCTTCCTCACCGGCGTTTCTCACTTTTCCCACAGTTTCCAGGAGCACTCGAGGCATCATTCGGCAGGCCTGCCGGCGCCATGGCATTCCGACAATAGCCATACCGGTCAAGTTGGTTCGCCACCCCCTGTCAACCCGATTACGGCCCTACCATCGCACAGGAGCTATCCCAGCCTCAACCAAGCTGTAGCCAGCCTAGCATCTGCTGATAGCGCCGGAAAGCGTCAGTCGCGCAAGGTCAAGGACGACCAGGCAATGGAGTCGACGCCGGTCAAAAAGGCCCGTACCGGGGCCTCTCCTCCAAGGAGACTCGATATGCTAAGCGATGCCATGTTCCCCCCCTTGGCCACTGTTCAGGCCGCTGCTCAGGTCCATCGCGAGGATGCCGTCTCGCCTCTCTTCTTTTCTCACGCTCCTTCGAGGCATTTTCCTCGTCCGCATAGTGTTCCCGTCTCAGATGTAACCTCGGTCATTCTGGCGCAAGCTCGCGAGGATACTGCAGGGGCCGTCACGACGCTGAAGCTCCCCAGAGCCAGTGTCAGCTCCACGAGCGCGGCACTCTCTGGTAGCACGCCGTCCTCCATGGACATGTCTGCACCCTCCCTGAGCCCTGACATGCGTAGCCTGCCCCCTGGCTTGCAGATGCTGCAAGGTGTCGGCGTTCTTGAGCTTCTTGAGCATGACGATAGGCCAACGTTTCTGGTAGATCTGGCCAGCTCAGCCAACGCTCATCGCCCCAGCTTGCCAATTGCGTACTACAACGCCTCCTTGCGAGCGACTGAGTCGATTCACAACCTTCTAAACCCAGAACAAGAGAACGCCACTGCCGACCCCCCGGATGATTTCGTCGGGTTCAAATCCTGGGTTATGGCTAGCGGCGCCGACTCCGCGGAGGCTCATTCGTCGACCTACGAGTATGGTGGAATTACCTGGGTGTGCACAACTTTGAGACGCCGATTCCGATTCATTAGCGGAAATGTCACCTACCACGCCACCCGCCCTGCCTCGCCGGTGCCCATGATAGAAGAAGAGGAGGAGGACGAAGAGCAACACCAAGAAGAGGAGGCCCCCATGCTCGAGCAGGACATCAATGACCAGTGCATATCAACGCCAGTTACGCCCGTCGCTGACATTCTCGAGCCGTCTGACTACTTTGGAAACGCCACTGCAAAGCCTACGATTGAGTCTGTGGACACAACCGACACAACTCCCGCAACTGGCACTATAGAACCCGTGTATGACATAAACCGACGGCATCCGGATGACTTCACCAACGAAGTGCTGCAGTCGCAGCCTGTGAGATCAACTTTCGACTGGACCAGGATTCCGTACAGCGACAGTCTGCCCGAGCACATCAAATTGGCAAAGTCGGTTGATTGGGCCTCTACGCCTCTTGGTCCCATGAGCGAGTGGAGCTACAATCTAAGAGCCATGGCAAACCTGATCATGGGAAGCCCCAATCCGGCTGCCATGTACTGGGGTCGCGAATACGTCGTTCTGTACAATGCCGCATATGTGGCCTTGGCAGGCAGCAAGCACCCAGCCCTCATGGGCAAGCGGTATATGGACGGCTGGATCGAGCTCAATGAAGTGTTCACACCCGTCTTCAAGTCAGCTTGGGACTCGGGCCAAGCTACGATGAAGCATGACAACCAGCTCTTCATCAACCGGCATGGTTTCTTGGAAGAAACGTTCTTCTCGTGGTCCGTCATTCCGATTCTCGGTGAGGAAGGCGAAGTCGTCGGCCTATACAACCCCTGTTTTGAAAACACTCGGCGGAGGATCAACGAGCGCCGAATGCTCACCTTGAGAGAGATCGGAGAGCGGACGGCCACGGCAGCTTCCGTCAACGAGTTCTGGCCACTGGTGAGGAAAGGACTGGCGTTCAACGAATACGATATTCCTTTTAGCATGATCTATTCCGTCAAGGACGAAACCGAAAGTGAAGTATCATCCCTGCACTCAGGCAGCCTTGTCCACTGTCCCCAGCTCATTCTCGAGGGTTCTCCCGGTGTTCCAGAAGGTCACGTCGCAGCACCCCCGACTCTGGACCTGCGCACGTCAGAAGAAGGGTTTGCCCCATACGTGCGACAATCCTTGGCTGGGGGTGGAGCTCCCGTCGTGCTGTCAGAAGAAGACGGCACCTTGCCAAAGCACCTCATAGAGGGGTTTGAATGGCGGGGCTTCGGCGATCCATGCAGGACGATCGTCGTTTTCCCGGTCATTCCTACAACCACTGGCGAAGCCGTGACCGGCTTCATCGTGCTCGGCATAAATCCGCGGCGGCCATATGACGATGATTACAAACTCTTCATCCATCTTCTATCGCGGCAACTGGCAACTTCCATGGCCTCGGTTCTCTTGTTTGAGGAGGAGATTCGGCGCGGCCAGCGAGCGGCACACCTGGCCGCTCTGGATCGCCAGGAGCTCTCAAAACAACTGTGGCAGCGCACACAAGAAGCCAGCGAACTGGAGTACAAATTTACGCGCATGGCCGAGTTCGCCCCTGTCGGAATGTTCATTGCCGACGAACGTGGCCATATAAACTATTGCAATGATATGTGGTGGCAGATTTCTCGCCATGCCCGAGCCGAACAAATAGGCACTGCCTGGATGGATAGCGTACGGGTGGAGGATAGGCCGGTGTTGGAGGCCGGCTGGACAAGGCTTTTGGAGCAAAAGGTGACCGTCTCACTGGAGTTTCGATTCAACTGCAGCCAACTGTGCGGAGACCACACCGTTGACACCTGGGTCCTGATGAGCGCATTCCCAGAAAAGGATGCCGACGGTAACTTGGCGTCCATCTTTGGCTGCATCACGGACATTTCGTCTCAGAAATGGGCTGAGAAGGTTCAGAGCGAAAGGCGTGAGGAGGCCGTGGAGCTGAAGCGGCAGCAGGAGAATTTCATCGACATTACGAGCCACGAAATGAGGAATCCCTTGTCGGCGATCCTTCAATGTGTAGATCAAATCGCCAATAGCATAACTTCCTTCACGTCCCACGCAGATAGGGCAGAAATCGACACGCTTCTGGAGTCCTGTCTCGATGCTGCCAACACCATCAACTTATGCGCCAGCCACCAGAAGCGTATAGTCGACGATATCTTGACGCTGTCGAAGCTCGACTCTAACCTACTCGCAGTCACTCCCGTCGACGAACAGCCAATAAAGGTTGTCCACCGTACGTTGAAGATGTTTGAGTCGGAGCTGCTCGCCCATGACATAGACTTCGAGTTTCGCGTTGACAACAGTTTCGAGACGTATGGAGTTAACTGGGCCAAGCTGGATCCGTCAAGGCTGAGGCAGGTGTTGATCAATCTCATGACCAACGCCATCAAGTTTACTCAGGGCCGGGAGAAGCGTGCCATTATTGTGAGCATGTGTGCGACCAAGGACATTTCGGAGATTACAAGCCAAGGAACCTTTTACTTTGAACGCAACGATGTCCAGCGGACAGTCGGCATGGACATTGACAACGAGGAGGAGTGGGGCACCGGTGAGCGGTTCAACATCCACTGCTCGGTAGAGGACACAGGCGCCGGCCTGGGCGACGAAGAAATGAAGGTCCTGTTCCAACGTTTCCAGCAAGCCTCTCCCCGGACGCATGTGCAGTACGGCGGCTCCGGCTTGGGACTGTTCATCTCGAGGATCTTGACCGAAATGCAGGGTGGCCAGATTGGCGTCTCTTCCCAGAAGGACTGTGGAAGCAAGTTTAGCTTCTACGTCCAGAGTCGTAAATGCTTGAACCCCCCGGCCCAGTACGAGCACATCACGCCGTTCAAACTCGAACGCAAGATCCAATCTCCGGCTACGGGCGGCCCACCGGCGAGTTGTCCTGCATCGCGGAGCCAATCGGATGCGGGCCGCAGTCCCCTTTTCGATGTCCTCATCGTCGAAGACAACATTGTCAATCAAAAGGTTTTGCAGCGACAGCTGCGCAACTACGGTAACAACACGTTTGTCGCCAACCACGGCAAAGAGGCTCTCCAGACTCTGCAAAAATCGAGATTTTGGGCGGGGCAAGAGGCTGAAGGCGTCGACATTTCGGTCATTCTGATGGACTTGGAGATGCCTGTAATGGATGGCATGACTTGTGCGAGAAGGATTCGTGAGCTTGAAAAGGAGGGGACAATTATCAAGCACATCCCCATCATTGCAGTTACAGCTTATGCACGGCCTGAGCAAATTGAGAATGCAAAGGCTGCAGGAATTGTAAGTTGATTGTTCTTGCCCTTGTCTATAGACATGCCAGTGCCGAAATACGGCTAACCGCTCAACTTTTTATAGGACGATGTTATCTCCAAGCCATTCCGCATTCCCGAGCTACTTCCCAAGATTGAGGAGTTGGTGGTCAAGTATCAGAGCCTTTCTGTGTCAAACAACGCATGAAGGCAATGGTAGCCCTCTTCTCCGCCAAATGTCACCAGAGCCACGTGGCTATTATTCATTTTTTTTCTCTCCTTGTCTCACTTTACGATGGACACCTGTCTGCTGTCTTATGGGCATGACATGTGTGTCATTTTCTCATTCATCTTTTCCTTTACGTTTAGATTTGCATATACACGGATGCCCAGCGTGTCATTTTAAGCCATGGCGTTTTTGGTATCTTTTCTTACCTCGCTCGGGGTTGGATTTTTATGATTCTCCTTTTTCTTCTCTCTCGGGTATATCAGGTGGGGTCGGAACAGAAAATAGCCAGCCAAGGATTTTGTTTTTGTGTGTTCAATCTTGTTAGCATATGCGAGGTCGTTTCCTCAGATACCAAGTTTGTTTCTAGACAAATCTCTATTTGCATACGATTGCGGGGGGGTGATAGGGACACGGGTACACTAGAGCATGTCCCGGAAGAGCGATATTGTGATGGATTTTATATAAAAAGAGGGTTTCATCCAGGGGCGGGATGTTAATATGTAGAAAGAAATACAGATACGGAATTTTCACCACGTCACGGTTCACGGTACTTGTTTGAAGAGATGAAACGTATCCCTCTCTGTATGCTGGACAGATACCGGGTTCTCTTGAGAGACGTTGATATCTCAGCCACAAGGTCCGTGATCTGAATACTCCATACATACGCGTAGAAGATGGTCGCCTACCGTTAATATAAGCGTAAATAGTGGAGCGACGGAATCCTCGCTCACAATTAGGTACCGAGTAAAATTTTCTACTTATAATACCTGAATACATGTATATAAATTACTGTGCAGATTGTTTTGTCTTTTTACCGCAGAGGATCTGCCCATCGGGGAACCCAACCGGCGTACATAACACATGAATACCAGGGTTCGTACTATACAGCTTTCACGGGCGTATTACTCTAGCAAAATTTCTCTCTTCACTTGCCAGGCATTTTCCAGTTTCGTATTCCTTCTTTTCGGACACGCCGTCGTTTTGCCACTAAAAGCAGAACAGGCCGCAAGAAACCAAAGGTTTTCCATTTGGCAACATTCCGAATACCGTTAATGTCTCTGCGTCCGGAAAAACAGCACGTCACTCAACACCAAGCTGTGGATTGATCCCCTTTTTAGCTCCAGACAACTTGTGAGTCATGCATGCGTGAGCTTAAGATCTTCACCTTGTCTAAAAGAAGAGATGGAAAAAAAAAAAAAAAAAAGTGCAACTGTTGTGAAAATTTTCAAGTACCCACAACAAATGATATCAAGTTCAAATTTCATGACTAAAGAACATGCTAGTAAATCACGAGGAAACTACAATGTTCAATCAAGAGGGACATTCACATTTCGTTCAGACTACGAATAAATGGATCACTTCACGGTGCAAATTAAAAGGAATCAATATTTTGACACACATCATCTTTATATTAGGTATTAATTATCTCCTCCTCTCGGGTATCGAACAAAGCAGAACGCGAATGCTGTATACTAGCAACATGGATTTTTTGTTTCAAGTTTTTTGATAAGTGATTTTCGTCCATCGACGTGGAAAAACAAAATGGAAAGTGGTATCAGTGAAAGCAGTCTCGACAGGGTATCTTGGTATCTTGTTGAAGAAATGCAGATCCTTCCATTCCCAGTCCTCTCATGCGTGTTTTTTTGTGACAATTATATCAAGGAAAGTTTGCAAAGTGTGTCTTAAGTCGTAAAACACTCACTGTCGGCGAGTTCTCTAAGCGGCCGCAGTGACAGCGGGGGTGGCGGCAGCGACACCCTCAGGCTTGTTCTCAGCCTCTGGCTCCTCGGTCTTGGGGGCCTCCTCCTCCTTGGCAGCCTCCTCAGCAGCGGGAGTCTCCTCCTCCTTGATGACGTCGTCCTCCTTGGTCTCGTCCTTGGCCTCCTCGGCAGACTTATCCTCAGACTTGGCGGCGCCCTTGCCCTTGATGGTAGCACGGAGCTTGGAGAACGCGCCCTTCTTCTCCTCACCCTCAGCAGCAGGGCCAGGAGACTTGTCACGCTTGCCGAAGGTGAAGGGGAGGGAAGACTTGCGCTTCTCCTTCTCCTTCTTGGAATCGCCGTTGATCACAGCAGCCTCAGTCGTCTCAGTGGGGACGGTGGCAGGGGTGCTAACGTCAACAGCGAGAGGGGTGGTGGCCTCGACGGGAGGGATGACGGGAGCAGCCTCGGCGGTAGGGACCTCCTCCTCCTTGGGGGACTCAATCTCGGGCTTGACATCGGCAGCCTTCTTCTCCTTCTTAGAGAAGACGTTGCCGAAGAAGCTGGTGCGCTTGTTGGCGGCGGGCTTCTCCTTGGGAGACTCGGGCTGAAGCTCCTCGCTGGCCTTGGCCTCAGCCTCGGCAGCAGGCTCTGCAACAGCGGGAACCTCTTCGGTGGTGGCAGGAGCCTCAACCTCGGGGACGGGCTCGACGACAGCAGGAGTCTCGACAGCGGGGGTCTCCTCAGTCTTGGCCTCCTCCTTCTTCTCCTCCTTCTTGCCGAAGCCGAAGAAAGAAGCGCGCTTGCGGCTAGCGGAGCGGCGCTTGGGCTCCTCAGCCTTGAGCTCGTCCTTAGCAGGCTCCTCAGTCTTGGCGGGCTCTTCCTCCTTGGCGGGCTCCTCAATCTTGGCGGCAGCCTCCTCAGCAGGAGCAGCCTCCTCCTTGGGGGCCTCAACCTTCTCCTCCTTGGGAGCGGGCTTGAAGCTCTCAATGGTCTGCTTGTAGAGATCAGACTCAGCAACGGTGGTGGCAAGCTCCTTGGCCTCGGCAATCTTCTCCTTCAGCTGGGCAACCCAGTTGTCGCGCTCAGCGACGGAGTTGGCCTTGAAGCTGTGCTTGTTGCCCTTGGCAGAGAAGTGGAACTTGTGGGAGCCATCGGTCTCGGGCTCAGTGGCATCAGCCTACAAACTCTGGGGTTAGCCGCCGCATGTCGACGAAATGGATGTGTAGATGACTGCTTACCAGGTTGATGACGCCAGTGGGGGCCTTCTTGTCGCCAATGAAAAGAAGACCCTTGCCAGTGTGCGCAGCCCAGGCAATGTTGTGCTGGGCAACCTCGACGTGCTTCTCAGCCCTCTTGTAGGCAGCGAGGACATCGGCCTCGACGGACTCGGAGCCGAAGAAGAAGAAAGCCTTGCTGGCGATGAGGTTCCTGCGGATGGTTAGCGCCTGTCGACTGCGCATTCTGGCAGGGCGAAAAAGCTCGGTACTCACTTGGGGAAGCTTGCGCCCTGGGCCTTGTGTCCCAGGAAGCCCTCCTCAATGGGCTTGACCTCCTCCTTCTTGTCCTCCTCCTTGGGGGCCTCGGCCTCGTCAGTCTCGGCGGGCTTCGACTCCTCAGCGGGCTTGTCCTCAGCAACAGGGGCGGCGGTCTCGACAGCGGGAGTCTCCTCAGCGACAACAACGGGAGCGGGAGCGACGACCTCCTCAGCCACGGGGGCGGCGACGTCAACGGGTTTATGTTCCTCAGCCATTCTGGATAGAAAAAAGGAGTTTGGGTATCTTAAAGCGCGGGGTATCACAACAAACAAAGGGTATTAAAAAAGAAGGATCCAGAAAAAGCCTTTCGGATGTGTATGAAAATGGGCGCTGGTGAAGCGTGTGTGAAGAAAGTAGGAGGAGGAGAGAAGTTGCAGCAGAAGGGGGTGGCCAGGGCTACTTATTTGCCTTGGAGCACGAGGAAGGGTAGGGGGAATCGGGGAGAGCGTCGAGTTGTGTGACAATTAGCCAAGGCCTAGAATCAACCCTGCAGCGGCCACCAAAGCCCTGAGACGGCGAGTGTGTGTGAGAGCGTGTGTGTGGCCAGCTGGTGAGAGGCGACGAAGCAGCCTGAAGCGACAATACAGTACAGCAGACGTTTGCCCATCGCCATCGCCAGTGACGCCACGGCGGGAGAGCTCGCTGGCCAGCCCACTATTGCAGCGCTGTGAGTGCCCTGAGACCTGGAGCTCTGGCGCTGTTTCTGGGTTGCCGGGGGCGCTGTGGGCCCGGCGCCTGGTCTGTGCAGGCTTAAGCGAGTGGGCCTGAAATTGCAGACCCGTCCACCGGCCTGCGCTAGTGGCGGACAGAAATGTTCGGCAGCCACCAGGGCTAGCAGCGGGCTTAGCTTGGCCTGGTACTTGCGCACCGTGCGCCTCGCCTGCGGCCCGCACGGCCTGGCATGTCACTCTTCGCCCGCCATCCAATGACTCCCAGCCTCCACTTCTCATTTAAACAGCCTTCTCCTTTGTCCCGTCTGGGCCATGGGCGCCGATAAGCAAGCAAAAGGGTACGACGAGGCCGTTGTGCTTGGACGGACGACAACTGACTCGAGAATCCGCGTAGAACGCTGGAAGCTTGCTCGACATGGATCACCGTGAACCCATCTAAGATTATCTTGCCTGCCCCACGATCCATCTTCGCCTGCAGCAGCAGCTGGGTATCCTATCTAAGGCAATACGGAGTGCGAGGTAGTCCGTGTCTCATACATGTGATGGAGTCGATAGTGCCAGTACGGAGTACTAGGTAGTATTACATACTACTGCTACTGCTATTACTTCGTATTATTAGCACTGCGTCTTTCTACGAAATACTAGTACCAACAAGAGGATTGCCCGCACAAGCAAGTACTACTAGTACTACAAAGTGTGGGCAGAACCCCCCCCCCCCCCCCTTTTCTGACGCCTGACTTCGGAGGCTGAAACTATACTGGGCTTTGTTCAAAATAGCAGCCCTAGTGCGCATTGATTTGCCATATTATCCCTTGGCCCAAAAGTGGACGACGGCCAGGAATCAAATGTCGGATCGCGGTACAGAGTAGTATTGGCAACCTCTCAGAAGATGGAATTCAGGTGATGGGTTGTTACGCGTAATTAAGCACAAGACGATCTACAGGCCGCGCTCTCGGAAAACGAAAATCAGGCAGGCGAAACAAATAAACTCGACGACAGTCTCATTCTCGCTCTCCCCTATTCATCGATGAAAGCAACCTGCCGTTCAGCCATTTCATCTTAATCAGTCTTTGATACGGAGTACCTGTACCGACACAGTGTCGGCACTGTCGCGTGGAGCGTAATCAGGCCGGCTAAACCGCGGCATTCTGCCACGGGCGACAATGAGTCCAACTGCCTCGTCGATCCTCGCCGGTTTATTATGTCCACCGAAACCCTCCTGGTCTCAAGGCTGCTAGTGTGCCAGCTGGTCCCCGGTCATGGCACGAACCGCAGGAAATAAAATCGAATTTTTGCAGTGGATCACAGTAAGTCTGCCGCTGCTACTCCGCGGTGCTACTGCGACTACAGGTTACTGCTACTGCTGCTAGTACCACGACGTCGCAAAAGCTGCAATCAACAAAAACAGGGCAGGGGGTGCCAGGGGGGGCAGGAAGAACGAAAGGCGTTGTTTGGGCGCCCATCAATCAAAGGGGGGCATTTTCGACCTCCTGATTCTCCTGCAACAGGAAGCCAGCCGCCCTGATGAGTGGCGGTGAAACTCCAGCACAGCAGTAATTGGAGGGAGGTTAAGCCATACGGAGTACTTCGTACATGCTCGCACATACATGTACAGGACGCAGAGCAGTGGAATATTAATACGGATATGTGGTGTCAATAATAGCCACCCATAAGAATGCTGGCCTGGATGGACCATGTGGGACGAACGGCCGTCGGCCATCTCGATTCTGGCCCTGTTTGCCTCGCCTTCTGCTTCCCGGGTTCTTGATGCAGCGAGCCGGCTGCAGCAGGAACGTCATGATGGTCTCCTCACCTGCTCCCCTCTTCCGTGGCTCCCTACATGCGGACTATGCAAACTACTGCGGTGCGCGCGTGCGCGAGTGCGTGCTAGAGCGAGGGCGAGGGCGAGGGTGAGGGCGAGAGGAAGAAGTAGCAGTGCTTGCATGCAACGGCCAGCGCGTGCCCACGAGGAGGAACCGGCCATCTCGAGGCGGGACGTGATTCTGCTGCGACGAGCAAGCGCCAAAGTACTCCATACTTGGGACCAAGTACTCCGTGTGGGAACGGGGCACGCTTCGCATTGTGCTGCCCGGCCAGGGAACCAACCAAAGCAGCTCTTGGAATCAAGTACCGAGATGGCACTTGGCTGCACAAAAGTGGCGCGTTGGACCCCCTTCTCATGTACTGCTACTGTACGCCCCATGCCCATGCATATGCTGCAAATGCTGGTCCTGGCCATAACCTAAAAGCAAATGCTTTCACATCACTCCATTGATCCCACTTATGGCGCGCCCCTCCGTCAGCGAGATTGGTTTCTGTACGGCGCATTGCTCGTGGGGCAAGGGACGTTGGACAAGTCATTAGAAGCTGTTGGTGATGGTGTGAGCCGTCTGATGCTTGTCCGTCCCAGAACGAGCAGCCATTCGCGCAACACACCACCAATCGCAGCCCTCACACACATTCCAGCCCGGAGCTGGCAGTTGCTGCCACCAGATAACAGCTAGCTGGAGCTTAGCTGCACCACCACGTTGTTGTCATCGGCCATGTGACGCCTACTTTAGCGTGACGGAGTGGAGGGGCAGCGCAAAGTTGGCTTGAGACGGACTGCGGCTGCGATGCGATGCCCGCCTGCGCAAATTCATCCTGCGTCGACAGATGCTTCTTGTCGGTCCAACGAGGCTGCTGCAGGGCTTCTTCACGGTGCAGACGAGGCATGCTGGGAACAAGCCAGTCGAGAGACGCCGTCCCTGGCAGTAGCAGTTGGATGAGCCATGCATTCAATTTCCTCCCGCCTCCCCCCTTAAGCCGGTCAGCACAAAGTACAGCCCTTGCCTTATCTTCGACAGCACGCCGCTTAATAGGAGGGCGCAGAGCTTGACTTTGTTATTTTTTGTTCTTGTTGTTTGTTTTTCTTCTTTGCCGTGCATGCTCGTACGAGATGTGCCTTGATACGAGGCTACTACCTATTACCAAGCCCAGAAAAAGCCCGACCTGTATCTCCGATGCGAAAGCACAGAGAGAGAGAGAGAGAGAAAAAAAAATTACAGGGTACCAGCCCCATTCTTTTAGCAGCTGCTAAAGCCGGAGAGAAGAGATTTCATCCATGCGACAAGGATCTCCATCAAATGAGAGGCGCTTGATAAGTTCATGGCTACTAATTGTTCAACCGAAAACATCGAAACAGCTCGAAGAGGCAAAATGAAGCCCCTTTCGGCAGTACTCCGCAAATACGGACCTGCAGCCCTCATTTGCGCTGAAGCCCTTGCACTGAGGTCCTTGATCAAGAAGAAGTTGTTGAGCAGCATGTGAACCGTAATCTCTCTTAGCAACTTTATTTTTATGTTTGCCAAGCGGGCAAATACTTGGTATCGAAGGCCATGAGCTGTCAGTAGTCGTATGCCTCATGCCAAGCCAAAGCACTCAAGCCATTCTACTGCCGGAGTTAGGACTGCTGGATTTATAATTTTCCCCGGGCAAATCAATGACCATAGAGAACACAATGGTCAAATTGCTATCATGGGCGGCAATCAACCACGTTGGCATGTCAAGCAGGATCGAAGATCAACGGGGGGGGGGGGGGGGGTGGGTGAAGCGATGGCTGCGTCTTCTCATCTTTCAAAGAGGCAAAGTCTACTGGACAGCCAAAAGTAAACACCAGTAGTTGTTACTATGTCTTCTACTTTTTGCTGTCCTTCACAAAGTGAAGCTGTCCAGTGCCTACGCCGTTGGTTCGGTTGCCTACTTTGTTTGCCGCTGCCAACTCTCAAGTCAAGGCGGCTACCCATTCTCGTCCATCTATTCGATATTGGGGCCCTGCTCGCCGCCCTCCCGCCCTCCTTGACTCACTTGACTCATTTTACCGGCGGAAAAGGCAATGCACTATTGCACCCTAGCCAGGCACGTTGACGAATAGGGATTTCTGCTAGGGCGCGAGATGAATGTGACGTTTTGGCGGCCCCCAACCTGGTGAAACATTTATTATTAATGGGCGAATCTTTTTTTAATCTGGCCAAAATGGTTGCGGAGAACACCAGTTGGAAAGAAGATATCCTGCAATACTACCAGACCTGCTGGATCCTTTTCGGTGGCTGGACACATGTTGACGCTCCCAATATCGGATTCTTGCGATACCGATGCTGCACCCCCTTTGATCTCACTCATACTCATTGGATTGGGTTATCTTTGTATGGCGACGCCAAGAGGCCTTGTGACGACAAGCCACGACTCCACTGCTCGGGAGTTGCACGGGTCCAGCGAAGAACCCACCAGCCAACACAAGAACTAAGCTGTCCCAAGGAGCAGCACGGTTTTAATGTCACCCGCCAGCTCTGCCGCCATCTCAGAACCACATCTTGATCGCCAAGTCACCCCGCTTCGCCAGCCGTGCTCAAAATGGTGGGGACGGAGATGCTTGTACAGAGTTGATGTTGCCTCCTGTTGACCTCAAGGCGCTGGCTGTTGATTTGATATCTGATTCCATTCAAAACTCATCAACACCGGCTGTCACGGCGATGGAACAACAGGCAAGATCGAATACAGCCGCGTTGCTATGCCTGTCTGGGTGCCAAGTATCTATTATGCAGCAGCACTTGACGAATCGTATGATGGCTGGTCCGTCACTTGATACCGCGGCATAAGCACCACTTTGCTCATGGCCGCCGCCACTGAGAAGGCGTCAACGACAATAAAACAAAACAATCCCGGACGGAGGCCGCCATTTCCCGGATCCTTTTATGGCATCACTTTTTCTTTTTTTTTTCTTTGTGGTAATTTTTTTCCATTCTTTTTCACGGTCCAACTTGTTCTCCGCAACGCGGCCGGCGGCAACGGACCTTTGGAAAAGAGCGGCTGCCAAGGTGCACTCGTATCAACGCTGAATACTACTATTTCTGTTACTACTAATCTGTTTCAAGTCTGGCCTCTGACGGTGGCACTACCGCTCAACTGGCCGTTTGAGGCGACCTTGGTGGTGTGACTCTACATCAAATTCTGGTGTACGAGGAGCATCCCTGCACGCAAATCTGTAGCACGGAGTACAAGCGGATGCCATGCCGCTGCCGGAAGAAGATCCCCTTGGCGGATACAGGCAGTCGGTTGGCTGACCCTAAAGGGCCTTTTACCGCATTTGCGTTTCGAGTTGTAGCATGCAGATTCTCACTGATGTCATTGCCTTGTACTCCGTAGGGAGTGCGTATTTACAAGCGCTCCGTACTTGTACCTATGCAGTGTGTTGGACAGTCGTATGTACAGTACGGCAACAGTCGCACATGATACGACCATTGCATGTATGCGAACTGTGTGAGCAATCACATTTTCTTTTAACCCACAGAAAAAAAAATGCCCTTGCTGGGTCTTGATGTGATATACGCCGTACCCTAGAAGGACGTATTTCGTAAGGCGAAGGGGTGGAAACCTGCGCTCTGCGTTTCGTAGGTCGTAGGACGTTGCACTATTCGTCTTCTTGGACTGGTGGCACAACAGTGATGAGGATGTCGCGGGATTCGCGCAGCTAAAGCGCCAGCACAGAAACCTCGAGTCGTGTGATCTTGTTAGTCTAGATTTTGAGATCGGTAGCACGCAAGTATGTAATAAATCCTCTGGCGCCGAGGAGTTTAAGCTTGACTAGGGCCTTGGCTCAAGGGATTTGAATTGACGTGATTGAGTTAGCATCTGCATCTTTGCTAGAACCGAAGCCAGCTAACCCACGTCTTAGGAAGCACGATTACGCTTTCGTGGTAACTAAGCACGCAAAGTAGTATCGAGACATTTTTTTTTCTCTTTCTTTTCTTTCTACTTAGGGTAGGATGGCCTATCTGTCACGAGCACTTCGGACTATCGTTTAACGGGCTGCTGGATCGGGCGCTGTAAGATATCGGTCCTGATTCGCGATTCGGAGATTGGGCGTTTCTGCATTGAACCTGGACCGATGTCGGATATTGCACTAGGGGAAAAAAAAAAATAAGAAGATTGTCTCTGCAGGGTAACATTCTAGGATCGAAATTTCTGGAAACTTTTGCGAGCTTGACGGAGAGGCTTTTGCCACCTTTGTTGTGCTGCTAACGCTTTGCGTGTTGTGACTGGAGCGGGTTTAGCTATATTGATGTGAGGTACGAATATACGATGTTGATGGTTTGAGAGAGCTTGGTAGAGTAATGGGGTTGACTATGCTTGCTTCCAATATTGGATTGGATGCTTCTCTGATGTATTGATTCAAAGCGTGATAGTCTTCTGTTACGCATTTCTAGCTGCGACAGCGATGTACACGCCTTTGGAATTGTTCCTTCAAATCAAACAGCCTGTTATGAGAATAAACAAAGACAAATTCTCTTTGTTACCTTTGGTGGGAATTGTTCCAAAGTGCCAACGACGCAGAGAAAGGCTGGATGGACCTATGCTAACCTGGAGCCTTGTCACCGTCGCACCAAATGGAAGATGAGTGTAATACAGGGGACTCTGGCCTTTGACTTGCAAGTAGGACATTTAGGATTTGAAATACACCATTAATAAGACTGAATCCTAGCTGTCATTGTTAAAGAGACTCGTAAAATGAAGATATCTTCTTTGAAGATAGTGCACGGTCACCCCCTGTCCCATCTCAGCGTGGAAGATCAAAGATAGATCTTCCGCGCTCGTATTCAGGCTTGTGCCTGGTCTTGTAATCTCGGTTGGTTGACATCTGCCCTAGCATTGGTGTCTTGATGATCTTGTAGCCGTGCCCTCCAAGGTTCTCCTTATTATCCATTGTAAGCCAAGCTATGCATTGTCTTGAGTAATCTTCCTCATCCAACGCCTAGGAGTACCTAGTATGGTCAATCTTGTGGGTACGCTTATCGGAGATGTTCACAACGTGAGAAATGTAGGAGACCTAAACGAAATCTTTGATGTGCATTATACACTCCTTCACCGATGGTATCGTCGATGACGTTTCCGCTCGTTAGACATGACGATGTGGTCAGAGGCTTCGGCTTGTTCTTCCAGGCTCTGGTCAATTCTTAAGTAAAGAACTTTGAGTCTCGTCGAGCAAGGGGTTTTGAACCCACAGCACGTAGCGGCAGTGACTCAAATGTTGCTCGAATATCTTCCGCGCTCATAGCTCGGCTTGGCTCGTGAAAGAGGAAGCTGTTGCTCATTGTAGCTTAGAAGGTGACATCAAACCGCTGATTGTATAACTGTCTGGACACTTGAGGTGGTATCATTGATGGTCGCTATTTTATCTGCCGCCTCTTCGAGGTCGTCTCTGCTTGCTTCTCTGATGATCCCTCCGTCTGGTCTTGGAACTATATCATCAAAATAGAACGAGTGACTCTTAGTTCTGTTAGCATTAATCTTACCTCTGCGCTTTTTGTTTCTCATATTCTCTGGTACTGTTATTTCGGGAGTGGATATGTTTCAAGGTACCCGCCAAAAACTCTCAACTTGGAGTCTGGATTTGCGTGCTCTTTGGTAGCCATAATTTCTTTCGTGGATCTCTCGGCGTTTCTCAG
Organism: Trichoderma arundinaceum; assembly: GCA_025919625.1. Classification (NCBI taxonomy): domain Eukaryota; kingdom Fungi; phylum Ascomycota; class Sordariomycetes; order Hypocreales; family Hypocreaceae; genus Trichoderma; species Trichoderma arundinaceum. Next base: position 1,552,264 of record JAMQTF010000002.1, read on the forward strand.
CGCATTCTTTAGATCTTAGGGTGGACTTCTTGTCGTATCATCTTTTCGATGAAACGGTACCCTTCAGGACCTATGAAGCTGGTCAGAGGAGCTCCTTCTTGTCCCATCATCTTCATACTGGGTAGTGGCAAGCGTCCTCTTTTGGAGGGCGTAGATGGCGTCGACTCGTTTAAAAATGAGAAACCGTCTTTGGGCTACCTTGTTCTTTGCTACATAATCAACTTCCTAGATTTGAAGCATCTATGCGCGTGGCATACTTCTGATGAAGCTGCGCAGGTGCACGATGGATCTCGTAAAGGGCAATCTCAATCGCTTCAGCACTGGAGGAAAAGTCGACGAAATAATCTTGTATGATTGCGTGGCGCGTTTAGATTGTTCGGAGGCGTGGGTTGTGCGGCCTCCAACACAAACATCAGAGGGCACAAGGAAGCGTCCTATGTGTGAACATTTCTTACGTTAGCTTTTGATTCTTTCACCTTCATTCCAAAATTAGGAGAGCGATAGTATAATGATGCACCTAGGGTTCGCATACTTTGATGCTAGAATTTAGTAATTTGATTCGATCATGTCGTGATGCTCGTGTGGAAGGACAAACTCGAGAAAGCGAATGGTGATTCGAATTACATGATGGCAACAGTGAATCCATTGCGGAAGGGAATCATGGGGACGCAATCCTTTGGCACTATTTGTGACTGGAAGAGGTGTAAATTTTGGGATTGAGAAATTTTGAATTTTGTTCTTTGAGGCAAAATGAAATAGCTGATATAAAGTGTTCAGAGGCAGGACTAGGCCAAGCACAATGAGGCTGAACTAAGCAAAGAGCTCAGGTCACGTTGTGAACAACACTAGAAGTTGGCAGAACAAAACAAACGGTATCAGTAGAAATCCCCCATGGGCAGTCCTGTTAGGACAAAGCACTCTGTTCAGCTGGTGCATTCATTGCTACAACTGCACGCGCGAGTTGCTGGGGGATGTCGGCTCACGGTCTAATGAAACTTTACATGGCACTATAGGATACATTAGAGGACGACATGACGAGAAGTCATATGTTGTGAAATATAAACAAGTACTGGCGGGTCACTGGGCAATCCCAAACAATCTGTTAGCCGTGAATTAGTTGGGGGAGTGCCTTAGGACACAGCCAGCCAGCAGTGACCGAGGAGCCTCCCCCTGAGTTGCTCCTGGAAACAGTGCTTGGGGCATTTGATGTGCTGTGAAGCCTCGAGGCACTTGCCAGCAGCTCCCACGTGCCCTCCTATTCGAAAACAACAACATACTACAAACCTCCCCCTCCTCTCTTCTTCCTCACACACTCTTCTCTTTCCACTTAACACAGCATCAGACAGCATCTCGCTTTTCTCTACAAGCATCGAATCTAAAGTGCTTCTTGGAACTAGCACTAAAATCCAGCATATCTGCCAGATATTGTAATTTCTTCTTTGAAATTATCCTCTGATAGCTCGAGTCGTGTCGCTTGGTAAGTTCGTTTCTGGTCTCTATTTCATTCCACGTTACACAATTTCGCGTATATCCATCGATTGTTGGTCTTATCCATCCTCAGAATCAACGAAAAAAGCTAATCGTGTCGTTCGTTTCCTCCCGTTCGTTGCTCTTGCCCTTACTCTTCTTTGTCCTTCATACTTCACACCATCTCCCTGCGTCCCCTTGCCTATATTGAAGATAGCAACCTCCTCCATTCTCTCCCTGGTCGTGAAGAAGACAAGAAGTATATTGCACACAGCACTACACACGCCGAGCGTAGTGGTCCTTAAAGTCGATGGTTTCCACCTTGACGGACTCTTGTCCCCCTATGCACCTGCCACAAAAACGTCAAGATGTTGTAGCCTCTTTGCTATTCGGTCGAGGGCTGGTCAACAACATCAAGGAAGTTCAAAGTTCGTTCCGCTAAAACAATCACAAGACAGGCAAATGTTTTGGCCAAGCCTTTGTTACTGCAAGAGACCTGGTAGAGTACATTGTTAAGTTGGATATTTGCAGCAGCGTCATGGCAACTACAATCACCCAAATCATGGATTCTGACGACGAAGATGCCACCGGTAAGTGTTCTGATCATATCTAAAGCAAAATAAAGACTCGCTGACATATGTTGTAGCACCTATCTCATGTTACGGGATGTCAGAGTCCAGAAAGCGTCTTGAACGGGACGGATTTCACCCTAACGTGACTTCAAAGACGCCCATGCAAGTTGAGAAGGAAGTAATAGAACGGTTGAGAAAACAAATAAAGCGGAAATCGCGGCGGGAATTCTATGATTCTCAAAAAAGCCGACTTGCTCCAAGAAGAGTATGGAGGGGCTCGGGTAGAGGTCGTGGCAAGGGTCGCGGCAAAGGTAGTGGTAAAGGCCTAGGCGTCCTCACCATGGTAAGTCTATTAGAGTAATGATTGAGCTCTGGAGAGAGTGGAACTGATGAAAGTACACAGGGCCCCTGGCTTTATACCAGGAACTTCAAGAATTCCGCCGCTAGAAAGAAGACAAGAAACCGCCCAGTTGCTGGTAGTCTTGTATCCACGCTGCAACATTGCTATATAGGACCGATGATTCTAGATAACGTCTTCAAGGATGGCCACAAGTCAGCAATGAACGTATCCAAAACTTCCAGCGAAGTTTTCAAGCTGGTTGGCCTCAATGTGGTAGGTCGCCATCCTTGCCTCTCACTTCACTTGAATCTGACATGGGAGAAACAGAAACGTTGGGACTTCACTGCGATGAATTATATTGTTGATGCTCCATCCTCTGTTATGGTTGTCATGGTCCCCAAATACACCGTTGGAGACATACGCGAAGTTCACGATAGATACCCGTTCGAAATACGTTCGGATGAATGGAAATATTTCAGTGCAATGCTGGAACTACAGGGCCACTTTGACTACTACAAAATGCGATCAATCGAGATGGAACAGTCCTACTTTAATTGGGCACAACATTGGAGACCCAAATGCCTACGAGGGGATGGGCCCTTTTGGGTAACCGAAAACCACGAAGTAGATCCACAAACTACCGAGGATGCTCTCGATTGGTGGAAAGGAGACGAATATGCCATCAATGTGATGGGATCCCTTAAGCCCCTTGGCGAGACGTGGTCGGCCAATCAGTTTGTCGGATCCGGCAACAAACCACATGTGATTTCTCTTCACTTGGCTATGGAGGGCCTCTTAAAATTGAGTAAGTGTTCTGGACACCGCCTGAAGTATCTGGGAATATTCTTTTCTGATGTTTGGGGTAGTGTTTGAGCTATATGATTCCCGTGCTCATATCCGAGTGTTGCATTTGCATGATGTGCCGCTTCTTGATCGCCGGATGCTTGCCGTCATACTCCGAGGACTGCCTCATGTTGTCATGGTGGGAGTGTACAGCTGTCCACTTATCCATTTTGGCGACGTGATTCCTATGCTGGATCTCATCCATGAAATCAACATTTACCGGCGAAAACGTGAGATGCCGGAAATCAAGGCCCTTGATTTCTTTCCCTATTTTAATCAAGGAATGCCATATGCACATGAAAATGCGGCCACCTACGGTATCTCCTGGGGCTCACTGCCGATGGATATAGCCCAGCGAGGTTTTTACGCCATTCTTCTCAAGGCCTTCATGAAGTCGAAGGCTATGGGCATTGAGCTGCTCTTTTCGCCAGATCACGCATTCATGGAGTATTTGACCAAGGTTCCGAACACTCCACTGGGTGTTTTTGGCTTCCTTGATGCCATTTATCGCTATTTAGAGGTGAAGAGAGACAATGTAGATCGTGTCAACTTGAAACTGCAGGCGATCTACGACATCGTTAAACCCATCCGAATGGCCCTCGTGGAGAATTTGGCCAGCGATTGGCCGAAATACTACACGAAGGAGATGGCAAAGTCATTGTTGTTCTGCTCCTCGTGTGGCTACGAGACATTCGAAGAATTCTTCCCAGCTAATTCAAAGAATCGCTTGCAACGGCACCGGCGAGTGTGTAGCGGATGCCTCTTGCAACGGTGTCTTGATCGTGAGATTGATCACTTCAAAGCACATAAAAAGAGATTGATCGACATGGTATGTCCTGACTGGGACAGGGCAGCATTCAATAAGGATGCACCACTCTTTGAAGGCGGAGCAGAGCTGATCCATCTCGAATCTACTGAAACGGATCGCCCCCTGCCTCGTTTCCCGACATTTGTCGTCGATGGTTTGGTTCGAATATCGCCATATTACGAACCCTTGATGCGAGACAACAAGTTTCAATTCGACTCATTGGTTGGCCTCCCCAGTCTTCGAGACATTGCTGAACATCGACGCACTACATGTCGGTGGTGGAGTACGGTTATTGAAGCCATTAAAAGTGATGTTCTCCGTCGAGGTATCCAAGAGCTTCGAAATCAATACCCTACAGACGATAAGAAAAAGGGCATTCCCGCATTTGGGCCGACCAGATTGGATGGCGGAGCGCCGGACCATCAAGATGAGGCCCAGCCTGAGAAGAGTGCCGATGGGAAGAAATCTTTCTACGACCAAAGGGGGGCATTGAACGCGGCGAATTGGATCACCAAAAAGAATTGGTGAATGGCTTCTTTCCCTTTTCCTTTTCTTTTCCTTTCCTTTCCTTTTCCTTTTCCTTTTCCTTTTCCTTTTTCTCTTTCTCTTTCTCTTTCTCTTTCTCTTTCTCTTTCTCTTCCTTTTTCTCATTCTCTTTCTCTTTCTTCAAGATTTTCCTTCCCTTTTCCTACAAGAAACGAAAATGAGACGAGCTATGACGAGACGAGCATATGAGAAATGAATATGCGTATTTGCTAGATCGTTAGCTGATGGGGCAGAGGACATGGAGCTTTGAGCATCTATCGACGCCGAGGCACGGGTTTTATGTATGAGTTATGTGTATGAGTTATATGTATTGATACTGCTGCTACTAGATAAGTAGCTATAGCTCACAAATGGTCTATTGAAATAGTCGTGACTGGTCCTGCCGAGGCTACCGAAACATGTAGGTGAGACCAATGCATTCGGCAGCAGGATATCGATGATGCGCTCGCATTCATGAAGTCAATGGTAATGATGGATATGTTGTCAATACATTCCCCCCTCCCTTTCATACTAATATTTTCCCTAGAATCCCCCCCAAACTAGGAGGCTGGAAGAGTGATTGTTGGGTGATGGTCCCTAGAAGCTCTCATCCCGATCAGTGCACGTGACCTAAAAACAGCAGATGCGACTTCGCAAACTCGTACCAAAAATGGCCCACGTCTTAGCCTCAACCAGCAAGCCAGCGCAATCAACTCATTGACAATGGCATCCTTGCTGCGCACGCTCTCATTGACTACAGGGCTTTTACGCTCTGCTAGTGCTGTCAAGCCTTTTGCGGCAGGCAGCTTTGCGACAGCACCAAGCCCGATTTCCGCTTGGATGGGATGGCTCGCCAAGCCCGCGATTGCAGGATCCTTGCAGCAGACGAGGGGCATGAAAGTTCACAGCTCGGTGAAGAAGAGGTGTGAGCACTGCAAGGTTGGTTGAATTGGGCTTTAATCTCTCTGGCTCATGGAAGATTGGAAGAGGGCTAATGCTCAAATCTGCAGGTTGTTCGACGAAAGGCTGGCAAGCGACACAACGGCTACCTGTACATCATCTGCAAGGCGAACCCTCGGCACAAGCAGCGACAGAGCTGAGCAAATGATTTTTCCTCTTCTTCTTTGACGACGACGACGTGGGCATCCGGACAAGTGGGAATTCTGTACATTATTGGCGCATAACGGGCGACGAAGGGAGCGACAAACAAAAAATCGAAGAGTCTAGCGAAGACGAAAACTGATAGACGACATTACGGTGAAGGCTCTGAAGACAAAGAGGACATGACACGAATCTTACGTGGGCGGATTCTGGAAGAGCTCTATTACGTGCTCAAACAATGACGGTTGACTAGATGACTGGTGCCGTCACATATGTACAATTTATGTAGTGTTACATACCCCCGATATACCTCTCCATGCTTTCCCACTCTGTCTTGCCTGTTGATAGAAGATATCTTATGTGAGACTTGTTGCGGTGGATCCAAGTTAGTAGGGATGACTGAGCGGCTGGCGCATTTGACGTACGATGTCTGTAACATTCCGATGCCGCTCAAACTCGTCGCGGGCATATTTGCGGGATTCGGCCCTGGTCTGAGCATCAGAAATGCGCTTTGTGCCTCGCCAAATAGTCCGGTATAACGACAGGGCCCTTGACCTCTGTAGGAACTAGATTTTTTGGCTTTTAGCATCCCCCAAGAAAAGGGTATAAGAGGGCTGAAAGCCAACTGGTGGCTTATACTCGCACATACGTGATCGAGGCTTATCGTCTTCTTGAGTCGAGAGGCTGGCCGTTGGGTGGCATAGCCACGGCTGAGATACAGCAGGCGGATGCCGGGAATCATTAAGGGTTATTCATTGGTCCCACGTAGACCATGTTACAAGAAAAGAAACCTATCTATTCTTTATGGATTTTTTTTCGGGTGAGTAGATGGAGAAAGTTGATGATATATTGGGAAAAGAGTTTGAGCCGGCCAAACCTCGGGTAGTGTGGTCTTGACGGCTTCCAATAGTTCTAGTACACCGACCTTTACGCTTTGATCTGAATTACGATTTGGGCGTTTAATAATCGCTTGGTTTTCTTCTATATCTGGGTGTATATTTATAAGTCTATGTTCATAAAGCCGCAGAAGTCGATCACTCTAGGCTCTGTAGGCCGTAATAATAGCCAGTAGTCTCGGGCTGCACACATACTTTTGGCATCTTCATACTACATGCTCACTGCCTTTTAATAACATAAGAGTTCAGCCTTTGGTACGCGCAATGGTCGAGAAACAGAACAGCAAAGTTGGAGAGAGCCCCAAAAGGTCTCTACAAGGTAGCCCAATTGCTACAGCCAATGGTAGATCAGATGAAGATTTTATCAGAGACTATTTAAAACCAAGGTACAAACCCAGTGCCCTTCATGGGCTTCATTCTACAGCCCATATCCATGAGGCCATACGGAAGAGTGCCATTCTAATTCGATAACATCAACTTCCTGTAGCCAAGGGTGGAAAAATTGGACACATCCCATTACACAACAAGGTTACTCGTTGGCCTTTTTATCGTCCCACAATCTCAGCAAAGATGACTTCAAATCTTGCTTCGACATCATTGAGTTTACAAGCGGGGCAGATTACAAAGGCTCGTCGGTGGGATGGCATCCTGCTATGAAGAAGAAGGAGATGAAGTCGCCGGATTTACGATACACACTCGTCAAAGATGAGAGCGGCACGGTCAAAGGATTCACATCGTTGATGCCCACATTTGAGAATCACGAGCCTGTGCTATACTGTTATGAAATACACCTATTGCCGGAGCTTCAAGGGCAAGTAATTTATCTATCTTCGTTTTTCATTCCTTGTCGTTTATTCACAATACGTTCTAAAGACCATCCCAAGTTTAATCTACGAGAATATTCGAAGCTAACTGTCACAACGCCTGGTCCCTAGAACCGGCCTCGGCAAACACCTCATGCAAAATCTCATAACCATAGCAGAAAACATACCCTCCACCAAAAAAGTCATGCTCACATGCTTCACAAGCAACGAAAACGGCCTCAAATTCTACGAAAAAATCGGCTTCACTAAAGATGACTTCTCTCCTAGGGACCGGACGCTAAGAGGGGGGAAAGTTGTGCGCCCTGATTATGTGATTCTGAGTCGTGGGACTGCGCATGGCGGTTTAGAGGGGTCTGCGGACGGGGAGTTGGAGGACAAGAATTAGATTAGGTGTGTAAAATAAGGCATGGCGAGTCATGATGGTATAGAACGAACTTGATGTAGATAGGATTAACTGCATAATACCTCACAGAGAAACCCTTGTCAATTACAATAAGAAACATGTAGGCCTAATGGGCAAGTGGGATTGATAAGAAAAAAAATTCACAGCATGGCTCGCGCAAATGTCTCTCGGAATTTTGGCATGGCCCCAGGGAGCCGCCTCTCTTTATTAAATTGTGAATCATTATTCATGTCATCAAAAATGCCAAGCCTGCCTCTAGAATCATTGCTGGGAGGTCTTTTGTTTACTCGATAGCTTTCAAGCTTATCACCACATGCATCCTATACCCAAACTCCAAAAATCAGATACAGTCCTTCCCTTTTTGCCTCACTTCTTTTTGTGTAAGCATCCCTATTCAGAATCCTTTTTTCATCAAATCATTCCCTCATGCGTAAAGCTTCTTCTCATACGACTCCATGTTCACGTTGCCCTCCAACTGAGCGCTGGCGGTGCGAAGCTCAAATCGCAGGATACCAGAGCCAGCACACTCGTGCAGCTCCTTCAGACTACGCATGCCACAGTCCTGCATGGAGTGCTTGAGGCCAGCAGCAAGGTAAGGGACGAACTTGGAAATCGACCTGGTCAATATGTTAGCTCCTGGATGCAATCCTACTAAGAGAGGGATCATATTTTTTTTTAACTTACCCTCGGTGAGCCACAGCACCGGAAACTCCCTGAGCGACCAAGACGCTGTCACCTTCAGAGAAGTAACGAGCAGTGCCGGCGTTGCTCTTCTGGCTATCCTTGCCACCACCACCAGCCTTCTTGTCCTGCATGGCATCAATGCTGCCCATACCTCGGTAGGCCTTGACCAGCTTTCCTTCGCGTGAGACGAAAGAAGTACCGGGAGACTCAGTGGTACCAGCCAACAGGCCACCCATCATGATGGTGGAAGCACCGAGAGCAAGGCCCTTGGCAATGTGACCAACGTTTTGGATACCGCCGTCAGCGATGCAAGGAACGCCAAAGCGGGCAGCGAAGGTGCTGACGGCGTGGACGGCGGCAGCCTGAGGTCGGCCGACAGCCATAACCTCCTGTGTAATACAGGCCGAACCACTTCCCATGCCAATTCGGAGACCATCAACGCCAGCAGCAATAAGGCTTGCAGCCTGCTCTCGGGTGACGACATTTCCACCGATGACGTCCAAGTTGGGGAATTGACCCTTGATCCACTTGATCATCTCCACTTGGTACATGCTGTTACCCTGCGAGCTGTCAAGAATGACAACATCAAGGCCGGCATCAACAAGTTTCTGAAGACGAATCTTATCCTCTGGTCGAGTGCCAATGGCAGCAGCGCAGATGAGCTGCTTGCTATCTGGAAGCTTGGAAGCGAGGGGGAAGTGCTGGTTCTTGGTCAAGTCGGAGCGGGAGATCATGGCCACCAGGTTGAAGTCCTTGTCAACAATGGGGAGCTTGCCCTTCTTAGACTGGGAGAGAATCTTGTTTGCCTCGAGGAGGGTAACGCCAGCGGGGGCAGTGATGAGGTCAGTGACCATGACCTTGGAAACAGGTCCGCTGAGGGCATCCTCGAACTGAATGTCTCGGTTGGTAACAATACCGAGGAGCTTCGAGCCGATCTTTCCGTCCTCTGCATTTCAACATTAGTCAACAAGCCGCCAATGTGCGAGTTCGGACAACGTTGGAAATAAAACATGTGCTGGTCATAGTATCGGTGGTCCTCAGGACAAAGGTCTTTTGGTGGAACGAAAGTTATAATTTAAAAGGTTTATAATCATGTAGCGCGGCAATGTAGTGAATGTGAATTTGATGAAGTGAAAAAATTTTCTTACCAGTAACTGGGAAACCACCGAAGCCCCATTTCTCCTTAAGAGCCTTGGCCTCGCCAACAGTGGTGTCACGGCTGATAACGACAGGGTCCAGGATAAAGCCGTTCTCGTAACGCTTGACCTTGCGGACCATGTCGGCCTGAGCATCTGGGGAGCAGTTGTGGTGAATAACACCCAAACCACCCTGGAGAGCCATGTGAATAGCCATCTCGTGCTCAGTGACGGTATCCATGGGGGAGGATACGAAGGGGGTCTTGAGGGTGATGCGCTTGGTGATGGGGGAGTCGAGAGTAACCTCTGAGGCAGGGAAGCCAATGTAGCCAGGCAGGATGAGGAAGTCATTGTAGGTCAGACCGCCGTGCTTGGTCGTGTCCATAAGCTCCTGTCTGTCGAGTCCATCGCGAGTCTTGTACTCTTCCAGCACCTGAAGAGCACTGGCGTAGTCGAGGATCTTGGCAGAACCGTTGATGGCGGCCATTTTTTCTGTTTTCTGTATGAAATATGAAAAGATGACCAACAGAGAGCGAGGTTGAAGGCGGAGAATCAATCAAATCTTGTATAACTTGATCGATTGTCTGGAGTTGATACGGCGCTTCTTCCCGTAGGAAAGAAGAAGAAAAAAATTCAAAGCGGGCCGTCCAAATTTTTTTTTTTTCTTATGGATGCGCGCCCACGCTACAGGGTCCGAACCGGTGCCAAAAGGAGGGGCACTGAACTTTAGTGCGGGGGCCGCAAAATCAATTTGCTACCAAGGTGCTGATGTATAAGCAGCGCCAGAAATTATTCTTACCCTACAACTGTATATTGGGATGATACCCTTTACTCCTGATGGTAACTTGCTGTGGTTTAAGGTAATATTAGCAGATGTGATGCTTTGCTGTCCAAAGTTCATGAACCTCGTCTTTCTTGGGTGTGGCATGGGGGAGATGCGAGATTCTACTCCTCAGTAGTAGCAATACTCTGCGCCGCCGGAAACACTGGCTGCTACCAGAGGCGTCTCCCCAAGGATATTTCCGCAGTGGGTGTGTTGCTACTCCAACGGCCTTCTTCCTCATCTATATCCAGATGCTCTGTAACCGACCCCACAGTTGACCGGATAAGTGGGCATGAACACGCCATTTAAATTACATCTTTGGATGAAGTTATACGCAGCTTCTTCTCCCGTTTCAGATTTGCTGCTCTGAACACGTTAAAAAAAGGTGGTTTTTGGCAGCAAGGGGGAATAAGAGGTGAAAGCACCTACGTTGCACTTGTACAGAATACAACCAGCTAGGTACAAAGCATTGTGGCTGCGTTGCTGGAACCCCTCCGTAGCACCGGTGTCCCCGGTACCTGTACCCTGTACATTCGCCAAACGACCAGCTGTTGATCCAAGTGATGGGCAGTACGTCACTCTCGAGCTGTGGCGGAGAATCCTCGGTACAGCCTGCATGCATGTGCATACGCGGACTAGCGATTCTGGCGGCTGAGAGATGGGGAAGCTGTACGAAGTACTGTGCGACCTCGAGATCTAATTAGCTCTTTTTTCGGACTTGCAATCGAAAGCTGTGGGCTGACGTTGTGCCTTATGAGGCGATGAAAGGCCGCATCGCTTGAGTCTTGTAGCTCATGAGCCTGCGACAGCTAAACTACCAACTCTAGCTGGCCCCTCTTGACCTGCCAGTGCTATCGCAGGACCACCAAGACATATAGATCCTCTCCCCGACGCGCTGGATGCTGGACAATGTGATGGACGTTGCGACACAATGTCTGATATCGAAGACGCATCTCCTGCCGGAGAGCGAGTGGCCGACTATGAGAGTTTGGACCCAGCCGTAGGGAACGAAGACGATGCCGATGTCCCGCAGCTCGAGCAGCAAGAGATATCAGAAGACCCAAGCTCTTTGAATGCGGAGGAGGGTGGGGAGGAGGAGAAACATGCTATAGATGCGAACCACCTAGAGGCACATGTTAAAAATGGGGATATTTCTGAGATCACGTCGGCGGATGCCAGCTCCATTGATGCGATCCCGCGGAGGGCAGGAAGCCCTATTGAATCCGTCACCTCTGCACCGGGGGATTCCCCTTCGGCTCAGGTACGCGACGCCTTCTGTGTGATTAGGGAAGTGATCTGACAGGTGTAGGGTTCGCACATATCCTCCCCGAGCAGCAGTGTGTTGCCGTCAGTTGCTTCCCGTCCGGGCTTTAGCAGTCCGACGCCGTCCTTTCGACCCTTCGACCGGCGCTTCCAATCCCGAATATCATCGTTCAACGCACTCAGTCCTCGTCCATCGTCTCCGGTATTTGCGCCAAACCATAGTCGCCATGGCTCCTATGGTTCCAATTTCCCGTTAGACCAACCCGATACTGACACTCCGTCGCCGCCGTGGGAAGTTGTAAGGTGGACAAGGCTGAAGAAGCTAAACAGCTATGCATTCTCGGAATCGGGGAGACGTAATTTTGGGTCACCTACTTGTCTTGCTGTGTCTGCTTCAATTATCTTGGGAACCTCTAAAGGCATAATATTAATGTTTGACTATAATCAAAACTTGAAACTCATCATCGGCCCTGGAACCAAAGGTATGTACGGGCGAGATCTGTCAACGAGCGAGGCTAATTCTGATAGCTATCGAATCTGGACCCATTACTGCTCTTGCCATATCGGCAGATCATACAACCATAGCCGGAGGCCATGCGAGTGGCAACATCTTCACCTGGGATACCACGCGACCTTCACGGCCTTTCCTCACAATCCCACATCTAGATGAGTCTCAGGTGCAAAACAGGACGGTAGATGGTCATATGCCTGAGGCGGCGGTTATTCATCTAGGGTTTCTGGGGACTCGACATACGGCTCTTGTATCAGCAGATGACCATGGCATGGCCTTCTCGCACCTTGCCACCAGAGGTACTGGGCCACTGGGAAGAACAGTCAAGACTACACGGATATTGGGTCGATACCCCAATGCGCCTATGCTTCCGGGAAAAACGATAAAACCTAGCACTGTCCTTGCCTTTGCGCCACTGCCACTGGGAAATATTGAGCGTGCGACAGACAAGATGGGGCTGACAGCTATGCTAACACCTTATTTACTTGTTATTGTTTCCACGACTCCAGTGGCGCAGACGCAACACAAGTCTGCTCGCCCTAAAGATGTTCCGGCTCATAGCGCGATGACGGGCTGTTTGGCTTGGTTTCCTGCTGTAAACCTAAAGATTGCAGACCCTCACACGGGATCTACCATATCGAGAGCGAAGCTGGCGTATTGTTGGTCTAATGTGCTTACAGTACTGGATGTTGATGAGATTCCTGGCGATGATAGTGATCAGCCGTCGTCACTGAGATTCAAAGCTCGCAGCAGGTGGAAATGTGAGGAGGCTATTGCCGCGGTGCAATGGCTTAGCCGCTCGGTGCTGACAGTCCTGACGATTTCCCAAAGACTGATCGTTCTAGAGGACAAAACTATGCGCATGACGGAAGCGTTTGATCTACTGGAGAGATACATCTACCACTCTGACCTTTTCTCTAGGCAGCTACACAGCCTTGTGGAAAATTTAGATGAAAATGATGTGTCCATGCATGGGGTTGTAGCTGATGCATTTTATATGAGCTTCAGGGCATACAAGGGGAGAATGTTTCTCCTTGGTTTCAACGATGTGTCTATAGGGGCATTGTCAAACTGGGCAGATCGACTGATTGCTACAATGGAGCATGGTGACTACATTGGAGCCATTCAACTCGCCACTTCGTATTACACCGGTGACGCCAATAAACTGACGGTTGGCCTCCCCGACGACACTGATTTGAGGCACAGCATGGTTCGCGACAAGATAATGGAGATCACCAGTGCCTCTCTGAAGTATGCATTTGCGCAAAGACAAAAGAGCAAGACGTCTGTGGATGATGACCACTTGAAGCAGCTGGCCGAGACTTGTTTTGTGGCTTGTCAAACTATAGATAATATTGATTATCTATTTGAGGAGCTTTATGAATGGTATAGTGATGCTGACGTTGAAGGCATATTTCTCGAAACTCTTGAGCCTTTTATCCTAGACCAGACGATCAAGATTGTTCCGCCCACAGTTGTCAAGGACATGGTCAGCTATTATGTCACTAAAGGATGGGAGAGCAGGTTGGAGGAGATGATATGTCACATGGAGACTGCGACTCTGGACTTGGACCAGCTCACCATTCTCTGCAAGCAGCATAATCTGTATGATGCGCTTACCTACGTCTGGAATCAGGCTCTTCAGGATTACATTACTCCAATGATCGACTTGCTCAGTCTCTTGGTCCCGTTGATGTCAAACGGTGATTTTATGGCTGGTAACACGAGCGATGATTACTATGGTGTCAATGCGGTCAAAATATTCCCTTATCTCTCCTACACCCTCACGGGGCGAATCTACCCAAGCGGCGAAATTATGGACGAGGAGACGGCTGGTAGGGCCAAGGCGGAGATTTACTGGTTTTACTTTTCTGGAAAGACCATTTCATGGCCCAAAGGCAGCGGCAGAGAGTTTCTCACCAGAGCCGATGGAGAATCAGAACCAGCATTTCCTTATCTGAGAATGATTCTCAAATTCGATGCCCCAAGCTTCCTCAGCGCTCTGAATGAAGCGTTTGAAGATTCTTTCCTGAATGATTCTCCTGATAAACAGCCAAATGGCAGCAGCTCCAAGTTGGATATACCCGAAGAACAGATTTTTGGCCTGACAATAAACCGACAATACATCTTATCCATCTTGCTCGATGTAATGAGCCCATCAGATTTTGCACCGGCAGATACAATCTACCTCGACATGTTTATTGCTCGAAATCTTCCCAAATTTCCACAGTATTTGCTTTTCTCTGGCACGACCCTGTCAAAAGTACTCACGGGGCTCTGCAATTACCCTGGCCCCGATCTTGCTGAGGATGCGCAGCTGAGTGCTGAATATTTGCTATCGGTTTACCATCCTTCAGACATGGCTTCGCTGATGCCATTGTTTAAGCAGGCGGGCTTCTATCGAATCCTGAAGCGAATATACAAGGTCGACAAGCAGTATGGAAAGCTTGTGCAAACTTACTTTGAAGATCCAGAAGATCAAGATTTGGTATTTGACTGCATTGCAGAATGCCTGCGCTCTCATAGCGAACTGAACCAGCGACAGCAGCAAGAGGTCTTGACTGTTGTCGAAAATCATGCAAGAGATTTGCTTGAACTCAGCCCGGAACACTCGGCCTCGACCCTAGCTTTACAGAAGACAGAGCTGCACCAGCACATTCTAAATTCCGCCGACGATGCTCCTGAATTACAGCATGCGTATTTGAAAACATTGCTGGAACCAGAAGATCCGCTGGTGGATGAGCAGCAGGCGCATGAGCAGCATCTCATCGAACGCTACGTTCAGCTAATGTGTAGGTTCGACTCACAGCACGTGTCGGACTACATCGGGGTCGTCCAGTCAGTCGATCTTCAGCTGGATAACCTATTACCTGTCATGGAAGAAACGGGCGTCGTGGATGCCGCTGTGGTACTTATGGCTCATGCAGGTCGAGTAGCCGAGGCTATGGATCGATTGGTCCGACACTTGGGCACGCTCGAATCAGCCATGGAAGGCCTGTTGCGCTCATCGAGTACGAGAGATGGAGAAGATGACAGCTCTCTGTCGCTGCAGCCATCGGCTGAGGCTCTTCTTGAAAGCCTGCAGAAATATGTCCACGTTGGCATCTGGCTGTGCCAGGAGCAGACAAAATCAACGAGGAGAGTTAGTGTGGTGTCTAAAAATAAGACTGCTCAAGAGAACCTGTCGACAGATGAAGCTCTCTGGCTGAGCCTTATTGGCGCCTGCGTACAGGTGACTCAAAAATTGTCCCCAGCTATACAGGCCGTTGCCAATGAGGATGCGCTTGATGAGGAGAAGCTTTTGGCACAGCTACGATCGCTTGTGCAGCATACATTTACTTCACTTCTGGTTTCCACATCAAGTCAAGCATCGAATCAAGCAAATGGCCAGCTTGGCCCCAACGTTTTATCGAATGCTGGATCTAATCTCTCGTTTTTGCGGATATTGAGAGCATTTCTTGCAAGAGCAGCGGCGTCATCTCCAAGTCTGGCAGATCTTCGCAGCGTGCTTGCGTCCATATTCTCAGCTTATGCGTATGAAGAGTCCATTCTCCGTCTGTCGAATCGCCTCTTGGAAAGGAGTTTATTTACAAACGTCAACACATCTGTGGAACTCAGACAGCGTGGATGGAGGCCACGGGGCTCTACCTGTGAAGCCTGCGGCAAAAGGGTCTGGGGTCCGGGCCTCGCCGGCGCTACAGTCTTTGAGGCTTGGGAAGACAAACAAGCAGCTGAAGACGTGGCCAAAAAGCAGAGGCAAACCCAATTCGCGGAACGAGCCAAGGGGCATGCAAGAATATCGGACCGCAGGAGCAAGGGGAAGAGTTTGGACATGCGGCCTTCGAGCATGCTTCTCGAACAAGACGCCGGAAAGTTTAACAAGGATCAGGTGCTAGGGCCACTAGTCGTGCTGGCCTGCCGGCATATTTATCATCAGACTTGCTTAGATGCGTTGCAGGAGAAGCAAGAAAATGGCGTCCTGCCCAGGGATCTGGATTATAAGTGTCCAATTGATGGATGAAATAATGCGATGAAATACTGCTATGAAATGGGCGGAGATGATGACATGTCTATTATGTGTACATACCAGCGAGCAAAGCAATCAGCGAGTTGTCTTGTTGATCATGGCGAATTGAGAAGACGGCCATTGGTGTTTTGGAATAGGAATAGATAAGAACCACGAATATCATGAATTGACGTATAGCCCCTGCAAAGCTGTGAATTGTCGATTGGGAAAGTACTTTGGAGCTTTTATAATACTATTAGCTGGTGATGAGGCTGCGGCTGGCTGCATTAGCTCTGTGTAGCGCCGCGATCCAACTGTGGCGGGGGCTTTCCCGTATCCCGGATCCCGCACTCCGTCCCTGCTATCGCGACTTTCCCAATTCCAACATTCCAAACCGAGCTTCCGTGGCGTCGTCAAGCCGCAGATATTCCGCCATGTCTGGCACAGACGAGGAGGGATTTGATGAAGAGTACATCTCAGACAATCAATCCTCAGGCTCTTCCGACCAGGAATCACCACCGCCGCCGCCTTTGTCGCAGAACTACTTCGCGCCTCCATTTTACGGTCGACCACCGACACCTCTGCCGCCATCACCATCTCTCACTTCCCTCCTACGGCCCTCGCGCCCGACGACTCCAGATGCCTCGGACGATGACATCGCCCCGGTCCCCCGCACGGCGCCCAAGGTGCCGACATACGAGTACTACGGCTTTGTGCTGTATCTGTTCAGCAGCCTGATATTCCTCATGTACCTCCTCTGGAGCTACCTCCCGTCACCGTTCTTACATGCGCTGGGCATATACTACTATCCGGATCGCTGGTGGGCGCTGGCTGTTCCCGCGTTCTTAGTGATGACTCTCTGCTACATCTACGTGGCATTGGCGTCGTACAACCTGGAGATCCTGACGGTGCCCATGACGAGCGTGGAGACGATTGTGGACGGGGCCGGGAAGTTGGCGGTGATTGATTCCAAAGGGAGGCTGAAGGGGAGCAACAAGCGGGAGAGGAAGTGCGAGAGTAACGGGAAGCTGAGGTGGAGGGAGATTTGGAACGAGGGAACAGATGCAGTGCTGGATATTCCGTTGGCAGGGGTCTGTGAGGTGTTGTATGGGGAGGGGAGGGACATGTCTGATAGCGACGAGGGGATATGAAGAGAGAGAGAGAGAGAGGGAATGGCGGAGCGGGCTTCTTTGGACATGATTTGGGATTAATATTTGGTTATTATGGCGTTCTTGGCAGAAGGGCAGCTTTGGGATTGAGATATCCATGTAGGCTATGCTCCACGATTGGTGCGGCCAACATGAGCGTTGACTTGGTACATGATATTAGGGAAGAGTAGCAAGGTACAGTTAAAAAAAGAGAGAGAGAATAATGAATGACAACACTGACACGTGCATTTCAATAAAAATGCCATCTCTACAAAGCCCGAATTATCATGGAGTGGACCAATAGCGTCAGCGTGTGAACATGAAGCATCGCCTGTACGCTGGCGCCCAAGAGGTTTAGCGCCAAGGGTCCGTTGGTTGGGTGGCTCACCCCACTACAGCCTTGCAGCAAAAAAAGTTGTACGGCTGCGCTACAAAATTTCCACGTACAAATCAGCACCAACCAAAATTTCATCTTTTTGGGTACATCAGGGCGCAACCCACGACAATCTCGAGGCGCCTCTCCCAAAATGGACATTCTAAAAGTACTGTCGCGCGGTACAAAGAAGAGCGCAAAGACTTCACTGGCGGGTGGCAGCGCCGTGGGCAAACTCCCGTCATCGGGGACAAAGACCAACCCGCAGCTCTTCCACGATGAAGTCCGCGGCCACAAGAGGAAGCGCAATGTTGAAGAAGCCGAGAACAAGACCCCCGAGGCGCTTCCGGAAGTCGACTTCTTTGCGCCCAAAGACGTTGTTGCCGAATCGAAACCTGCAAAGAGCGAGTTGAACAAGAGCAAACGAGCTGCCAGTCCAGTGGTTGAAGCTGCAAAGTTGCTGAGTGCCGATGAGTGTCGCCAATTGCTACGATCGCATCGATTAAAGGTCACGCTGCTCTACAAGCGAGAGGAGCAACACAAGGTCAAAAAGTCCAAGAAGAAGAAGGCCGTCGTCGAGGTTAAGAAAGACAAGAAGCCACAGCTGTTTCCGCAGCCATTGGAGTCCTTCGGTCAGCTGCGAAGCACATACAATCTCTCGCGTAGAGTGGCTGAGAATCTCTCATACCAAGGCTATCGCATGCCGACAGAGGTTCAGATGGGTAGCATGCCTCTGTTGATTAGACCTGAAGTGGCCTTGAAGGGGGAGGAGGGACTGGAGAGAGGTGTTGATTTGCTGGCTGTGGCGCCGACTGGCAGTGGAAAGACAATCAGCTTTCTTGTTCCGACTATCAATAATATCATGAGGAGGAGAGCACAGGAGAAGCTGCATGGAATTCACGAGCTCGAAGCTATCGTTATCGTGCCAACTCGAGAGCTTGCCTATCAGACTGTCAATGTTGGAAATCAGCTGGTCAAAGGAACCGGGATCAAAGTAGTCGGTATGCGGAAGGGAATGGTTCTTGCTGCTGAGAGCCAAGATATTGGAGAGGACAGCTCAGATGAAGAGGAAGACAAGGCAGAGGAGTCTGACGGTGACGACGACGAAGAGGAAGAAAATGATGGAAAGCCAAAAGTCGTATCGAAAGTTGACATCTTGATTACGACGCCACTTCTATTGCTCAACTTCCTAACATCTGGATCATCAAGCACCCAAAAGGTCTTGCCAACTGTGCGCGACCTGATATTGGACGAAGCCGACGTGCTCCTCGACCCGTTGTTTCGTGAGCAAACTCTTGGTATCTGGACGGCATGTAGCAATTCGGATCTGCGACTCTCGTTCTGGTCTGCAACGATGGGTTCCAACATCGAGACTCTGGTTAATGAAAGACTGACCTCACGAGCGGAGTCTCTGGGAATCCCTCAGAGGCCACTGGTTCGGTTGGTCGTTGGCCTGAAGGACACGGCTGTACCAAATATTGTACACAGACTCATTTATACTGCAAGTGAACAGGGAAAGCTCCTTGCTCTACGGCAACTCTTACGGCCTACCTCAAGCATCGACTCGGGACCACCATTGCGGCCACCTTTTCTCGTATTTACACAAACTATTGATAGAGCTACTGCCTTGCAAGAGGAGCTCAAGTATGACATTCCTCTTGAGGCAGGCGGATCATCTAGGATTGCTGCCCTGCACAGTGGTCTCCCTGACGCGGCTCGGGCGGCTATCATGCGAAAGTTTCGGGCTGGAGAGATTTGGGTTCTTATTACAACTGATGTCCTGGCTCGAGGTGTTGATTTTGCTGGCGTCAATGGAGTCTTGAACTACGACGTTCCTGGCTCGAGTGCCGCCTACGTCCACCGTGCTGGAAGAACAGGACGAGCTGGCCGGGAGGGTGGCATAGCAGTCACTTTTTATACCAAGGAGGACATTCCCTTTGTTAAAACCGTGGCTAATGTCATTGCTGAGAGTGAAAAGCAAGCCGGAAAGACAGGGGAGGAAGCTGGGGTTCAGAAATGGCTGCTCGACGCTCTACCGAATGTGGGCAAGGACGATAGGAAGAAACTTAAAGAAAGGGGTGTTGAGTCGAGGAGAAGCGGAAACAAAGCCAAGATTACGTCCAAGAGCGGATACGAGCGACGCAAGGAACACAACAGGAAGGGTGCCATTGAGGGAAGTAAGAAGAGGAAGATGGAGGTTGACGACGATAACGACACTGGTAACGGAAAGGGAGATGGCGAATGGGGCGGGTTTGAAGACTAGTTTTCACCACGATATCCAATATCCACAGATTAGAAATGATGCATATAGAAACGTTGTACGGCCCTATTGTATTTCCCATATCAATGTCCGGTTCGGAGCCACACGGTGAAATGTAACCCGCTGTTCCAGATGTCATGCATCTCGCCTTCACAAGCCCACTTCGTACCTGGACATATCGAAGACCGAGGTGAGATAGACCTCTAATGCAGTGTCACCTGTCGCACGTTGTCAAGACGGTGTTTGCTGGAAATTGTACGAGGTTAAATCATCGGTATTGGAAGGCGGCTCGTTTCTTCCTGTATATCGCAATGCTTATTTTATGATTACACACTCGCATGGACATGGTATTTTGTTTCACACGATTGCTGAATTATCTCATGCTCATAAATTTTTAGTAATAAATAAATGATATTTTGCCTACAGAACAGGACCGTCTATTGTACATTATAGGGAGTGGTAGGTTTCAGGCACCGAGGATAGAACGGCATGAGGTACTTTTTATACGGCTGATATGGATAGGACTGTTTAGGAAATAAATACACTGGCTCCGTAGCGCTGTAACTGGTGATCACCAATTTTGTCGATCTTCCCGTGTAAGTGCCCCTTTTGTGAGCCCAGGCCATGCCGATCTTCGCCATCCATCGAGTGGGCTGTGGCCGGTCTGATACAATGCTTGGCATTAAAGCACGCTTACGATGTACTGATCTTCACGAGTTATTACCGTGTGATACGAAGAGGATTGCGAGCCGTTCGTTTCCTGAACATTCCAATTAATGGCTAGCGGCCTTATGTGGCTGCACCCTCCATATGTTGGACGATGGTGATGGGTATTGGCTCTCAAGTCATTCAATAACGTATTTCGGATTCGAGGGTTTCAAAGCTGTTGGCGTTACATGTAGATGGTTCTGCAAGGAAATACAGGCTATAATGGGACGATCTGAATTATCTAGCATAACTACCCTTGTTGGCTATAAGCACCAGTATAACAACGCACATGGAGGACCAAAGCGAGTTCGCCCATGTAAAAGACTGAATTAGTGAGGCTATAGATTCTGTTTATTCCCTTCTCATTAAAGTGCATCCTTCTTGGGATTACAGTAAACTACCATCCTACATCTCTTGGCCCTCGGTGAGGCTGGTAGAGACAAGGCAGCTTGTGACCCGTCATTCCTTTTGGCTCTACCGTTGGTTGGGGTTTTGAAAAATGAAGTCATTCATCTAAACACTGTTGGCTATATCGAACTGTGCTGCATTGACACAGCAATGTACTTGTTCAGCTGTAGATGAGGGAGGCAACTGGTTTTGCGGCCTCGTCAATCACATCTTGTACGAAGGCATCATTGGGAAAGGAAGCTTCAAAGCTGTGATAGACATGGGCCAGAATGGCGAGTGTTCAATGGAGGAGAAGGCGTACAACGGGCCACTCGCTCCTCTAGATTAAGATGTAAGCTCTCTTCCCTGGCCAGCAGTGTAGCCATCCTAACATCAATAGCTATCCATCCATGTTCGCGGGCCGTTTCAGCTCAAAGAGGCAGCCGTGTACAATCTTGCCCCTCAGAAGAAGAGCAAGCGTGGAAATGCTTCTCCCAAAGCTCATAATCACTTGGATAGTCATCACAGATTTCACAGTCATCAACAGTCCCATAATAAGAAGAGAGAAGATTGGGTTGTTGCTACAATTGATGGGAAAATTGTCTCTTGGATCAACAATTACTTTGGACCAGGGACACCAGCTTCCCCTACGCCCGCTCCTCCAGCTCCTCAGGTTACCACACCTAAATGCAGCTGCTTCTCCGCCGCTTTCATCTACATCATTAGAACCATTGTTGCCTCAACCAAGCACAAGCAGTGATGAACCTTCCACAGCCAATACACCGCAGGGCAATTCTCCTTCAAATAACAATGCCGGAAGTGATGGCTGGCAGCGGATCGCATACTATAGCGCTGAGCAAGGAGTTGCTGACAACATGATTTTTCTCGGAAACTACGGAGGCCAAGGCTCAGGCGTTTGGGACACGTATGTATCAATGTCTACCCAGAATCACGTATTCAAACTGATAACCATCTTCATAGAATTTGGGGCAATTCGCTCTCATATCTGAATGCAGAGGGCACTGGCGGAACCAGCGCGCCTCAGATACTGAAGGATGTTTACATTCCTTCGAACAAGGAGTTCGCCATCTTCAGCGGTGAAAAGTGTGATGAAAGCTGCGGATACTCTCGTGCTACTGACGTCGTCTATAGTAAGTCTCCCTATTCTAATCCCCTACCCGTGGAAATTATATCTAACACGCTGTGACAGAGGGCTTTGCAGGTGCGAACAAAGTATTTCTTTTCAACTTCAAAATGCCCCTCGATGGCAACCGCGACTTCAACGGCGACATGTCCGCCCTCTGGGCTCTCAATGGCCGCATCCCACGGACCGCTCAGTATAGCAGTTGTAGTTGCTGGATGACGGGCTGCGGCGAGGCTGACATCCTTGAGGTGTTGGCTCCGGGAGATACTAAATGTAAGAGTACGTTTCACCTGGCCAGCGGAGCTGGCAGCTCTGATTACTTTGAGCGCCCGATAAATGCATACCTCAAGGTCGCTATGGTGTTTGATGAGAAGACCGCGAGTGTTTCTATCAAGCAGTTGCCAGATGACACAGATTTTTCTGAAGGACTGGATGCGGAGACGGAGAAGAGCTGGATCAACGGGGGCGAGGGTCAGGATAGCAGCATATTCCAAGTTTCATAAAAAGAGACGGTGCATGAGATATGGCAAGGCGAAGTCCTATACGAATATGGATACAATCCAACTTGCAAGCTCTCGGTTCTACAACACGCATTCAATAAGATAATCAGGTCTGTGACTCTTATCTTATTGTACATAAGCCGTAGTGAAAACGTATGTTCACATGGGCAAGCTATACTCATACATGTATCTATACAAACCACCCATTCCTAGTCTATTCATGGGAATCGTAGCATCTATTTCTCATTACCCTTGTCGTCAGCTGATAATCCGACCACGTTTCGTAACGTGCCGAAGCTCAGACAGTCGCTGATGCGGTTAGCACCTGAAAAAAGCATCACCAGACGCTCGACACCGCATCCCCAGCCGCCAGTTGGGGGAAGACCATAGTCGAGAGCTTTTACGTAGCTCTGATCAAGAGGGGAAGCTTCCCACTCATCTTCTTCAACTGGCTCTGCGTCATTATCCAAAGCCGGCGTCTCTGCGAATCCCACAGTGCCGTCAGGTTTGTTTACAAGACTGCGATGGACAGCTAATTTTCTCTTCTGCTCCTCTGGATTGTTCTCTTCTTCATACATGTTGGCGAGCTCTCGACCGCCGATGAAGAGCTCTGCGCGAGCGGAAACGAGCTGATAGGTCTTTGGGCAAAGGAAGCTCTTCGCTAGAGGAGACATACACGCGGGGTGATGCGTGATGAAGATTGGCTCCGTAAAGGACATGGGTTCCAGATAAGTCGCAGCGAGCCGATCCAGCAGCTTTGGTAAAGATGTCGGTACCTCTCCGGGAATCTCGACCCCCGAAATCTTCAGAACCGCGAGAAGTTCGGGAAGAGCGCCGTCTTCCGCGGTCAGCCTCGGGAAGCGAACCCCAATAGCTTCCTCCAAAGCGGGGATAAACTCCACTTGCTTGAACGGTCTGACGAACCGGCTGAGGTCGATAGAGGGCAAAGTGGTAAGCTGTGTGGATATCAACTCTTGAGAGTGCTTCGCAAGGCTGTATATCAACTCCTCAGTCTCCTTGATGAGATCGGGTAGGTTGGTATAAGCACTGTAGAATTCACACATTGTAAATTCGGGGTTGTGAGTGGCATCAACACCTTCATTTCGGAAGGCAGGGCCCATCTCAAAGACCTTGTCCACGCCTCCAACAACAAGGCGCTTCAGCCACAGCTCAGGCGCAATCCGGAGTGCAAGATCTTTGCCCCGAAACTCGGTGGCCCGAGTTACAAACGGCCGCGCAACCGCACCGCCGGCATTCTCAGCAAGAATTGGTGTCTGGAATTCAAGGAATCGCTTAGAGTGAAAGTGATCCCGGATTTGCTTCATGATTTCGGCCCTGAGTCTCAAGACATCAACGACATCTCGATTCACCAACATGTCAACGTGGCGCTCTTGCATTTTTGTCTTGGGATCCGTGAGTTTCTCCGGAACCTGTTCCATGGATGGGGAGAGGAGCTCAGGTAACTCCCGAGCCTCCAGCGAGAGCTGTCCCGTGTTTGTCCGAGTGGCAATGCCCGTGACCGCTACCAGCCAGTTAGCCTTTGAAGAGGTAGAAGGAGCACAACAAGCTTACATATATGGTCTCCAACTTGAATCAGGTTCTTAAGAAGGCGAAATTTGTGAAGGCGGGACTCCTGATCTGCAGCAACTTTGCTCTTGTTGATCATTATCTGAACTTTTTGAAATTCGTTGGTAATGTCGAGGAATATGAGAGAGTTTCCAACGACACGCTTCGATCGAATTCGCCCGGACAAAGTGACGGGCTCACTCGAAAGCTCATCTTGAGATTCTTGAAGAAACTCAGGGACGCTCTTCCTGATAGAAGATGATCCTAGTCGGGGATATGCCTCAGGATATAGCGGATCCTCGCTCTTCTGATCTTCTTGGAGCTCCTTCTGTCGATGCCTCTTGAATGGCGAGACATCGTCCTGCTCATCTTGCTCCTCTGCGAACCTCGAGGATTCATTGATCCGAATGCCAGGGTTGGTGGACAGGGCTCGGCCTGATTGTCTGCTTGGAGCCTCAAGGCGCAACGGGGTTGACGCCCATCTCCATGGTGCAGTTATTGGTGCAGCTCTTGGGCCGTAAAGCCCTGAGCTGCCATTCACCGCGGCAGACTGACGCACCAGTCTTATGCAGCTGGCGGGCCTCATCTCTTCTGACCAGCACAAGTTAGCTTTTACTGTTCCATGACGAAGGTTATGTGTTCCAAAATGCGTGGTTATTTGCAAGAATCAGGAAAATGCAAAGTTCTTATCTCCAACAGCAGAGCTGTTTCAATCGCAGCGGTTCTGAAGCGAGATTGCGGATTCATCATGATGGCAATTGAGAAAACAGAGCCTGAAGAAACACTTACAAACATAGCGACGGCACCGAAACATATGCCTCAGGTGCAAGCAATGCAGCTGCACATCCATAGATCTGGATGCTGGATGCTTTTGAGGATGGAAATTTGTGCCTCATGCGGACAGTGTGGGTTAATTTTTTTTTTCCAATGCACCGACGCCTCCCCCGTAATTGGAGACACCCCGCCAAATGCATGCAGCTCACTGGCTGGCCTCTTCGCTCAATTCAACACCAACTTGGCCAGGCTGAAATTTATTCCGACGCGCCATTCCTCTAGTACCTTCAACCCACTCATTGCTCCCTGCTCACGAGCGCGCCATCTCCAAGCAGACAGAAATTGGAGCTTCCTGCGCGATCTCAACGAATTGGCCCGCCAACAGTCGCTGCGTCACCACGAGCAACGCAATCATGGCTCAGCAACCTTTGCCCACGTCGGCTCAGCCAACCGACATCTACGGCGGAGGTGCGTTTGTCACTGCTCGAGCAGGGCGAATTGACGTGCTGAATGCAAGTCGGAATCAAATAAGCTAACGTGAAGTGATAGATGAGGTCTCCGCCCTCGTTCTAGATCCCGGCTACTGCAATACGCGAGCAGGTTTCGCCGGCGAGGATGTCCCCAAATCAATCCTGCCGTCGTTCTACGGCCACATCACCAGCGACCCCCCTCGAGATCTGTTTGGCGATGAGTGCATCATCCCGCGCGGCGACTTCGAGGTCCGCAATTACATGAACAAGGATAGCGTCGTGGAGGATTGGGATGTGGCAGCTAAGATGTGGGAATTCATGCTGGTTAAGCGCCTGCAGCCCGAGCGACAGACACCTCCTTCCAAGAACGGGTTGAACGATGACGTGAAAGAGCAGGATGGCGAGGGAGACGTCGCGATGGAAGAAATTGAGGCACAGGAGAAACCTCTAGAGGAATTCCCTTTGCTGATGACAGAAGCTCCCTGGAACTCGCCCAAGGCGCGTGAAAAGGCCATCGAGCTAAGCATGGAGAGCTGGGGAACCCCCGCCTTCTGGTTGAGTCGGACGCCCGTTCTATCTGCTTTCGCTGCTGGCAAGGCTACCGCCCTTGTCATCGATGTTGGTGGTGCAAACACCTCCGTTACAGCTATCCACGACGGCATGGTTCTCAAGAGATCTATCCAGCGATCGCCCGCGGGTGGTCTATGGCTGTCCTCGCAAATCCGCAACATGTGGGAAACCTCCGACCCCAAAGTTGACCTGATCCCGACGTTTATGGTCGAGAACAAGACTCCTGTGGATGCCCTTGCTCCCGCTCAAGCGCGACTACGCGAGTTCCCATTCAAGATCCATGACTCTTTCCGAGCTTTTGAAGAAGAGCGGTTGTTGACTGAGTATAAAGAGTCCGTTGTTGAGGTTTGGCGTGGCCCTGGAAGATACGGTGCTGCCGGAAACGAGGAGTACATTAAATCACAGCCTGGCCGTGTATTCGAGATGCCAGATGGCTACAACCAGATGTGGCGTGAGCAGCGATTCAAGGTGGCTGAGGGAATGTGGGATGAGAATGCTGGATACCCTGTTCCCGAGTCGGAGCGTCTCACCAAGGCTCAGACCATTCCTGAGCTTATCCGCTCTGCTCTCAATGCTATTGATGTTGATCTTCGGGGCAACCTTCTCGCCAACGTTGTCGTCACTGGTAGCACAAGTTTGATCAACGGCTTCAACGACCGACTGAACAACGAGCTGACAGCGATGTATCCCGGATTGAAGATCAAGATTCACGCGGCGGGCTTGTCGAGCGAGCGTAGATTCGGTGCTTGGATCGGTGGCAGCATTCTGGCCAGTCTTGGCACTTTCCATCAAATGTGGATATCCAAGAAGGAGTATGAGGAGAACGGAGCCGGTATCGTTGAGAAGCGATGCAAATAGAGAACAAAATTCCTATTTTCGGGGTATGTTTCTGGTGGAGGGGTTAATGGCGTACGGAGTTGGAAGAAAGATGTTAATGCTATGTATCAATTCTGAGAGCAGGAGGACACTGCGACTAAGACTTGACCCGAGATG
This sequence comes from Trichoderma arundinaceum, assembly GCA_025919625.1. Classification (NCBI taxonomy): domain Eukaryota; kingdom Fungi; phylum Ascomycota; class Sordariomycetes; order Hypocreales; family Hypocreaceae; genus Trichoderma; species Trichoderma arundinaceum. Next base: position 1,579,359 of record JAMQTF010000002.1, read on the forward strand.
AGAGGCATACGTAGATTTAATGAAGCTATTTGATTCAATGTTGCTTGTTCTAGAACATCGGGCGTCTATGTGAGAGGGCGTGTATCAAATTAACCGGCAAAGCTGACCTTGACCTCGACTTCGTCCAGCAGCCCAGGCTCCAGCTTCATGTCCTTCCATGCTTTCTCGATGTCTACTTCGAGCACACGGTGATCTGCCGGCGAGACACGAACCGTCTCCACTGGAACGGCCTGATCCTGAAGAGTAACGATGAAGTCTTCCATGAGGGCCATATTAGGCAATGCAGAAATGTAAACACCTGAGAAAATACGGAGTCTACTGTTAGTAGATGTGATCTGATTTAGAAAGGTCAAAGCTTCTCCAACTTACCGAAAACTCCCAAGGCCTTCAACTTAACAACAACTGATCCTCTTCCGTTCTCTTTCATGCTGATACTGCTATTCACAATGGCCACACCTCCAGTCATCTTGCTAACCAGTCCAAGATTCGCCACCCATATATCCCCATGCTTCCGGCCCGTGAGAGATACGGCTTGGAACGCTGTGAAGATGTCGTAGCCTCGCACATCCAAAGATCCGGTGATGAGCGATGTTGGACTGTCACGCTTCATCGGTGCCGAGGTCTTTCCTGTAACGTGAGCCCGGACGACATAATTTAGGGATGGTACGGTGCCTGGGAAGCTAGAAAGGGTTATGAGCTCGGTAAGGGGACGTGCTGAGATGTTGAATATGGCCACCATAGATGTGCCAATCTCTGATGCCCCTATTACGAAGTTAGCGCAACCAATTCCGCCAGGTAAGATACATCCGCGTACCATGATAGCTGCCAACTTTGAGAAGTAAGTCATCGTCATAACCTATATAAGGATATATGGCCTTTCCTAATACACTTGGTCTGAAGATGACCGTTTTCCCCTTGGGAGTCACGCCTGTCATCTGTCCTATCAGATCAATATTGTGCTCTCCAGGAACGTCTGTGATGTAAATCGGTCCGCCGCTGACACATCTCGCCGCAGCATGGAACCCAGAATAATCGTGGACCGTCTGGAACATATCCCAGTCAGGAAGAACATTCAAGTACTCCATGAAAATACTATTGTATGCATTTGTCCATACATGCCAGGGATGCGACGAGGGAATCTGAGGGAAGAAGTCATCCGAATTGCGAACGAGCAAAGCTGGCCGATTTGGCAGCATCTGAGAGTTGAAGAGTGCTTGTGGGATCTGTGACATGCATGATATGGCCTTGACGCTAAAATATCGAAGAGATGTGAGATTCCACGCATCTAGGTATGCGTTGATGAGCTCGCGTCTGACGGAAGCACTGAGCCACATATCGACCATGAACTGCGCATCTGTCTTGACTCCATCAACGCCAGCATCGGAAAGGAATTTGTAAAAGTCCTCGTAGAATTGAGAAACGTCGTCCTTGGCAATTACCGTCATTTTACCTCCAAGAGGTAGGTTGCGACGCTTAGCCTCCTCGCGAACGACTTCGATGGTCTTGTATTTCTTGGCGAGCTTTCCGTTGGGAGAGATACCACCCCAGTATCCTAACAGTGCATGCCACACCGCAATGTGTTGGATATTTGGACTTCTTTCACGGATTTTTGTGATGGCTGCCTTCAGTCCGTTCGGAAACGCTTCTGGTTCGGCCTCAAACTCGACCCATCCATATTGAAACTGGCTGGGGCCCTGATAATCAATTGACTGCCAGTTATCGTCAATAATAAGAGAAGTGATGTTTATGTTATGCTGTTCTAGCTTGTCGATTGCGTCGAGGATCTTCTGTTCTGTTAGTCTTTGGCCAAGTGCATTCCATGTGCCTAGCGAATTATCAGCAAATGGTGCTTGCATAGAGAAAATCAGGTGGTTAAACTAACAGAAACCAAGTCCATCGTACCAGTTCTCAAGCCACTCTGGTCGAACCGCATCAGAAAGAGACTTTAGCTCGTGTTCCAGAGCTTGGTTTGTGCTTCGTGCCTTCATGACAAGGGATCTTGCATGGTACATCACAGCGGCAACAGATCTTTCAAAGTCGTTTCCTTCAGATACGAGAATAACAACCTTCTCATCGGAGGTTGAATCATTCCGCACATTTACTGACACAGCGCCACCAGAGGTGTTTCGGAAGACGGGCACTGAATCTTTCAGACCTGAGACTGCCAATAGAACCATATTTCTGCCCTCTGGACTTTGAAAAGCCAACATAATGGCATCCTTATCAAGCGAGAAGTGTGATTTTCCATGACGTGGCGCTAACCAAGGAGACCAGAGCCGAACCAACGCGAACCATCTGATTCACCCCCATTAGATCAAGCTCTAACATCTAGCAAAAGGGTGTAGGATAATTGAGCATAAGGGAACACAAAAGATAAAGAAAAACTGACCTTAAGAAAGAACCCCAAGGTGTCCCGATTTGAATATCAGTGAACGAAGACAAATCATTCTCTCCAGGAGGCACCGTAGTTTCAAGAGACCATAACTGGGTTTTCGGCGCTTGGCTCATACGAGATGTGACTTTCCATGCTGCATCAAGTCCAGTTATAAGGTTGTATAGATCATCAGACTCTGAGGGAGCTGGGAGCAACACGATATGGCCGTCCTCTAACCCCTGCTCGTCACGGATCCATCTCCAGGGCTCATCAGTACCGTGACGGAATTTAAGAGTAAACCGTAGAGCATTTTTAAAGTATAGTTTCGTTGCAAAGTATATCCTGGAGACGGCTTTTGATTCAGTATGGAGAGCTTGCGGCTCCTCGCTGCTCTTTATCCTAGGCACTTCAGCCTCAGTCCAGTCCTCGCCGTCAATTGAATGCCATATGGCAACCTCCCAGCTCTCACCAGCTCGGAACTTTGGTATCTCCAACAAAGCAGTGAATGGAACATCCTCTGGGCTCTCGACTGGTGTCACTTGGCTCAAGGGAGGGTAGCTTTGGAGCAGGGCTTTCATGCTTTCAGTCACAGGGGCTGGTTCGGGCTTTTGCTTTGGTATATAAAGAGTTTTAAAATCGTTTGCAAAGTCATATGTTTCAGGCGCCATTGAAATGTTGTGTGAACAACAGATGGATAGTCACTTAGTTGTGTTGAAGCTGATGCTGGTCCCTGCTATGAGGAGCAAGTTAGATGACCGTAAATACGGATGCTTGGGCAAGCGAGATTAGCAAAAGACAAAATGCTAAATCGTGAAAGATGATTCACAAATTTTGAATGAATGCTGTCTAAGAAAGGGTGATGCTATGTTTGGGGGGCTGACTACAGTTAGATGATGAAGAGGCACTAACAGCGAAGACGGCTTCCCCGCAAGAAAGAGTAAGGAATCCTTGGTGGAGGGGTCAGGAGAGGGGGTAAGAAGTGAGAATAGAAACCGCATAGATTGAATGAACCAGGAAATAGAATATATAAGCAGGAATCAACTGAAATTTTTTTTTATTTCTTCATAAAATTTCCAATTCGTCCCTTAATCGCATAAGGCAACTATCATGCCATTAGGTACCAACACATCAAATGCAACTTAAAGGCAAGTGGGCATATTATGGCAAAGCGTTTACCTTGCACATTTCAACAAAGAAAAAAAAAAAGCATTTTGGGTCTTCAATTTAGAGGTGATTAGTGCATAGCTCGATTTATGGATAGATATTTTGGTGCACATGATTATTACCATATGTCGACAGTCATGCAAATTTCCCACTTCCATTCATATATACCAGCACCACGGCCCATTTTGGTGGAGTTGGCTCGGATGATGATGTTAGTAAATTCGCGCTTCTGATTGGATCGCCGCTTCGGTGTCGTCGGGCATCGGAGCTGGTCGGAATGACTAAGCAGTCCAAAACCTCGAAACTAAGGCCACAACCCGCTCAGCAAAGCTTCTTGCCGAGCAGGTGGAAAGATTTCATCAAACCGCTCAATTGACCAACAATCCCCCAAACCTCCGCCATGGCGTCCCGCAGATTAGCTTTGAACTTGTCGCAAGGCCTGCGAGCCCGTTCCGGCTTCTCAGCCGCCGGTTCCCTGCGACGAGGCTTTGCTACGCCTTCTACCGTGGGCAAGACTCAGACGACGACTCTCAAGAATGGCTTGACCGTGAGCGCCGACTCCGAGGGCCAATTGGCCGATTGTCATGATTTTGGACGCCCATTTTGCTAACCGACGAGCACCAGGTTGCCACTGAGTACTCACCATGGGCTCAGACATCGACTGTTGGCATGTGGATTGACGCTGGCTCCCGTGCCGAAACCAACGAGACGAACGGCACTGCCCACTTCCTCGAGCACCTGGCCTTCAAGGTGGGATGTCCCGATATGGTATCATAAGGCCCAGAAAGGCTGACAGTGGATTCCAGGGTACCGCAAAGCGATCGCAGCATCAATTGGAGCTCGAGATTGAGAACATGGGTGGCCACCTGAACGCCTACACCTCGGTTGGTCCTTTTTTTCCCCAAAGTCGCAATGGGCGCATCCAGAAAAAAAAATTCGAACCACTAACACGATCCTCAGCGCGAGAACACTGTCTACTTTGCCAAGGCCTTCAACTCCGATGTCCCTCAAACCGTCGATATTCTCTCCGATATCCTGCAAAACTCCAAACTCGACCAGTCCGCCATTGAGCGCGAGCGCGACGTCATTCTCCGAGAGTCCGAGGAGGTTGAGAAGCAGGTCGAGGAGGTTGTCTTTGACCACCTGCACGCCACTGCTTTCCAGCACCAGCCCCTTGGCCGCACCATCCTTGGACCCCGCCAAAACATCCGTGACATTACCCGCACCGAGCTCGTCAACTACATTAAGAACAACTACACTGCCGACCGCATGGTCCTCGCTGCTGCTGGTGGCGTTCCCCACGAGCAGTTGGTGGAGCTTGCCGAGAAGCACTTCTCTGGCCTTGCTAGCCGGGGACCCGAGACCGAGGCCTACGTGCTGTCCAAGCAGAAGGCTGATTTTGTTGGCTCTGATGTGCGCGTCCGCGATGACACCATGGCCACTGCCAACGTTGCCATTGCCGTCGAGGGTGTCAGCTGGAACTCCGAGGATTACTTCACTGCTCTCGTCACCCAGGCCATTGTTGGCAACTATGACAAGGCTATGGGCAACGCTCCTCACCAGGGCAGCAAGCTTAGCGGCTACGTTCACAAGCATGAGCTGGCTAACAGCTTCATGAGCTTCTCCACCAGCTACAGCGACACTGGGTATGTTTGAATCGCGATTGAACGACTGCAATTTGACTAACACTCTCTATAGTCTGTGGGGTATCTACCTGGTCACTGACAACACCACCCGCCTGGACGACCTCGTCCACTTCGCCCTCCGCGAGTGGATCCGTCTATGCACCAACGTCAGCGAAGCTGAGGTCGAGCGCGCCAAGGCCCAGCTGAAGGCCTCCATCCTGCTGTCCCTTGACGGCACCACCGCCGTCGCTGAGGATATCGGTCGCCAGCTCATCACTACCGGTCGCCGTGCCAGCCCCGGCGAGATCGAGCGCAAGATCGATGCCATCACCGACAAGGATGTCATGGAGTTTGCTAACCGAAAGATCTGGGACAAGGATATCGCCATCAGCGCTGTTGGAAAGATTGAGGCTCTGTTCGATTACCAGCGACTGAGGAACACCTTGAAGCCCAAGTTCTAAAGGTAGAGGGGATATGAAGAGAGGGGCGGAACAGTCCAAAAAAAGTAAAGACCCGGGTATAGAGTGTATGAGATACCGTTTTACAGGCCTAGTGTACCATAAATTTCCCACATTTTTACAAATAGGCGTCGTTTGCGCGGAATTGCATGTGATAAATACTGCACTCTTGCATCTCTTGGATGATGATGCCACATACCACGCCCCGTGGTTGTTAATGAGTAAAGCTATGAGTGGCACCGAGCTGGTCACACCTCTCATTGTCCCTCCGTCCGGGTTGAAACTGCTGCTGCTGCATTCTCCCGATTTGCTATATGCTTTCGTAAAGCAAGGTTGCCATTATAAGGTAGGTAGGTATAGATATATATTGAGAGTGATTTATGCAACCCCTATACACCCCTTGTAGCCGTCCTTTCCAACGCCCAAAACGCCCAACAACGAAAACCCTTCAAGACATCCAAGTTTTAGAGCCATTTGACTGAATGTAGAATTGAGTTGGCTTCCTGCGGCCTAGCTTTCCTCGGCCATCTCTGCGTCCACATCATCACCAAAAACATCATCCACTGTCCCGCCTTCGACACCATCGCCGCCGATGTCTTCAGGGTCCGGCCCTTCAATGCCTTCCATAGCATCACCCTGCTGAGAAGCCGAGCTCTCGTCATCATCATCCATATCTTCCTCGTCCCATATGTCCTTGAGGCCCCAACTTGTTCCACTAAGGACAAATCGCTCGCTCGGTAACCGAACACCCCATTCGTTGGGTACAATCTTTGGTAAAGCAACCTTGTTTCTGTCGCGTGCCAACTCCTGCATATATTCTTTGCTAATGCCACCTCCACTGCTGCCTCCGCGAAATTGGTAGCCTAGGCGAGCCGCAATGGCAACTTTGACGGCGTTTGCGCTGACACTAGCGTCGCCAGATGGTGCAGCCATAGCACCTGCACCGGAACCTGAAGGCTTGGATCCAGCTTGCGTGACGTATGGGTCGCCTGAGAGGTGCAATGCATCGTTAAGGACAGAGGAAGTGTGTCGATAGGCGAAGTCTAGAAGCAGTAGAGGCACTCGCTGCTCATAGGATGTAACACCTTGAGACGTGAGAAGAAGCTCCACAAGTCGAGCATCACGCGGTCTGGGTGCGGCAGAGGCCTGTTGATGCGTAGGCGGCTGTGTGGATTGAGAAGAAGCGGCGGGGGGTTGGCTCGCTGTCGTAGTCTGGGTATTAGGAATTGTTTGAGATGTGTTGGCGGAAGCTGTCACGCCATTCGTCTGAGGCTGGCTCGAAGACATGGCTGAGTATGATATCGGGATGGAAAGAAGATGAGATTAATGCGCGATGCCAGACGGAAAGAGAGATGAAGCTAGCTGCTATAAAGAGAGGTCTGCGCCGACGCAAATTCGATGCGCGCTGAGGCAGCAATAGAGAGTAATCGAGAACGTATTGGTGTCCAATGCTATGGAGAATTGCTCGTCGGATAACAGCACGGCAACATTAGTAAGCCAACGATCAAGCCGAAGTTGCGATTCTGCGGCGCATCTAACGAGGCTGTAAAGAGGAATAGCAACCTGCTAATCAGAGGTTCACGGTCAGTCGCGGCACGGGCAGCAAGTCAGCTTCGGTGCATTGTTAATCCGGATACGCACCGCTACGTATTTTTACGCACAGACCACACCTTAAATCCAATCCAATGGGAGCCTCCCAATTCAGCGAACATGCACAGGGACGTAGTGCCGTAATTTGCAGCAGCCGCAGCGCTGCTTTGGAGGGGCTTTGGAGGGGCTCGAGGCTCTAGAAAGAAAGGAAGAAATGGCCTCCAGCACGCTTGCAGCAGCCCGACGCAGGTGGCGACCCCACCAAAAAATTGACTGCCGCCGATTCAGGTGCCGGCCCCGGTCATTCGAGCTGTTTTTCTGACGATTGGCTTGACTCATTGATATCGGACTTCGGGATCGTGATTTCTTCATCTTTTTCTTCTGAATATCTCTGTCAACTTGCATCTGTTTCTCCCCCAAAGTCGTTGTATTCGGCCCCTCGCAATTGTCACCGTGATCCCCTGCTGCCCCTCATGGAGACGGTGCTTCCATTGCCGTTCCTTGTCAGTGTGGCCATCCCTCCGGGACTGGCCAAACTCGACGGCCTCAACCGCGAAGAGGTTTCCATTCTCGCAAGTCCCTTTCTAGAAGCTACGCCCAAGGTTCTGGACAAGCTCTCCCGATTCTTCAAGCGCCACAGCTCCGAATTCCACGCCCACATCGATGCCACAACCCTGGAATCCGCAGACGATGTCTTTGCGCTGCTTGATGGCGGGGCACGCACGGTATTCGTTGCGCCAGAATCGCTCTCGCAATACGCAGAGCTTGGAGCGCGAGTGCTGCCGGTTGTATCGAAGCTGGACCTCTCTGCAGCTTCCGAGCACGGTCTCTTGATTAAGGATTTCGACCCCAAGGCCAGCAATGCCGACAAGTTCGCCGAAGAAGCGCGTGCCAAGAAGCTCAAGGTTCTCTATCTGAAGCCGGTGCCGGAAGTCGCCCTCGACCAATTCGTCGAAATTGCGCAAAAGTGCAATGCCATTCCCATCTTGCCCTCCACCGGGCTGACGACCGACAAGTCCGACAACAGCAAGCTTCTACTTTCCAAGGTCATTGCGAAGTACTGGAAGTCGGATCGCGCCGATGGCCTCGTCCCGACGGTGGTTACCGACGTCCACGGGATTGCCCTTGGATTGGCCTACACGAGCGAGGAGAGCATTCTGGAAGCTCTGCGCACCCACACTGGCGTTTACCAGAGCCGTAAGCGCGGTCTGTGGGTGAAGGGGGCAACTTCTGGTGATACTCAAGAGCTTGTCCGCATCGCATTAGACTGCGACAACGATACGCTCAAGTTTGTTGTGAACCAAAAGGGTCGATTCTGTCACCTTGAGCAATTTGGCTGCTTCGGTGAATTGACAGGCATTGCAAGGTTGGAGCAGACGCTCAAGTCAAGAAAAGAGTCTGCCCCTGCGGGGTCGTACACTGCCAGGCTATTCTCTGATGAGAAGTTGTTGAGGGCAAAGATCATGGAAGAGGCTGAAGAACTATGCGACGCCAAGACTCCCCAGGAGATTGCATTCGAAGCTGCCGATTTGATTTACTTTGCTCTTACAAGGGCCGTTGGCGCCGGTGTGAGCGTAGCCGACATCGCTGCCAGCCTGGATGCAAAGGGCTTGAAGGTCAAGAGGAGAACAGGTGACGCCAAGGGTAAATGGGCTGAAAAGGAAGGAATCAAACCGTCTGCCCCCGCTGCTTCCGCCAAGCCAGCTGAAGCCGAGAAGCCCAAGAGCGACAGAATTGTCATGCAGAGAATCGACTCGGTTAGTGCCACAGAGGCAGAGCTTCTCGAGACTCTGAAGCGACCTTCACAAAAATCTCCCGAGGCCATCTTGAAGATCGTCACTCCCATTATCGAGGATGTCCGCAAGAACGGAGACAAGGCCGTCCTATCTTACACTCACAAGTTTGAAAAGGCCACCTCATTGACGTCTCCAGTGCTGAAGGCTCCTTTCCCCAAGGAGCTGATGGAACTGCCTGCCGAGACTATCAAGGCAATTGACACCTCCTTTGAAAACATTCGAAAGTTTCACGCCGCCCAGAAGGATGACAAGACCCTCCAGGTGGAGACCATGCCCGGCGTTATCTGCAGCCGCTTCTCAAGACCGATTGAGAGGGTTGGTCTTTACGTTCCCGGTGGCACTGCCGTTCTGCCTAGCACGGCCCTTATGCTGGGTGTTCCCGCCATGGTTGCCGGCTGCAAGAAGATTGTCCTGGCTTCTCCACCTCGTGCCGACGGCAGTGTGACTCCTGAGATTGTCTACGCCGCCCACAAGGTCGGCGCCGAGAGCATCGTCCTCGCCGGTGGTGCTCAGGCTGTTGCTGCCATGGCCTACGGTACTGAGAGCGTTACCAAGGTCGACAAAATCCTTGGTCCTGGCAACCAGTTCGTCACAGCAGCCAAGATGCACGTCAGCAACGACACCAACGCGGGAGTGAGCATTGATATGCCCGCCGGCCCGTCCGAAGTCCTAGTCATCGCCGATAAGGATGCTAATCCGGCATTCGTGGCCTCAGATCTGCTTTCCCAGGCCGAGCACGGCGTCGACAGCCAGGTCATCCTGATAGCTGTGGATCTCACGGAGGAGCAACTCAAGGCCATTGAGGACGAACTCCACAACCAGGCCATCGCCCTGCCCAGAGTGGACATTGTTCGGGGCTCCATCGCCCACTCTGTCTCTGTCCTCGTCAAGACCATTGATGAGGCCATGCGGATCAGCAATGAGTATGCCCCGGAGCATCTTATCCTGCAGATCAAGGACGCCGCCAAGGTGGTCGACCTTGTCATGAACGCAGGCAGCGTCTTCATCGGCGAATGGACTCCCGAGAGCGTTGGAGACTACTCTGCCGGTGTAAACCACTCACTGCGTAAGTCCCTTGTTAGCCTTACTCCTCTCATGATACGATGATACTAACCAGCTGCGTAGCAACATATGGCTTTGCCAAGCAGTACTCTGGCGTCAACCTGGGATCTTTCCAGAAACACATCACTAGCTCTAACCTTACGGCCGAGGGTCTGCGGAACGTGGGCGGGGCCGTCATGCAGTTGGCCAAGGTCGAGGAGCTGGAAGCTCACAGGAGAGCAGTAGAGATTCGCATCAAGCACATGGATGGGCAGAAGTAAAAAGTAGACTGGGAGGATATATCCGGGAATGGGTTTCTGTGTAAAATTAGTAGGTAAAAATAGTGAGGCAAACATTACGAGAACAGAAAATGAAATTTGCTATTGGTTATTTTAGATCTTTTTTTTTTATTCTATATGATATGATGATCGCTCGATGCGGAAAAAATCTATAGTACGCCCAAAATCAAACTCCTCATTGAAGAGGAGGTAAAAAAACGAATACATCTGTCGCAACAAAACTCGCTCCAACCCAGCTCACCAATTTAGAATAAGGAATTTGCCGAAACCATCCGATAATCGAAAGTCGATGCAAAATAACTTTTCTGCTGGTTCCCCTCTCCCCACACGCAGCTCAAACCCTCTTCAGATCCATAGTACCAATATTTCGACCCAACGCCTCGCTATGTATGCCCAATGTAATGTGATGTGAACCGGTTACGCTCCTCTCGAAAGCCAGCCCTCCTTCAGCCACAAAATCGCTCCCAATGCATCGCCATGCCTTCCTTTCCTCCTAGCTAACCAAACCGGTCGCGTAAAATCCGCTCCACGACGCAAAAAAAGAATCGCCAAAAGATGTAACAAAGATTAAAGAATCCAAACGCGCAAGCCTAACAAGAGCGAAGAGGAGAAAAGGCGACATGTTACGACGAAATCGGAGGAGTCCGGATCTCGACGGGTACCTCGACAATCGGCAGGTGCTGTTCCTGTTCGACGGCTCCGTAATCGTACTGCACCCTCTTAGCAACTATTTCTCTTAATTCTTGGCCTTTTCTTCCATGGATAGGTGACCAACCCCAGTGATGATCTCGGCTGGGACGTCTTCCACCACCCGAGTGTCATCATCAGATGCCTCGGCATCTTCATCCTCCACGTCGTCCTCGTAATTTTCTTCGTCATCGGCGTCCTCATGCTCGATGCTCTCGACGATGGAGTTGATCATTCGGTCTTCTTCTACTTCATCGTCGTCGTACTCCTCGTGGGAGATGTAGCTATCGGCAAGCCCTTCACCAACTTCTTCATCTTCGTCGTCATCGGTATAAGTGCTACCCTGGTCGTCGCCGTCGTCGCCATCCTCGCTAGCCGAGAAGTCATCAATCTGGAGAGGGTCATCCCTCCAGTACATGAAGTCGGTGTACTCCTCCCCGCCACCCCTGACCAGGGTATCGACAGGGGGGAAATAGTGGTCCACAACCTCATTAATATTGACATAGGTCATCTTGAGTTTGTTAAGGCTCAGGAGGTCAAGTGATACCTCCGAATTGGAGTTGATGGTGAAGATACGAGTTCTCGGCACATCCACCGTTCGGTAGGAGATTTGGTCTGTCAGACGGTTGCCAAAGCCGGCATAGAATGGACCACCGTCCGGCCCATACAGATTTCGGATATCCCGCAGGGTTGCCATCTTGAACACGTGAGGCTTCCGCAGATACACCTCGCGGCGCAACGCTGCCATGGTGCGGTCGGGGGACAGAATTGTCGGGCCGTGGGGCATCTTGAAACCTTCCTGAACGATGTTGTTCAGATAGGCCCGAGTGGTATCGGCTTGTCCGACGGAGCGACTCGTCAGATACATGATGTTGTATCCATTCAACGCAATGTCGCTGTAGAGCTTTGCGATGCCAGAGTGAGTCCAGTCTCGGCCAATCATGTTCAGCACATGGCCAAGAGCATCGGACTTGGTGATTGTGCCGTCGATATCTGATATGACCACGGGCGTGTCGTGCTTCCAGAGATACAAGTTGGCAGAGCACGTGGCTCGGTTGACTGTAAAGCTCATTGAATTTTCTCCGTATTTCAGGCTCATATCCTTCAACTGCTCGCTAGTCAATCGAAGGGTTTTGGCGTAGCTCTTGGTGGGCTGAATGGAGCCGGTTGGGGTTCGAGGGGGGGTATGCATTCCTCCAGGGCCGGCATCAGACTCTGTACGCCGGTGAGAGGGCATGTGCGGTGCAGTGGTCAGATCGCTTCCATCGCTCTGATAGCCCGGATCCGATATGGCGTCGGCAGCAACCGCATGGCGGTGGGCTTGTAGGGACGACTCAATAGTCTTGTTCATAGCGGCCTGTTTGGCGTCTTCACTACTATAAACCCAGAGATTTCCCTCTTCATCGAAGCCAAACAGGGCACCGATGTCGTAGTTGCCATCCATTTCCTCGGAAAGGATGTTACGTGCAAGAATCTCAGCACGGAGCATGTCCTCCTCGTTGCTCTTGAAGCCTGTCATGTCCAGCATAAGGTCACCCGTCTCAGTGACGTGCGTTGGAATGTTGACCGCGGACAGTCCCTTGGAGAGCGCCCTGGCGCGCGCGATGGCTTCTTGCGGGCCAAGGGGCGGGGGACTATGCGACCTTTCCGATTCGGACGGGCTCTCGTTGTCCGAAATAGCGTCTTCATGGCGCCGTGCCGATTTTCGCAGGACGTCGTCGCTATGAGGTCGGTCGAAGGCTCCGTGCCAGTCACCAGAGCCGGGTGCCGAGCTTGAGAGTGGAGGGGAGGATGATAAGGGAGTGATCATGCCTGCGACTACGGTGAGCCATGAACAGTTGCTGTTTGCACGCAGCTAGTAAGAGGAGGGCTTAAACCATACCATTCTCGTCAGGCCGAGGCTGAATAATGGCGGGCATTGGTCGATGAGGCTTTCCCGACTCCCCATCGAGCTCTAGAGGCTCTGGCTCTGGCATCCCAGAGGAGGCGTCTGTCGGTCCAAAGGGCGGGCTGCTTGCGGGGGAAACCAGCGGCGAGGTCTGCATCGATTCGGGGATAGAATCGGAAGTCTCGAAGACAAAGAAGGCCTCGCCGCCCTCGCCCAGCTTCATGGAATAGTGCTGCTTGACGCCATTGATTCTGAACTCGACCTTCTTCTCGTACGGGCGCAAGAGCGAAAACTTGCCAAAGCGGACGTGGAAGGGCGAGCAGGCCAAGGTGCCATCGTCGCGCTCGACGACAATAACGTCAATGGCGCCGCTGAGAGTTGCCGGGTTGATGGAGTTCCAGGCCGTGGAAACCGAGTCGCTGAGGTTTCGCACGTACTGCATCGTGCCGGTTGCAAGATTCGCCCCAACGACGAGTTGTTAGCTCACACAACGGCAAACGACAATTGGCAAATGCAACTTTGTATGACGGCCGAGCAGTGAAGATGATTCGCAGGAGACGGTCAGACAATTGGGCGATCGGCTGCCTGGCCTGCAGGTCTTCTTGGGCACTTGAAGTACTTTGTAAGAAATGGCAAACGGAGAGCAAACGGAGAAGAATTGGGGGACCCTGGCAGGCGGAGTGGAGCTTTGTTGGGATGCTCAGTGGTGACGTCGGTTTCAGACGGCGCTTGAAGTAGCCGGCTCCCTGGCATGTGAAATTATGGGACGCCTCGCTTCTCCGTTATTCTGCAGCGACGACGCAGGGCAGGGCGACGACAAGCAGAGAGGCAGAAATTCTACGCAGGGCGGACCAGATCAAAGGGCATCGTGAGAAGAGCGAAACGACAAGTAGCTATAAAAAGTCCCAGCAATGTGGCAACGAGGCGGCGGCACCGGCACCGGGCCACCAATTGTTGAGAACGTGCTGCTTGTCCGTTGATCCAACAAGCTGCGCTTCGGCTGCAGGCACATGATCCAAAGGCTGGGCGAAATCCGTCCGTTTGACAAGCGCTGTGGGGGGCTGGCCGGCAAACCACATGTACAGGGTACCTGGAATGTACGCTTCATTCCGCAGGACGTCGGTGCTCCTCTGGCGGCTCCAGCGCCCTTCAGGAGGTTTGCCGTAGGTGGCAGGTGAGATGGCAGGGGAGCCCCATCCAGCGGGAGCGAGATTTGCAGGGCCTTAAAAAAAAGGCGGAACATCGGGCGGCGAATCCGGGGTACTCCCAAGTCGCCTGTACCTGTCCCTGCCGAACCACCGCGCCCATCATGTGCTCAACCATTTCCGTGGGACATCAGGCGTGAAAATTGCAAAAGAACAACGTAATAAGTAGCGACCCCCAACAGCCGAGGCTGCAGGCTTCCTTTCTGGTTCTTGGGCTTTTGCCTCTTTGATGACTGGTTTCTGACGCTCAGGCGGTGGCTACTCCTACTGTTATTGCGCAGGCATTCGTGATAGGCTCGTCGAAGCATCCCCCGTATTACTGTTGCTAGTACGGGGAGGCTCACCTGACAGACCAAGCATGCTTGAGATGAGTCGTAGGGCCGGGGTTGATCCTTTTTATTTCCACCGCCACCGCCCTTATTGTCTTCGTCTCGAATTCCAAGCTATAGCCCAAACTGTTGATGGACTGGAGCCAAGGTTTCGAGCAGCATGACTGGCTTGTCTCTGCTAGGCCGGCGGCTGGTGATACGTTCCAGCCACCAGCTTACTACAGCTGCCACATACATTTGTCGCAACGTGGGTGTTAGTACGTAAGCGCACACTAAGGCAAGGGGCAGACGACCGTGTCTTATTGCTCATGCATGTGCAAATTGTAAGATGGCATATCCCTTTGAAGGCTTGTCTCTTGTTTTTCAAGCGTTGTACGAAATAGATGCTCCGTATAAAATCAGCGCGCATCCCATCTCACTCCACGTTTGAGGTGAGTGAGGGAATTAAAGAGGGGGCATAGTGAGCAATCCCACGATAATGATGTCAGCTAGGTCGCATCTAGTGAAGATCCTCCCCTCACGCACGGGTAGCGATGCGGATCAAGTTCGCATCATGATCTCGATAGAGCGCATCACGCAAGCATCATTGCAAAATAGCAGGCGACGAGGTAGGCACGGAGGGATTTCGGATTACAAACACAGCCGAGAGTCAATTGCAGAGTTTGTTTCAAGAATACCAACTCTCACATAGTCCGCTCTCACTCGTCCTTTGAATACGAACTCGGCATACACGGTAACGATATGCCAACTAAAGTCAATAGACCTTCTAATTAGGGAAATTTGGCGGCCAACAATACCATTCGTTTATTTCCTAGTACTGTATATTAGTTTATCTCTGCCAGACTCCTAGCCAGCGAATTGACCACAATGAGGTCCTGGCCAAGGCTCTCTCATGTCCGTAAGCATAGTAGTAGAACATCTCCACGACAACAATACACTTGCTTTGGAGATCACAAAGGTTGGAATTGGTGTTGAATGGCCTGCTCGAAGGTCCATGATACCTCAACAGACCGAGTCTCTATAGGTACCTGCCCAGGTACGCTGGCACCTCAGTTACAGCAAGTAACTGCCAATGCGCGGTTGCACCAAGCAAACTTCTGATGCCATAATCTCAGTCCATGAGCATCGTCAACTTGCCCTGCTTACCTTTGCTACCAAGGTACTTACCTTACCCGGAGGCACAGACTACTCATCATCTAACTACTAGATACCTACCTATCTAGAGCGGTAGTCACGGAACAGGAGCCTGTCCTGGCTACTTGGTACTGAAAAAAGCAGCCTCAGGTCAACATGTCATTCATCACAATCATCTCCTCAACGACGCAGTAGGCTCTTGGAATCTATGAAATGCCCCATCTTCATCTTCATTCGC
This sequence comes from Trichoderma arundinaceum, assembly GCA_025919625.1. Classification (NCBI taxonomy): domain Eukaryota; kingdom Fungi; phylum Ascomycota; class Sordariomycetes; order Hypocreales; family Hypocreaceae; genus Trichoderma; species Trichoderma arundinaceum. The sequence goes on from JAMQTF010000002.1 coordinate 1,595,187, forward strand.
AATCCAATCAAGCGGTTGAGCATCCCCGCCATCACCGCTCATTGTGCCCGCATGTGCCAGCTCAGGCGGCGGTTGATAAATGACGGGGTGGCACAAAAATGCATCACTGCTTTCCCCTCTCTGGATCCATCTCTTTAATCCCAGGAAGCTCACCTTGGACGCCACCAATAGATTGAGGCCATGTAGGTTACCGAAGTAGCTCGGAAAGTGCCCGTTGGCATCTGAAATGCCCTCTGCCTCCCTAGTACCTATAAAGGCAGCAGCCTAATCCTTCGTGCTTCCTCCTCACCACGATGCCGAGATATCAATTGCCTCGCCACAGCTGCCTGAGAGTTGCCTAAAGCGGTAACTCTGGACAGGGCGTGCTAAATCCCATTTCCCACTCGTCGCTCGCTGCCAAGTTGCCAAGCTCACCGATCAACTCAGCAACAAGCAGCCTCATTTGCTGTTTTGGCCTCTGTCAACCAACTGCCCTAGCAAGGATCGTCAGATAGGTCCACAATTCGCATTGAGGGCCGCAAAATACACTTTTTCCGGTGCAAGTCTGCGGCAGCTTGCCCATACGATCAGGCCTTATGCACGTCAATTTTTCTTTACCCTTTTATTTTCCTTAGGTGTCTACACTAACTTAGATCCCTTTAGATCCCTTCTTCCAAGAGGGCAAACCTTGAGTGGTCCCGGCACTGCGCTTTACATCATATCTGGCTTACCGAGCCTCACAACGCCGCACCATACTATAGAGCCTGGAGGATAGCCCTTTTTCGTGGTTGCAATCCAAAGTACCCCGTGTCGAGCACAGTCTCCGCCTTCCGTTGCTACTACTAGTATATTTTGCCTGCGGTCAGCCGGCACAGTGCGATTCTTTTGGAGTCTCTACCAGAGCGCTCTGCGTTGTTGCTTCCGTTCCCTTCACCACAGACCGTGCCAGCTCCCGCCATTTTGCACGGCGCCGCGGCTGCTGCTAGCACTGCTCCGTACCAAGGAAAAAAAGGCCAGCCCTCCACCAACCGCCCAATCGGCGGCTCGGGTTTACTGGGGTCGCCTCCAAGGCCAGCCCTGCTGCTGTTTTCTCCTGCTCCAACCCTCAACTACCGACATCCTCCCGCCTGGGTCGGCACTTCTGGCTCAGTCCATCTGTCGGGAGCGCTCTTGAGAACATGTCATGGGAGCTTCCAGCCCTGACCCTTCTCTCCCTCAGCGCTGTTGGCTTCTGGGGGCTTGGTAGTCCCCAGCCGTTCCATCGGAAGGCCTTCTACATCATCGTCAGCGCCTCGGCTGTCCTGGTCGATCCTCGCCAAGTCGCTGCGCGCATGTACGCTGGCGCCCACGGGGCCATTGTCGATTATCAGCTCGATGCTCTGTTTGCCCAGCACTTCAAGATGGCGCTTACTCTTGGTGCCGTGCTCTGGTGAGCTCCTCTCCTTTTCAGCCCGCAACTTTAGCTTTGCCGTTTGCACATGCTACAAACCACGTCTCAGCTTCAGCTATACACTACGAGGCCTGAATCACCGTATACTAACATTTGGGTTTCTCCCTCCAACTAGGCTTCTTCACCGCGGATGGCAGACTCTTTGGAAGCCCGTTCCCGAACTCATCAACATTCTTGGTGTCGATATTCCTGAACCTCCTGATGTCAGTCTTGCTGGCATACGATCCGATGCAGCCACCCTTAGTTGGACTCGCCCAACCAGCAATCGACCCGTGCAAAAATATTCTATCCAAGTCAACGGAGTGCATGGTATGTTTAACGCAGGGAGTCCATTCTATTCCCCCCTCTCATATACGTGTGTGGCGGCCGTGGGGTAAAGCACCAATCTGACTTTATTTGGACAATAGTGGGTGATTCGCCAGGCAACGAGGTGGCCATTACGGTGACCGGCCTGAAGCCAAACCATTTCTACAACATTCGCGTTGTTGCCGTCGGGCCAAACAACTTTCAAGCCGGTAGTGCTCTTCTACGACTGCGGACATTTGGCAAGGATGGGAGACCACTTCTGGGTAATTCGCGACTGCCTACTAGCTTTACGGATCCGGATCAGCCTCGAATTAGTCCCGGTGATGATGAAAGTGACGACTCCGACGACACCCAGTTTCCGGTGCCTTCTGTCGAAGCTGCGCCTGTCCTTGATGGAAGCTCTTTGAATGCCCGCGAGGCTAACGGGACCGTGCCGGGGCAAAGACGGAATACAATCAATCGTCGCCATTCACCCTCTGTCGCGAGCATGGACCAGCCTCATATCAAACTTCCCATTCTCGATGGCCCTGAAATGTCGTTGGACGAATTGAATCGCAAATTCGAAGGCATTCGAAAAGAGATTGACGACACGCTGGCCCTTTATGCCAAAGACGAAGCGGAGTCGCAGCAGCAAGAAGAGGAGTTGAAAAGGGAGAAGGAGCGAAAGAGGCAGATACTAAGGGAGAAGGAGGAGCAGACGGCCCAACTGAAGGCCATGGTGAGAATCACCATGGAGCAAATGAGAGCAGCGGAAAAGGATCGAGCGAAAAAGGAGCAGCAGTTGCGAGACAAGGAAACCAAAAAGTCCAAGGTGCGAGATAACGTCTCGAAACTTGACACTGAGACTCAGCGTATGAAGCGGGATCGCGAAGGGTTTGAGGCGCAAAAGGCTGCGCTGGCAGAAAAGAGAGACCTGGATGTTCGGAAATTCGATGAGATCAACGCCGAGCTTCAGGATAAATGTGCCGAACTCGAAGCCGAGTTGAAGGATAAGGGGAAACAGCTGCAAGATCTCAAAGCAGCTCGGGAGCAGCTGCCCGATGCCCATGATGAGCAGTGGAAGGAGGAGGACCTGAAACTTAAGAGGGAATGGGAAGCCAGGAGAAAGGAACTACACGCAAGATGGGTCACCGAGGCGAAGAAGGGCTACGAGCTTGATCAACAAATCCACATGCTGACGAAGCAGGTGAGGATTGAGCAGTCCAATATGGAATACTTCCATCACGGGACCGCCCCCAATGTCGAGTTTGAGATGTCTCCGTCAGCTCGACCTAGGCGTCTGAGCCAGCACAGCATCTCGTTACCCAACGCAAATATGCCATCACCAAGCCCCATCATACCCTCCGACTCAAGCTTTCAAGCGCCGGCTGGCTTCACCAACGCTGGATTTGGTCCGGCTCTTTTCATGGACATGACGACTCATGGCCATGGCGAACCGCAGACAGAAGCCGAGATGAGGGAGGCTAATGGGCCCCTGAGTCCATCGGCAGCTCGTTCATTTCTTCCTTCTAACATCTTCGACGAGATGGAAGAGCCTGAACTGGGCGCCGGAGAGGGTCTCCTGCCTGAGTCTATTCATGCAGACGACGAAGATGTGCAGTCGCCGGCTTCCTCAAGCCCGCCCTATAACACTTTCGCAAGTCCTCACAGCTCTTCGCAACATCTGCCATTTGTCCAGTACTCTGAAAGCCGTGATAGGCGACCGTCTTTGACTTCGCTAGGCATAAGTCATTCTGCTACTTCTCCCCCGGCCACGGGCCATAGGCTGTCCAACCTTCTAGCTGTGTTGCGTAATAGAGGCCCAAAGGCCGCGGACGAACTTGGACCTGCAATCGGCTCGCTAAAACCCGGGCAGAGCCAATCTTTCCCTCGAGGAACTGATGAGCAGGAAGTTTTGGAAAATCGCCGCAAGATAAACTTCTCTTCCTGGATGAACCGTAACTCGACTGGGCCGGACAGCTTTGCTGGGATACCTTTCTCGTCATCTCGGCCTTTCTCAGCGCGTCGGCTCAACCCCTTTGCAAACAACTCAAGCGGCGGCGTATTCGCCGACAGAGATGTGGATGGTTCCAGGCCTGCGTCCATAGCCTCCATCGACCTGCCGCGGCCATCCACCGACAGCGGCTCTATATGGGGAACTCAGGGAGAACAGGGAGGATTGCTTAATGCCAAGCATCGACTCTGGTCACCTGACAATCGATGGCCTTCCAGAAGCGGCTCTAGACGCCCGTCCATTCATGGATCGCCCTCCATCCTGACTACCACCCTGGCTTCAGCCGAAGATGTAATTCTGGACGAAGATGATCTTCTTGACCCTCAGACGTCGCCCAGTCAGATTGGAGTCATTGGTTCACGTCCACCAACCGCATTAAAATCGATCAATCAGCGTCTGAATCCCACAGCCCCGACGTTCATGGGAAATTTCTTCCGCGGTGCCGATAAAGACAAGTCGAAAGCCAAGGACAAGAGCAAGGACAAGGCGAGGGAAGACAGATCCAAGGGTAAAGAACCATCAACTCCCAGCATGGAATTCCCCCACGGACTGGATGATTTCCCATCCGAAGCGCAAATGTCTCGGGACGCTCGCTCCATTCATACGCAGACTTCGGTCTCCGAGTCTCACGAATCTCTGATGCTTGATTCAGCTCTGTCCAACACCCCATCCGATCTCAACTCCAACGCTGATTCTGCTGCAAAGGATCAAGACAATGTTGTCTTGAAGCTATTCCGCAAAGGGAGCTCCAGCAAGTTTGGTCTGTCGACGAGACTAGGCAAAGACTCGGGGTTGTTTAAGAAAGGGCCCGGCAGCGCAACCAACTCGGATAGAAATGTGTCTGCGGATCATCGTTCTAGCATTGGCGATATCGACGACCTGGGCGAGGACATCTCTCAGCTTGGCCGGAGTTATGACAGTCTTGGAAGCAGTCCTTCATTAGGGCCCTCCAAGTCCAGGGATTCAAAAGAAAGTCGGATGAGCGGGTGGCGCTTCTCTATGAAGAAAAAGGGCAAAGAGAGTGTCAAGGAAAAGGATAGTGTTGAGTTTGATAGGTACACTGAGGAGGAGTAATGGCTTGCTCCATAAACGAACAAAAAAAAGGAAAAGGTCAAACGGATTCTAACATTCGATGCCTCACAGCGAGATTAGTAATTAAGGATAGCACCAAGGCATCTATCTACAAGGTAGTCAATACAGCATACAAGAGTGGCTGGCGTGCTTTTCGATTATGATTTTCGCCTGTTCAGTGAACTTGGCGCTTGACATCTCAAACCGATTGCGGGAAACCAAGGCCGCTAATTTTCGACCCGCTTTAAATTAAATAAGAGCTAGAGCTAGCCCATAATTAGCAGCGCTGCGTCTTGTACCTTTGTATCAGGAGCTACTGGTATCCGTTCCCGTATCCGTACCTCTGCCATTGATGCATGTCGATAAGAGACAGAACCTTGCCCCAGGTTAATACCGGCTTAAACATTCGCAACACTCATCATTGCCGCGATCGCGGGGCTGTCATTTTCTATCCCCTTTTCATATCTAGTTTACAGCTCTTTAGTAAATATGAATGGCTCCCTGGCTGAATCATCTGCCTCAAGTCTAGACGCAAGTGAGTCGCTCGCCCGAATGACAAGCTGTTCGCAACTAATATCAGCCTGATGGCACAGTCGACTACGACCCCATTGATCACCTCAACCTCCTGTTCTCGCACCCTTCTGCCGTATCATCGATAAGCCAAGTTTCCCAGGCCCTCAAGCACCGCCAGGATGAGCTTTCGTACGAAATCAACACTCTCGAATCGGCTCAGGCCTACGAGCCAGACTCGAGCCTGGAGCGAATGCGGTCTGCGCAGACGGAGCTTGCGCAGCTCTTTCGCAAGATCGAGACGGTGCGGTCGCGCGCGATAGAGACGGAGCAGAACATCACCTCGATGACGGCGGATATCAAGAGACTGGACGGCACCAAGAAGAATCTGACGCTGAGCATGACGGCGCTGAAGCGCCTGCAGATGCTGACAACGGCGTACGAGCAGCTGAGGGGCCTCGCCAAGACGAGACAATATCGGGAGTGCGCGGGTCTCCTGCAGGCTGTGCTGCAGCTGATGAAGCACTTCAACAGCTACAGGAGCATAGAGCAGATCGCGACGCTCAGCCGCGAGGTCTCTGAGCTGCAGAGGGAGCTGCTGGAGCAGGTCTGCGAGGACTTTGAGATGGCGTTTACAAAGGGAGAGGTCAATGCTAAGAAGGGAACCTTGGTGGAAGCTTGCCTGGTCATGGACGCCTTGGGAGAGTCGGCCAAGTCCAGACTCGTCAGCTGGTACATCAACACCGAGCTGCGAGAGTACCGCCAGGTATTCCGAGGCAACGACGAGGCAGGCAATCTGGACAACATCGGAAGGAGATATGCGTGGTTCAAGCGCATGATGAAGACGCATGAAGACGACCATGCCGCCATCTTCCCTTCGTATTGGCGCGTCAATGAGGCTCTTGCTACTGCGTTTTGCGATGGTACGCGTGATGACTTCAAGGGCATCTTGGAGCGCAGCATGCGGCGCCCAGACGGGAACAAGATTGATGTCAATCTACTCCTCAGTTGCTTGCAAGAGACTTTGAACTTTGAACAGAGCTTGGAGAAGCACTTCTCAAACGACCCGAGGGCCAGCATCGACACGCTAAGCTCGACAGAGGAGAAGTCTCAGACGTTCAACGGGTTCATATCGGTGGCCTTTGAGCCCTATCTAAGCCTCTGGGTTGAGTCTCAGGATAAGCAGCTGGCAGCGATGATACCGAAATACCGCACGCAACCGCTAATTCCCCCAGAGGAAGAGTTCACGCCACAGGCGGTCATTCCCTCGGCATTAGAGCTGTTCCATTTCTACAAATTAACTCTCTCACAATGTGCGAAGCTGTCTACGAGCGATCGCCTTTTAGATCTTTCCAAGACTCTGGCCAAATACTTGGATGAGTACGCTCAGCAGGTGTTATTACGGAAACTACAGTCCAGTGGGCAAAAGAGTCCCTCCATGCAGGATGCCGTCCTGGTCTTGAATACGGCAGATTTCTGGCACATCAACGCAAACCAGCTGGAAGAGAATATCAAGAAACGCATTGACGCGGAATTAGTGTCCAAGGTCGACTTGTCATCCCAATCCGATGCCTTCCTGGGTGTGGCAAGCGCTGCCGTGCTGGCATTGGTGCACATTGTTGAGCTGGACTGCGAGGGTGTCTGGCGCGAGATGAAGAATACGAATTGGAGCACAATGGACAGTGCGGGAGACCAGAGCTCGTGGGTGGGTGAGCTTGTCAAGCACGTCAATGACAAGACGGAGGAGATCCTTGCCATGGTTACGAAGCAGCAATACGCAAGAGCATTCTGTGACAACCTCGTGGACCATCTGGTGACGGCGTTTATCAACAACATTGTCCAATGCCGACCAATATCCGAGGTTGGGGCTCAGCAGGTAAGGCAAACATCAAGATTCCCCGACAGTGGTGACGTGACAAAACTGACCGAATGTTGCTTAGATGCTTGTTGACAAATACGCACTGACGAAATCCTTTGGAAACTTGCTGTCATACTACAATCCGTCACCAGCACAGCAGACACCGTCTGCCACTTTCGTGAGGAGAGTTGAGCAAAGCATGAACCGGATGGACCCTCTGCTCAAGACATTGCAAGTTCGCCAGTCGCCTCCAGAGGGCCTTGTGCAGGCCTATCTCATACACATCGCAGACCGCTCAGATACAAACTTCAAGAAGATCCTGGACCTCAAGGGCGTGCGCAAGATAGACCAGGCTCATCTCATTGAGCTGTTTGGCATACATCGGGATGGAAGCTCCAACGAGAAGCTCGCTCAGAACTCTCCGCTCTTGACACCGTTGATGCTGACGTCGACTCTCAGCAGCACTGGCGCCATGGGGGCAATCAACACGGCATCCTCATCTCTAGGGGCCAGCTCGGCGGCAAGGTTTGATGCTGGATCGCTGGGCGAGAAGCTTCTCAGCGCGGCGAGGGATATTAGCAACACAGGCCAAAGCGGCTCCGACAAGGCCACGATTAACGAGAACTTGAGGAATTTCGGCAAGTTCTTTAGGAGAGATATAAGCGGTCTTGGGCTCAAGTTTGGCATGCGTGACGGAGCCGAGGATGGACAGCGATGAGGAGCAGGGGGTTGTTTGGATACATCGCAATTAGATGCCACTCTCCGCGAGTGAACGTCATCATCACAATACGTGCCGTCCCTGTAACACTTTTTTAAACCCCTCAACTTGTGTAAACTGCGAGCATTTGTCAACTATTAGAGGATTCTCGTTTTGAGATGCCACTTTTGGATTCATGCACCCAGTCGGCAACGGCTCAACTCGCAGAGCTTAGTCATGTGGCGCGGCAGCATATTCCACATTGGGCCCCCGAGGAGTTGCCGCGATGAGCTTAGAAATCCGAGCCCAAGCACAAAAAAAAAATAGGCTCCCACACAGAATTAGTTGTGCCTGGCTGCCATATTAGCAGCAGCAGTAGTAGAATTCGTTGCTCCCTGTACCACGAATTCCACACATACCTTGTACCTTTGTACTTTTGCAACCCGGTTTGGAATTTCTCCTGCGCAAGCGATCACAAGCCCCGCCATCGCAGAAACATTGACCGAGCTCGTCCGTATTACCCAATCCCTCCTTTCGCGGCGCATCCAAAACCATCTACATATATACCATTATCGAAACATCCACTACTTCTTCTTCTCTTCTTTTTTTCTTTTAGACTAAGACAACGAAAATCGCCAAACTGTTCGCCTCAGCTTTCAGAAGAACTCTGCGTTCGAGTGCCGGGCTGTCGATTGCCGCCGCCGCAACCACATTTACAAGGAATCCCGCCAAGCCTGTCGTCGAGCACGGAGCGAGGAACATGCATAGCAAGGTTGTCGGTATGTGTTTCTCTTCCTTCCGAGGCCTAGATCATATTATATGATTGAGCGGGAGGAAGATGTTATTGTGTTTGGGATCGAGGAGGCTAACGGTTGGTGTTTCGTATTGTAGTCATTGGGTCTGGGCCCGCGGCCCATACAGCTGCCATATACTTGGCCAGAGCCGAGCTGAAGCGTATGTTGAACCCCAAAGAGGCGAAAGTTGGAGAGATGGATGGATTGCTAACGTGTGAGGATGCAGCCGTCCTGTACGAGGGCTTCATGGCCAACGGCACCGCCGCCGGCGGCCAATTGACCACGACAACCGAGGTCGAAAACTTCCCCGGCTTCCCCAAGGGCATCATGGGCCAGGAGCTGATGGACAGCATGCGCGCCCAGTCGGAGCGCTTCGGCACCGAAATCGTCACCGACACCGTCACCAAGCTCGACCTCTCCTCCCGCCCCTTCAAGTTCTCGACCGAGTTCAACCCCGACGAGACGCACACGGCCGACTCCGTCATCATCGCCACCGGCGCCTCCGCCCGCCGCCTCGACCTCCCCGGCGAGGACAAGTACTGGCAGAACGGCATCTCGGCCTGCGCCGTGTGCGACGGCGCCGTGCCCATCTTCCGCAACAAGCCCCTGTTCGTCATCGGCGGCGGCGACTCGGCCGCCGAGGAGGCCACCTTCTTGACAAAGTACGGCTCGCACGTCACCGTCCTGGTGCGCCGCGACCAGCTCCGCGCCAGCAAGGCCATGGCCACCCGGCTGCTCAAGCACCCCAAGGTGACGGTGCGCTTCAACTCCGTCGCGACCGAGGTCAAGGGCGGCGACGACGGCCTCATGAGCCACCTCGTCGTCAAGAACGTCGTCACCGGCGAGCAGGAGACGGTCGAGGCCAACGGCCTCTTCTACGCCGTGGGCCACGACCCCGCCACGGCCCTGGTCAAGGGCCAGGTCGACGTCGATGCCGAGGGCTACATCATCACCAAGCCCGGCACCACCGAGACGAGCATCCCCGGCGTCTTTGCCGCCGGTGATGTGCAGGACAAGCGGTACCGTCAAGCCATCACCAGTGCCGGTACGGGATGCATGGCCGCTCTGGAGGCGGAGAAGTACCTTACCGAGCTGGAGTAGAAGATGTGTGGGTTAGAATATAGACGTGTATATACGGTAGAGATTTTGTTTTGGAGCAAAAAGAGTAAAAGAGTAGAAATAGACCAAAGTCGATTCACTTAAAATCTGGGTCTCAAAGCTTGCGATCCTCTGATGAAAAAGAAAAATGTTGTCAAATGTGATGTATTCCTACGTTGGCATCCCAAATGCTCATCGGGGTTGAGAAAATCACATCATGTTCCCTCTATGGAATATGATACGTTTACCCCATGATTCCCACCTCTCTGTCCCTTGTTTTAACTCCAATGATTATCATCTGCAGATTGCTCGACAGAATAGACATGACCTGTCCGCCCCGATGGTCCCTCAAAATGCATAAAATCATCATGCCCGCGTCACTAATTACTCTAGTGCTAATCAACGCTGATATTAAAAAATCCAATAGATAAATGCCGCAACATATTTTTCTTCTTTCGTTTACTCCAGCTCCAGCTCCAATACGGCAGGAGCTGTGATGGTCTTGCCCTTGAGGTGCTCTAGTCCTTCACCACCCTGTGATTGTCGTTAGCTTCAAGTGCACGAAAATAGTCATTACAGTGTTAACTTACGTAGCTGATGAGAGGGGAAATCTCGATGCCTCCATCCGAAACAACGGTGGCGCCAGCCTCCTGGGCCCAGCGAAGACCCTGGTTCATGATGTCGGCCTTGCTGGTCTCGGGGTCGTCCTGACCGGTACCGCTGGCGTTCTTGAGAGGAGAGAACTCGTCAATACGGTTCACCTCCATGCAGGCAAACTTGTCAAGAGGCAGCAGAGGGAAGCAGTCAAAGACAAACTGCTCAAGCTTGATGCCGTTGGGCTTGGCAGGCTTGATCAGCTCTCCGGTCTCGAGATCGGTGGCAGGGATCTTCTTGCGGGCGACGTGGTGGGGCAGCTTGTGCGCCCACTGAGGAATGCTCTCCAGGAAGCCGAAGGAGTAGTAGTGGTTGACAATGTTGGCGGCGCGGAACTTGAGGAGATCGGGGTGGTTGGGGTCGCGAGCCTCAGCAGTCTCCTTGTCGATCTCAGAGTACTCGACGACGTCAGGCTTGCCGTTCTTGGTCAGAATCAAGCCGACCGACTCGGTAGCATCACGCTTTCGGACGACCTTGGTGGCAATGTCGACCTTTAGGGATGCGGAGAAGCCAATGAAGACGGGGTCGGCAACCTTGACAAGGCAATTGTCAACACAGTAGGCGTGGATGTGCTGAATGCCGCGCTTGCGCATATCATCAAGCACGCCAGAAACAATGAGAGCCTGGTAAATACCACCGTTGCCGTCGGGAGCGACAGCGACCTTGCTCTTGCTCTCCAAGATGATCTTGCCCTCATTAGAGATGCAAGGCAGGACACCCTGCTCAAAGATCTTGACATTCTCCTTGCTAAGGCCAAAGAAGTTGTTCTTGGCGAAAAACTCCTCGGTGGGCTTGCGGGTAGGTCCGCTGGTCATGACGTACCAGGGGACAACGACCTTGTCGACGCCGGCCTTCTTGGCAGCCAGCTGCTCGACCTTGCGAATACGCTCGGCTTGGATCTGGAAGAGGGGCTTGTGCGAGGGCAGGCCAATGTCAAAGCAGCCCTTGGGGGCAGAGCTTCCCAGTCTGGTGCCCTGGCCACCGGCCATGAGCACGACAGCCACCTGGTTGCTGCCGATAAGGTCCAAACCAGACTCGTACCACTTATTGATGTCGACGGGGTTCGAGTCAAGAATACTGGCCCAGGCAGACTCGGGCAGGGGCTCGAGCTTGGTGGTTGTCTCCTCAACCTCGGGTGGGTTCAGTGCTCGGTCGGCAATCTCGTTGATATAAGCAGGGTTGAAGCCAGAGAGCTGCTCAAAGAAGGTAGCCTTCTCAGAAACGCTCAGGGACTCGTAGAATGTGAAAACATGCTCCTGTCCGGCCTTGGCATACTTCTCCTTGAGCTCAGAGACGGCTTCGGAAGAAGGCTCGGCGGGCTTGGCATAACCGTTTGTGTGGCCGTTTGTGTGGCCGTTTGTGTGGCCGTTTGTGTGGCCATTGGTGACCTTGTGCAGAACCTCTTTGACGGCGTCCATTGTGAAGGGTTTGGGGATATCTAGTGAATGCAAGCAAGGGGAAAACAGGATATTAATAGATGGATAGATGGCAGAAGATTGTATTAATATGCAAGCGAGCGAATTGATGGCGGCAGTGCGGAGGAGAGGAGAAGAAGAGAAGAAGAAAAGTGATGATGTCGAGAAGGAAAGCTAAAAACCAGGGAAAGCTGCGGTAATGTATGTAAAGGAGGCCCGGCTGTGGCCAGGAGGGATAGGAGAAGAGCTTCTAGATGGAAGCGGACCTCGCCTCCACACTCCGAGTACCTGCGGTGCCACCGCCCATCGTATTGTCATCCAGGTTGTTTTGATGTATCCTCTCCGTACCTCCTAATGAATAACGGGCTTTTCTCCTGGCTGACGTCGTGCTGCCTCTAGCCGCGTTTTGGCTGCCCACCCCTCCAAACCAAAAAAAAAACTGCCCTTCTAGGGGGGAGGGGGGCGCGCATTAGTGGAGGAGCTTAACAGGCCAGAACCCTGAGAGCTCGCCAACTTGGGAACACCGCTGCCCGCCCCTTGTATGCACTGCTGGTACCTGTAATGCAAGCACTGCGTCCAAGCAAAGGCAGTACTGCCGTTGCTGCGATGCTTCTGTACTGTCCCTGCAACGAATACCACCAACATTTCGGGTACTTTGCGGCAAACTTGGCGCACCGAGCCTTAGCGGCACCAGGCTGAGGCGGCGGAAATATGGTGCTGCTATTTTCAGCTTCTTGGGGAGGCGGTGCGGCAATTGGCCTGTCAGCCCTCCGCCTCGCAGGAACGCTGCAGGCGCCTTCTGCATGCGCTGTGGGCTCTGCTGGCCGGTTCTGTCCCCGCCAACTTGCCAACTAAACCCCCTAGCGGTTCCAGTGGATTCAGCACCTGAAAGAAGCACTCCGCCAGCCTCTCAGCTAATACAACGGAGCACGAACCACAGACCACAGGATTGCCATGTAAGCATTCCGTCGTCTTAGTCAACCAAAGCCGCAAACCCCAAGTCAACAAAGAATGCCTTGTCATAAAATATCTCGACATGTGATCGGCAAGCAGCATGCATTGGCGCGCTCGCTGGCCTTTTCGTCCTGCTGCTTCTCGACGCGGTTGGTCGCCGAGACTGGCGGTGGTCAATAGATTGCTGCGTCTGCATGAGTAGCTGCAGCGCATGCGCATCCGAGTGCATATCCGGCTACCCACGCCATGGAGCCGATCTCCCCGTATGGGACCCTCCTCACAAAACGTCAACATGGGCCGGATACGAGCGCCAGGGCAACGGGCCTCCCGATTCGAGCCGCACATGGGTTTCGTGTGTGCAGAGCTCCCCCCTATCTTTGGCTGCCGGCTGCGTGTCTGCGCGCGTGTGGACAAGTGCCAGAGGGTGCATGTGTGCAAATCCCTACAGGTGATTGAATGCTGCTTCCAATGCCCGTGTGACGTCTGTTTTGATCGCTCCACCGAATGATTGATTCGTGATCAACTGGTTTACGCGGAGCAGAGTGGTGCTCCGTACCCCGTGGTGCTTGCAATGGAGAGCCGATCATGGACGGAGCACTTTGCGCTCTCCCGGAGATGGTGCTGGCAATCCCTGCCCCGAACCAAGACTCAGCACGGCCCTGATCTCTTTTCTGGCCTCGCACAACACCCTCTTCCAGGCCGGCTTGACGGTGAGAATCCAGGGATCGTGCAGGGCCTTCTTTTCACATCCAAGCACGATGTGCTCCGTACTCCACACATCCCTCATGAGATACACGGAGTAGCATCATACGGGATATTGCCTGTGTACACGCAAATGCAACAGCGTTACGGAGTATTCTGCAATGCTGCATCGTTCAGCCGCAGAACAGACACGGCGGAATGGCCATTGAGCAGGCCACGAAGGCAGGATTCCTGCAAGGGGCAACCTGCAGCCATGCTGTACAAGTGCTAGCCCGCAGGAGAATCAAGACTGGTTTTGCTGCGTGTCCACGTCTGTATGGCCTCTCCACCACTTGGCGTAGGACAGAGGCTCCAATGTTGAGATACTTCTATCTGTATGAGGAGAAGTGGTGCGAAATGCCTTGGGAAGACAACCACGGCCTTGAGGACTTCACCGCAACTTGTCCGCTCTCTTTTCGTTTACCGGCACAGTTTTGGATGAGTTACTGACAGGTCGCCCAACCCCTGCGAGTGCCTTAATTTCTAGATCACCTTTGTATCTCGATCATCAGCCTGTTGGTTCACCGACCTCCTGAGGCGAAAAATCAAGAAGAAATAAACACTAGCTCGCCCGTCTTTACCGCTGTAGGTTGGTATCTATGAGCACACGAAATTCGTAACAGAAACACCGGAGCGACATGCTTTATACATGTATTCCGTACTCTGTGCATTTGGCCAGGATAGACGGCATCTACGATCTATAATCACGTGATCATCAACCTTGTATCCCGTGCTCGGGCTGTTTTCATCGTGCAAAGCAAGAACAGTGTTGAAAGAAATGCTTCTTCTTTCAACCGCGACATCTCGAGAAACGGACGAAATCTACAGAGTATAGAGCGTCTTGGTTCTAATCCAGCAAGGCAGTGATTCATTACGCAGTGGCATATGAAGATCTGAATCCCGAGCTCGAAAGTGGTTTGCTCAAATACCAGACGGCAGCGGGTATTCGTGAAAACGAACGACGCTCTCAGACGCCCTAAAACCATAACAAGAAAACAAAACGGACTACGTTTGATTCCGACGTCACAATCTCTCAACGGTCAATCAAGAAACACCTACGCATCCAACACCAGTCTATATCAGCTAGATAAACATGCCGTGTGAAAGCTACCACTCCCGCAGCAATTGGAACAGCTAGGCTTGTGGCTGTGCCCACGCTAACTGTCTAGTACCGGCAGCCTCAAACCAGCCGCTCCACGGAGTCCCCAGTCAAAGATGGAGCCAAGATGAGATACTGTGTGAAAACCGCTGCTCCGGAATAAATCGCAGGTAATAACCGAACCGAACCTATCAACGTTTTTTGCTTGTTCGCCTCCAACAGGCTTGACTCAGCCGCAGGAATCTACTGCTGCTAGTGCCTTGGTTACTCCAACAAGCCCCCGGTTACAGGATTTGGTACCTGGTATTGTTGCCTGCCAAGTGCCGCCACAGACGGCAGCTGATGACTAAGTGTGGCACAAATATAGATGCGACTCCTTTCATGACAGACCGTTCTCATCTTACAGGTCTCTCGAGTGAGAGTGAGATTTGCCAGGCAGATTCCTTTTATAATCTTTGAAACTTGCTTCTAAACATGTCATAGCGTTGCCAGCGTGCAAGGCAGATATAAAAAAGTCCGTCTTTATAAGCGCGATCGGCGTCAAATTGAGCACGGAGCGGACCTCAGCTTACACGCCCTTCACGCACGATACATCAGCCCGCTGGTTAAGTGATATCAGCATGGAGCCAGGAGAGGAGATTCCAAATACGGGCGAAAATGCAGATTCTCGAAAGCCTGCAACTTTTCAGGGGCGCTTACAGCTCAAGGACTTTGTGTACAGCGTGCAGCAGCCTCTGCGGAGGAGCCCTCGTTTCCCGGGCGGATCTGAATCGCCATCGTCGTCCTCGGCGGTCAGCGTGACAGCCCGGTCACCATCATCATCATCATCAGCATCCAAGAAGAGGCGTCAGCCAACAGAGTCCGGTTCGTCGCCTTGGTCCCCGCAAAAGAAGAAACGATCCTCCGGCTATGCGCCACCTTCAACGTACGCCCACTTACCGCTGCTGCCCGATGCCGTCGGGCCTAACCTGCTGGTGTTTTTCATCGGCTTGAATCCCGGCATAGAGACTGCTCGGAAGGGCCATGCGTATGCGCATCCCTCCAATCTTTTCTGGAAGCTCCTGTACTCGAGCGGCGTGACGCCCCGGCCATGTCGTGCCGACGAAGACCGGCAGATGCCGGAGCTGTACAGCCTTGGCTTGACCAACATTGTGGCGCGGCCGAGTCGCAACGGCGCCGAGCTGAGCAAGCAGGAGATGGACGACGGCGTCGCCCTCTTGGAAGAGAAGGCTCGCCAGTGGCGGCCCGAGAGCATGTGTGTTGTGGGCAAGAGCATTTGGGAGAGCATCTGGCGCGTGCGTCATGGCTCTCCCGTGGGTAAGGCTTTCAAGTACGGATGGCAGGACAAGTCTGAGAACATGGGCGTCATCAAGGGCGAATGGGCGGGCGCCAAGGTGTTTGTGGCAACGAGCACGAGCGGCCTTGCGGCGTCCATGTCTCTGGCCGAGAAGCAGGCCGTATGGGACCAGCTGGGCTCCTGGGTCAAGGCGAGGAGAGCTGAGAGGGAAGCTGAGAAAGAAGGGGAAGCTCAGAAAGAAGAGGAAGCCGAGAATGTGAAGGCTGTGGATGACACGGACCCATAGCATTGGATGGCATTTCGTTTTGTTGGCGTTATTCGAGGATATTGTTGACTGCTTTTTATACTATATATATCAAGACGAGATTGAATGAATGTATGAAAGACCATGGGTTGCACATGACTTTAAGAATTCAATTGCATCTGGTTTGTGAAATGCCCCATCTGATAGAACTCAGTGCTCATCCAGGTACCATACTTGATCTCACGCCTACTCCTTGTGCGCGGGATAATTATATTACATGTATGCATTTTTACAAAGCCAAGAATGCCCCAATTTGCAATAACTAGTACGAAGAAATAAATACTACACGGGTTGTTGTACACTTCTTCCAAGTCTACGGAGTACTGAGCATGCCAGTCGAAAGTACAGCCCACCCCACCAAGACCAATCATACGCGCCGCGCAAATCCGCCCAACAGGCATGACATGTTCAGCTCCAAGCTTTCCAAACAACTTCACCTGCACACCCCGCGGCAATTCTCCCACGGGAAAGGGAGCAGCCATAAAGCAGCAATGTCAAACATCGGCCCCCAGCTCCCCCCTCATCTCGCAAAGAGGAGACGCAACAGCGACGGCGACGACTCGTCCAACAAGCATCCTCGCCGCGATGACGTCGCAGGCCAGAACCACGACGAGATAGACCTCAATGGCTCCGGGTCGGATTCCGAGGACGGCTACGCACCTCCCAGACCATCCGCCCTGCCTGCTGCCGCTCCCGCTCCCGCCGCAGCACGAACAGCAGGGCCTTGCCTCCCACCGCATCTCGCCGCGGCAAACGACGACGAAATCGGCCTCGACGACTCCGACTCAGACACCGGCCCGGCTCCTCCTCCAGCAGCCGCCAGTTCCAATCCCAATCCTAAAGACTCGTCAGACGACGAAGACGACTTCGGCCCCTCCCTCCCCTCCGCCTCAGCCCCTCGCGCCCGCCAAATCGGGCCCTCTCTGCCCCCCTCAGAGCTCGACGAGACCCCCAAGCGAGACGAATGGATGCTCGCCCCGCCGCCCTCCTCGTCGACCTTTTCCGAGCGCGACACAACCCGCATCCGCGCCCGCAAGTTCGCCTCCAAGCCCTCCTCCTCATCTTCATCCGCCGCGGCCGCCGCCGGCGCGCCTTCAATATGGACCGAAACGCCCGAAGAGAAGCTCAAGCGCCTCCAGGACTCCGTCCTCGGCCGGGCATCGTCTGCCACCGAAGCAGGCGCGTCAGACCTCTCAGAGAAGCAGCGGAAGAAACAACTCCGCGACGAGGCTCTCTCCGCAAACATCCAAGCCCAGCGAGGCAAGACCCTCCTCGAAGAACACCAGGGCGGCAAGAAGGCGGCCGGGACAAAAGACGGGCGGCAGGAGGAAGAGGAGGACGATCCCAGCAAGAGGGCGTTTGATCGGGAAAAGGACATGGCGATTGGGGGCAGGATCACGTCGACGCAGCGGAGGGAGCTGATTAACAAGTCTGCCAACTTTGGGGGGAGGTTCCAGAAGGGATCCTTTTTATAGCGAGCTTGCATTTTGTACTTATGGGTATTGGGCGTGGCTACATGACATGGCATTATATAGGTAGTCAACAAGTTAATACTTGGAAACGGAAACTCTACGACTCAATTTTAGATCAGCACGGCAATTGCGTGCAACACCACATTCATACCAGTCACGACGACCCTTTAGATGCAGCAGAGATATACGTCTTCTTCGCTTCCTTTATTGATAACGTCAAGCTACCAAAAGATGCCACTATAGCCACCCAACTCCGCCGCTGATATCCCATATCACCTCCGTCTTCACGCTGGGAGCTCCGAGGGAAAAAAAAAATTCCAATCCCAATGCAGGGTGACAAAAACAAAAAATCATTCGTACATAGGCTCTCCTCGTACATAAAAACCATCATCGCCCCCCCCTTTCCTTATTTCCCAAAGCTAAACCATATTTTAAAAAAGAGATACTTTACCTTTATTGTCCCATTCAAGAGCGCATATATACTTTGCAGCCCACTTCAACCACGGAAGTGTACTCGCTGCTGAATGGCCAAAACATGTATAAAAAAACCAGGGAAAAAAAAACAGAAATGCTGTCATAATGCGAGATAAATTCCGAACCAGGTGTATGATACTGTTCGAGCCTCGTGACGGGTGTGCTCAACACTTGTATGTTGGTAGAGAGAGAGAATGCCATCGCTTAAGGGGGGTGAGAGCCTTGGAACAGGCTTACAAAAGCCGACGAGGGCGTGGATAAATAACGTGGGCGAGGGGGGTAAACCAAAAACATGAGCATCAAAGTGCAAGGACGCCACATGCCGCATCATGTGGTGGTGGTGGTTGGTCGAGTACCCGACTCTAGCTGCGACGGCGTCACTGCTGCTGTTGCGTTCATCGTAGGAGGCGCCTCGGTTGATCGTCCAAAGCGCAAGGCGTGTCGGACAGTCGCAAACATGGCGCTCGGAGGAGCTGGGTGAGATGACTCTGTGGCATGGGTAGCCGCAGCCTCCCTAGCGTCCATCGCCACGGTTTGAGCTCGTCGCCGTCCTGGCAATCGCAGCAGAGAGGACGGGGGCCTCGAGTTGTTGTTGGCATTGGCATTGTTACGGTTGCTTGAAGAGCGGAACCAGGCTGTTGATAGACCTGCAGGCAAATTCATCCGAGAGTTCTGGCGCGCATCAAGATTGGCACCGTTGCCGGCTGCAGCATCGCCGCCCTCTGGGTTGGGCCTGGGCTTCGGGATGTAATAATCCGCCTTGCAAAGCGGGCAGCACGCGCGGCGGCTAGTGAGCCAGGGGTCGACACAGACGGCATGGAAGGTGTGGCCGCAAGTCAGCCCGCGGACGTCGTCGTCATCCTCGAGGGTATCGATACAAATGGCGCAGGTATCGCCGGATGTGTTGAGAAGTTCCGGTGGCAGGGCCGCAGTGATGTGCTCGTCATCGTCCTCCTCGTCCTCCTCGTCCTCGTCCTCTTCGGTTGTGGTTCGCTTCAAGTTGTGATGCGGCTTCACGGGTCCATCCTCGGGGGTTTCGCCGACAACAATAGTGGCGTCCTTCTTATCGTCATCACCCTTGTGCGCCTTGGCGTCGCCTTCTTTCACGGTGGTCCCCTTGACTGGTTCGGTTTCGGTGGCTGGCGATGCGATATCCTCGACCGCCCGGACCTCTGTTGACGCACGTTCTTTCTTGGCAAGATCGGGAATTGCTCCATCTGCATTGTGAATGCTATTCGGCCGACTGGGCGTTCCAACACCTCCAGCAGTAGGCAATCCTTCTCGAGCCCGCTCCGAAACCCAGGTCTTGTACTTCATCATGGGGAACTTGTCGTTGACCTCGTCCATGGTCATGAGTTTCTTTTCACGCCGTCTCCGGTGCGGTCGGGGCATGTTTTCGAGGGTGATGGGCTCGCCATCTTCATTGGCCAAGCGTGCTCGATTACGAGCGTTGTATCTAAAACAATACTTGACACCAACGATAATCCTGCACATGCGTTAGACGGGAAGCTTGGCGGCAAACCAGCGGAAGGACTCAATTGGTATAGAGCCGCATTAACACATCTGCTGGATGGAAACGTTGAATACTCACCACAAGTTTGTGAAGACGACACCAAAGCCCAGAGCGACAAAGAAGAGCAGGGGGGAGCTGGAGCCGCCGCCCTTGCTGTTGTTGTTGCTATTATTCGTGTTGGACGGAATGGCCGTCTGCGGACTGGTGGTGTCTGACGATGTCGAAGTAGGAGGCTGCGTCGTCGTCGTCGTCGCAGCCCTAACGACAATGTGGGCGACCTCGCCGAGGACCTGGTCGATGACGGCCATGGTTGATGCTTTGCAGGATGGCAGCGATGGCAGGACGGCAGTGATTGACTCGAGGTCTATATTACACGTGCTGAGACACGGCCAGCATTGATCGTGCGACGGCGTTCAGGTTCTCTAGTCCAGAGCGGTGCAGGCTCGGAGTCGTCGGAGCGCTGAGGGGAGCACCATGCAAGGCTGAGGTCGAGCGCAGGTCAAGATAGGCGCTCTTTTTAGAGTCGTATTTTTCCACCCGGGCTTCGCCTATCAATATCCCCTCCGGCGGGAAGAAAAAGAGAAGGCGAGAAGAAAAAAAAACCTCAATCTCCCAGTTGGTCGGCAGCGACAGACGCTGAAGAGGCAGCTCTCGATCGATTGCTGCAAGCGACGGGCGGATGCGCGGCTTACGACGGACGGTAAGCACCACGCGTGAGAGGGAGGAGGAAGCAAAAGAAATGCGTGTGTAAGGGAAGAAGCAGAGGAAATCAATGGTTCAGACTGCGGAGTGCAGCAGCAGGTGGAGCGGGTTATTAAGAGGGAGGAGGCGAGCAGCGGGCGATTGACCAGAGACCCATTCCACCCACCTCGAGAGTCGGGCTAGCGGCTGTCGCAGTACTTGCGGCGGGCACCCGGGCCTGCGCGCCGGCGAGGTACGGGGTACGAGGATGGCCCCGAGCAGCGTATCTGGCTGCGCGACTACTGCTGCGACGACCACTAAAGCGCCTGCTAGCAACAGCCAGCAAGGGGGGCCGTCCCCCTCTTTGGTCGTCCTCGTCCTCTTACTGCTCACTCCAGCGGGCCAGAGGGGGGGTGGGAAGAGTCGCAGCGGCTCAATGGGCACTGTGTGCTGTGACGGGGCTTGCGCTAAGGGGGCCCGCAGCGAGGTGCTTGAGGGCCTGGAGGGCGCTGGGGTGGAGCCGCCGTAGTGGCTGCGACGCGCTGCTCTCCGGCCGTATTACTACTGGAGCCTCTGCTGGCTGCGCGCACTGACGGGTGCGCTGTATGTGCTGAAGTGTGCAAGAGGCCGCTGAGGCCGTCGGGGTTGCAGTTGTGCCGGGGGGGTTGATCTTAGTCCTGCTCACCAGACAAGACGCATTCGGCACCATGCGCAACTACGAGATGCGGCGTGTTGGTGGCAGCATCGCCTCGATTGATGTGCGTATGAGCGTAAGTGCCCTCGGTGATGTGCGCACTCAACACCATGAGCAAGCCGAGCGGAGCGGCAATACGAAGTGCATGTATGCAGGCATGTGCGCGCGGCTCGCTTCCCGGGTCAGTCAAGGTCCACGTACGCGGCTATCTCCTAAGCCAGAGACGTATTACTACTACTCTGATTCATCAGAGCACAACACACGAGCTCTGCACTGCAATTGCTCAATTCATTTCCCTGCCAGCATCTCGGTTTAATGAGTCAGAACTAACACCTCGATGCCGTAGAAGTGGCGCCGCTGCCGTCGGCAGGGGCAAAAAAAAAAGCAAAGGAAAAAAAAGTAAAAAAAGATTGCTGAGTTATTAGCCCGCAACAAGCTTGAAACCAAGGCAACCCAATGAATTCAATGTCTCACAATGTGGCCGCAAATAGCAGCAGCACCCACCGCCAGCTATACTCGACTGGTCCATTCAGGTGCGTTCAGTTCCATCCAGGTCCATGCTGGCATGCTCCCAAATGGAGTCGAGCCCTGGCTGCGGCTTGATGTTAGAGTTGCTGACGCATCACGTACCTGGAACTCTGCCTCTGCCACAATTGCTGGAGTGCTTCGTGCCTCGTACGCCATTGATGGTGAGAATTGCAGCCCTCAAGACTTGGTATTTGAAATCAAATCTGGCAAACTTTTAACCGTATCCGCCGTATCTGCAAGCGCGGTGCGTATAGTCATGCTCCGTTGATGTGGTCGCCGAGACTGTTCTGCCTACAGAGCACGTAGGTCGTATATTAGCCGGCATGTGGATCTTGAGCGCCGCGATAGTCGAAGCCAACGTGGAAGCCGTCGTGCCATTTGATGTCATGTCATGCGCTACTCCTCCTCGTCGATGGCCGAGCACGGCACCGATCTCCGTCACGACTTCGGCTTCGGTCACGGTGGGTTGAACAGAGTTTCGGCCTGTGAGCCACGCCGCCTAGCCCTTTCCCCCCCTCTTAGTCCCTCACTGCAAAAACTCCGTGGGATGGCCCAGATACGGATACGCAATGGAGATGACGCCTAAGCTACGGCTGACACGGCACTGTTTGGACCTAAGCAGCCGTTGTGCTACCACTGGAATCGCCTTGGACGCCAAAGACGTAGCAGGTGGGAGCACAGAGCTCACTCGAAAAGGAGAATATGGTGAATCATCAATACTCGTGCTGATTATTCAAAGCAGTCCGGCGTGGGAGCAGATGCCCAGCGATATCTATTTTTGACACACGTCCAGACCCGTGCCGTGCCTCGTAGTATTCTTGGGCCGAATTATGCCAAAGATTTGAAACATGCATTGTTCGCAATCCACTGGCAAAAAAAATCTTTTTTTTTTTTTCCTTTTTACGACACTTGTCGCATACCTGTCCCCATTGGTCCCAAAGCCTAGCCTGGTCTGTTTTGCCCTGCTTACTTAGTCGAGAACAGCCAAGATGCTTTGGGCTTCGTGCCATTCCCGGGTGGCGATCTGTGGCTGGCTAACATGCTGAGCGAGAGAGCGCTCCCGGTAGGGCAACTCCTGCCTAAGCGCACTTCTAGATCGGACGCGACGTGAAGGTTTCCGTAAGGTACAAGGTCCTGCGTGGGAATAGCCATCGTCATTGCCCGTGTGATTCTCGAGGGCTAATACGTGTTTCCATCTCATCTTTGCGAATTCGTCCACATGTCACTTCTGGTGCGACAGTCGAGAGGGGCGGTGGAGGCTGGTGACTGGATCTGATAGAAGAGCCCTGCTCCAATGTTAATCGGTGACCTGCTTCTTCCATCTGGCGCAGGTATCCCCCGCTTCAGAGTTGACTGCTTGGGGAGCCCATATCCTGGCGTAGGCGCGGGCCAGGTGACATTCGTCCCGCCACTACCGAGAGTACCATGGCATCTCGACTCTTGCACCGAGCCTCTGCCATGTTTCACATCAGTTGCTCTGTCTAGAGCGCTACTACCGTTTCCACCGCTTCTCCCTTACTCCGGCCTGTCTCTCTGTTGGATGCCAGGTATGTCGTCAAATAAGCTCAATTTAATGGCAGCCCGGAGAGTCTGCGCAGGCCCGCCGTGATATTTCTGGGATTACACAGCATAACGGCTTCGTGCAAGTGCCTGTACGACGGAGCGCTCCGTGCTGCCAACACGTTGCTCTGCATGTAGGCATGTCCCGCATGTCTCATATAAGCCCTGAGGCCATAATACTGCATCAAGATGCAAAGGGAGCCGAGATGTCGAAAGAGGGCAATCTTGCTGACACCGGATGTCCCCAGGGGATGCCATCGCCGGATTTCAATCCTGCCCGAGCGACAGCGGCTCTATTGTCTCTTTCCTGGGCCTTGCGCGAGAGCCATGGCGCCGCCAGTCCCTCCGCCAGATGCCTCGAGCGGTTAGCCGCGAACTGAGTGCATGGCTCGCAGGCATTGGATTGGGTTGGGACTTTGTTTCGCGCGCAAGCATCAGCTTCCAGGGGGGTGTTGGCAGTGCGATGAATCCCCGCTGTGCACTGTATCATAGCGTCGATATGGCGGAGCTAAGCTGTCAAGCCAAAGACCTCACACCCACTTCCAGCATCAAGCACGAGTGCCCGTTCCCTGGCATCGACAGACGGATAGATTGATTCGCTTGCATGGCGACGGCAGCACTAGGAGTTCTGGGCATCAGGCGGTGATGCTCAGCCTCAGCCTCTGCGGATGCTGGATTTGGAATTGGATCTGGAGGCGGGAGATAGGAACGTGAATTCTCAGGATTTCAGTTTCTAGTCGGACCAACGTTGAATTTGTTGACCCGACAAGAGACTGCACAGAGGCAGCCAAGGCCTTTCCGCTTTTCGAGATACCTGATAGGCATAGTCATAGGGAGCTGGACACGCGTACCAAGCCACGCCGCTGGTGCTGAGCTTCATGCATGCACGGGAGAAATATTGGCTGGATTAATTATGCGGCCGAGGAAAAAGCAACGAGGCCGAAATGGGCCAATCAGTGCCCACGCTCAAGCTGATGAGCTTAATTACTTTGGGTGGCCAACAAACAAAAAGGAAATATACTGTTGGCAATAAAAAATAGGAGTAAAGGAATAGCATCTGTTTACTCGTATTCGCGCGAGTGCCATCCATTAGTCATTCCCCGCAGCTCAAAGCGGTTGCTCCTTCTTTCTGTCGTTGACATCACGATAGCCTGACTGGGAAGCGGTGCCTGAGAATCACCGCTTTTCTCTTCTTCTTGATCGCCTGTCATCCATGCACTTGGACCACAAAAAAGAGCGTCTTTGCTGCTCCGCCTCACGGTGACAGGCCGATGGGCATTGTTTGACAAATGATGCAATAATCACCATCTTCGATGCTGGCACACACATGACCTCTTCTCTTTTCCGTCCTGTTGTCATCCTCATCGAGAGATACTAGCAGCTAGATTACCTAATCTTGCTCACACACATATATCACGCACGCACACAGCGTTTTACCACTATTTGAGCTCGATTTCGCTCTCAAGCCATTGATTCCGTCTCGTTAGCATCCCGGAACCCCGGCCGGCCGACGGACCCCGGAGCAACTCCCTGCCTGCTCGACTTCTAGATCTTCCCACCGCACAAAAGAACTGTCGTCACGCCGGGCTGTGCTTGCGCTGGCGTTGGCCAAGATCCGCTATCTTGGGGCCGATGCCCCCCGCATGGGCTCCGGGCTCTCTATGCGGGTTAGTGCAAGGATGGCCCTTTTAGCCGCTGTTGCAACGGAAATCTTGGCTTTTTTCTTATTCCCTCGCCTTTTTGATTTCCTTCTCGATGGAGGGATGTGCGATGGAAATGGGAAACTACCTGTACAAAGAATTGCTGGGCTAATGCGCAGCGATGGAGCCGGTGGCATGACCAATCCTACAGACTGACTGACTGACTTGGCAGGCACCGGGAAGCAGTCGTTGGCATCTTGTAGTCACTCACCGATGACTTTTTTTCCCTTTCCAAGTCATTGTGGGCCATTACGTGGCGCCTGAAGTGGTGGCTTCTGTAGATGCAAATTGATGGTTGGCGAACTGCAAGCCATCAATCCTGGTTTGAGTCACCGCAGGCAACAAGTAGCAAATCGTAGATTCAATGCAATCACACATGTCTAACCTTGCTTAAGCCGCTCTGGTAAAGCCAGTCTCTCTACTCCGTAGATGGGGCCTGTTACACACGGATGCGCATTCACAATACAACAAGCCTCCACGGCATTCTTGACTTTGGTTTTCTTTGGTGGTTGCCGTAATATATGGTAAATTCTTCTTACATCATAGTCATCTAATCCCTGATAATGCTCTTCAATCCCGGCCACCCTACTACCAAGGTAGATATCAAAAAGTCAACCCCCCATCGGATCCCTCGGACCAAACACCACTTCCCCATCATCATGCCAGTAGCTCCCTTGGCGGTGGATCACGAAAAAAAAAAAAAAAAAAAAAAAAAGATTCAGTTTGAATTTGAAACTGTGGAAACTCATCGGTGCACCTATCCTACTAAAATCCTTGCGAAATTTCAGGTCCCCATACCATACCGTTTTTTTGTTCAACAGCGTGCCGTGCCTGTTCCGTGGCGTTCGCCTCGGGGCTTGAAGCCTCCAAGCCCATAAGCCACAGAGGTTGCAGATGGTTCCGCGAACGGACATTCCGAAACTCCGAGATGGTTGAGGGGCGTTTCTGGAAGGAAGTTTTGCGTTGAATGGATTTGCAAGCTGCTATTTCTTTTGTGTTTCTAGGAGTTTATGCATGGTAAGTATCGTAAATACCTTACTGAGATTACGGAATGGAGAACATGGTTTTTAATTAGCCAGTTTATTATGTTATAAAGAAATCTAAATTGTTAAAAAAGCAAATGCAAATTGCAACGTTGGTGAGAAACACCCTCCAGTGGTATCATCAGACTATCAGTCCCATCCAACCGAGTCCCAACTCCCCTCACAATGCGTCCATACGGAACATTAGGTGCTTCAATATACTCCAAAATCAGATACATATCATGCGGAAAAGGGGAAAACCTCCCACCAAGAGTCAAGATAACGAGAGTCATGTCATGGGCGTGCGCACGTCCAGTCCCAAAGGGCCTCAATTGAGAGCCGAACCGATTTTTAAAACGAAGCGAGTAGAAGAAGGTATCTAAACGACAGGAAAATTTCAAGCCTCCCAAGTTTTGATGACCCCTTTCCTATTGTAAATGCAACCCCTTGCCTTTCCCATATTTCCGTAAAATGCCAAACCGTAAAAAAGAAAGCGCGGGATTGCCAACTTTGCCTTGGGCCCCCTTATTGAAAATGCATCAGACTAAATTTGAAAACGACATGTAAAACAAAAGAAAATTTGAAAATGGTTGAGAAAGATGGTTATAGATGGAGAAGAATAGGAAGAACCAAGTTTTTACCAAAATGAAAACCGCCATCCTTCCCCTCAGTTCCACAGCCATTCAGACCAGGCCCCCGACGCATTCAGTGATGACCAAAGGCCCAGTTGCGCCGCTGGTTGATCGGCAGGAACGGCGTCACGGTAGGGCGGCCGCTAATAATCTTGATGCTCGAGCTAGAGCTCGAAGTCGAGGTCGGTTGCTCAACTGCGCCGTTGGCGGGCACATGCCTCGTGATCGTCTTGAAGACGGTCGAGCCAGTGAGCTGAAAAGTGCTCGTGCTCGTGCTGGTTGTGGTTGTGGTCGTGGTTGTGGTCGAGGTGGAAGACGATGCCACAGCTGGGACATGCATTGTGACAGTCTTGATGACGGTCGGACGCGGCTGGGCCAACGTCGGCGAGGCTGGGGTAGGTGTAGGTACGGGTGTTGACGGGGCCTGCTCAGCAGGCACTGTTTTGTAGACTGTCTTCCAGACGGTTGACGGCTGCATGGTGACTACGAGAGTGACGGTCGGCTGGACGTTGCCTTCTCTGCCAGCTGGCGTGGTGGTGGGCACCACTTGAGGAGGGTGGTGATGAGAATGTGAGGTGGGAGTGGCAGGGGCCGAGCCAGGGCCGTCACCGGCCCCGTTGGCATCAACATTGACTTGGAAGTTGCTGCCCATCTGAGACTTGATGGCTTTGGAGTAAATGTTCTGATTCTCGACCCAATCGCCCAGGAGATTGGCGTGCTTGGCTGCCACAGACGACGAGCCATCGCCCGTGATCTTGATGTCGATGGTGCTAGCGTAGCTCTCATTCTTGGCGATGGCGGCCATGGTGAAGCCGTTGGGGTCCTTCTCTCCGCGCATAAAGGTGCCAGCCCATGGGTAGAGACCGTTCGTGGTGGCTTCAAAGTTGATGTTGGCGGCATCCAGATCAGGCCAGTCCCAATACCAGTAGATTGTGTAGATGGAGCCAGGCTTGAGGTCGCTTGGCAGCTGGATAGTGGACTGGCAACCGAGCTCAATGTCATGGACGGCGCCCTCGGGGGCCAATTCAGCAGCTCGCTGAAGGCTAATGGGACCGCTGTTCGGCTGGTAGCACTGACCGTCATCGTAGTTTCGGGTAGAGAGGAGAACGCCGCGGCCGTCTCCTCCAGTGCCCTTCTTGTTCCAAACAAGATGGACGTCAAAGAGGCGCTCGTTCTCCTTGGGCTGGCTGGTGCCGTAGAGGAAGACGGTGCCGCGGTTCTGAGGCTTCTTGGGCTGATTCTGGGGAAGAGTAGTGTGACCATTCTCAAGGTGGATGAGGGCTATGTGGTCGCCCGGTGCGGCTTCCAGCATGGGGAATTGAGGGTTCTCCTCCAGCTTGTACTTGTTCAGCACCTCATCACCCGAGTAGGCACTCTGACCAGAAGCAGGGAGAAGCCACTGAGGGATTGTATCCTGAAACGCAGGGTCAGTAGAATTGCGAGGAACCCATCCGCGAGGATAGCCCTGAGCTCCGATCATGGTGCCATTTGGGGCGACTTTGTAGGCACGCTCAATCCAAGAGTGAGCATCGGCGAGAGCCGCGAGAGTCGAAACCAGAGCCGCCTTGAGGCCACTCTGACGTCGAGGAGCCATTCTTGACGTTGAAACGCGTCTCTTGAGAGTCGAAGACTTTCGGATTTTCTAGTGAGGGAGTGACGTTTCGTGCTGCCGAAGAAGTAAAGACTGAGTGTCTGAAGACGATACCAAGGAACGAAATGCTTTTTGATCTCTCCAGGAGAAAAGCAGAACCAAAATATGACTGTGACGTTGGCCTTTTTTTCTCCTTGTTTTCGAAGTTTGTTTTGTTTTTGTTCAGAAACCGAGGAAGAGAACGCGAGAAGAGAGAAGATATGGAGCTGCCAGTTGGCAGAATCGAGGGAGCGGGCTGCCTGTTCACCGCACTCTACGGACCGGCGAGCAGGTGATGAACAGCTGTTCACTTTATGGGTGAACAGCTCCGAATGAGCAAGTTGTTTTCTTTTTCAAAAGTGGTTTTCGTAGTTTGTCATTTATGTAAGCCCTTTTTCTTTTGAACCAGACTCGAATCGCATATGAAGAAGCCGAGTGTCGTTATCGATGTAGGTTCGCAGCTTGAAGATATTCAGGGGGGGAGGTGAATCACGTCCAGCGCCGTTCAAGTCCAGTGAATTGCAAAAAAGGTGATGGAAAGAGGGAATAAAGAGACTCGTAAATATATCCAGATAGAAGAAGAGTAAAGAAAAGAGAAAAGAAAAAGGGAAAAGGGCTGCTTTCTGTTCACCTTGCCATCATCAACATCGTCTCACAAGTTGGAACAATCGGAGGTTGTCACAATCAGCCACACACAATAGGCAAACCGGCACAATAGTAAAACAAGAGACCAACGCAATCAAGGCACAACAGTAATCAAGACGAGAGAGAGAGAAATCTGAGTAATATGCGACGGATATAGTCTGAACAGAAAAAATATTTACCAACAGGGCAAAGCTCACAAGCAGGGCAGAGGGACCAAGAGCAATTTTTAGCTGACGCATCTCGCCGTGCCGGCCAGCTTCAACGGCAACCTATCGACGGCATCTCAGCAAGCAAAGCCATGGCAAGAAGCGGTCGCTGGACACGGCCGGCCCTGAGCGGCGGCCCCATGAGCTGAAACAGGCGCGGGGCCATTCATTCATTCATCTCGTTCATGCGGCGGTTCGTGAAATGAGGCCACTGTGAGCAGTCGGTGGCACGAGTAGCCAGCAACAGCACCTGAGGGCCTGTACAAGCAACAAGCACAACGCTGCCATACACCAGACCACCCGCTGTATCTCTGCCTCGTTTCAGCGCACGATGGTCCGCCGCAGCGGATTGGGAGGCGCCAGGCCCTGCTGGCAGCCGCTTCCAGCACCCAATGGAGAGGACACGAGCGCTGCGGCTTGCGGCAGCGGCGCCTGCAGGGCCCGATCTGGCCCAAGTACCCGTGCACTGGAAATGCGCTGCAGCGGTACTTGTGAAACGAGCGCAATCCCAGATGACGCGCATCGCATCGTATCGCATGCATAAGTTATCGTGCATTGTATGGTGGGCGGTACGCAGCGGTAACTTGCCCGGACAGGCATCTCTGCTAAGCGCCACGCATATTCCGGCGTCGACACTAAGCGTCGGGGACGCGGCGCGCAGTAAATGACAAGTACCTCGTGCTTTGCGGTGCTGTTGCAGGCGCCGCCAGGTAGCTCCAAGGGACTGGCTGTCATTCGCCGCCACTGCCGACAGCCTATTTCTCAAACCCGCAACTAAGCTCGACCTCGTTTCTCTGTCTGGAAACTGTCGTCGCATCGTTCGAGCTTCATTCGGCTGCGGCACACACAAAGGAGACGCGGTTGTTTGAGATTGTTCTTCAACTGCGATCCTGTCCATGCAAGTCACTTGTTGTGAGCTGGAGGGTTTGCAGAGTGTTTGCATCATCGTGCATGAGTTTGGCTTCATTTCATATATATGTTGCTCCGAGCCTCTCAAGACTACCGTGCGGGTGACGCGGCATCTCCGGTCCGTATGCCTTCGTTCGTGCTATTATAACTCTTGTCCCTCTGCATGGGTCATCCATCGTCCTGTTTCATTTCCTTGTCCTCCTCTGGCCCACATTGCCTTACGGGCGCTTAAATCTTCAGTAATACACGCGATCCGATTCATGCCAGCGTAACATCCCGCTTAGCCGCTGCCGCGCCTTTGAGCATGGGAGGTAGAGAAAAAAAAGATTCTTCCAACAAGGGTATGGTACAAAAGGACCGGCAAGTTACGCGGCAGTGGCGAATCGTACTATTTACATCGTCAGGTGTCCTCCCTTGGTTGAAGCTCTGATTGGAGCGTCAACAGTTGGTGTAGCGTTGGTTTCACAAATATGGAACAGACGCTTAGGACTTTCGACACAAGATCAAGTTTTTCTAGTTTCAAATTGTTTCCGGGCTTGCGGACCTGATCGCCTCTGAGAGTATCTGAGGACTCGTCTCGCGCATCCAAGGATGCTCAAGGCATTGCCTGACTGTAAACCGCTTCTCCATGTCCACCACCAGCATGCTGTCGATCAGTTCCAAGGCTGGGTCTCCTACTTTATCCCAATACGGCGACGGGTAGTCGAATCGCCCCCCTTTAATCTGTTGGCTGAGGGTAAATGGGAACTCCTGACTGTAGAGCTCGTCGGAGAAGGGTGGGAACCCGCACATGCAGATGTACATGACGACTCCGCAAGACCAGATATCTACCGAGAATCCATACTTTCGATCTCTCGCGTCTGCAATTATCTCGGGGGCCACGTCTAGTCAAAGTTAGCACATGTGAACAGCAAGAAGTGGCAGTAACAGAAGAAGAAAAGGGAGCGCCATACAGCTTGGTGTTCCACAAAGGGTGGTCGTCAGCCCCCAAGCCCCGGAGTCGGTGCCGATATTCTTTGCCAGTCCAAAGTCTGCAATCTTAATCGCAAGGCTTTCGTTGTCTAGCATTAGAATATTCTCAGGCTTGATATCACGATGGACCCATCCTAAGCCATGCTGTGCCCGCCATTAGCTACTTATACAGAGACACATTGGCACCGAAAAGAAGCTCACCAAAAACTCCAGTGCGGAAAACAGCTGCGTGAATATCTTGCGTGTATCTTCTTCTGATAGGTACTGCTTCATGACAATGTAGTTGAAAAGCTCCCCATGCGGCGCGAGCTCCATCACCATGTAAATTTTGTCGAGGGGGTAGTCGGCAAACAGATCGACTACGCGCAGAATATTCACGTGCGGATTCTCTTGAATCGCCTGCAGCGCCTTGAATTCTAGAATTATCCCCTTCGCCTTGTAACTGTCTCCGCCTTCTGGCTTGATGGTGTATACTTTCACTGCATATCTCACGCTCGTGACTCTGTTCGAGCACGTGAACACTTCCGCAAAGTGGCCCTTGCCGACCCTGTCGCCCAAGTCATAACGCTTGGTAAATCCTATGCTGTAATTGTACTCTTCCAGAGCCTCCAAGAATTCGTCGGGTCCCGAGTCGGCTCTCTCGGAATGCGATGCAGGGGCATCAGAGGCGGCTATTTCCGCTTCTTGAATGGCGGACAGGCCCTCCATGATCCTCGAGCTCTGCCGCTGCAGCGGCTTCTCGGCAACGGCGTCATAGTTGGCCGTGAGCTTTCTGACAAGCTGG
Source organism: Trichoderma arundinaceum (assembly GCA_025919625.1). Taxonomy (NCBI): domain Eukaryota; kingdom Fungi; phylum Ascomycota; class Sordariomycetes; order Hypocreales; family Hypocreaceae; genus Trichoderma; species Trichoderma arundinaceum. Next base: position 1,626,829 of record JAMQTF010000002.1, read on the forward strand.
TGGAGGCCCTTGCGCGAGGCGATGATGGAAGCCCGGCGGCCGGCAGGCCCCCTGGGGAGAATTGCCCCTTGGTCCGAGAGATAGTTGGCAATGGCTTCCTGGCCGTTGCGGGTTGCCATGCTCAGAGCCGAGTCTCCCCACACGGTCTCAACCTCGAAATCGGCTCCCGCTTCGACCAAGATCTTGACGGCTTCTATATTGCCGCTGGAAACCGCAGACATGAGCGCAGTCCAGTTGCTGGATGCCCTCATGTTGACCTTTGCTCCCCATCTGAGCAAGACCCTAATCACGCCTTCATCTCCGCTTCTTGCTGCCCTTTGCAGTGCCGTTTCATCCATGTGATCCTGGACGTCAATCTTGGCACCGAGCTCGAGAAGCACCTGTACATTCTCAGTCAGTCCAAAGGTCGCAGAGCGGATGAGAGCAGTCTCTCCATCGCTCCCCCTGGCGTCGATGTCGTGGCCTTGTGCTGCCATGAGCCGCAGGACTTCCGGAAGGTTGAAAGCAGAGACCAGTACAAGCGCGGGAACGTGTCTGGGGAACTCCTGGCTCCAGTTTGAGTAGTGATTGTCGGCCTTGAGATTCCATGCTTGATTGGCAGCCTCTACTGAAGCAGGATTGGAGACAAACCTCTCAATCCTAGGCCAAACGTCGGCGCAGTCGAGTTGGGCCAGCTCTGAGCCCCAATACTTGGCAGCGTAGTTGAGGAACGGGTATTCCTTCAATCGCAGTGCCATGGCTGCGTCGCTTGTGCAAGAACCGCTGGAAAAGTTGGGCAACGTCAGGTATGCCAGGCTAATGTTTGTGAGGTCCAATTTCGCCTCTTGCATCCGCACCTGGTGGCATTTATCAAAGTACTGCTGGGCGGTATAATGGACTGGGCGAACGACTTGCGACTCGGCATCCACAATGATGAGGCCACTGCAGACTCCCGTCAAGATGTCGTCATCTGGCAAGTCATCCTCCTCGAGAGACTCCCCATCTGACAACTCTCGTGTAGCATACAAGTGCTGCAAGTCTCGGACTGTAAGGCTTCTCCTGGCGCTGATGACCCAGAACAATATCAACTCGGCCAGTTCAACAGAGTCCGGGTCTTGACTGTATATCCTCTCCAGTGCATCTGAATACGTGGCGTCCAAGGTGCTAGGTAGAGTTTTCAACGCAGACCGCACCTCTTTGCGGTTGATTTTCCGAGACAAAGAATCGACATGCAGTTTCGCCAATAAGAACCTGTCCAGACGTGATTAGCACAACGCTTCCCACTCGTACATGTTGTCATGTTCATCTTACATCCCCTGAGATTCTTGGATGATGGCCCCGGTAATATCATCCTTCAGGGTTGGATCACTCCTGACGTGTTTTGAAAGCCTAGACTGATTCTGTATGCATGCGCTGAGAAAAGTCCTGATGTCTTCCTCTTGGGCGGATATCTCTATCTTGGAGGCTGTATTAAAATAGGAGTCGAATATGCTAGAAGACCTAGACGTGCACAGTATCTTGACTGAGGAGCCCAGAGAAGAGACCGCCGAGATGAACCGAAGCGCTTCTTCTTCAGACTCGGCACACTCGTCGAGGGCATCAATAACAACGTGGAAAGTTTCAAAAGTTGAAACCAATTTGCCAAGTATTTCAGTGATTTGTGCCAATGTCGGACGAGTATTGTATTTCTGATGCTGGCTGTACAATGTTTCTACCTCGGATGGTAGCACCTCGCTTGACGAATTTTGGAGCACCTGCTGAAGTAAACTAGACAGGAGAGTGACATTCGACTGGCTACTGCGTTGGTTATAGTCACAATAGATGTATGAGCAGAAGCTGCGTGAGTCAGGCGGCTCTTGTTCGAGGTGGTTGATGATCAAGGATCTTGAGAGAGCGTAAGTTACTGATATACACACCTCCTCATAGTTTATGAAACCACCCACGAGAGTCTTGTCTTGCCAGCTCCAGCTAAGATGATTATGTTAGCTTATCAGGTACTTTATCAAACTCCAATGGCTTATGAGGGGGTGAGACTAACGTATGCCCGGACACCAGAGAATTCCACTTGTGCTATTTACCCAATTACGAAAAGTGGCATGTTCCAACAGCCAGGTGCCCGTCCCAGGCTGTACGCTCTCCAAAATGCTGACATGTCTGGCGCGGAAAGAGAGCGGGCTGATCCAATGGATAATCTTCTGCGTATCGGCATCGCGAGCTCTTGCCTCGGAATTGTCTACCTTGTCGTTGAGTTTATCAAGCTTGAGATTTGCCAACTTGGCCAAATCTCTGTCACTCAAATCAGCATAAGCTCAACCCAGTTATTGGAAGATGGTTTCATACGCAACATTGTTTTGCAAGACGAGATTGAAATGGCTCTTCAATCTTTCCAGCGATGCAAGCAGCTCCGCCACTTTCTTTTTATCAAACGGCCACGTAAAAGGCTTCGCCAATCGTCTGAGCTTGTCTTGAGGGGCAAGCTCGGCTATAACCTCCTCCAGGACTTGTCCGAAAAGATGCAGTGGACCGTCTGGGCCGCTCAACGTATTGATAGACTGCGGCATCAGCGCACCTCCACCGTCGAATATGTCGTCCGCATCCTCCAAACGGTCCTGGAGCATTTCAAGGAGACATACCGTGCTCCTCAGCTCATCTCGGAGTCGAGTTCGATCGGTTGACCCGTTCTTAATGTCTTTGAGATACCGCGTTACTGTGGCTGCGAGCTGTAGCACAGCGAGAATACTTGTCGAGACACTCAGAGGGTCGCTCATGTTACAGCGAGGCACATGTACATATACTTGACGCCTGGATTCAGTGCTTTGCGCTCTGGCCTTGGGAAGTCGTCAATGAGATTCACGATACCAGGAGCTGCTGCTGCCTAATCGTTCAAAGGATGCCATTTACAACCAAGTCCGAAATGCGGGGCTATACTCGTAGGAGGATCAACCTCTCACCACCACGGATTATTACTGTAATAGGAAGCTGGTACGTACATCTATGTATCTCCGTCGAGCGGCAAACCAAGTACACACTTACTCCGATGTTGGCACATTATATCAATCAGGTATGACAAGGACTCATCATTTCAAGATCCCTTGAGCAATAGCCTCGTTAGCCTCGTTCTCCAATCCAATCCATGAGCCCATTCCTTCATCCCAAAAATCCAATACCGCAATCAATAATGCCTACCCTTCCTCCTCATTCCACATCTTCCTCCCAAAGGGAGCCAGAGGGAGAGGCCTTGGTGTCCTTTTATCTTTAAAGGCCATCCCGCAAACGCGTCCGAGAAACCAATTTACGCGGTTCCCTTGAAACCACTTTACGCGCTCCTCCCTTGAATAGTGAGCGCCCTGTTCCTGGAAGCTCTTTGTCGTACGCTTCCATGGAAGAGCAAGAGAAAAGTAAATTCGCCCTTCGTTGGGCCTTGGAAATCGGCCTTGGCTCAGTCTAAGTGGCCTAAGCGCCTTGGGCCGTGAGACTTTTTTTCTTTCTTTCTTTTACTACGGAATAAATCTAGCTTCGAGGTGAGACATGTTACGTACGCCTACCGCAAACGGACATCCGTTGGCCATGTTCCACCTCTTCGATCCACCTCTCGCTGCGATGAAGAGTCAAAAAGTTCAGCCACAGATGCAAAACGTTTGTCACTGAACAAAGGTCCTTCTCATCATCCGCTCACTGGGCCAAGGCGACGTTACATGCCGGCAACAGGGTGTTGATTATTACTCGTGCTTGTTTCTAAAATTGTCCAATCCAGAGCCAACATCCGCCCAAGTCTCACCAATGATCCCCAGACAGTGTAAAACGCCGTATTCCCCAAAAATCCTTCAAGCCTCTAAATCACCCAATAAATCCTATTCCGTATCCGTTCCTCTGGTATTTGTTGTAGTGTTTTCCCTCTCCCGTTTCTCAACCAGATAGCCTTTCAAAAGTGCGAAAAAAAAAAAAGTTTCCAATCCATAGCTCAGAAATACCATCCAGATCTAAAACCTTTTTATTATTATTATTTTTTAGTCCTGTAGTCCTTTAGAAGTCATCTACCAGTCACTCGGAATAGGTACATGTGTGTTCAGTGAAGGCTCCGTCCGTCGCCTCTTCATGGATCTGGGACTGTCGTCGTGCTCAGCCCCAACCGCGGATGCTGGTGTGGTGGCGACTCCTGCGATATGCCATTGACTTGGATTCCATAACACTGGGTGGTCACTCGGATCCGCCCTAGGCTGTGTCGATGGCGCAGTCCCCCATTCATTGCCAGTAGGTGTTGACGTGGGTGCGTCAGGCCAGCTATCCAGAGTCGACATGTCCCAACCCTGAATGCTAGTAGTGTCGTCGTAAACAAGCTGAGTGGACAAGCCCAATGAGGCGGCCGTGGTTGCGGTCAGGTACTGGGTGACACCCGTCGTCGTCATGGGCTTCATATCTGGGAAGCCAGTCTGCCCCTCAAAGTAAGGAGGACCGTGAGCCAACGACAGCGAGTGCGAGCGCTCATTCGCCGGCCCGCCCACCGCTGTGCTCACTGTTGGCAAGTAGCCGTTCACGTCCGGATTCGCGCCCATGCTGGGATCAAAGCTTCCACCCCCATAAGGCCCATGGATGGTGGCCGTTGGTGGCGGCGTGGCCAGCCCTGTCGGAAAGTCAAACACGTTGATGTTTGTTTGTACTGGTGGCACTTGCGTAACTTGCGGGACGCCTGCACCGCTGTTCCACGCCGAGCTCAGGTTCTCGTTCATGATGCCCGTGAGCTGCTGGCTCACGCTGGGCGTCGGCGACATGACTGCGTCCCTCGGCACTGTGGCCGAGGGATACACCAGAGCCTTCTGTTGGTGATACCGTGACATGGGGTCGTTGATCGTCAGCCATCGCCACGATGTCCCTGACGGCTTGAAAACCGGGTTATACTTGTACCATTGGTTCGTCGTGTTGAACCGCCAGAAGATGATGGCCTGCCTCTTCCACTGTGACGAGTCAGGCGCACGGGACCAGAGCTCTTGGTACATGGCCACCTTGCATATCAAGTCGCTGCCCGTTGGATCGCGGCGGCCCCACGTCGCCGCATCGCCCTCGTCCTCAGATCTCTTGCGCTTACTACCGGCCCTCTCCAGGTCGTGCTGCTTCTTCGACTCGTGTCGCTTCTCCTTCTTGCGTTGGTGCTCCAGATCGGGATATTGCACGGCCGTGCTTAATATGCTGGCCCACTCGACTGCAGGGAAGGGCACGTGGATGTCCTGCCGGGGCCGCATATGGCAATTGCAGTCGTTTTTAGAGTCGCTGCATCCCCGGTGGTGGATGCCGCTCTCATTGGTGTAAACGCCGCGCTTGGAGTCCTCGCTGTGCAGCTCATCCGGTCGGGTCAATCGGGTGACGCACTTCCAGTGATGCTGCTGCAGGGCCGACTGCGTGATGGCCACCTCAACAAAACCAGTAAGCTCCGATCCTGAGGGGAACTTGGCGTGTTCGTGCAGCTCCAGCGTCGAACAAATCTCCAACAGGAGGCAGTCCTGGTCCCGCGTTGGCAGATCAAGCGTCTCGTACATGGCCGGCGCATCCTTTTGCCATCGGCGAGTCACTGTTTTCAAGCACGCTGATGTCGCCCGATCCAGAGCTCGAGTGTACTCGTGTAGTAGAACATCTTTGCCCAGAGCATCAGGGAAGTCATCGCAGCTGGTGTACTTGTTCAGGTGAGGAAATGAGGCCTGGTCCAAGGGAGTATTGTTTGCGTCGTAAGCAACGTCGTCCCGGATTTTAATTTCTGCCGACGAAACGTATATCTCGCATGTCTTGGGCCGCACCGAGATTGATCCCTGCAGCGATAGCAGCTGCGTAAAATAGTCGTAGTTGGGTTTCACATCAGGCACTCGACCCTCAGCCAACGCCGTCAAAATGGGGTTGGACTTGAACGACTCTTGCTCTTCTTCATCATAATAGTCGTCAGAGTTGGTGGATCCAGGTTCCTTCTTCTCCTCAGAAGGAAACAGGAAATGAACTAAAAGGGCGAGCGGGGGAGTTAATGGTCCGTAGACTTCATGTAGCGGAGGGGGTGCACTAACAGCATCGTAAATCTTCAAAAAACTTCTTGACGACTTGCATGTGGCTAGACACTTGCTTGCGCCCCATCTGCTCAATGCTATCGTTGCTGTTGTCAATGCGAAAGATTTCTTTGCTACCGAGCACCTCCACGCAGATGACAAAGATGTACTCGCTGATCAGCATATTGCGGCCATGAAGCTTCCCCCCCATGGAAAACTTCCGCCGGCCCATGTGTGGCATGAGCAGTACGGCTAGGGAACATCCATCAGCTTCCTGGGGCGACAGAGAGGTAGAGAGAGCTGGGTAGCTTACAGTCGACAAAGGCATCTTCGAGCTCTGGTCGGCGCCAGACGCCGCCTTTGTCCTTTTGGGTATCCTTGTGAGCCTGTCTGTTGCGGTATTGCTTAAACTGTGGCCAGTAGTATAGTGGGTTGACTTCCTGTCGGCTCTTGCGAGCCTGTCGGGGCTGATGTCGGGGTGTCTGAAGTCTATAGAGGGCTTCGATGGATTGTGACGGTACTATGTGACTAGGAATGGTCGGCGGTATCGAGGATACCGGAGTCTGGTAGCATGGGATATTGCTATTGAAGCTATGTGCTTGGGCATTACCAGCAGCCTCCCGCAGAGGCTGCCTACCGCCATTCACGGTCCGCCTTGCGTCCACATACTCTGGAGCGTGCGGGATTCCCTGTGAGGGTAGGACTGGCCTTGGCTGGTAGATGGAAGCCATGATGGAAAGCCTGATGGGAGGCAAGGAATGCCCGACAGGAGATGTTCAAGAGCTCAGCTCCAACCCGAAAAGCAGTGCCTTTGCCACAGCCCACGTTGGTGAAGAAAGAGCAGAGCCTGATGGGCAAGAAATGTGGAAAGGAATTCGGGACGTGGAATGGTGGGATAGCAGTAAGCTTTGTACGAGGTAAAGAACGGCCATTGGAACGAGCATGTCTTCCTAAGGAGATGCCGATAGCATATAAACTCGAGACTCGGGAGGATATGGGCAGGGCCAACGGATTGTATTGACAAAGGGGAGAGACGGGGGCGGTTAGCAGCTTGTCCTTGGCCCCTCCAGCCCAAGATACATGCTCCGAGCTATCAAGATTTCATCCATCTGCAAAGCATCTAAGATGGGACAGGGAAGCTGGCGGTGCAGCGGGGGTGGAACTCGACCAGGCATCTCTTAACGGGGCGGCAACTCTACGTCTAGGAAACTATTTCCAGCAGCCAATGAAGCACAACTGGCACACCCACCAGCACATGGCAGCGTGAGGTCTGTTACGAGGGGCGTTGGGCATGCAAGGGAGTCTGAAGGCGGGGCCAGGACGCCATGGTCTCACCCACCCTCTCCCCAGACACATGCGCACCAGATCATCTTTCGGCGCGCCTCTCCAGGTATGTAGGACGAGATTAATATCAGACACAGCGTTGTTGCAGCCCTTGAGGCATCGCGAAACCTGAATTCTTCGCTGAAGATCCAGGCCAGCTGATGACCCCACGCGGTGCGCATGGGGAGGGCCGTTGTAGAAGTTCGACATTGGACACCCCTCCCCTTGCCAAGGGGATGTTCCTATGCTCAATAGAGCGCGGGCTAGGGCACAGCTCAGCCTTGCCGGTGGTGCAACACAGGCAACGAATATAGTTTTTGCTCTGCCTTTTTACCTTAAGCTTCAAGCTCATCCTCGTCATTGCCAATAGTAACCTTTTTCCTCCCTCCTCCAGTAAGCTGCTGAAGGGCCATTTTATTGGCCTGGCCCCCTACTTTGCGTTGCATCTTCTCGATCTCTTCCTCAGCGTCGACAGCCTCGGCGGCAGCAAAGTCTAATACTAATCGCCGCCCGAGAAGGTGGGTATCTTTCAATGCGTTTAGCGCATTCTCTGCCTCCCGAGGGGTTACAAAATCTGCGAATGCAAAACCTCTTGCGGTATAGTCCGCCTTCTTTGGAACGCGGACAGATCTAAGTTGGCCATATGTGCCAAATAGAGTCCGAATGTCTTTCTTTGTGGCTTGAAACGGCAAGTTCTTGATGACGATCTTGGTTCTCTGGGCGGAAGCCTTCTTAGCCGCATCCTCGCGCCGCCTCTCCTCGGCAGCATCGTGGCCCTTGTGCGAGGCTTTGACACCCAACGCATGGCCATCCAAGACGTGGCCATCCATGGTCTTGAGCGCCGCCTGGGCTTGGCTCTTGGATCGAAACTCTACGAAGCCAAACCCCATGCTGAGCGTCTGGCCAGGCTTTTTGGGGTCTATTTTTGTCTTGACACGAGCCGAGACGAATCCGTCGAGAGGCTCAAAAGCTTCAGCCAACCTGCTTGTCGTCGTGGCAAAGTTTAAATTGCGGACAAAGAGCGAAGCGGTTTCCGCAGGCTCCTCCACCTTATCGCCGCCTGACAGTAATTCGTCGACACTTAATTTTTGGACCCCAGTGCGCTGATCCACAAGCGGGCTAGCCTGATCCTGCGGGGAGTCCTTTTTGAATAGATCGACTGGGGCCTTTTCCAAGAAGAGGACGCTGTCTTTGACTCGCCGGTACGCCATCTTGCCAAATGCGGCCTTTGCATGATTCAACTGGGCGAATTGGACGATGGCGATGGTGCCGGTGGGTGGCATCAGAACTCTGAGAACTGGGCCACACTCCTCAAACATCTTCCGGAGTTCTTCCATGGAAGTACCATATGGAAAATTCTTAACGAGGATAGAAGTACCACCACGCTTGTGTGATTTGAAGGCATCCAAGTCTACGCCATTGGAAGCGAAAAAAGCCTTGGTTTCCTGAATGACTGTCGTTTCCGCGATAGCTTGCTTGACGCCCGCTTCGGCAGATGTGGGATCAAGCACTTCAGACTTTGAGACACCCAAACGCGCAGCAACCGAGGCGTTCACGGCGTCCTGGCTCATGTACAATGAATTCCAGTTGAAAACACTCGTTGAAGCCTCAGCTTTCTTGCGTATCATGTTTTGTTTCTTCAGGGGCAACTTTGACATTCCAAACTCATCCACGCTCTTCTTGGCTTCGGCAGGAATGATGTGCAGGATACGCCCCTGGAAAGTTACCCCATCGAGAGCTTGGAATGCATTCACAGCATTAGATGAATCTTCAAACAACACCAACGCAAATCCCTTGCGAACTCCTGAAGCGTTGGTCGGCAAATGTACCTGACTAAGTTAGCCACCGGTTCAACGATACTAGATCGCAAAAGCATCTTTTAAATATGGACAGGACATCAGAAAGGTCGAAGCATCTACTAAAATAATCGCCCAGGTTCACATCACATGCCGAAGCATAAGATGTCCCTATCTTGGGGTTCATCATTTTGCCTGTTTTTGTTCCATAGAGACATGAAGGAAATCAAATCATCGCTAGCTTACCTCCTGTAAAGTGCCAAATTTTCCAAACTCTTCACGGAGATCTTCTTCCGTTGCGGTGTATGGAAGGTTCCGAACAAAAAGCCGAGACGTTCGGGTGATGGTGGCAACTGCATCATCCGCACCGGCAGCCTCTGCTCCCTTGTCATCTGCCTGTTCAGGGGCATCTTCACCAGCGCCATCACGAGGAGAGTGTGGGGTGGCATCATCGCCCCCATCATCTTGCTCGGCCGTACCAACCCCGGCAGCTGCTGTTTCTGCAGGTCGCGGGAGGTCGTCAGGATCAACAAGATCCAGCAGTCGGCTTGTGCGTGATCTTAGCCAGTCGTCATCCGTTGCCCCGGCTTCCGTTTCAGGAAGCTTCTCGGCCTCTAGAGGTTTCACATCATCGGCTGCAACCTCTTCCACTACGGGCACAACGCCTTGAGCCGACGTCGCCTCCCTTGGCAAACGTGGGTTCATCACCAGACTTTGACTAGGTTCAGAAGACTCTGTCTTGCGGAGCTTCTCCTTCCTCTTCGGGATTTGCTCATATTCGTCGTCGCTTTCGCCCTCAACGACTAGGGGCTCTCCACCCGTGGCAAGGCCAGTCATGTCGGCGTCAGGATTTGTTTCATCGGCGATGACACCCTCTTTGCCCGTCTTCATGACGCGGAGAAACTCTCGTAGCTTAGGGTCAGACTCATCCAGATCCTCTCGCTTTCGCTTCTTCGAGCTGCCCTCGTCGTCCTGATTGGGGAGTTTGTGGCCCGCCACATGTTGATCGGAATGAACTGATCGCTGGCTTTTATTAAGGGCTGGGTCTGAGATCTACCATTCCGTTAGAACAAGTCCCAGGTTGTTTACAGATCACAGGTGGGATCACGGGTTGCACCTACCGGTTTGGCTGGTTCGACAGATATCTTAGACATACGAATGTATGACTTGTTGAAGTACTTGACGGCCCCTGAGGCATCCTCGGGTGTTTTGTAGCCGACATAGCCGATGCGCCGCTGAGGAATCAGCTTGAGATCGGTGATCTCGCGGTTCTTGGCTGAAAAGTGCTTCCGAAATTCCGCTTCCGTAATGGTAGGCGGAAGGCCTTTGACAAATATTCTGGATGTCTCCATGATTGCAATACGCCTAGTATGTACGGAAGCAATTGCCTTATCGTCAACTTGCCGGCATGCTTGGCAACAATTTTGGTTTTGTTGGAACTGGTATGAGAGGAATGAAAAAAAAAATTTGGACGAAAAAGTTGGACGTTGTAAATATGCGAAGTGGATAGTGGGGGCAGCAAGAAATTTATGTGGCCCGTGCGTTCACCGACGCCGTACTAAGCTTTGGAGCGCGGCACTTACCCTAGACCTCATATAACCCTTGAAGCACTTGGGAGTAAAGTAGGTTTCTTAATCAGAGATTGGGTATCGAGAAATTCTTCAGATGAATCATAAAATTAGTCTTGAATAGTTAGATAACTGTGTCAAATGACCGTGTGATGGCTGGAAGCCAAGATATTTGCTGAATGTCATAAGCAGGAACGACTTTGAGAATCCTAGTCGGCGTCTTCATATCTCCACATGGGTGGTCCATTTCTGGAAGCAGTTGTCTAGAACATTTAGACAGTTGATCCCATTCTCTTCAGTTATCGATGAGTCTACTACCGTGGAAGCACATTCGATGATAACAGCACAAGTTCCCCAAGTATGAGTTACGCATTGAACAACCCAGGTTGACTAAAGGGCACGACTTTTGGCGATATTGTGATTTCTTACTCTCAGTGGATCTAAGATCTTGTGAAGGCAAAGAAAGCGGTGGAACATAATCCGTTAGGAAGTTGGTTTGGCGATGCGCATAGTCGGAATATCGTACAGGGGGCAAGGCAACATCGCAGTAGATTTCTGCAGCTTTCACATAAGATTGCTCCTATAGGATTGTGGGATTCAACACGTTGTGATGACCATTCGATTAACAGAATGTTACAAAGGTATAACATTGATCAGCAGCCGTCCAGGGAAAACAGAATGCTTTGTAATACCGGCTTTTGAGAACAGGCGACGTGTCTGCCCAATTGGAAACTAAATGATAGTGATAGTATTCCATATACAAAGGCACATATTTAGTGGCTAACACCAAGCTTTGTAGTTGTTTACCTTGCTTTGGTCTCACCTAAGCTCTCAGGAAGAAGCCCATTCGAGGACTGGATAAAAGAAAAACTGAACTCTTTTTTAACTCTGGATACAGGTAACTCGTATATAGACCACAAAAATTCCGAGAACATGTTTACCAGCCATTTGCTCCATATCATGAGCTGTACCTGAATGGAGAATAATCCATATGAAGTCATAAGAAGAATAAGCACTTCACCTCCAACTAGTTAAAAAATAACAAGCGAGGAGTTGAAGAACCGGTGCAGTACTACGGCGTAAAGGAGCTAAATTATAAAGTGAATAGTGTATGACAAGCCACGCGATGAAGTGCATATACGTATAGTTACTAAACTCGAAGATTCCTACAACGCCCGTTGGTATATCTTGCTCAAACGAGCCACAGGGGAAGTTGTTTCCATGGAAAGTCCAGCTGGAGGTTGACACAATGCCAGAATTAGACAAATCAATGGCATATGCAGGTTATCGTGCTATATTAGGTAGCTTCTTTTGTTTCGCCGAGTGTCGTTATAGAGCGATTGCACTAGGAAGAAGAATCCAAACAGTCATGTCCAATGGAATGTACGAAATCCAGCTAAGCTCTCTATTGTGGCCCAAAGCTTCCCCTACCGCATATTTATATACGCGGGTATTGCTATTTATTGGGAAAGGTGCAAGACAGCGCTGCAACTATCCATTTGTCCAGCTGGGAATCCGTGCTCCAGCTGTGATCAACTCACTCGAGCTAGGTGCTCTCATTCACCCAAGGCGAATACATGCATCCGCTCTCAGTCACTTACGGCGGGAAGCTACATCTCAATACAGTCCCCCGAGTAGAGAGAGAATGCTCCAGGGTCCCAGAAATCAACTGCAGAGCTAGGCACATATATGCGCCTGTACTTGACGGCACTGCGTTAGGGACCCAATACCTTTGGTATCCAAGCCATGGATGTCTCTTCTTAAAGGAAAAATGTCGGCTGCAATCGGCAATCTTATGTAGGCCGCACTGGGAGGTCGCATATGCGGTCTCTAGTCTGCGGACCTGTTGGCCTCCCGCATAAACGTATCAGAAGGAGGACGACATGACGATTCGAATAACTGCGGGCAATAACGACCGTGATCATCGCCATAAGACTTATATATTGACAGCAAATCTTTTCCCTCGGCCGTTACCTTTTGTCATCTATTTTATAACAGGCATACCTCGGGCACTTTCAAGATGGGTTTCGATTGTGGTTTCGACATCCATCCACGGCTAGAAGCAAATGCCGAGAACAAACAAACAATTCTATCGTCAATTCGTCGACGAGATTATCCAAACCTACCAGGATGTCTACGACAACGAAGGAAGACTGCCAAATGGCAAAATTTTGGATCTTCCAAACACTTCCGAACAATCAGATAAGAACAACGTCCGATTGATGATTGGCGAGTGCCCACAAATGCCAAGTAACCCCGAGCGGTGCAACTACTTTTTGCGCTTCAGTTCGAAGGTCAGCGGTAGACTGACAACGCCCGCTGAACCGTATATCAGAAACGTGTGCAAAATTGCGAAGAAGCATTTCGGCAGCAGAGTCCATTTTTGGCATGAATTGTGTGAGACTGGCGACCAGAGGCAATGGGGCTTCTATAATTGGAAGGAGGTGAATGATGCATGGAAAGAGCTCAGAGAATTGGAATCGGAAAATGACAAGAGCGGATAAATCGCGTCAATGGTATGGTATTTTCAGATGGCAATACTTTACTTCTCTTAGTAGCCTTTCAATCTCATCATATCGATTATACGTCTACTAAAGCGACCTTTTCTCATTAGCCTACTCAAGATACGAGTGAAGAACCTGCAGTTAATGTGTGATTTTAAATAGAGAGTGACTTAAGATGTACAGATCTGGCAGACGGCAGCGGCACAAAGCTTACTTCTATTTTGTACAGTATTTGATAAAGCCCTGATATATCAGTTTTTAGTTGATGTGTAACCGTTCTCGATTACTGGTTTCGAAACTCTTTCCAGAGCTCCTCAACGATTGTAAAATTGTGCATCAAACGCGTAAAACATCCGGCATGGTAGATGGCAAATGGTACTTGAAAATTTGCCAAATCAAATCATCGATATATTCTCTCTACATTTCTCTTTGGACAAAAGTTACCTGTCTAATGCTCCGTCTTTATCGTCCTCGAAATACTGGTTAACATGTGTCACACAACTTAGTGTTGTTGCCCTATCATCAAAGTTTGAGATGCCTTTCCGCTACAATCCTTGGTCAAACTACCAGCTATCAGAATCTACAATTCTTCTTCCGAAGCTGCATGTCAATACCCTTGCTTGACAGTATTTTTGCTCGGCAGGTGAAGCTCCAAGCCGTAAGTCACTCCCAATGTTGGGTGTCAAGTACATGTACCGAAAGACCCAACCCAGTCAACGTTCTGATAGAGAGGGAAACAAATACCATCTGGCCACTATCCGAAACCAAAATCAAATTACAATATCCATTATTTCTCACAATTCAGCCCTGCGCGTCCTTGGCGTGACAAGCTCTTTAATCAAGTGCCGTCACCAAAAAAAAAAAGACTGGGCCCCGCGAATTGGCCTAGACGCGGCCGGTCCCTGGCTCGTGCGTCCCGATGCTTAGCCTCCAGTGCTTTTGGTTCGCCAGGCTTGTCGACCTGCTGCAACTTGAAAGCTCCAACGTGTTAAGGAGACGCGAAAAGTTCAGCCCAGCGCAAACTGCAGCATTCTGCTCACACAATCATCTTCAGCCCGGCGACTGTCTTTGGAGCCGAGCTTCATACGACGACAAGCCTGAGGGTAGGTCCCCTCAGTTCCGCAGCGTCCGTTTGGAAAGGGCGATTGGAAGGGGGGGAGATTGCTCGCCGCGCTCCGAGCTTCCAACACTGCAACAATGCTACACGGCGTTTGCTAACTCTCTTTTGCTTCCTTCTTATAAAGAGTGGAATTACGTCGAGCTTCCCACGAATAACTACCGGCGAATCAATCGGACAACATGGCAGACAAGCCAGCAGAGGTCGCAGCTGCGAGGGAGAAGCTTGAGGGTAAGTCCTGGCTCTACATCAATAAAAGCAAGGGAAGCTCGACTAACGGTTGGCATTGCAGCGCAGATCAAGTCCGCAGACATGGTGAGGTTGCACTTCGAGAGAGCGTCCGCGCAACGATCCAGCTAACGGAGGCAAAAGACGGATGATATGCAACAGGAGTGTATAGAAGTTGGTATGTTGGATCCGGCGACTGCTGCCATGAGTAGACAAGAGGCGTTGGAGCAGACAAGGAGACTGATGGTGGAACTGTAGCTCAGGAAGCCATGGCCAAGTTCACGATTGAGAAGGTATTTGCCCGGTCCCATATTGCTGTAGAGGACGAGCACTGACTAGGACGACAGGATATCGCACAGCACATCAAGCGAACGGTCAGCCAACCTGCTTAAACACTTTGCGTGCCCCTATACGCAATTTAGCTAACCGCATACGACGATGTAGTTTGACGAACGAAAGGGTCCAACCTGGCACTGCATTGTTGGCCGCAACTTTGGCAGCTTCGTAACTCACGGTACGTTGACTTTGACGACTCGGACTGCCTGGGCCTTGATATCTCCTATTTCAAACCCCAAAAGTTGTGCCAGCGAGCAAAGGGCTAATATGCGCGGCTTCTACAGAGACCAAGCACTTCATATACTTTTACCTCGGCCACTGCGCCATCCTGCTCTTCAAGACGCAGTAATCCTAAGGCGAGTAATTCATGGGATAGAATAAGGCACTTGCGAGAGTTGCGAATCACGGCGGTTCTTGTGAAAGGCGTGGAAGAGGCGTCATAAATATGGGGGAGTGTGTGGTGTGCACTTTGCGGCTTCTTCTTCAGAATTTGAATTATTATTGGATGTTCTTGTCTAAAACAGCGACGAGGCCATGTTGCCGTCATATACCAAACCTCTTTGTGCTTTGTCGCGCGTTCTACAAGTTCCTTTTCATACTGATATCATAAATCACGTACTATTTGCCCAATACAGCTTCTAGTCTAGAGCATTTCATCAAGCTTTCCATCGGTAATGCCAAAGCGAAATAAACGAAACGAGCACAAAAGAGGGGAAAGGGAGACGTCTCATTCCCTGGACAGCCACCATGCGAACTGTTCTTCAGCAGCAGCCCCCAAGACGCATGTTTCAGAGCACTTGCATGCAGCCCGCATCTCATCTCAGACAGCCGCCCGCAAGCCTCTTTTCATGTGCTGGTGATACAAAAAGTACCTGGCTGCGTCAAGCGCCCCTCACTTGCCCCTCACCTATTGGAAGGATTTCATCTTGCGCTGTATTTGCTTTTCATCTGCGTGTACCCCAATCCCATTGGCGAATCGTGTTCTGTTGGAGACGTCCCTTGTATCTTCTGTATGCCGTGACACCTGAGTTGTGCATTAGCACTGGCCGCCGCGGCCGCTTACCGGGGCAAAGAGGAACAGAAGAAGAAGAATAGAAAAAGCTGGATTCCGTTCCCGCATGAGGTGGGTACATGCAAAGTAGCACCACCAAGACAGAACACTGCGCTTGTGCGCATTAATCCCAGACCCGAGCAAAGGGCGCACATCTCGCCGGATTCACCAACATTGACGCTTTCGCTCTTCTCTCCTGCTCGCCAGTCGGGAGCACGGCCCGCTAGAGCAAGGGGGAAAGCAGAGCTATTGCGATATAAAAAGTGTTAGTCATGCCGGCGAAATGTCACTGCTAATTAACGGGGGGAAGACGACGACATGAGTTAGCAGCGGCAACCCATTTCACACAAGAGCAGCGCGCAGTAAGCGGCCAAAGCTACATGCAGCTAGCCCAGCATTTTCCTCTTCATTTTCAGCGCCGCCGCCAACAGCCCGATCCAGACCTATCACGCGCCTCGAAGGACGCAAACCAGCTCGCTGTCACTATGTGTCTTAAGACAAAGGGACTCCCGTTGGGCCAATTCGCCCTTTTCCGTTTCAATTTCGAGGCACAGAGCCGAGATTGGCCCATTGGTCCGTTTTAACGAAGGCTCTTTCGCCTTTGCTTTCCCACCCCGCATTTCCTCGCCACGTCGGTACTACGCGGACAGGTCCCCCAAACTATTTGAATTAGCAGCCCATCACAAGAGTTTGTGGCTTGCGTAGCGTAGCGAGAAAGAAAAAAGTGGTGGCTGAAAGTTGTGAGGGAGATGGTACCCCGAAAAAAACTGCTCAGAGCTTGTCGGGTGCCTCGCGGGGCCGGCGAGGATTCATCGGGACCAGGCAATCTGTTGGGCAACGGCAACAACTGGCGAACAACGGCGTTTTGTTTCTTCCTTTGTCCCCTCTGGCTATTCTCCGTGTGTGCCCCAAGGGTTGTATCGGGAGCATGGGGGGCTGTTTTTCCCATTCACCAATGGGTCGAGTCAGCCCGGCTGTGCGTAGCATCGCAGAGTCGGGAAGAGAAAGCAAACCGCACACCGATATATGTACGAGTACGGAGTGCTTTGCCGCTAAAGAAGCAGTCAATATGCAATGCTCGGAAGCTTTTGGTTTCTTCTCTGCCATGTACGTTTGTGACGAGCAGTGGCCGATTAAAGACCTAGACTAGCCGTGGATCGTTGTACACACGCCCCCCCCCCCCCCTTCTGCTCTGGATGATCTGACCCCGGGCCATGCAATCAGCCTTGGACCCCTCAAGAGAGCAAAACGCAGCATCCATGTGGCTCGCTCTAGCTGTTTGTATATTGGTCGCACGCAGAGGAGGACGGTGCCATGCTCGTTCAGGCGGGGCCAAGAGAAGCCTCTTTACTCTGCTTTGCCGGACGCTCGCTTTCCCGGCCATTAGAATCTCGTCGGAAAGAAAAGGGAGGGGGAGAAAGGCCCGAGGACGAGGGAGCAGAACAAAGAAAAGGGTTCAATCGGTTCAATCTGGCAAAAGGGTCTCGGAGGTGCCTGTCACCATCAAAGACGAGATACACACGGAGTACAAGCGTCTAGACAGAGTACCTCTGTTCAAAACAAGAAAACCAGGTACGTGCTCCCTCGCTCCTATAGAATGCAACTCATACTACGCACTTTATTGCGGGGCCAGTTTACCCAAGCAAACGCCAAAAATGGCTCCATCAAAATGACAGCACTCGACTCACTCACCGAAGAGCAGGACGCGAAGACCCTTGTTCAATTAACGTACCATAACGTCTGTATCGTCCAACGACGGAATTGTCGGATTTGCGGAACTCCCGCCGAGATGCCTAGGCATCAGAAGCAGTTTGCGTGGGTATCTTTTCTTCTTAACCTACCAGGTACCTATTCCTTGGTTTTTTTTTTTTTAATTCTCGTCGGGACCAAATGACACAATCAGGTCCACAAAATGCCGCCGGCCCCCCCCCCCCATAACATAAGCCAGAAAAGAGCTACCCCGGCAGGAGAAAAGAAACCGTTGGAAGAGGATAGGTAAGGCAAGCTAGCCCTGATTACAGATCATCTGATGTACGGAGCAGTCGCGGAGTAGTCGCGGAGAGATGCAGCCACGGAGTAGCTGTAGTCGCAGCGGTACTACCTGGGTACCCCATCTCGACGGCGTACCGGAGCGAGGTACGAGGTTGAGTAGGTAATCATGAGCGAAATATGCGTGTGGAGGGAGAAACAACTCTCGCGGATAATGCCGAGATCGCTTGATCACCCATCACCACGGGGAGCCAATAGAATGGACCAGGAGCAGCAGGCGTCGCGGCGACGAGATTACATCACATCTGCCGGTCGGTATGCGCATTCATGTGCGTTGGTTGCGAGACACCGCACCTGGTTTGATTGCTGCTATAACGCTACGCTTGCTTTAGCCTTGTTAGCTTTTACCGTTCTGGTGGGTGCCAGATGTCATTTGGGCATGCAAGGCTTTGAACGAAACGACGAGAGAGAGCAAGAAAAAGAGAGCCATGTAGAAAAAAAAAATTATAGACGGATAAAGTCCAACAGCTAGGCCGCTCCGGCAAAATTGATAAACGGCCGGCCTGCGTTCGACCCGTACATATATTAGACTGCATTGCATTACCCTTGAGGTGAGGTAGCAGCAGGCAAGCAGGCGAGCCGCGGTAGCTGCAGGCGAGGGCGTCATCGCCGCTGGCAGAGAAATTTCCAATCGATTTCCGCACTAGGCATGCATTAGGAAGTGGAACCGGTTTAATACGTGGAGCGAGTGTGCGAGTGCGCGCGCGTGTACGTATGTGAGTGCGTGATATGTTAAAAAAGAGAACCGAGGGAGCCAGAGAGCGCGAGCGTGAGAGAGGGAGAGAGGGGGGCAAGAAAAAAAAAAAAGCCCGTGATGGAAGAATTCCCGTACAGCATGCGGTGCTACGTGAAATAAAGAGCCTAGGAAAATCCCCCCTCTTTCCCCTAGTCATCCGACCGTGCGACATCCGATTGTCTCGAATCGGAAACATGAAGCTTCGTCAGGCGATTTCCTGGTGCAAGTAAGCGGTCCTCCCATATAAGACCAGCTACCTGGATGCTACGAACGATCTCCAGAGCAGAAGGGGAGATGAGATTCTTCGCTCCGGGGGTACTCCATACAAGACGAAAAAAAACCTCTCTCTCTCTCTATGATACATCGCATCGTACATGATCCTGTCAGCCAAAGACGAGAGTAACATCGTGTCATGCACCGAACAAGAGAGATGCTGCACCGGGACCTGACCAGGCCTCCTCCGCGAGGGCCATGCACCGGATGGGCAGAGGGAAAATCTACAGCAGCCGTAAGCACGCCGGGCTGTGGCGTGTGTTGTATGCCGCACGGGAAACCAAAGTACCTACCTACCTTACCCAACCCATCGAAAAGCACGGCAGTGGCTGTTGCAGGCTTTGCAAGCAGCACTCCATCCAGCCTCCCTCCCCTCTGCAGGCCCCGAGTTCAACGTGCCTGTGCTTCGTATTGAGCATCATCTCTGTCGTCTTCGTACTTGTATGTGACCACGGAGTGCGAATACAGCTACTCCGGCCATCGGGCGCCCAGAGGTACCAGGTCCTCGTACCTGCCTTGCCTGCGAGTGGGCTGGCGCAGGACGCCATGCCCGATTTGCATGACTTGCAGCGGGCCTGGCCGCCATAAATGTCCATCAGCCTTTTTGGCTCTTCATGTGGGTGTGTCTACGAAGCATGTACACGACGACGGTCTCTTTTGTCCTTCTGTAGTGCTAGTAGTAGTGCTAGCATCAGGCCGTCTTACTGGGGATCGATTCTGCAGCTTCAGGTCGAGATTCGCCAAAGCGGGCACAGTAAAGAAAAAAACCACACACACAAGGGGTGCTGTCAGCGGCAAGCAAAGCCAAATGTGGAAGCTGGCGATTGGGCCAGGCGGCGGCGGACATACGGCGGCACGTGCCAGCAATTCATCGCTAATGCAGGCTGGCATATTTTTTTTTTCTTCTTCTCTCTGCATGTACATGGCAATCGCCGGTGATTGGAGAATTCACTTCGTCTCCCTTGGGCGGCGGGCAGCAAACGTTTTTAGAGATGGACGGCTTCGGCGCCCCGGACATGGGGACGGCTGCTGCTTGCTGCTGCTCTGCTGCCGCGGCCGCGGTGGTGGCGCCAGATGGATGTGGCCATCGACGCGAGGAATCTCCCCGATGAGAGGGCCAGTGCGCTGCCGCTTACAGCCCGCGCCGCTCTGGGTCCTTGGTTTCAATGTTTGTTCCAACACCAGACTCGTATTCCCCTCTCAAGGCGTCTTACGGAGTACTTGGTACGAAAGCACTATTAATTGGGTCCTCCTCCCAGCGGGCGCGCGCCTGTTGGCGACGACAATCGCTGGGATCTAACCGCCGGCAGGAGAAATTGGCGTTGGGCCCCCCAGAAGCGTCCAACAGCCTAGAAGCCAATATCAGAGAGGGACCTCCCGTGAGCTCTTGTGGCCCGTCCGAGTGTCTCCTCATTCCGTTGGCGGCGGTCATATGATTAGTTGCCCAACGCAGGCGTTCGAGACGGGCTCCCTTTTTGCTCGCCGGATGCTCAGTGTACCGCAGAGCTGCCTCATTGGACTGGCCGTTCTCCAACAACCCTGTGAGCAGAAAAGCGCCAAGTGGTGGTGGTGGGGGGTCGCTAGGGATTATGTAGGCGCGGGAGATCAATCTGGAACAGCTGCGTACCTCACGGCAGTGTCGAACCAGGTGTCTCGGGCAAGGGAGATCGTGATCGCTCAATTACTGGCTGGCGGACTGAGCGTGGCCGACTCTTGACATCACCAACGGCGGGCGAGGCGCCTCCTTGCATCATCACGAGTGCCTTGCTTTCTGCATCAACGCGCACCTAACGAGCATGTACTCAGGTGCTCGTACTGTTGCTAGGCACCAAGCAGGCATGAGATGCGACAGTTCGTGCAAGGCGGGTGTATCGAGGTAGCACTCCGTATATAATGCTGGCAGCACGACTCTCTTGAGGTCCTATTCCCGTCTAAGCCGGGGGTGCGAGCTAGTGTTGGAGTGGGATAATTATACTACGACAAATACGTGTTCTGCGGCACTGCCGGCCGTCAGCCAGCGGTGGCGAGACGACAGCACCAAACACAGGCAGCTGGCGTAGCATTGCGTTCCAGACATGGGCAAGGCCGCTGCGTTGGATTGCATTGTCCAGCCGCTTTATCCAGGCCAAGATGCTGGTGCAGCGACAACGAGAGGCGTCTGTTTTCGAGCTCGTTGGTGTTGTCGCCCTGAATACAGGTACTTTGTATGCGTACATTACAAGTATGAGCTTCTTTCAAACTCAGAGTAGACCAAGAAACAGACAGACAGGCACCTTGTTTTTACCTCTTGTTCCGTTCCCCAGCGACCGACCGAGCCTTGGTCATCCGCGGGTGTGGGTTTGCGGTGATATTAATGAATAAATAGCCCAGTGGAGCGGGCTACTGCGCCGGTGGTACGGAGCAGGTGCGCCAAAGCATGGAGCATGCGCAAGTACCTTTGCCTACGGGTACCAGTAGGCTCCTCGTCTCGTCTCCTCCCGCGAATTGCTACACAAGGGAGGGACAGAGTGGATAGCACTCTATCTGCAATAGGCCCAGCAGCTTCTGTCCTTCTGGCAGGCATGAGAGAGCAGGGTCAGGCACCGCTGACTTGAGCACGGAATGTTTCAGAGGCGCGAGCCTGGCTGAACCTGAGCGGACGCAGCTCAGCGGTTGTTCTGGAGGAAGCCGTCAGCAGCGCACCGAAGGATTCAGGAGCCAACCAGCGACAGAGGGCCGAGCAGCACTGATGCTGCTACTGCTTGCTAGCTCAGGTTATAGGAATGCATTCTGTTGCTAGCTGACGGCGAGTTTCCCTTTCCCACGCGGGCACCGAAGCGATGACGACCTGCGGATTGACATGGGGTACGAGTGATGAACGTGGGATAGCCGTTGCTAACGACAGCTGACTGGTGACCATGCAAGCCTATCGCGGGAATGTCGCACACACCCCCTCCACTAATATCGACGCCCTATCTTTTTTTTTTTTCTCTCTCTCTCTCTCTTCGTGTAACATGGCAGGTCGCGCCGTACCGAGGTACATGGCTCTATTCCAGTCTCCAGCTTAGCAAGCAGAAAAGGGACGAAAGGCAGCAGACTTGCGAGGCTTGAAGAGGCATCTAGGCGGCATAAAAGGCAGCCCCCGAAGGGCTGATGGTTCTCGCGAGCTCCCGTGGCGCTCCTTGCGCCGGCCGATGACCGAGCGACGGCCGAGAGCAAGACTGCCGCCAATCCAACCACAGCCTGCTCGGACGTTTGCACAACGACAGCCGCAGTGTTTTTTGTTTGAGAGAGGGTACGGTACGTGCGAACACAAGACATGATGGCTGGGCGTCTTGCTGTGCGCTGGCGACGTCAGCGGGCATTTGCCTTACAGGGCCAGCTCACTGTACAGACACTGCCCGTCGGGCAAGGCGAAAGGCGGAGGGGGGGGGCTGTGACGCGCTGCCAGAGCAGGTGCATGTACCTACATAGGTGCCCGCAACAGGCGTGCGCTGGGTGATGTCAGCGCCGCCAACGGCGCTCTGCCGTGTGCCACCAGCGCTGTCTCGCCGGCGCCGTGAGTGCGCGCACGAGACTCACCGAGCTGCCATTGGCCTCGCGGGTATGCAGATGAGAAATAAGACGAGGTAGATGGCATAAGATGGAAGCGGGCACAAGATGGCAAACGGCACGACGACCGAGATGCTCTGCTGGGAGGATTCCGGGGGCAGAGCGGTGCATTGGTAGGTACCCAGGTACCCAACGTAGTGCAACTCGGGTACTGTACTTTGCGAGACACGTCAAATGCGGCTTCCAATAGCCCTCATTTCCAGTCGGTACGCCGGTACTTACCCTGCAAGCATGTGTCCTGTCCACGTAACCTGACCTGCGCTCCATTGCATCTCGGCTGCGCCATCTCATGATTTAATTGATCCATCAAAACCGTCCTTGCTGGCGATGGAAGTCGTATCTTGTGCGAGTCATACGCCGGGGGGGGGAATTGCAGGCCTTAGTGCGAGGTACATGCAAGCACTCCGTACTTCTCAAAGGAATATCTCAGATGCTGCTGAAACAACTCGTCGGCCGTAGGGCTGCTGTCAGCAGAGTCCGAGCTCACACCCTCCGCTCGCTCAGAGGCACGGCCATCTTGCCCCGATTGGATATTTTGTTGGTACACAGATTGTCCAATACGAACGACGCGGCTGCCAGGGAAATTCCAGGCGACGCCTTGGAAACCCCTAGAGTCGAACAAGGCAGCATGGCATGACAGTCACTTGGTTCCACATGACACTTGTATTCCGTCCAGAACACAGGTAGCGCTATTGGCTGCACCAGGGGGTTCCTACCAACGCACTACAGACGTCTGCAATGGCCATGAAGAGGAGAATAAGAAGAGCCGACTTGATACAAGACTCGACAAAGAAGAGCCGGCTCTTTTATAGCTGGCAGGTCGTCATAGTGCGTTGTAGGGCATGAGCAGTGTGCGTCGTTGATGCATGTACTTGCACCGTCTGCCTGGTTCAGGTCCCTGTTGCGGAGATCCCCGTATACAAGCAAAAGCCACTGGCGCTGGGCAGCGTAGCAGGTACCTCTACGACACTGCGAGCCGCCGCAGTCTTCTGTAGCTCGTCATGCGGATAGCAAGCGTGCCTTTTGTATGCCACCCTGTGGCACGCAAAGCCCAGCAAGGGCACGGAGTACTCTGGAGGTAACTCTGCACGCCCGATTCTTTTCCTTCTTCTCGCCAACTCTCTCTAGCCCTGCTGGGACCAGGAGCGCGTTCGCTAAGGCACCTTAGTGTTTGTTGTACGACCTTGGCTGCATGTACATACATATCGACAGCAGGCTCGCTTCACCTTGGCTATGACCGCCCGCTGCCAGGGAAATGGGAGGGGGCGTGGCCAGAGTTGACGTTGGCAGCTTGAATCCAGATGGGCAGGGCTACGTTCGGGTCCCATATCCGTCCTTGTCGAGCCCGCTGGAGAGGTTCCCCTCGAGGGGCACAAAGAGCAGCCACAGCAGATTCTAGAGCCGGGGCCTGTGCGCCGTTGTGCCTGATGTTGGAACAGCACGACGACCAGGCGGTCCCGCAGCGGCATGACTGCCTACATGCACATAACATCTCGACTGCGTCCACGGCTTCGTCGCCGGTGGGCTCTTTGGACCAGAGATGGGTTGGTAAAAAAGGGGGGGCTAAGCAAAGGAGGTGAAGGACGAGGAAAAAAGATAACCTGATATGGGGCAACTGCAGCAGCTCCGTAGAATGGGTACGTGTACGCATGTTGGGTTCTCAAGAGACGGGGCAGGCAGGGTACGGGGGAGTCGGGAGAGAGGCAAAGGAAGAGAAGCCGAACTGAGGGATCTTGATTTTGCGGCAGTGATTGGCGATGCGGCGCCGAGCTGACTGACCGTTGTTTTCATACAGGTACTTGGCAAGGACTCAGGTACGTCTCGACATTTATGCGGCCTTGCCCGACTCTCTCTGCCACAGCTACTCCGTAGACTTCCTTTGGTACCACTCAGGCACCGTCGCCTCCGCGTGTGCCACAGCAGAACTGCGCTCAGCGCCTTATTTTGCATCATTCTCGAGCTACTCGTAGGCACCTGGTCCTAGCAGCCAGCAGGAGAAGGCTCCGGGCCCAGCCAAGTGGAATGAAGTGCCAGACTACCAGCGTGCTAAGTTACCCGACCTCAGTGCGCTACTGGGCAGGTACTTGGCCCTTGTACCGTGAGGCTAAACCTTGCGCCGTTAGGCTGTGAGCTCCTTGGCCCGGCGGAGCCACCCAGCGTTGCCCTGGCCCGCCTTTGTCGTCCTAGGTACCGGGTGAGGTCCCGTAATACCGACCCAGTACAAATTATCGGTCAGCCTGCCTGGAGCCCGTCGGGTTCGCTGCGCTGCTTGGGGGCTGCTGGGGGCCGCCAGATGCTGCTGGACGGGCTGCCGTGCGTGATTGAATGCTGACTGCCGCCCAGAGGCCTCTGCGAGCCAGCGTTCGCCGCCGCGTGCGTGCAAGCAGGAAGCAAGAAGCAGCGCTGCTGCGTGCCCCCGGGCAAGATACCTGTGCCTCTAGCTCCGGGTACCTCCTCGCGCTGGCCTCCACCGGCCCAGGGCCCTGTCGATGCCCTGTCGATGCCCTGTCTTGGCCCTGCCCAGGCCCTGCGCCGCCGCGAAGTTCTGCAGCGCCTGGAGGCACAGCGCACCTACAAGCAGTTACTGCTGCCAGTAGCGCGCACGTCCTGTGCCTCGCACGCACGCAAGTACTCGCATGTACGTGTGTACGGCCGCGGTACAAGCGTGATGGCCACACCCCACTGCCAATGCAATGCAATGACCACGCCTGCACACCCTGGACTGTTCCCACCCTCCCGCTCGCCGTCGTCCGCCATTGTCTCCGCTCCCCCAACTGGCTGGTGCCTCGACTTCCCTCTGCCTCTTTTGCTGCTGCTTCTCCTGCTACCACGCCTCTCCGCCGCGAGAGCTGCATCATTGCACTCTTTTCCCTCTCCCACGCAACCTCATCGCCGGCCGCGGTTCTCTCCCCTCGGTGCGATTGCGTGGAAGAAGCCCTGGTGCCTTCTCCTATTGTGGCGTCCCGGCCCCGAGCCTATTGTGCCGCACACCAGCGCCCCGATATATCCATTACCCTTATTCACTGCTGGCCCACCGCGCCGGCCTGGATGTGCCTCGCCCTTTGTCTGCTTCTCACTTGGCCTTCACCTTGCCCGGCGGTCGACTTCACTCCTCTGCAGGCGCCGCCGAACTCTCAATCGATCATGTGGCGTCCTCGCTGCCATTCATAGAGTTTGTTTTTGTCAGTTGAGTCTGATTTAAACAAGCAATCCGCTCGGCTCCCAACATATTCTGCCCTCAACCTCGACTCTTGATACCCTCCGCACTCTCCTCCACTCTCTCTCCCGTCTCGGCTCCAACACCCTCCGTCCTGTCATTCTTCTCTGCACCCTCCCGGAATCCCCTGGCTCGCCTGCCACTGGGAAGCTGCATCCTCTCGACGCCGCTCACGCCTTCTCTACCGCCAACATGAACTCTCTCAAAGTCCCGGATAGCGGCCTGCTTCTGGCGGGTTCTGGCTCCGAATCCGGTCTGCCACCGCAGGCTTTCCACATCCAGCTGGACAGGTCGACCATCGATGCCATCATCCAGTCCTCGCGGAACGGCGAAGAGCTGCGCCTTTCGCTGGGCCAATCTCCCGTAGGTTTTCGAGCTCTCCCTCCCCCCCCGGGACCTCGTATGCTGACTGCCCTGTGTCCGACCTTTAGACAATACAATACGGCTCGAAATCGCACCGCATCGCCTCTCCCAACGATTCCGCCGACTACGACCTCTACCTTACCCGACCGTTCGAGTCCACACGCAGGGCGGAGCGGATACCCTCAACAACGTCCGTCTTCGACAAGCCCGCCCACAAGACCTCCCGCAAGGGGTCTGCCTCTGGGCTGGATTCCGACATTGAGGCTCTGCAGAATGGGCTGGCAGCACATGACGCCGCGCGAGAGAGGTTTGTGCTCTTTACATGTCGCTTTGGTGTTGTGTATTAACACCCTTGTCAGGGCTCGCGTAGTCGGAAACTTGCCTGACGCGAAGGCGTCGGCAAAGTCCAAAGCAAAGCTCATTTCCAACTATGGCTCAAAATCCGGCTCCATGCCAACCTCGCCCAGTCTCCACGGTGTGACCTCGCCGTCGTTGAACCCGACACTCACTGCATCCCAGCAGGCCATGGAACGTGCCAAGGAGCAGAGAGTTACTCTTGTTCATGAGTTGGCCGTCAAGGATCGATCGACCGAATACTTGAAGAAAAAATGGGAAGGCAAGGAGCACGATTTCCAAATGACGCTCGAAAAGGTCGCCGAACATGTGGCCGACTCGGATACGTGGACCATGCGCAAGACGTATTGGAAGGAGCTCGACGTGTGGAGCTATGATTATGCCTCCCAAGAGGAGAGGCAAGTAGTCATTGACAACGCAATCCGACAGTACGACAAGCAGAGGCTTTCAGCTTACGAGGCTGTGTGGCAGAAGCTGCTTCCCAAGGAAGAACGCGGCAAAGGAAAATGCCTGAGTCGGCTGCAGGCCAATTTGGCAAAGGGTCCTCCTCCCCCGGCGCCCAAGATCAAAGTGCAAAAGGCAGAGGACGGTTCCACATCTGGGGACGGTCTGGAGAGCGATCGGCCCAAGACTGGAGGAGAGAAGATGTCACGGTCAACGTCCAACCCTCTTCCTTCCAAAGCAAAGAAGCTAAGCGGCCAGGAGGCACAAGCTAAGCGGTTGCTTGGCCCCCCCAAGACCGCTGTTTCCAAGGCCAAGGCGAAGCCGTCTACCCAGAAGGCTTCTCCAACCAAGGGTAAAGGGGCTGGCTCCAAAGCCAATGGTGGACGTATACTGTCACAGGAAATCATCGTCAACTCAGATACTTCGGATGACGAGGCGCCAGCTCCGCCACCCGTTTTCAAGCCGAAACCAAAACCTGCCGTCTCCAAGGTCAAGGACACCGTGATCGTCGCCGGCCGGCCGCCTATCAAAGCTCCGACTCGGCCGGCAGCCGTCAAAAGACGGCGCGAAGACGATGATTCCAGCTCGAGCTCGGGAACACCACTGTCGAAGCGCATCAAGCCAAGACAACCACTCCCGGCGCCCAGGCTGAAACACCGCCCGTCCGACGCCAGCGTCAATTCTCGCGGCACAGTCGCATCGTCATCCTTCAAGAGCAAGAACACGTCGCCGACCAAGTCGTCTCCCCTGGCGTCCTCACCGCCCACGAATGCTTCCGACCTCGACAACGACGCACCACCACCACCACCACCACCCAAGATGAAGCGAAAGGCAGAAATGGAATCCAAGCCTTTGGCGGCTAAGCGACGAGCGGCGGAGAGCGTCTCGCTTGAAATTCTACGCAAGGCCAACAAGTTCAAGGCCTACTACCAGCAATATGAAGCCTTGCATCACGAGATCTCAGCATTGGATAATCCTCCTCACGAAAAGCTGGCCGATTTGCTGGATATGAGAGGCCGGCTTGAGAGTATGAAGAAGGAGATATACAGAGAGTGCTCGCCAGCAAGGGACTAGGCAACGAAGCACATTGGAACACCCAATACGAAAACGAAACCAAAACACTACAAAAAAAAAAATTCCAACGTACAAGGGGGAGGGGCTAATGATTTAAAGTTGAAATGACGATTCGATAATAGCACCAAAAAGGGGACTGGCTAATTTTTGCTTTGATTATTTTCTGGCGTTCCGGTACAATGAGCTCTTCTGCATTTACACACAGGAATTTTGGGCAACGGATTTTGCATCTCATAGCGAGGCCTTTAGGATAGGCACGCTCAGGCGCAGGATATGGCTGATACCATTCGAATTTAGAGTCTCCAGCAAAGAGACCAGCAGAGGAAGATCTGTCTGAGTTGCTTAGTTGATTTTGAAACACAGGCCCTGCCACAACTGGGCGAAAATCCGTGCTGACTAGCTTAGGCTTCTAGCAACAGAAGTAGATACAAGAGAAACAAAAGTTTTTTGAACAAGGAGTGTAGAAAAGATGCCCATTGCGTGAAACAGCCTGGCTGATGTTGATGTCATCTTGCTGCGCTGCGTTGCTGAGAGAATCCAGGCCACGAAGAGGATCAGCGTCAGCATGAAGATCTTGTTGATCACCGATGCTGGCTCAGATGCCCGATGCCAGATGCTACTGTAGTGTTACCGGTTCTACGGGGCGCCGGGGGGGGCTGAAGCGCCCAACTTTTGCAGCTGAAAATGAAACACCACGGGCTCTACCTAATCATTCACTTTTTGTTTCATGCCCGGGGTTTTGTTTAATTTGATCTTTTACGGGAGACCTCCGTAAAATCCAATGTTTGGCGTGCAGTCCCTTTTTTCCCTCTCCCCTGCCCCCCTTCGCAATTAAGCCGCGGCTATGTCAGAGTAGCTCCTTTGGGTTTAGCCTTTATGTATGTAATCTGCAGTGCTTTTTTGTTTTTCCTTCGTTGACTCTTCTAGCAGCTTGCTGGTTTTTTTTTCCCTTTGCTTACCCTGAGGGGACCCCACGTGGGGTGAGGCGGTGACCCACTTCTTTTGGCCGTTTCCCTTCCGTTCAGGTCCGTAGAGTACCTATGTACCTTCGCACCGCCTTTTTTTTTTCTGCCGCTGCCTTAGTCAGGGGTCCCGACTTTTTTTTTTCTTGTGCGGTGACATCCATGCATGTGGGATGAATGTTTCCTACTCTTTACGGCCTTTTGGGAGATATTGGGATTCTTTACGGTATATAACTCCATCATGATAGCCATTTAGATTTTGCCCTCTGTTGAGAGGACGGGTTTTTCTTTGTTCATTTCTTTTTTACCTTGTTTTCCCTGCTCGGCGATTTAACGGTGTCTTTGCTATTTCTCGGCTTTACCGCTTGATTTTCTCTTGGCCCACCATCTTTGGAGTTTACAGCATATTCGGACTTGTTCTTCGACTTTCAACATGGCTCTCACACCGGAAGATTTTCCACAGATGTGGCAGCGGCCGAGCTACGAAGAACTCTTTGGCATTCTTCAAAGCTTGGAGCTGAGCCCGCCGGTGTGGAACCACAGACAGCAACGGTCGGACATGATGGCGCAGCAGGAATCGCTTGCTACTCAGCGCAAGGCGGAAGTGACACGCTACCTTTCGTCCGTCATAAAGAGCCCCCTGGCCTGGATCGACGACTACGACAAGCAGGAGGCCCTGTGGGAGCTGGCAAGCAGACGAATGTCTGAGAGATGTGGCAGGACTGCCATGGGCGAAGTGACGAGGCGATGGCCGTTTGAAGGGGATGGAGTTGCGTGTGAGCCCTTTGAGCTGATCATCAAGGAGCCGGCTCTGACGGGTGACTCGCTTGGGTTTAAAACATGGGGTTCATCGTACGTGCTGTCTCGCTACCTGCCTAGACTTGCTGCGACGTCGCTGTTTAAACTCTTTGACGAGACTCTTGGCCAGCCTCCTCCAACGGTCTTGGAGCTCGGCTCGGGGACTGGTTTATTGGGAGTGGCCGCGGCGGCTCTGTGGCAAACTCATGTAATCCTCAGCGACCTGCCCAACATTGTGCCCAACCTCAAGGATAATGCGGACAAGAACCAAAGCCTGGTAGAGGCTCGAGGGGGTTCCATGTCAGTCGGGCCGCTTACGTGGGGTGGGAAAGAAGATGAGATTGACCAGGAACTTTTTGGCGACCCCTTTCAGTTCAAGGCAAGTTTTGATAATCACCAGCCGCATACCCGACAGTTTATAACTGCCGTTGCTAATGCTATTCGCGAGATGAACAGGTCGTTCTCGCTGCTGATCCCATGTATGACGATGATCACCCGGCCCTTCTCGCTTCGGCAATTTGCCAGAACCTCGCTCTGGGGTCTGAATCCAGAGCCGTGGTCATGGTGCCCATGAGAGACGATACGACGCGGACGCTTCTGGAGTCTTTTAAACAGGCCATGATGGATCTCGAGACGCCGCTGTTCCTCGAGGAAGAAACCGAGTTGGCTGGCGAAGATGATTGGGGAGAGGACGAGGAAGAGGGCCAGGTCAAATGCTGGCTGGGAGTCTTTTCACGTGGCGGATCTCCTTTGACGACATGATTGATTATGATGGGCGGCGCAAGGAAAAGAAGATGTATACGATAGACAATGTGAGCAACGGGGCAATGATAGACTAGACTAAAGACTGGGGTGGGATATAGAAGCTAGATTCTTATAGACTCTTGTAGATCCTTTTTTGCTAGGAATTCTTCTGCACTCTAGATGAACGGCTGTGATGTCTTTGCGCGAATATGAATTAGATCATATGGATCATCGCCTTGTTTAATATGATACAAAGCCCAAATTGCTACCATGCTTGCCCCCGTTTGCTGTTCCTGCACACAACTTGTCGCGTCTCCATCGACATGGTACGATGATTCACTACACCTAGCTGAGGAGGACGCGGCCGTTTTATATCGCTTACAGCAAACAGCCCATCATTAGCAGCCTATTGTTTCCCTCCAATTGTGGTCTGGCACAATAGATATGCTACATCGGCCACGTGAGAAGCCCGTATCTGATTCAGAACCGCAGCCAGCTCTCTTGTATCAGGCCTAGAAGGAGTGCATTTGTCTGCCGCTTACTCCTTTTCGAGATTCTCAACCCAACTACACACTTCTTGATTGCTCACTTTACACGCACATTGGTTGCCCCAACGGCCTATGAATTCTTGTCCTTGCGTACGTTTAGCAGCTTACTTTGTGTGAAAACGCACTCTGTTTCCTCCCCTCTGCTTTTGAAGGGTGCCGCGTCACCGGAAAGCCCCGTGATCGGGAGGCCGCGGATTCTGCTGTGTCCGTCCCGTCTGGAGAACATTGCCGCGGGCTCCCCTCCTGCAAAGACACGCAAGTTTGCCCTGTCCTTCATTTATTACTTCCTCTTCCTTTTTCCCTACGCGAAGCTGGTTCTCTCCGATTTTGTTCAAGATTGGGTTTCTTGGTATCCGCACATAAACTCCTTTTTCTCCCCTACAGTCTTCTTTTTGCGTGTACCGGATAAGCGTTACGGATATTGTACATCAACCTTCCGTGCTGAGTGACCGCGATTTCAAGCAAACGCATAGGGAGCGTGATCTCGCTGCTCCCCCTTCTCCGTTTAAATTGCTCATCCGGATAAGATGCTGGTGAATTAGACACCGCTGCTTTCCAAGATTCCGCAAGATCGTCGTCTTCCTGGAGTGTCCGGCATCGGGGCACCGGCAGATCACATCATTTGTGGTATTCCCTATTCCTGCAAGAGGTTTTCTATTCTTGAAACTACCACCGTGGTGTCATTGCCATTGCCATACCACAAAGTCAAACAGAGGCCCGCGCGAGCAGAAGAACAACAGCATGGTTGGCGCAGCGCAGTATCAAGACGATGAGATTGGCTGGGTCCTCTCCGCCGTCGTTGGAAAGAAGAAGCAGTCATATATCCAGATTCACTTCAAAGAGAAATTCGGCCGCAGCTTGAACCATAACCAGATTCGCTACATAAAGAACAAATACGGTAAAGACCCTAGGTTTAAGTAAGGGTTCCCCCCTTTTCCTACTGCACGCTTTTCCCCGCCAATACCCTTTACCAGCCTCTGAAGTGTAGCTCAGGGGTACAAATGAATGGTGTTGTTCTCCATGATGGCGGAACTCTACATGAAAGCTAATGCGACGCTAATTGTCGTCTTTATAGCAGCCCGTTGGTGAATACTCGAGCTCCTAGGATGACCACATCTCCCAGTGCCGACGACCTGAGTGAAAATGGAGATGAAGACCAAAGCAATGAGATTGGTGTTGGAGGATCTGATGGGGCTGGGCCATCGACGCAAGTAGGAGAGAGGCAAGATGGACTGACGGCGGCGCAGTCGAAGCGTAAGAGAAGTGTTGATGATCCAGGAGATGTGCTTGAAAGGTGAGTGAGTGTCCGTATTGATATTGTGCTTACCAACAACGTTTCTAACGTGGAAACCTCTCGAATGGAGATTGATAAACCAAACCACCAAATCGCAGCGGCTGGACTTTCAACCCCGACAAGCTGCTTCACCAAAGCCTACTTCTGCGGTTAGTGCATCTGAGACGCTTCTACGACAATTGGACGGTGCATCTTTTCAGTTACCTCTATTGCAAGCTCAGGAGCTTTCTACAGACACAGCCACTCTGACGGGTAGTTTTCAAGGACCTTTTCATGCAGGAGTGTATGAGAGCACTTCGCAACCACAGCCTTTGCAACTCCACAACACTGGTACCGGCATTGGTTGGACACCCTCCGTGACACTTGGCAGCCACAGCTGGGGATCGGGGAACTCGCCAGTGTTCTCGAGCGTTGGTGGTGGCGCGAGTCCTTTGGCTTTGATACAGCCCTCCCCTGTGATGGAACAGCACCACACAGCCGAACAAACTCATGCCCTGCTGCAAACGCCAGTCACGACGCAGTATCAACTTCAACTACCCTCGTCTCGCCTGGCTGCCTTGTCGGTCTCACAATTCTCGCCATCTTTGCCGAATACTGCCCCATCTCCTTTTCCATATCCCCAGGAACGGCAACATCCTCAGTTGTTACAGCAAGAGCAGCTTCATGCCCCCAACACCCCGATTCTTCCCAATGTCGTCGTCTCGCAAGTGGAGAGGCATCCTTCTCTAGATCATATATCTAGATTGACGTATCAACTAGTTCCCAGCTTCCAGGAGATGCCAATTGAGTCGGTATCCTGCGACGGCACCACTCAGTATTCAGCTTTCGCCGGAGGAGGGGTCTACTTCGGGGACTACGGAGGCTGGGACCAGATGACTGCTGACTCGCCTCATGAGTTCTCTCTATCCAGCTCAATCCCATTGCCCTTGGATTTCCCCTTTCAGAACGTCAGATTCACGGGTCTCACGGCTGCTTCTTCCCAAGCCATCCACCAGTCGCTCCTCAACCATCCTGCGATACATGACTCGAACTTTGTTACTCAGCAACAATCTCACCTCACGACGCAACCTAACCGAGAGCATCTCGACTTTGGTGCCACAACTCTCGAACTCCTCAATATCATCCATGGGCCTTCGTTCAACAACAACAACAACAACGCGGCAGTATCTCACTCACACCCGCCATATCCGGTGTACACTTCGACGTCAGCACTCTCGCCTCTTGTGACGCAAGCCCAATCCCAGCCTCAAGTGTATCAAAGCCGTGCGACTCCTAGGTTTCAAGCCCACGATCCATACGTCTCCGTAGGAGACATCGTGGGCACAATTGATCCGAGACTCCTAATCGACAACCATACCAGTCATTCGGCCTCTCCTCATTCTCACCCCTCTTCACCTACCTTAAATACGGCCAAACACGAAATGGAACCACGTCCAGTCGGATAGCTGCGCTTGGTTACTTTGAGGGCGTTTGCGTGTCGTTTCTTTGGGGATTTTTCTAGCTTTTGAGCTCTTTTCCAAATTATTTTTCAAACTGATAATTCGGCCATGTTAGATCATGTTGGAGTATGCAAACTGGGACCAACCGGATGGATTTTATTTGAATGGACGGAGCAGAGGGGTTATATCTTGAGAGGGGAAAAAAAAAAGGAATGTTACTTTGAGAATATTCTTAATATACGAAACGCCAGGCCATTAGAGTTATTTTCTTTTGTTTATTTGCTTTTTAGTAGTATTATGAAACCCGAAATACTGACTGACGATAACCTCCCAATGAAAATCCCAAACAAACTTCTAAACATTGTGCCTTGCGGCGACGCATCGGAATCAAAATCATTATCCAAAAAACGAATGATCGTACCGCTCTACCCCCTCATGTCATGAATACTCCCCGCCGCATACAGAACTGCCCATTCTCCTTTGCCTCCCCCCAGCGCCATGCTCAACTCAAAGTGTAGTGTAAAAAGGGTATCTAGAGCGTATGGAAACAGGAAAGATGGTCGCTAAATCTCGTATCACATTGCCTCACTCTCTTCACTTGGTTTTCTGTCTTTCTTTTCTCCTTTTTTTTTTTCTTTCTTTTTTCGTTGCATAAGAACAACTGGCAACGTATTCAGAGCGTCTCTTTTAGATCGCAATGCTGGTGTGGCGTCGATTTTCAACTTCCTCAAGGGTGAAGTTGAAGACAAATCCAAAAAGCTCGCGCAGGTAGGCGTAACGCGGAGAGCTGCTTGCCAATGTTTGAACACTCTTGGCCATATCCACGGCTGCGACCCGCTTGCCGCGGGAGGGGATTGTATGGTTGCGAGGAATGAATGCGTCCATGAGGACGGAATTCTTATACTGTTGAAGCAGGGTGGTATCTCTTGGCAGTGGGCCGAACGCATCTGCAGGGAGACCCTGTACAAACTTTTGCAGCTGAACGGGCGCTGCTTTGGGGTCGGTGATGGAGTCACGGTCAAACCCAAGGTTCATTGCGGCCCGAAGAACGAGAATCTTGGCGCGTGAAACATTTGGATCCTCGGTTGCCGTGGTCGTGGTCGCAGTGCTCGAAGTCCTATTGCTGCTATGGGAGTAGCTTGACAGGTTTGAAGCACTACTGGACCACCTCCCACCTCGACCACCGTCACTGGAAGGGCCGAGCACTAGGAGATTGGGCATCTGAGGAGAGCGGCTTTCGGGAGAAATGGGGGTGTCCTCAAACTCTGTGACTGGGGTTTCGGGGACCGGCGGAGGTTTTCGCGGCCGCTCTTCTTGATGGGTGCTCTTTATGCTGACTTGCTTTGAGTGGCGAGATGAGCGATTTGATTGCCGGCTTTCACGCCCGGTTTGGTCGGAAGCATGAGAGAAGAAGCTCGCCTGGGATGGCCGAGGGGTATTTCTGTCTGTAGTCACCTTTGCCCAGCTGTCTTTGAATATGTCGCCCAAGCCCCAGCAAGCTTGAACGGCAGAGAGGAGCAGTTCGCCATCTGGGGGTTTGCCATCCAGTCTGTTCTGACGCAGGCTGAAGAGCATTTCGGCAAGGGCCCAGCAAGCTCCGAGGAGCTGGTCCGTTTTGCCAAGTAGCTCACCGCGCTGTTTCATCAGACGATGGCACAACGTGATGTAAAAATCCAGAGTCCGTTCTCGAAACTGTTCTGGGAGGTTGCGGTTGTCTTGTGCACTGTATAAACTATTGGACGTTAAGACTCGTTCAGAAGGAAGTGATGTTTCTGGCGTAGAAATACTCACTGGTTATTCAACTCAAAACTAACCCGCAGGACAGAGTCTGCTAGCTCATCTTTCTTCTCGCGGACGTCAAACAGTGCTTGGCAAAAGTCACGACACAAGTCCAGGTTGAATTTGACGCTCAAATATGCCGGGTCTTCATCCTGGTTGTCGTAGAGCCGATGGCAGAGCTTCCAGCACGCCTTCCAAGCCCTTTCAACAGCATCAGGAGTTCCCGAATCTCTAAAGGCTCTTGGTCGGTGCATTGAGCTTAGGTTGGCAAGAGTATTGCACAAAGTCCAAGATTCGTGAAGGAGGGTTCGCAAATCACCAATCTCGTCGGCCACCTGGGGCACGTGAGGAAAGGGTTCATCGTCATCGTCATCGCCCTCGGCTTCAGTCTGCTCATCGATCTCTGTATTTGGTTAGCGATGATGTGATGTTGTTGATTCGTCTATGGAATACCAACTTTCAAGGCTGCTAGTGCTGCTGGAACGCATCCGGCTGCCATCCATGAGCAAGTCCTGCAAGTCTTGGGCTCGTGGCGTGGCACTATCTAGACTATATCGCACAGGTTTGACATCGGTGGAGATGGGAGGGCGAATAGGGTGGCTGGGAGGCTTTATCACACGACTCTCGTTAGCTTTTTGAATAATATTTACAGATTGACTGCCTGCGTCGGTAGAGACTAGACTAACACTATTGAATGTTCCAGTAGATGACGGTTGACTGACACCATCCGCTTTAGGGGATGACCTCTCGGTTGATGAGATTGATTTGGCAGAGGGCTCGCTGGATGCCTGCGTAGTTTTAGTTGAGCTGCAAATTTGCAAAGACTTTCACTCTTGTAATGCTCACCCAGCTAGCGAAGCTTTCCGGAGCATGAATGACGGAGATGGCTTCTTCGGAGTTGCCTTGGCGAACGATCTCTGGGATGTTGGTAGAAAGCATGAGCATCTATGTACAGGGTTAGCGTTGAGGCCCAAGTGGTTGGCGTAAGTTTAGGTATATATAACTACTTACATCTGAACGGCGAGAGGGGTTCCCCCCTGTTACCTGATCCAGCTCGAGATCATCCGCAATGTCATCTTCTATTTCCGTAGTCTCAGTACCATTGGAAGTTACAGGGGATGGCCCGACAATATCACTGGGGCTCAAGATGTGCATCGAATGGGACGATAAACGATGGTGCATAGAGTCAGGCCGAAGAGAGGAGGAGTCAGTGGCAGGCGGAGGGGAGGACCTGGAACGGAGAGATTAGTGAGGGAAGCAAAGACACCGCGTCAGAGTCTCCAACTTACATGATCCTGAATGGGGACCTGATTCCATCTGATTCAGACGTCGCAGACATGTCTCCTTGGTGGCTGAATTGAAACTGCAGGCTCCCAGTGGATGATCGCAGCGGCGCTTCGAGGGCCATGGTAGATGATCAATGCAATGCGCAAGTGGCAACAGTGTCCAAAGATGGGCGATGGCGGCGACGTCGAGCTGTTTTATGCAGAGCCTTTGTCCAATTTCCTCCGCAAACCGCTCCGCACAGCAGCTGGGAAAGCTCGGAAAAGCCCTGCTTCACAGCTGACGATGCAGAATGCCTCTGATTACCCCACGGAAAGCCTTGGGGGGTCTCAGGAGCGCGGCCGTGGCGAGGTGTAGCGCTCGAGATGTGGAGGAAACGGTGCTTCGAAGCCCTAGCAGAGGCGGTCGCAGTCGCGGGCCTCGATTGACAGTCAGCGTGCTTCCAGAATAGAAGCAAAGCTGCAATTCGAAACGTCCCAGGCGTAGATCAGGCGAGGCAGTCCAGGTACGCTGGATGGATGGCGGGCTGGCGGCCGATTTAAGAGACGCTGCGGCCAGGCAGATGGACCAGGGGTCAGGACACCCCTGCTCAGGACATGCAGCGACGCACAGGCTGCACAGACGCTTGAGAGAGCTATGGGCCGCCAGATGGAGGCAGATGCTGCTGCTCTGCCTGTTGTTGCTGCTGCTGGGCTGGAGCTCGCGTCTAATAAACGGCTCCCCGGGTGCTAGGAGCAAGTTGAGCGGGGAGAGGAGCTCGGCCTAGATCCGGCAAGTCAAGGTTTCCGGTACAGTACTTGAGAGTTTGTGTGTGTGTGTGTGATGATGCGAAGAACCTCGTCAGCAGACAGTGGGAGGGACGGCGAGAGACAGCGAGGGACAGAGAGCTGCCGCTGACAAGAGGCTCAACTTTAGCCTAGCCGAGAGTAGAGGGATCAAGGCGCCCATAAGCCGGCGAATCGTGCTCAGGCTGGAGAGGCGATGGATCAATAAAATGACGGTGCTGGAGGCTAGTTTTTGGGTGGGAGAAGAGGCAAGCTGGAGATGCGAGATGGTGGACTGAGGTGAGCTGGAGGGCAAGCAGCGCGCCTTGTATTACTGCTAAGCAGGTAGTGCCTTGGTACCTGTATGGGCCAACTACAGGTACATGCGCGTGCATGCATGCATGGGGCACCTCCAAGATCCTTCCACCAGCTAATGTGCGTGTAGCTCGAGCCCGCGGTTAAAAAACGACGAGATTCAGGCCTCATTGTGGGTAAACAGACGCAAGCCGCCAGACGCAGCGGCCAGGCCGTCGCTTAATCTGCCGTGCACTTAGTTGTCAACTGCTAATTGACCAGGTCGACCCGTGGATCCCTGGACGAACGCGTCTTTCGCGGGCAGCCAGCTCAAAGAGAACCCTCGCTCAGCCGGGAGGTGGTGGGCTGGCAACGACGCCCATGGCTCAAAGCAGAAATGCCATGCCAGGAATTGTCTCGTGGACAGCCGCGGCTGGCGCAAGAGCGCAGATGGATCACAGCTACATGGAGCAACGCCCTGAAAGGAGCGTCGTCGAGTGAGGAACCACGGCAAATCAGCCATACGAAGGTTGTTGCTGTGAGGTCAATGATGTGACCTGCATACGGTATCAACTGCTTTCTTCGCCTTCAACCGTTCATGATACTACCGCACTAGTATTTGTTCTATCACGAAACCAATGGGCGCCGAAGAAGCAAATGTCGATATATTTTTTCTTTTCGTGTCTCTCTACGGAGTACTTGATGGACATTGCCATCCTTGAAAGCCTTGCCTGACAATGCGACACACACTCTTTGGTCGTTGGAGGGGCGGGGGAACTGCTGTGCTGCACCTAGTTCTTGAAGGGGAGCATTTTTGAAATGGCCGACCACTCACAGACACGATCGTTCGCGGAGTGGATAGAGCCTGCATGGAGTCGACAGGCGTCGGCGCTTAATTCAGGTGGATGACATGCTTTTCCCTGGCGAGTCACGATTTGGCGACGAACCAAGGGCCCCCGGTAGAGGGTGCATGGAGCATATGCGAGGTCGAGGGCAAAAAAAAAAAAAAAAAAAACATCCAAGGTTGAAGGCTTTGTGGCTGTCGTCGTTCCCCTTTTGCAAGTCCACAATGTGCGGACAAGTCAACGCCTGGGCGATTCTCAGCTGTCAACACGGATTGCTTGCCGCTGATATGCTGTGCTGGTCATCGATTCGCAATTGATCAGCTTTAAGATTGCGTGTCAAAGCATTATGGGGTGCTCCATGCTCTTTACGGGAGCTGGATTCTGTCGCAACGTGTTGTTGGTCGCAGAGCACGACGGAGTCACTGCCCAACTGCCTCTCCCATGCATTTCACTCTACCGCGACCAGCCCCATCAGCACAACCTCGGCGAAGCTGCTCGACTCAGACCGAAGCTTCACTCAGCCCTCCCACCACCAGCTTTTCTGTCACAGCGCCAATCTGCTCGGTTCGTGGTCCGCGATGCCCCTCGACCCCTGTGCTTCTGCCCAGCGAGTACGTACTGGAGTTCCTTGAGCTTTCCCCCTCGTGCTGATTGGCAGCGTTCGACCCGACGATCTGGTCCCGGCGCTACTGCTGATACAAAGCCGGTTAGACTCGGCCACGGCCCACATGCGCTCAACCACCCGTTTGTGGGTCGCCGATTTCTCCTCCCCGAGTGTGGGCGGAGTCTAGAGACGGAGAGCCATGTATGTGCGTTCAAAGGCAGATGGGAAAGCCTCTGGCCAGGCGCAAGACGGCGTACTCGCATGAGCCCAGGCGGAAAGGGAAATAAATCGGGCATGGGGAATTAGCACAGGCGCCGCCAAGTCTTGAATCGCGGCAAAGGCTCGCCTGGCCTTGCGTACTTGGCCGGGCGTAGGATTTTAGTCGGACATGTTGGGCATCGTTACATTCACGTGTGACGCTTCTTTTGCCATGTTGTGATTTCGTCCCCAGAGCCTATTGCAGTAAGCCACCAAGCAGATCACATTTGCCATGCACATACAATAAAACGGCCCACTTCATTCCCGCTCTGCAGCCATTATCCTGAATCTGAAACCTCATGGCTCCGTGAGCTTTTGCCTGTCATGGCAAGATGAATGATTCAATCCATCAGTTGAAAGCTGAACACCAACTTACAAGTCGTGCGGGAATATGTCTTGGCCGTGGCGATGCCAATAGTATTAGATCGACTTATAGGCCTAGCTTAGCGGGCAAAGTTTGGTAACACTACACTGCATACAAATCACTTACATGCTGTGTATACGAACTCATGTGCTCAATGGTAAATTTGCATTCCAAAGAGACTGCCATCGCCAATCGCGCTGCCGGAAATACAACTTTGTGTACATCCGGCAACGAAGCGGCGCAACTTTCAACCTCTCCTGGCAAGGTGGTGGTGGTGGCATGCCGCTACGCATGTACCTATCGAGCGCATTGCATAAACGCCTCTTGGTGCAGTTGGGCGCAAACCTCCATCTTTTGATACGACAGCTGTCGTTCGCTTGCACTAGCTCACTCCGCCTCTATTGGCCTGTTGGCTCGAGGCATTCTTGCTGCCATGTAGCTGCTCGACGGTGATTTGCGCAAATACCAGATACTTTGCTAACAAAAACTTGTTGGTTTATGCTGCGGCTACCGTGAAAGCCTCCAGATCTCTGCGATCGCATGGTTCGAAATACGGATTGGAAGGATTTCTACTGCGGCCCATTGGAATTGCCATCGCAAAGAAGCTAACTGAAAGCATGACACAAGTAAAAAAAACTCAATGCTCCGTTTCTCCTACAACAATCACAGCCTAAAACTGTCACGCAGCCGTCCCCCACGTATATCCCTGTAAGTTTTCCATGAAGAGAATCTCACCAAGTCATCGGAGGACACAATGGCGCAGCTTTGAGCTCTTACTATCCAGTGTTGGGACCAATATGAAGTTCCAGATTTAGATTGTAGCAGGATTCGGGATTAAAATACACCACCAACCTGGTTGCGCTACTGTATGACCATGTGTTTGTGGTTGATGGGCGCTTTTCCTGTCCTGCTCTGGGCATCTTGAGGCCGACCAACACACATGCCAGAAGGATACGCAGGGCGGTAAGAAGCGGTGAGTGGTCATGCCTTGAATACCCAGGTGTGCATGTGTACTCTGCGAGGTGACATTGCTGTTCTATCGGATATCAGGTTCATGCCACTCAGCCGACAGCCAAGCTTGAGCCTCCATGGAACATGGGCCAAGGTTTTACCCTTTCCTTCCTCAGACCCAGATAGGCCAACCAAAATTCCCCTACAAACCCATCGTATCATGATCCTTAAGGGTGTGGTGTCGCAAAAATTGCATAGGAAAAAATTCTCGTTGCATTATTACGGAGTTGTCTGCGGCGTTGCCGTCATCGTGGCAATCTGATTTTCATGTCTCCTTGCGCCAAGTCACAATACAGGTAGGTAATAACAGGATCCAAAACGCCAAACTGTGCATCGTATCTTTCTCTCGCCCAAACTCTTATGCCGACTCGTTCAACCTTTGCTTCTTCTCGTTGCGCCCGTCGGGAGTATACCTGGGATGATGATTAGCAATCAGGGGTGCGTCGGGAGTTTGTAGTAGCGCCGTACTTCAAAAGTTTCTCGATGAGGTCGACGTGTGTCATGATCATGCGTCGGCAGCAGTATCGCTTCAGACCTAGCTCGTCCATGGCATCACTTTTTCCAGAGTTAGTCTCGGCCTCTGCTATTAGAGTGGAATATCCATACCCATCAGTCTTGCGTGGATCCGCAATCAGCTGGAGATAGCGCTCCCAGAGGTCGCCAGT
This sequence comes from Trichoderma arundinaceum, assembly GCA_025919625.1. Lineage (NCBI taxonomy): Eukaryota > Fungi > Ascomycota > Sordariomycetes > Hypocreales > Hypocreaceae > Trichoderma > Trichoderma arundinaceum. Next base: position 1,668,508 of record JAMQTF010000002.1, read on the forward strand.
GACCTGTTGTGATTAGCCATGCTCTTTCCGACTTTGACTCAGGCACCTACCTTTCCACAGGAGAAGCAGCGAATCGGGATAATCATCTTGGCGATGGATGGTGAATGTAGTATGAAGCAGTAACCTGGTAACGTGAAGAGTTCCTTTCGAGGCGACGCGGGTGGCTGAAAATATTATGCTGCCGAGATTCTGCCGCCCGTTGCTATCTTATCGCTGATAGTGGAAAAAGTTCATGGCGGAACCAAAATTTCTGCGGCGCATTGCTCGTAGCAGCTTGGACCTGTAACTTGGTGCTGCAGCCTGCGAATTGCTTCCCGAATTTCATCGCCTTTACATTTTACAGTCTCTCTGTCAAAATGGCGGGTAGTAGGCTCTCCAAGCCCAAGGACGCTTCGACCAAAAAGAGAAAGAGAGACGTGAACGAGGGCGACCCGCGGTCAAAGAGATCAAAGGCGCAGCAGGGAGCCCCAGGCAATGGACAGGAAGCGGAATCTACAGTTGACGAGGACCTCGAATCTGAAGATGGCTTTCCAAATGGAGCGCTGGTGAAATCAAAAAGCAGCGGTGGGGAGGACATTGTCAGCCGTTCTCATGATGGAGAAGCCGGTTGGAGAATCTCCAAGCCCATGGGTGGTAGAATGCTTGACATTGACCCCATCCTAACGCAAGATGACCAGTAAGACGCCGATTCTCTTCGTCTTCCAACAGGGGCACCATTCTCACATCTTTTAGATACCTAATCTTGACGTACAACACCTCCATCCAAGTATACACAGCTAGCGACTCTCTTCTCCTGAGACGAATTCCGATAGGCGCCGTCGATGCCCCCGTGTCAAAGGGCACATCTCCTGCCAACATTGTTGCGACGAAGCTATCCCTACAGAGCCCTGAATATGTCTGGGTAGCTTGCTCCGACGGCCGCATCTACCATGTGAAATGGACAGAGGCACATGAGACACACCAGAGCTTTCAGACAGTAACGGGCACAGCCAAAGCGATCACAGTAACCTCGACCAAGGTTTCGGGCGCAAAGACTGATATTGTTGTGGTGGCCGAATCGAGCAAATCAAATCGGATGGAATTGACTGCGTATGGCGGTGATATTCTCTCTTCGCCTCTGTCAAAGAACATCTTGGCCATCAAGAAGCCAGGCAATGGGCTGCACTTTATTGAGTCTAGCCAGGATGGCCTTGTCTTGGTTGGCGCCGTGAACGATTCTCTCTTCCTCGGTGTGGCTCCACAGGGGCAGCCGGCTGATTTCGAACAAGTCCACTACGATTTCTATTCTTTCGACGTGCCAGACCTCATCACCACACTCGACTTGAGAGTCTATCCAGCATCTGCCCTCTCTGGTAGTAGGAGCAAGGGGCGGCGAGATTCCGACAAGGTAGTAGACGTTATTGTTGGTGGCGCACGAGGAGCCATCTATCTGTATCACGATGCTCTATCTCGAAGCCAATCACTTGGGAAGTCGAGCTCGTCCAAAGAGGGAATTCAAGCTCAGAAGTTTCACTGGCATCGAAAGGCAGTTCACGCTGTCAAATGGTCTCGAGACGGTATGCTTCCCCGTGTATCAGTTAATGTTTGGCAGCTTTGTCTAACTCTTTTGCAGGCAACTACATGATCTCGGGAGGATCCGAAAACGTCCTCGTTATGTGGCAGATGGACACAGCCAAGAAGGATTTCCTCCCGCACTTGTCAGGTAGCGTAGAAAACATTGTTGTTTCGGCCAGTGGATCATCTTACATTGTCCATCTGGATGACAACTCGACCATGGTCTTATCCACTGCTGAAATGAAGCCGACCACATATGTGTCTGGCATCCAGTCCGCTGCTGTTGAAGCCGCAACTCCCAAAGACTTGCTCGTACAGCGTGTCTGGTCAGTAGCGAACAAAGTGCGGCGGCCCATACCTGCTGCCATCAAGGCCACTGAGCCCTCTAAGCTTCACGTCTGTGTCGGCAACGGCCGTCAGGCAACAATGACGGGAGACTTCTCAGCGCCCCTGTTGCAGTCTTTTGATCTTGAGACATTTATGAGCGTTTCCAAGCAGGCGCTGGCTCGCACGCAGCCTACCGATGTGAACCTGACCAACAAGGGCTATGCCATTGAGGAGCCGCTCGTCACGCACATTGCCTTTTCTGCGGATGGAAAATGGCTGGCCAGTGTTGATGACTGGGTTCCTTCCAATAAAGATGTCGGAACCGTCAATGGCGATATCGGAGACCAGTTCCTCAAGGAGAGACACGAGTCATACCTCAAGTTTTGGCAAGTCAACGGCGAGGACAACTCCATCGCCCTCGTGTCAAGGATTAATGCGCCGCATACGACGAGCCATCCGGAGACAGTCCTTGATCTCGCATCCAACAGTGCCTCGACTTGCTTTGCTACCGTTGCTGGAGACGGCATTGTTCGTCTATGGCGACCAAAGGCTCGCCAACAACAAGGTTCACGAAGCACAGATGGTAATGCAGACTTCACTTGGGTTTGCTCCCGGGTGATGCCGATTGGCGATGGACTGGGCCGAGACGCCATTGCAGACATCCCCAATGACGCTTCTGCTCCTGTGAAGGCCCAAGGCCGCATCGCATTTTCAGAAGACGGCTCTACGCTGTTTGCGGCGTTTGGCGCGCTCGACACGGGGGCCGTGTACGTCATCAATGCGGCCTCTGGTGAAGTTGTCAAGATTCTGGAGGGCCTCTGGAAGGGACAGCTACATTCATTGCGCGTCTTGTCGCAGTACCTGATTGTGCTTTCCGAGGAGCTACATGTCTATGATGTTGTGGGCGACGATTTACGATACGGAATTGTCGTGCCCAAGGTTTCCAAGTCCGATGAGCTGCTGCAACTTGCCGTCGACTCGGTATCTGGCCACTTCGCCGTCACCCTTCCCCTTGGGAAAACATCCAGCATAGGAGTTTTCCACCCCAGCGAGCCAGAGCCGGTCATTGTTCGCAGCACACCCCATCGCGTTGTGAGCCTCGTCTCTGTACCTGGCACCAGTGGATTTGTCGCTCTCGATGACGTGGCCCAAATCTGGACCATCACCGAGGGATCCAATGCCTCGGCTATTCTGGCTGCTCAGCCGCTATCAGATCTGCGACTGGATAATGCTTCTCAGGAAGTCGACGACAGCAGACATGCTATTGTTCTTAACGCAGATGCCGAGAGCGACGATGAGATGGAAGAAGCTCAGAACGCAGACGAGGATGTAGAGATGGAGGATGACGATGTCCAGACCAACATCATACCACAACAATATCTGGCAGATATTTTCGATGCTGCTCCGGCCTTTGCTGGGGCTTCTATCGAGGACATGTTTTACAAGGTCACTGGTCTCCTTGCGACCAAGCCATTGTCGGCCGCTACTGTGTAAACACACATCATCTTGTCAGGGGATGAATGTATAAAAAAAAGAGACATGTATCTGCTGCATAGCCAAAAGAGGGCAGCTGATTGCATGCGACGAGTAGATGGAGAGAAAAGTTGAGCGAAACGCGCCATCTGGGCGCTGGCGGCATCTCAGATGCAGGAACGGCCCGATATCACATGTACATATCCCACTTGGGGTCTTGGCGAAAAGGTTGTGATTTTTTTTTTCCTGTTATAAATTAGTGATATAGCATGGCTGTCGTACGAGGAGTAATAGATTCACTTAAAGCTGCCAAGGTCGCGTCTGTTTTGCCTCTGCCGCCGGCACCGGCCGGCACTGTGGTGCGGGGATGTGGAGAGATGGGGAGATGGATGGCATCAAAGGCCTATGGCGCCATTGGCACTATCGTTGACGCTGCTAAAAGCCTGGCGTGCGAGAGCCGGATATTTGAACCTACATAGTCAGCTCAATATAGCCGTTTTCGAAAAGGCAAACAGAATAGGAGTACTTGCGATTGTGTGACAGCCCTCCTGTTGCAAGGTACTCCAGCTCCTATAACCTCGGCTTCATTTTATCATTACAGCATGTCGTTCAAGTCCATCCCCATTCTCGACCTGGATCAGTCGAGGGATCCGGCCACCAAGCCGGAGTTCCTCAGCCAGCTTCGCGATGCACTCATGGAAGTCGGTTTCTTATACTTGAAGAATGTAGGCATTTCACAAGAGCTGTGGGATGAAGTCATCAGGCAGGGCAAAGGCTTCTTTGACATTCCGCAGGCAGAAAAGTACGTTTGTCTCATGTGAATATACCTTGTTTTATGAGCTAAAGCGAGCGAGGACGATAGGCTCAAGATTGAAATGAAGAATGCACCATCGTTTCTGGGCTACTCTCAGCTCTCTGCAGAAATCACGGCTGGAGCCATAGATCACAGAGAGCAGATTGACCTCTCAACGGAGCATCCCATCCCCAGCCCGGATGCGCCGCGGTATTACAACCTGCTCGCTCCCAATCAATGGCCCGCAGAAGAGAGCGCACCGGGATTCCGCAGCACTTATACCGAGTACATGCGCCAGATGGGCGAGATTACGATTTACTTTACTTCGCTGATTGCCGAGGCGATTAAGCTGCCCAGGGACGCATTCGAGAAGTACTTTGAGGCGGACCCGCAGCACAAGCTCAAGATTGTCAAATACCCAGACTTGGCAGAGCTGGGACTCCCAGAGGGCACCCAGGGCCAAGGCGTAGGGCCTCACAAGGACAGCATGCTGACCAGCTACTTGCTTCAAGCTACGAACCACCGAGGTCTGCAGGTCCAGAACGTCAAGGGTGAATGGATTGACTGCCCTCCCATCGACAGGACCCTCGTGGTGGCTATTGGACAGGGCATGGAGGCGTTGACACAGGGCGTCTGCGTGTCAACAACACATCGTGTGCTGTCTCCCTCCGCGGGCACCGGTGCTCGGTTCAGCATTCCTTTCTTCCAGGGCGTCAAGTTGAATGCGACGTTTGAAGAGCTGGAGAAGATTGGCATCGGCGAGGTCCCCGAGGACGTCAAGGAGCAGCGACAAAAGATTGTGGAGAGAAACGGCGGTCGCATCGACGATGTCGAGTTTACGTTCCACAAGGGCTCGATAGCTACCACGGTGGGAGAGGCCACTCTGCGCAACAGGGTCAAGAGCCACCAAGACGTGGGAGAGCGCTGGTATCCGGATATTCTCAAGTCAATCCGAGAGGAACAAGCGCAGGCCGCGCAGAAGCAGGAGACTCGCAATGCGCCCAGGTCAGCAGCCGAAGTGACTCCCACCGCCGTAGAGGCGCACTAAGGCCTTGCCCTCTATCACAAAAGCGTAGGCCCTCGCGGAGGGGCAGAAACGATGGGGTAGAAACGATGGTGGGCAGTGTAAGAATGTACAGACCAACGAGCAACATGAATGAAGAAACCATCATGACACGAACCGCCACAGAACGTCAGCCTGTGCTATGCTATGTCTCATTGTGCTTTTGTGAAACCAATACCCGTGCTATAATGCTCCGCTTCCATACCAAACTCCCTTCGCCTGTCAGCAGCCCGGCAGCAACCGTTTTATAGAATGACGATCATGAATAATCCTTGATTACGATGATGCGACAAAAGTCGGGAAACATTCGGACAAGCCCTTGCTGTGCTTATTTTGAGCGTGTTCCAGAAGCCTAGGTGGAGCCAGGATTAGTTGGCCATCGCCTAATCTGTACATATGATGTGAGGAGGTGTATCGTACGCAGGAGCCTTTGTGGTTTTTAGAAACGTCGACTTGCAGATCTGGCACTGGATGTCCATTGCTTGCTGGTTCTATGCGGGTGGTCAGCCGTAGTTTGACGTTGAGTGGACTGGCGGGCTGTCGGGGGAATAGAGGCATACCACTTTGAGCTGCGACTTGGCAGCCTTTCCATCCTTTGCAGAGTTGCGCTCACGCTTCTGCTGTGCTTTGGCGCCCTAGACATTGTTCATGCAAGTCAGAAACGGCCGCAATGGTGCAGCGGGCGAGGCCCATGGAACGGCGGGAATATGTCTTACGTTGCCCATTGTGGTGGATGTGGGAGGAAGTTGTGGTAAAGCGGGGAGACAAGCCGAGGCTACTGGTAAAAGAGGATGCAATCGAAGCGGCTGTAGGCGGGCCAAGTTGAGTCCGTGGATCGAGAAGCAAAAATATCTCGGAGTCTGGCGGTGTTGTCTCGACAAAGTTGAGTCGATCCGGATGGAGCCAAGAAATTGATAAGGCGATGCGATAAGCGCCTGGAGGAAAATTTGCAAAGCGCCTGCACCAATCACGCGGTCAGGTGAGCGGGAAGAGGTCCGAACCGCGGAATGACGCTCCAGACGTGTGGCGGACGCCGCCAATCGGTGAGCAGGGCGTCCACTGAGCGGGCGGCATCAGGGGAGCGTGCGCTGTGCTCTTAGTGGGATATGTCATCTTTTAGGGAGTGGCTGCTCTGATCCAGGCGGTTATACGGAGTACGACCATATGCAGATAGTAAGAGGTATAGTGAGTGGAGCGCAGTAATAGTAAGCAGATAGTAACAGGAAACAGGTTATAGAAATAACAGTAGTAACAGCAAACAGTCAATAGTAGTAGGCAATAGGGAGCAAATTAGCAGGCAGTAGCAGGCAGTAGCAAGCAGTTGTAGATGATTGTAGATGATTGTAGATGGTGGCAGATGGTGGTAAATAGTGGCAGACAGTACCAGGTGGTGCTTTTGTGCAATAGAGCTGCATGTCTCGTGCCTTTGCTACAACACCGCCATCGTCATTGTAGGGCGCATTTCCCATCGTTTACTCGGTACAAGTTCCCAGGATTGGAATAGACCAATGATCCCTGGATATGGTAGCTCAGACCACACCCCTTGAATCTCCTGCCAATGAACGGGAGACGGCACGGAGTCGCGCCACTGATGTTTGGTTTACACCCGATGCCAGCCAGACTCATTGGAGGAATTGTATTTGCCAATTGCTAATCAATCTTATCTAAGAAATCCTCGAGGGTTGAGAACAGTTGCTTCGGTAATTTTCCTATTGACTCCATCCCATGTATGTTGGTAAGGACCGTCAAATAAACACCTACCCAATTGAGCAAATGGAGCTATTTATTTATCGGTGGTTCAACATGACGAGCGGATGTCACTTTAACTTGCTCCTCCGTATAGTAGTTAAGGTGAACGAAGTGCTCCGTGCGAGGTGTGGCTAATCCGAGTATTACTCCAGCAGTGCTCCGTGTCGGGGCATTAGATGCACCGCAAGCTCTGCCTTGGAAAGCTGGGCGATGCAAATTGAAACCATTCATAGTCAACTGTTTCTTATAACGTCCAACAAAGTCAACTGTTACCCTGCAGAGTTGTCGCAACAAGCCAAGTTTAGCTGTTGTACGGGATCATAACCGGCATCCGATCCCAGAACTGCCACGCAAAGCGGTAGAAATAAGCTTAGAATACGGAGCATTGCCAAACCGTGCTCGTATATCGTGAAACTCAGGGATGGCCATGTCATTTCTCGACATCATCGAAATAGGCAGCCCAGGCCCGGATAGGAAGCTGGGCTGAAAAGGCCCGGCAGCTCCGCAACTAGAGAGTTGGCGTAGCTTGGCAGAGCCGTGAGCTCTCGTGCCCGTGTTCTAGACGATCTCACGATGCCACCAGGGCGCGAGTGCTAAGGCATAAAGATGCATTAGTGACTGACCATGTACCTTACCTAATCTATCCTGGTTCCTACCGAATACTACTTCATAAGGTTATGTAACTTTATTTTGATCCTTGCCTCAGCACTCTGTATTAGCTCTCCTCGCCGACACTTTTCCCTTTTCCACCAATGACACGGGCCACATCCAAGGCTCATTTAAATGGTTTTCAGATTTGTCTTTATGCTTGTATCTGCTCTTCCCCGCCTGTGTCTTGTGACAGCCTGACTGGAGCTCATCATTACCGCTAACGTGTCTTACTACCGAACAAGCGCCTCGGTAACACGCACAATGGTCTACCTGCTGGAACAGGTGCGTTCGCTGTCACCTAACTCATGTAGAAGCTTGGCTAGGAGGTTAGATGGGTAGATGTCGGCAATAGGCGAGGGAGGGCGACCAATACGACGACTTTGGGTTGGCCTCGTCCCTAATGGATCGTTGCATTGGTATAAGCTAAGACAAGTATGAAAGGAATTGTTCTTCAATAGGGATTAATAATCTCTGAGTTTCCAAGGTGGAATCTCAATCTCGTGCCAAAATCCAGTTGAGGAGAGTTGGAATTGTTGTTCAGTTATGTTCAGTTATGGCGGGAACCTGTCGTTGCTCAACGACAAGTGGCTACTGGTCTTTGAGTCCTTGCTGGGGTCTAAAGTTGGAATCACAATCGCATAATTGCTCAAGGGCTCAAACTTACGTATTGAATGTTTCAATCGTCGTGTTTTCCTAGTGGAGTGTATGCGCGTGCCCCGCAATCACATCCAAGCAACCGCTTTCCTGACCCCTGATACTCCAAGCATCACTATACCCCCGGAGGAATTTTACGCCACATCTACTCCGTGATGCCACAGCTACTCCGTACTACTACAGTTACTACTGCCTCTTTGAACAAGAACGCTGACAACCGGGCTGGGACCCGGGCCGAATGGCGAACCGGTCTAGGGTTCCCCATGCGGAGCTATGAGCTGACCAGTAGACCCTCACGGGGCAACAATGGAAAGGAAGCATGATCTGTAGGTGATTGAGGGACAACCAGAGCTCCGGAGTTTTTCAGACGGGACTTGAACATGAGCAGGGGGGAAGGGACCGGGAGCTATAAAGACCCGGATGCCTCGCCGTCTGGGATACGACCTTGACGATCGTCCTTCTCTATCCAAAGCACTGTTGATCATTGATCGGCAAGATGTTGAAGCTCACGGCGCTTGTTGCGCTCATGCTGGGTGCGGCGTCTGCAACGCCAACCCCTAGCCCCCCTGCCGATGAAGGCATTTCCAAGCGCGCTACCAGCTTCTACTATCCAAACATGGATCACGTTAACGCGCCCCGTGGTTTCGCTCCCGATCTTGATGGTAACTTTGGCTATCAAGTGTATCAGACCGTAAACCCGGGAGATGGAGCTGCTCTTCAGCGTGCCATCACCAGCGATGGAGGCGGTTCTCGCCACCCACAGTGGTTCGCATCACAACCCAGAGTATGGTTCCTCAACCGTCAAGACAAGCACACGGCTAACTCTTATAGGTGGTTTACATTCCTCCGGGAACCTACGTCCTCTCTCAAACACTGAGATTCAACACTGATACCGTGTTGATGGGTGACCCCACCAACCCCCCCATCATCAAAGCCGCTGCTGGCTTCTCTGGCGAACAGACCCTCGTCAACGGTCAGGATCCCGACACCCAAGAGAAGGGAGAATTGTCTTTCGCGGTCGCTTTGAAAAACGTTGTGCTTGATACGACGGCCGTCAACGGAGCCAGTGCATTCACTGCTCTTTATTGGGGTGTTGCGCAGGCTGCTCAGCTGCAGAATGTCAAGATCGTGATGGCCCCCTCCCAGAACGGCAACGGCCACACAGGCATCCGAATGGGCCGGGGCTCAACCCTCGGTCTTGCTGATGTCCGTATTGAGCGGGGTCAGAACGGTATCTGGATCCAGGGCCACCAGCAGGCTGCTTTCCACAACATCTACTTCTTCCAGAACACCGTTGGCATGCTCATCAGCGGAGGCAACACCTTTAGCATCTTCTCGTCGACATTCGACACTTGCGGAACCGGCGTCAGCAACACCGGCGGCTCACCTTGGATTGCCCTGATCGATGCCAAGTCCATCAACTCTGGCGTGACGTTCCAAACTACCGTCTTCCCCTCCTTCATCATTGAGAACTTGACCAAGGACACCACCTCTCCTGTTGCTGTTGTCCGGGGCGCCACCGCGCTTGCCGGTACCAGCCATGTCAACACTTACACCTGGGCCAACACAGTCGGTGCAAACCCCGTCTATGGTCCCATCAGCTCGACAAATCAGCGTCCTGCTGCTCTTGCTCCCGGTGGAAGGTTCCCCTATGTGGCTCCGCCCACCTACGCCAACAACCCCATCTCGGACTTTATCAACGTCAAAGATCCGGCCCAAAACGGAGGACGAAAGGTGTTGGGTGATAACACTGTTGATGAAAGCGGTGTTTTGAACGACATTTTGGCTCTCGCAGCTAGCCAGAACAAGATTGCCTACTTCCCCTTTGGCAAGTACCGAGTTGACTCCACCCTCTTCATCCCCAAGGGATCCCGAATCGTCGGCGAGGCTTGGGCAACCATTACCGGTAATGGCAACTTTTTTAAGAATGAAAACAGTCCCCAGCCCGTTGTTTCAGTGGGTCGTGCTGGCGATGTTGGTGTTGCCCAAATTCAGGATATGCGCTTCACCGTCAACGACGTCCTCCCCGGCGCCATCGTCGTCCAGTTCAACATGGCCGGCAACAACCCAGGCGACGTGGCTTTCTGGAACTCGCTCGTGACAGTGGGCGGGACGCGTGGCGCCTCTGCTCTTGCAAATGCTTGTACGAACAACAGCAATGAGTGTAAGGGCGCCTTTTTGGGTATGCACTTCACCAAGGGCTCATCTGCCTATGTACAGAACGTTTGGAACTGGGTGGCAGATCACATTGCAGAGAACTTCGGCGGCGGCACTTCCATAGCCGCAAAGGGAGGGGCCCTGGTGGAAAGCACGAAGGCCACATGGCTCTATGCTTTGGGAAGTGAGCATTGGTGGTTCTATCAGTTGAACCTCCGCAACGCCAACAACGTTGTTGTTTCTATGCTTCAGGCAGAGACCAACTACCACCAGGGCGCCAACACTCAGCAAGTCGTTCCTGCTCCTTGGGTTGCCAATGTCAATACTTGGGGTGATCCGGATTTCTCCTGGTGCGGCGGTGGTGATAAACGGTGCCGCATGGGCTACGCCAACTACATCAATGGTGGTTCCAACATTTACACATATGCCTCTGCAGCTTGGGCGTTCTTCAGTGGTCCTGGTCAGGGCTGTTCTCAGTTCCAATGTCAAGGTAAGTTGTGCCGTCTCTTCTCTCTTCTTCATCTTGGAGCATGTATCACTAACACGGAATTATAGACACTATGCACTGGATTGCCAGCACCCCCAGCAATCTCCAGGCCTTCGGTCTATGCTCAAAGGACTCAGTTAACACTCTGCGTCTTGGAGATGGCACTTTTATCAACACTCAAAATGGCTTCACGGGCTCGTGGCCCGGTGGTGGTGGTGATGTCGGTCGTTATACCACATAAATTGGCACTCGGGGAACCCGAGAAAAGTGAACAAATATCAACGAGAAATTGTACCCTGGAGATGGCAATGTCAGAAACAAGGTCCTCCTTCTGTATATATGTATTTCTCTGTTATGAATATACAAGCACATACGTAGCCAACACTCATCCTTTTGCATATGTGAACAGATTAATTTATAGCTTTCTAAGCTAGATATAGATACAGGTACACAACTAACTTTTGGGCCCTCGTGAAAAGGACAATAGAAGTAGGGATTTACTGCTTCATCTTTTGGTCACGGTAAGCTACTCGGCCATAGACTATTACGATTTTGTAGTTGATTTAGAAAATACAGAACTAAAGAAATAGCCCTGGTCAAGCACATTGCATTGATACTTGGATGAAAGACCAGAGTTCCCGCACAGGGAGTGTATTACTCTCCACACCAAAACGATGTATCGGGTGCTAGCGATCCTTAGCCAAGATAATGAACACCATCTACTGACATCTGGCGATACTGAAATATGGGCTTCAGGGTTATTATCCTGAGAACACTCCCTCATTTTTAGCCTATTTTCCCTGAACGAGTGATCTATATCGATGTCGCTTCACCAGACGTTCACTGCGCGTATCTCGCCGGTACTCGGGCTCGCTCATGATAACATTGCGAGTGCCGGTGCAAGACCGCAAGACAATTTAAGGCGTCAAGGCAGCCAAACTTGCGCCCATGAAATTACGACCAGCGGGGGGTTCGTGCTGGCGCCAAGGCCATGTGGCGATTCGAGACAAGATAAGATAGAACGACCATATTCAGTCAGATTTCCTTGCCGGCACCAATGGAACGAGATGATTCAAGATGAAGCAGCCGTGCGGGGTTTTGGCGAAGGTTTGTACCTAACCTAACTTGAAGACCAGGGGATGATTCGAGGTAAGACAGCAAGCTCGGGTCTATAAGAACGCTATTACTACCACAGTTTATATACAGGCGTCGAAGGCCATGAGATGTTAGAGACAAGGAAGCCTAGTGTGAACCACTTCGATTTAAACAGCATAGTGATATTTCCTTCTCCTCCAACTTGGAGACAAACGGGAGGATAATTCTTCACCGAAGGAAGAAGCCAAGCAGAGGGATTTCTTCTGGAGCACCATGGGCTATACTTCTTCAACTTGGTAGGCCAGAGAATAACGCTCCTGGGTTTTTCTTTGAAGAAGCTATTCGCACAGATTTTCACGACATCATGAAGCAGTTAGTGTAAGGGGTCACCCGACCTCTAACTCTATATTGAGGTATATGAGGTAGCTTTCGCTCCTAAACGATAGTTAGTTAGCAAGTCATCTTCATACAGCACCCTACGTCCCCTGCCTGGTGACCGTCGTGTCGTGTCTTGGCTCGTCAGACCTCATACGAGGTCCTCATACTTGGGGACAATCAAAATGTTTAGAAGGAATGTATCATCTTCTATATTTTATACATATATTTATCATGTATAATAATAAAAAAAAAAAAAAAAATAAGCCACGTGGTGACAAGGCTCGCCGGCCTTTTCACTTCTTTTTTTGAAATCTTCTTTGCCGCTCAATGGCGGACATCGACGGCACCGCTGGAGCTGGAGCTGGAGCTGCTGCTGGTGGCCAGGGGCCACTGCATCCTCCACCTCCTCGTCCTCTTCCTCTTTCTCTTCCTCCACCGCCTCCAACTGGCCCCATGGCCAGTACATCCTCATCTGCGACTGGGACATAGTCCCGCCTCTCCCCCTGCCTGCAACGCCAGGGATCCTCAAGACCCCGCCGCGGACACTTCCCAGCCCGAATCCGCTTCTCTTCATTGAATTTTCTTCTCTGTGCTCGAGAACAGCCATGACGGGACTGCTGGAGCTTCTGCTGCTGCTGCTGCTACTGCTGCTGGTGGTCAAGGTCCACTGCATCCTCCATCTCGGCCCCCTGGCCAGCCACAACCTGGCTTGCGACCGGGATACAATCCCACCTTCAAAGGCACGGAAACCCTATACAACTCAACATATATGACTACTCAACACTTTGAATAGTGGTAACCAAGGTTAATTGCATATATGAAAACATGTTTAGCCAGAGAGAGCGGGTAAACCCCCAGAAAAATATCACCACTACAGCTAGTGTATGCATTACTTTCTAGCTCAGCTACCTCTTACTACCTAGTACTTTCTTCTAGTCTTAGCTACTTCCGGCTACGTTTTTCCGGTTTCTATACTTGCTGCTACTTTATTCTAATTTCTTTCACTTCCTGATACTTTATATTACTTTGCGCTATTAGGTCCTTTCAGACTCAGCTACTTTCACCTACTTTCTTTCAGTTTCTACTATCATTACTATCCTCTAGTTTCTGCTACTTGTCGCTACTGTTGGAAGGAAGGTAGAACTAGTAGTTTAGCTTACCTATAAAAGGTCGCTCATACATTAGCGTCATATAGATAAACTTAGTTCTTACAATGATAATAATCAATTACAACGTTCATCAGGTTTGTTCGCCCCGGAGCAAACGTGCCCCCTCTACCTCTAGAGATAGACCGCATCAAGCAAATCATGCACATCACTCATAAAATTCCTCTTCGCGAGATAACCAAGCATAAGCAGTACACCCATGGTATTGCCGCTATCAAGGCCTACTGGCAGTATCACCCTATAATTAAGGTTTATATTAAGGTTTGACACCTCTTATAAGGTATATATATATAGCTTAATAGTTTACAATATAAGTCAAGTCAATCTAAAACATTATTATAAATCCCTGATAGTGATCTATAACAGCGTTAGATAACTCCTTCATCCCTTATCAGTGGTATAATATACCACATGGTAGCAATTGCTTTACATCCCAAGATATGTCAAGACATGCTATAGAACCAAGTGAAACCTCTCGCCCCGATCATGCATATCCTCGACTCTCCTAGGAGGATAGATCAGGCCCTAGTCTAATGCCCGCTGCGCCTCTAGGCCGACTGTAAAATGCCTATAATAAAGAAATCCAAGGATAACAAACCGCCTTAAGATAAACAAGGATAATTTGTTTGCAAATTAGATAATGCGATGACTTAGACCTCGCGAACTCCATGCCTAAAGAAATCCCCTTAAAACACCCCAACAAATATACCAGATCTACCCAAACCTTCCTTAAGAGATAGTCGAACCTTAACTAGCGAGAACGCGCTACCACCAGCAATGCCTATACAATAGATTTCCCTCGCTGACTGGTTAACTTGGCGATAGCGCTGCGAATCTGTGGTGGGACCTTCCCCAACAAACGCCGAGCTTGTGTCCAGCACAGCCAACCTGAGAATCGCGCGACGGCGTCACGTCTAGAGCGACTGGAGAATCGCATGGAACGATTGGAGACAGTGACAACCGGATTGCAGATAATTATTACCAGATTGCGGGAGGAACTGCGAGAGTTCCTGCTGGCTGTGACATAGAAAATCTCACAGTAAAGCATGACTGGTGAGGACACCAGCTTATTTAAGATAGGGGGATGTTACCTTATAATTAAGGTTTATATTAAGGTTTGATATCTCTTATAAAGTATATATATATAGCTTAATAGTTTATAATATAAGTTAAGTTAATCTAAAATATTATTATAGATCCTTAATAGTGATCTATAATAGCATCAGACGACTCCTTCATCCCTCGTCAGTAGTATGATACACTACAGGCAGCAGGCAATAAATATAACTCTCAACAAGCAACGCAGGTATATCAACAATATTAACAACTTATATTTCTTTATTAAAGCCAGCGCCGCAACAAAGCCATCTAACCACCACGCATACTACAACAGTCGCTATCCTGCTTCCTAGCCCCAATAGGTTCTACTTAACGCACTTTATCTAGCTACAAAGATAGCTCAACATCGCAAGTGGGCTATACATCAGTTTCACAACAACATCATCTCTAATTTTACCAACATATACCGCCAGCACTATCCCTGCTTAAATAACAACAAGCACTAGCATCCTGCTAAAGCTCCCACCCTCCCCATTACTAAACGCGCCACCATTAGCAATAATAACTCTCAGCCCAAGGCTAATTTAAAAACTTACATCAAAAGATACATCAACAAGAAGCTCTCAAAAAATCCCTCCAGAAACTTTATTACACCAGCCCTCAATAAATAACTTAAACCAATAATCATTAACATCATCGCCAAGCATATCGCCGAAGTTCTTAAATAAGACTCCCAACTCTCGTCACCGCCTATTGCCATTTTCATTCATTTTCTTTCTCTCTTTATAATACCTATACTAGCTTGCTTTATTTTAGAGGATTTACATATAGGTCATGGCATTTAGGCAACACCAGGCAACAAGAGGCAACCAATACACCTTCAGGGGTATATTAAAAAGAAGGTAGAACTAGTAGTTTAGCATACTTACAAAAGGTCGCTCATACAATAACATCATATAGACAAACTTAGTTCTTATAATAATAATAATTAATTACAACATTCATCAGCTACAACAGGTATTTATATCAGGCATAATACTCCACGTACCTTGACAAGAAAGTCAAAGCTCCACGCCTGTCAAGATTTGCAGTTTAGGAGACTTGAGGAAGCCCGAGACTTCGGAGGGCAAGGTTCTCACCACAAATTTCGAGTACATGCAACTGTTGAGCCCACCGCAGACGTACAGCTGGAGGACGACCGGCACGCATGTGTTGATCCGCCAACGGGCAAAGATTATTCATAGCCACCGATAGGAATATTCGGTCACTACCACGGCACATTTCCACTCTTTTGTCCTTATTTCACTCCCGATTCATCTCCCATCTCCCATCGAAGGAGCCGCCTTTACAGGAGCCGCAACTGGTCTAAACCAATTCATTCTTTGCAACACTTGGAAGTTGCCGTCTTTTGCCCGGGATACCAAATGTAAATGTGGTAACAATCAGGTACTGTTCTTGATCTTTGGGTTAGTACCACCTATCCTATAAGGTCCTCGCAGGAGATCTGACGAGCCAAGACACAACACAGTGGTCACCGAATTGGGGACGAGAGGTATTGTGATGTAATGACTTGTTATCTAACTACCGTCGGGAGTGGAAGCTACTTTATATACCATAATATAAGGTTCAGGGGTCTGGTGGCCCCTCACATATCCCACAAGTTACCGGAACGAAAAGACCAAGGAGATGGCATTTGCTGTTGGCTACCTCCTGAAGCAATTACCCTGCCTACTATAAACGTTTATAGTGATGAGCAAACGTCGGGAGGCGAGGTAAAGAGTCATTGGGAAGACTAAAACCTCTTGGTCACCGCTTAACGAGGTCGCGACAGAGACGTCGATAAGCCTTCAGTTGAAGAATGCGATGCGGTAATGGCAAATTTGATCGAGGGGGAAGATGTTGACATCCTAAACAGCAGCAACTCGGCCATGGGAGCAGAACATGCCACGACCTCACGATTCTCTGCCATCAAATTATGGGAGAAAGGCGGACCCAATATAAACATTGAGAAATCTATGGCCGCCACGGCGAGGGAACACGAGTTTAATACGCCTCGAAAAAACGACATCATTCTAAGACTACGCCACAATGTACGAGAGAATTTACAACACTGCTCGAACGCGTGAAAGCATTATCTGGCGATAATGCACTGCTGTGGCTATCCGTCTGCAGAAGTTGAAATCCAGCGTGGCGGATGTGGAAAATTTTCTGAAGGAATTGCGAAATGAGCTGTGAGCATTCTTGGAAACGGTGGTAGAAACATTGGGCGGATTGTTGCACAAATTGGTGAAGACACTAGCCTGTTGGAGAAGGGATGTTAGGTCTTATACAAATCATGTTTAAGATACTGGTTAAAGTTTGAAGATACGTATACGCATATATTTATAGACCGTTGTCTTAGATAAACTATGTCATCTCAATGAGTTGTTCTGAATCCCATCTGTCATGAACTGTTACGTGTTTGGCCACTCCATCTCTCCTCCATTGTATTGACATACGATACAGTGCCACTATAGTTAAGAGACTGCTCCCAGAGCATTAACAAAATTCTCAATAAATGTCCTCGCCTTATCAGCATCCTGTTCAAGTGCTGCCTGCTCAAGCTCGTCCCAGATCCTAGGCAGTATCCGGAGTAGTATCAGCGACATGGTCACAGTCGATTGCGCGAGCGCTCGCATAATGCTTTCTGAAGTGACCTGATATTTTCAGTAAAGTTCATATCCGTATTGTAATTAGTTCTTGGGAACGAACCTTCTTCGTTGTATTTAGTACAGACTATAAGAGTCTTAGGGTGGCTGTGGTGTAACATACCGCTAACGGCGAATAAATGAGTCGTCTGATTCCGTCGAAGATTACAATCAGGGATCTAGGACGATGTTTCAGGTTGACTTGGTTCTGTATTGTAAACTATAGAGCTATGTATATATACCTTATAAGAGGTATTAAACCTTAATATAAACCTTATCTGCAGGGAGCCTCCTCCTCTGCAGGGAGCCTCCTCCTCTGCAGGGTGACAGTGGCCGTTGACTATGTAGCCTTCCTCCTTGCAATAGTTGCACGTTTGCTCTCCAGCAAATGTGGCCTCCCTTCTGCTATAATTGCACGTTTTCTATTTAGCATTGAGACAATCAGCTCGTTGATTCCTGTAAATAGTGGTTTAGTAGCATGGCTAATAGTGATAAGGGAAGTATAATCTTGTAGGAAGCATCTCATGCCATAATGACAATTCTATTCAGTTCGCTATCTGGAAAGGAGGAGAGTATCAAAATATTACCAGCGAGCGATAGATTAGACATTATGCGGCTTCAGAAAGAGAGAGATATTGGCGATATAGAAGGAGATTCTGTTCATAATAGATAGTATTCATGCCTTATATATGCGCGTTGATAATGCTAATGCAAGCTGTAGCTATACCTCTTCCACAGCCCTTATTAAGAGTCCGAGGTAGCGTATTATTCAAGGAGTTTTTACTTCCCTTTTCTGTATTATCACATAGCTTCCTGGTTGATTTTGCCTTCATATGATTCGGAGGCTAACACTATTGTCCCTTTATCAAGTTTATCGCCTAGTATATTCTGGGGTTTGACTGTGATCTATCATCATAGACAAGGAATAGCACTCAAGAATATCCTCTCTTCTTAATTTCATAGCTCACAGCAGCAACTATGTATATTTCACATAAATGCATATATTCAAGCTAAAATTCAATTACATTAGAAGGCTGATGGCGGCAGCAGCGATGACGGCAGCAACGATAATAGTGATGAGGCTATCAATACTATTATATCTGTATACTTCATACTACAGTTACTATGGAATACTATTGAAAGTGGCCTCAATGCCAGAGCTGTTAAGCAAGGGACCGTTGAGCACAGCTATAAACTTCCTATGATGCTTTATCTTGTGTCATTTCAAAAGCCAGTAGAGAATGCCAGTACCCCGTATGCCGCACTTTATTTTAGTATGGGGTATGACAAACAAATTTCACAAGTGAAATTAATTAATATACGTAATAAAATGTGGCTTGTTACGGAACATTGAGCTACATATGTGTGAATTACTGGAATATAAAATGGTGCTACAAGTTTTGATGCTTGCAGAAGGCAGTAAGGAGAGCTGGAAAGAAAAAAGAACGCGTGATATTTGAAAGTGAAGGTCTGAAAACTCCACATGGCCCCATCATGACCACAATATGAGGCAGAACACCATGCTTGCTTCTTGAGTATCCAGAATCAAAGACATATGTGGGCTAATAGTCTACTACTTGGGCGGCGGGGCTATATAAAATAATCTGGACAAGGCAGATAAACTGTCGTTAATCCAAGCTCTCTCCTTTGATCAAGGGACATCGATGAATAGTTTATCAAGGAGGATAATCAGAGCCTATCTCTAGTTTCGAAGTTACTCTGTTTCTACTTATCAATAGAGCCTAGGTTGGCATGTGCTGGCCATACCTCTCGGCCAATAGGGCTATCAAATATCAATTGCGCATTGAGAACATGGAAAGCACACCAGGCAGAACACATCGTGTTTCCTGCCTTAGGCCATACTGCCCCTAACGCCCAAACGCACAGCGGGTGTTGAATGGAACCACCCCCGGGGCCATCACACTCAACCTTGCTTTTGTCACCCTCATTCACAGTAGCCAACAACGACAATAGCAGTCTTTGTGCGAGTTATCATCTTCGCCTCGAAATTATCACACGCTAGAATGTCGTTGGTGCCGGTAAGCTGATCGTCTATCAACCCTCTCGGTCGCAACGATGTACTAGTCGTTATCCAGAAACGAGTTACCGCTTCACTCAAAGAAGTTGGGCAGTTAAAAGAGGGTAGTAGCTCGGCGACTGGTGTTGCTATTCCTAACGGCAGCGGACGTGGGAGTGGGAAGAAGAGTATGCGTTATCTTGTACCATAGTGATCGATCTCAGCGCTGACAGCTTGACCCTAGGGCGTCGCGGCAAACGTGGCAGCGGTAAGATGCCTCTTGATTTACATTGACCTCAAAACTAACCACGATAAAACAGGCAAGGGTGATATAAGGACAAGGGCGGTAGTAAAAAGGGCGGTGACGGTAATGCTGGTGTGTTTCTCTTTTCTCTCTCCTCTCTCCCTCCCCCTTTCTGCTTCTGTTCCTTTTCTACCTATAATTAACGAAATATACATAGCCAATACGTTTATTCGCGGAGGCGTCATCAAAATTCCTGGACTTCGAGGACGAGGACGAGACGGAGCTTTGTCCCAGTCGCAGGCCAGGATGTGGTTGGCCATGGGCCTAAAGAGAGAGGTGGGGGAGAAGGGAAAGGAGAAGGAGGATGACGACGACAACGATGACGAAGATGGCGACGACGATGAGATGAAAGTTGTGGGGGGCAACCGCCAGTAGCACCAGCAGCAATGCGGTCAGTGGCTGCCTTTGAGCAGCAAGGAAGTTATAAATAAAGGGCGCCTGGTCACCGCGTGGAGAAGATTAAGCGGTTGAATAAACAGAGCAGATGCCCAGTGATATCGCTAGAAAATTAATTTACATCTCGCCACATTGGGCAATGGTGACGTCCATGTTTGGTACATCCTTCCCCCGGTAGCCTGTCTTGGTCGCCTCCATCTTCTTCACGACATCCATGCCATCAACGACTTTCCCAAAGACAACGTGCTTGCCGTCCAAGAATGGTGTGGGCACTGTAGTGATGAAGAACTGAGAGCCGTTGGTGTTGGGGCCAGCATTCTGGATAAAGCATCAGGCAAGATTAGCAAACGAGCAAGCATCATTCTGGAGATGAGGAAAAGAGACAAGCAATGGGGGAACATTGGACATACTGCCATTGACAAAAGGCCGGGCTGCTCGTGCTTCAGGTTGAAATTCTCGTCGTCGAATGACTTGTAGCCCCAGATGCAAGTAGACCCAGTTCCATCACCTTTCAAAAAGTCTCCACCCTGGCACATGAAGTTTGGAATCTAAAGCCACAGTCAGTCTTGGGTCATTGCGGCCAGAGAAGAGCGAAGAGAAGAGTTTACGATTCTGTGGAACTTGGAACCTTTGTATCCCTGAGGACGACCTCCGGAATCTTTGGATTCGCCGGTACAGAATTGCCGAAAGTTCTCGGCAGTTTTAGGGACGACGTCCTTGAAAAGCTCAAAGGTGATGCGGCCGAGGGGCTCGCCTATGTGAGGCAGTGTGTCAGCGATGAGACCCAAAGACTGATGCCAGTAAATGAATATGAGATGGACGTCTCTCGAGATAATTGAAATGCGACATGTGTAGTATTTGAGAAACGCGGTGGTGAACATGGCGGTGCTTTGGGATTCAATGGCCTTCGTTGCCATCAACACTTTGACTTACCTCCTAGCGTTATGTCAAAGAAAACCCTATGTGCCCCTTGATTAGCCTCACGTCTCCAAGCGCCTCCATGTATTGACCATAAGCTGCATCTGAGTGGCAGGTACAACAAAGCTCCAAACCATTGGGAGGCTGAAAGGACGTACAGCGGATTGCCCGACTCTGGCAATTGAGTTGGCGGCATGGTGAATACCAGGCTGACGTGAGTATTAATTTATGGTGTAGCAATCGCTATTTGATGGTATTCCAATTATTGGTATTGGGTGTTCGCGGATCTGATCTTCGTGCTAGATAGTTGACGCCAACATCCCTTTTTTCGAAGTTGACTCAAGCCAGCCATGGGTCATCAATCCGGGCTCTTTCATTATTGTTTCCTTGCCTCAACACCGTGGATAAGCTGCTGTTAGTCATCATTGATGACTCAGCATGTTATAAAGGCTCCACATTTGGTGTTCCAGCCGTTTGGCCTTCGCCTTATTATAATTGGCCTCAAAATGGTTGAAACACCCAAAAAATGTGAATGATTGTACAACCAAATGGTTTATTTTCAAAGCAATCAGAAGAGATAATTAAGGAGGCATGACAGCCGAACTGCACTGTTTGATGAGTTGTTTGGCAATCAACTGTTAAGAAGGAATATATCTCTTTCATATGTAAAAAGTCACATGGTGATAAAGCTTCACAAACTGTTCAATTCTTTTGTTTATTGCTACTCATGGCAGCCAGCGAGGGCTCCTGCTGCTGCTGCTACTGGTGGTTGCCCACAGCAACCTTCATCTCATCATCATCATCATCATCGTTGTCGTCGTCGTCCTCCTTCTCCTTTCCCTTCTCCTCCTCCTTCTCCTCCTCTCTCTCCAGGCCCATGGCCAGCCACAGCCTGGCCTGCGACTGGGACAAAGTCCTGCCTCTCCCCCTGCCTCTAAAGCCAGGGATCTTCAAGACCCCGCCGCGGACGCTCTCACCGACCGGAGTCATCCTCGCTTGGCCAACCGACCGGCCCGAAGCATTACGGCTGGCTATAGTATTGTTAGTCAAGAGATGTCTTACAAGAAAAGAGTATAGTGACTTACAGTCGCCACCGCCCTTCTTCTCCTTCTCCATCTTCTCCTCTCTCCTCTCCTTCTTCTCCTTCTTGGCTGCTACATTGCTAGCATCAATAATGGTTATAAGGGGTAAAGAGTACATACAGCCCCGCGTCCCCCGACGCCCTATTCCAAAATTATCAGCACTGAGATTGATTATTAAGGAATAAAATGAAGGTTTGAACTTACTCTTCCCTCCCCTCCCCGCCCCCTCCCCGACAGTCGCCGCTGCCATGGTCTGTTTCGGCATTGTCAACCTAGATATATATTATGAATGCGGTTAAGGAGAGCTTACGATGGCGTCCGCTGCCGTCACCCTACCGTCCTTCAACGAAGAATCGGTCCCTTTAAAGAACTTTCTGACGTCTTCCTATTAAATATATGTTAGCATTTTGTACTACGCGTAGCAACAATGGTACAATAACAGTTTCCAGACAAAGTATTGCGTGAATGATGAGAGGGGGCTAGGACATTATCGACTTACGATCGTCATTTTTGTGTTTAAAAAAAAAAGAAAAGAAAAACTCGAAATAGCTTCTGCCTCAGGTTAGATGAACAGCCTTTTGAACTTTTGAACAATGGTGATAGAGCTCACGAAGTAGAATTATTTTTTTAAGAAAAATCAGCTATTTTTCTTAATGTTAGTAGCTAACCATATGCCAGTGACGATGACTCACGCAGGATGATGACGATGCTGATTCTGATGATGATGGTGATGGAGGTAGAATTTCCAAGAGGGTGGTGGCCTGAGGAATTCGTTCAAGGTGTGTATGCACCTCCTATCAGTCACGAGAAAAATCCCAGCAGCTGTTACAGCTGCGAGCACATACATGGTATCTTCTCTACGTGGTGACGAGGCGCCCACAAGCTTTTCATTTTCATTTTCATTTCATCATCTTTGCTGCTCAAAAGCAGCTACCGGGGGCTACTGCTGCTGGTTGCCCACCACAAACCCCATCTCATCATCATCGTCGTCGTCCTCCTCCTCGTCATCGTCATCGTCATCGTCATCCTCGTCATCCTCGTCCTTCTTCTTCTTCTTCTTCTTCTCCTCCTTCTCATCCTTCTCCTTCTCCTCTTCCACCTCCTCCCCCCCAACCTGGCCCCCCATGGCCAGCCACATCCTCATCTGCGACTGGGACAATGTCCCGCCTCTCCCCCTGCCGGCAACGCCAGGGATCTTCAAGACCCCGCCGCGGACAACCCTCCTGCCCCGGGCTATGGTATTGTTAGTCACAAGATATCTTGCAAGAAAAGAGAAGAAGAGAAGAAAACTTACAGCCGCCGCCGCTCTTCTCTTCCTCTTCCTCCTTCTCCCCCCCCTTCTTCGCTACAACGTTGTCAGCTTCAATAATGGTCATAAGGGGAGAGAGCACATACACCTCCGCGTCCTCCGACGCCCTGTTCCGAAATAATCAGCACTGAGATCGATTATCAAGGGACAAGTCAAAACGTACTCTTCTTCCCACCACCTCCCCCCCGGCAACCGCCACCACGACCACCTCGTCCGCCGCCGCCGCCACGACCGCCACCACCAGGGGCCGCACCACCAGCCGCAAGATCACCGCTCCTTAGATAGCGGAGGGTCTCATTCAGAAATGCAGTGAATTGTTCCTTTTTAAAGTATGAGGTTAGCACACTGTGTTGAGTGTGGAAACGAGGAGGATTAGGAAATTAGCAGCAAACGCAAGACAACAACGCTGAAGGTAAGATGATGGCATTCTTTCCTTGACAAAAGCCAACATCAACGATGAGGCACCGGCAAGCACGATTTACTTACAGATGTCGACGGCATTCTGGCTTGATATCACGTGGATGTACTCGATGTGGGAGATGAGCTGATCAGCAAGCAGGATGGCCGTATTTTCTTTCAAAAAAAAAAAAAAAAAAAGGTATAGTCGGCGCGTTTCTATGTCAAGTTAGTTGAATGGTCTTTCTGAACGATGATGGTTGAACTGACGAAGAAAAAAGATCTTAAAAACAACAAATCTATTCCTTATTGTTAGTAACTAACCATATGCCAGTGATGATATCTCGTACAGAATGATTCTGCTGCTGCTGCTGTTGATGTTGATGGTGATGGTGAAAAAGACAAAAGTTTCAAGTGTAGCCACATGGCAGATTTTCTTTCAACTTGGGGGCGGCTGCCAGTCCCGGTAGAAGTTTGACAGCTGTAACAGCTGCGAGCACATTCATGGTCACTTTTTATTCACTAGGTATGCTATCACAATAGAAAGACGGGATATCAATCTTTCCCTGACATATGGCTTGATGACCTCAACGCGTTTAGCCCGTCTTTTCCTCCATTGCATATACTAAATCTCTGGAATAACAGCCTCTTCTGCGGACACTCCAGCCTTCCATCTAAACGTCGACGCAACGTGCTCGGCAGGAGGCCCAGTCTGTCCCTCCTTGCGGTAAAAGTTCTCACGGTATGTGCCACCTGGAACAGCATAGTCGTCCCAGAAGAGGCCGCGCTTCTTGAGCTCAGGTAGCAGAAGCTCGATGATGTCTTTGAAAGACTGAGGGAAGAGGGTATAAGCCTGCAAGTAACCGGTTAGCATGCCACATTCTTTTAGTATACGGTATCCGTGGTGTACTGACAAAGTTGAAGCCGTCAATGTCGGCCTCTCGAACCCAAGTTTCGAGCCCGTCTGCGACCTGTTCTGGGGTTCCCACGAGAGCTGGGCCGTTGCCGCCTATGCTCACATGCTCAGCAATGGTATGCTTGGTCCATTTGGCAGTGCCTGGAGAAAATCTGGCGTAGCCTTGGACGGTAGATCTATTGGAGCATTAGTGTCAAAATACTCTAAGCAAAGGCCGAGTGGCCATGGAGGAATAAGCAAGAACTCACTTCACGGCATTGCTCTCAACCTCTCTCAACTCTTCATCATCGCCGTATTTGCTGAGATCAATACCAGTCCAGCCACCAAAGAGAGCGAGTGCTCCCTCGTGCGAGGCGTACTGCTTGTAATCTGCCAACTTGGCCTGAGCCTCCTCTTCCGTCTTACCAAGGATCGGGCAAACAAGAGCAAGGACCTTGATGTTGCTGGGATCACGGCCAAACTGTGTTTTGGCCAACTCCCTAATCTCTGCGATGCTCTTGGCACACACTTGGGGCGCGTGCGCAGAGACGAAAATGGCCTCGGCATGCTGCGCGGCGAACACCTTGCCAGCCCGAGAAGTACCAGCTTGCAGCAGCAGTGGAGTTCTCTGGGGGCTCGGTGAACAGATGTGAGGGCCAGGGACTGTGAAGAACTTGCCATTGTGGTTGATCTTACGGACGCGATCAGGGTGAGTGTAAACACCCGTCTTGCGGTCCAGCTGTATAGCGTCGTCTCGCCATGACGACTCAAAGAGCTTGTACATCACTTTGATGTATTCCTCAGCTTGAGCGTATCGATCATCGTGCTATGGGTGAGTCAGCACATTACGACAATGCAGCCCTGCATTAGCTATTGCGACATTACTGACCTGGGGCTGTTGAGCTAGGCCCATGTTTTTGGCTGCAGAGTCCAGGTAGCTGGTGACGATCTACGGCTACCGTTAGCATACATCTGACCCCCTTGTCGGCTGCATTGCATAAGTCAGATCTCCTAAACTTACGTTCCATCCGATTCTATCGAGATTGTCAGCTGTACATCCAATGCCGGCACTATCAGTAATCGGTCTATGTAAGACAGAGCTTACCTTCCATTGCTAAGATGATCAAGGGTAGATAGTCTTCGAGCCAGATGGTAAGGCTGCTCGTACGTCGTTGAGACAGTGACACCGAAACCAAGGCTCTTCGTCACTGCGGCCATGGCAGAGATCACAGCCAGGGGTTCGTGTACCGGCCACTGAGCGCCGGAGATGACGGCCGGATCCAGAGAGCCGGAGTAGACATCATAGCCACCTGCATAACAACACTAGGTTAGAATGTCTTTGATTTATCCCGGCTTCCCGTCTAGGGGTTGGCTCCAACTACAGTCCGGTAACCTTACCCAGAACATCGGCAATGAAGATCCCGTGGAACTTGGCCTCTTCTAGAAGCTTAGCCAACTCAGTCCAGTGATCTATCTGGTTGAAGCGCGAAGACTGGTCATCAGGATGGCGCCAGAGTCCAGGAGACTGGTGGCCACTGCCTGCAGTCCACCAATTGCGGCAGTCAGTACTATCTCTATTCGCTCTGCAAGGTTAGCAAGGGTATTGTTGAACGCACACATCTCTACAAAGGCATTGAGCACTAAGCTCTTTTTCCCGGTCTGTGAACCCATGACTGCCAAATGATGTATATCCTTAAGAAGATGATGTGCTTGGTTGTTCCTAGCTGCTATTCGAGGGGAGGCACTTCCTGAAGCAGCTTCCACGTATGTAATCTCATACTGCTTGCTTATACTGCCGATACGGCACATATATTCTGCGTAGCCCTCCGGAGCACATGTCCGATTTTCGGTCCTCCGTGTGGTTCCACTACGGTTGAGCAAGAGTCAATGGGTTGACATGATGATGCAATTCAAGTGATACAATCACGCAAGGCGGTCTCTCCACTTCAAGCGTTGATCTCGAATGATTGCAGCTCTGGGTAAATGCGGCAGATTTGATCAGATTCGCCTATCAGACTGGAGTTTTGAAGTAGCTTCCCCCAGATTACCCTTTCTGGCGATGCGCCGCCCGTGGAGACGAGCTCCGTGTTGTTGAAATCACGTCAGTGCGGGTGGGGATACCGCCATTGGCTTTTGAGCTTCAAGACAGCCACAGCTTCGGAAAGCCACGCGCTAGAGCTATCCACTGGTATATCCTCAGAGTAAGCTTGATTAAATGCGGCAGAGTCTATGCGATATCTAAAATAGCGGAATGCGTATATTTCGCCGAAATGGGAATAATACGGAGACGCGCAAGTAGCGGCGGAGAGTTAATTTCACATGCGCAGTTCATGCAATCAACGACCAATCCTGTCTGTTGCATTTTACTCCTGCCTGCTACTCTATGCTATGGTAGTACTCTATACTATGGTAGTCCTTTTTCCTAATGTGGAAAGATCCTGAGATGAAATTAATTAAATGGGGTATCATAATTCATCTATCCCGTCCTACATCGGCTTACTCCGTGCTCTAGAACAGCTTCATGTCTCGTGGGCCTTTGATGGAGCATAATTCTCCTCAGTCGCCAAAACTGCAGGCGACTCAGTTGATCCACTCGACTCTCGATCCCACGGTACAGCTTTGCTGCCGATGTGTCTCACCACCAGCCAGGCCGGGGCAATGGCAATGGCCCACAGGATGAAGTTCATGTAGATTGCGCCGACCTGCGCGAATACCGTCAAGGAGGTCAGGCCATAGCTAACCGCTTGCCAAGCGGATTCGGTGCCACGTAATAGAGCCGCATATCGGATAACTTCGCCTTGATCCTTGGCCAAGTGGGTGACAACAAAATAGCTAAAAAGGCGTCAGTCATGTATGGAACACTTCATCCTTGGGGGATCTCACAGGAAGAGGTAGTTGATCTGGAACCCGAAAGTGAGGAAGACGTAGACGCCAAAACCGGATCCGAAGGCAGAGTCTGTCCAGTCGTATGTAGGAAGGGTGCGTCTGTATCGCGTGGAAATTACTGTGGCCCAAAGCCACCATGCGCCCTGGGTGATGACAATGAACCAGAAGGTATATCTTGCACGCGTCTTCACTGATACCTTGGTATAGTCGAGCCACCACTATATCAATACTCGTCAGTAGCGCTTCAACACAGCCGGGGTCTGTATTCGACATACACCAGTGAGGTTTCCAATGATGATTGCAACAACGCCACCCAAGAAGGACCCAAGAGCTCGGGCTCGGACGGAAAACCAGACTAAAAAGACCGGAATCAGTAACTGGACAGAGGGTGAGATTACCATGAAGAGCCTTACGAGAAAGATACGTGAAATAAACAGCCTCCGAAAATACTGCTTGCCCGATCCAGAGCACGATCAAGAGAAAGTGAGGGTTAATGAAGGCTCGGGCAGTTGCCTTGATCTCATACCAGGGGTTTTCGACAATGGATAATTCGACCTTCTTGCCATCCTGGCGCTGTACACGATGCGGCCTGTTGAGCAACAGAGCAACCAAAGCTCCAGATGCTTGGATTGCAATGAAGACGAGATAAACGGCGTAAGACACCTTTCCGGCCTCGTTCCTGTCGATATTCAAGCTCAAGTTGACGGCGCCACCAATGATCTGGCCCATAACACGAAAGGTCAACCAGTATCCCAGGGATTTTCCACGGTTCCATGGCTCTGGATATGCAATTGCGATGGCTGCCTCGACCGCCCAAAAGACGCCAGCTGATATACCGCATAGAGCAGCGCCGAGAATAACGAGCCAGGTGACGCCAAATCTGTTGTTGGTGTAGAGACCAGCGGCGTATGGGGCATAACCCATTCTACATAACCCTCAGTACACAGCGGCTCGCAACATGGTTAAACGAAAAGAGGTAAACTTACGTTCCAAAAACGAGAGCGCCTTTAACTCCAATGTAGCGGACCAGTGTGCTTGAGAAATAGCATGACAGGACCATGAGGCAGAATGTCAATGCATTAGCCGCATTCACAAGCTGCGGCGACTGACTTCCACCAGCTCCAAGGGAATTCATGGCTCCCCAGATTCCAGGCGCCGCTAGATTACAGAAACCGAGAATGGTCATGTTGTAGAATGTTGATCGGTACCATTTTACTACATTGCAACATTGGTGTTAGTCCAGAGCACTCGATAGTAACAGATGGAAGAAACAGTAGCAGATGGTTGTAGATAACAGCAGACAATAAAAGGTCATAAGAGCCCTTGAAGCATAGCAGCAAATAATAGCAGATACAGCAAAAGTACATCAAACACTCTCATTTGAGATTCTCATATCTTCCGTACCTGGATGCCGTTGCCCCTTGGGCAACGGAGTCACATCAGCGTTGAACGTTTCTTCTTTGTCCGACATTATGAACTATTTTCTTGTTGTTCAAAAGAAAAGAATAGCCAGATCTCTTGGAATACTAAAAAATGAAACGAGGCGACACAAGCCGGTGAGAAGAAGCTCTCAGTCCTGGGTATCTTCCTTCATATCAATTAATTCCTCCATCAGCGCATATCTTCAACGCAAGCTCATGCTATTCCCAAAGAGCTTAAACCACCGGTACTTGATTCCCGCAACTCTTTCGTCCAATCCGCTGACTGATTGCGACATCGGGTCTGCTACTACCGGCGGACTGGGCCTTAGGCGCCTCTTGCGAAACGTATGCTTGCCAGCACGTCATCGCGGAGGCGTTCCAGACATCAAACGGAGGATCTCTGAGAAATCATGGCGCAAATAGCTTGGGCTTGGATTCCACGTGTAAACCATGCCCGCCACCGCCAAGCTGAGAAGGGGATCTATCTACACATCTCGATGGGCTTTCCCGAGATAGGCGCGAAGCGATGGGGTGAGAAGATGGAGTAAGCTCAAGTCTAGTGCTGGATACCATTGGAAAAGGTAAGCATCGGCTAAAAGCTACAAAGATCTAGACTCTGAATTTATGGGAGGTTCTATTAAAAACGTTCAACTTTAATATCTCATTCGTGATGACTCTTTTCCCAATATGAGGTTCATAGCCTACGGTATGACCCACCAGTTCTCGTGAACACTTCGCAAGTCAGCCTCTCCGGCAGCCAGATACGGAGTGATGTCTGACTGTGGATCGGCCTCAACTTGTGTACTTCCATTTCCAAAATACCAGGCAAACCGGTTGCCAGACTCCGAGAGATACTCGTATTCCCAGTCCTCCCACCGCGGGTCCCTCTGGACAATGGTCAAGTGTGTCGCACTTCCGGGCCAGAGGCCGTGGATTCGGCCTCCCGGCTTGCCGCCATTATACCATGAACTGCAGTTCTCAGATAATACGGTGGTCTCGAAGAAAGCGTCGTTGTACGCCGTAAAGTCATCGGCAGCTTTCTTGGATGGCGTGATGCTCTTGATGCCTTCGCGGCTGACCTTGCGAAGAATCTTGGCAAAGAACGTAATTTGATTCTCCACGTTGTGCGGCACAGTACCTGACCTCCCCGAGGCACTGGGACCGTGAATGAAGAGAAGATTTGGGAAGCCTGGCGAGGCTACGCCGCAGTAGGTGTATGGAAAGCCATATGTCCCCGAATGGCTCCAGTCGTAGCTCAAATCAGCTCCTCCTGAACGGATGGGGAAAGGGGGTGCCATGTCGGAATTAGCTCCTGTGGCACAGAAGATGGCATCGACGTCTCGGGTCTCGCCGTCCACCGTCTCAATACCAGTTTCGGTAAATCTCTTGATATGTGTCTGGATGAACTCGACATTGGGTTGTGAAAGAGCCTCGAAGTATCCGGGTCCAGGGGTAAGTCGACGGCAGTGAGGGGAGAAGTCAGGGATGATTCTCTCAAATAATTCTGGCTTACTGGCTAGCCGTGATTTGGCCAGCTGTGTGAACGTTTCTTTTGCTTTGTCATTGACCTCAGAGCCCTTCAGCCAGCTCTGGAACCCTCTGAAGTAGGTCTGCTCCATCTCTTTGCGGTACTTGAGGTACGTCTCCGGGTCTTTGAATGAGTCACGCAGTTCTTGCGGGATGACTTTTGGCTCAATTGATGTCTCATGGCCAGCAAACGATGCTGCTACCCAGGTGTTATTCCTGGCGTAGTGATCCAGTCGTTCAACTCTCTTCTGTATGTTGGCAACAAGCTGTAGACCACTCGCGCCGTTGCCAATAACAGCGACCTTCTTACCAGTGACATCGAATGTCGGATCCCAGTTCGACGTGTGCCGCAAAAGGCCCTTGAAGTCGTTTAAACCAGGATAATTTGGAAGTTTCCACGCATTGAACCTTCCGATGGCTGTGAGGACAAAGTCTGCCCTGTCAACCCGCGAGGCCCCTGACTTCAGATCGTGCACATTGATAAGCCATTGTGAGGTGGTTGGATCCCAGTCCAATGCGTCGACCTCCTGAGAGAGCTTCAGAAATTTGTACAAATCATGTTTTCGCGACAATCCTTTCCAGTACTCAAGGATCTCTGGACCTTGAGCGAACTCCTCGGTCCATTGTGTGTTTGGCTCAAATGTCGATTGGTACACATGAGCGGGCACATCACACCGTACTCCGGGATATATGTTTTCAAACCATGTGCCACCCTGTATGTATCATGAAGTATCAGCATCTGCTGACTCAAAAAATTGTCATAACATCCTGTTCTGTTCACTTACGACATCTGCATTCTTCTCATATATTGTGAGCTTGATGCCTGGAACCTTGGCAGGAAGCAGAATACCAGCTAAAACGCCGGCCAAGCCCGCGCCAATAACCGCCACATTCAATTCCCTGGGTTGATCTATGAAGCGATTCACAAGACTGATCTTGGGCACTTCATACGGCTTGGGGATAGCAGATGAGACCGGGGATGTCGAGCTAGCACTATCGGCCGCCGCTGAACCAGGCTTGGGGGAGGCTCGCGCAGTGGCCGGGGGCGTAGGTAGATCAGCAACAGTAGCCATAACGAACCAAGTCTCTTCTTTTTTTCCCCGTCTTCAAAGATTTCAAATTAGGCGTTTAGGAATAATTGGCCGATCAAGGCGAGCGGACAGTTCAGCTGAGGTTCCTGCGGGCGCGCTGCTTGTAATTGTCTAAGCCCGGACCTAACTTAGACTTTGCGTGTAAGTCGAATCAAAACATCAAAGAGAAAAGCAGAACAAGAGGCCTAGCAGCTAATTAACCATGCATGGCGCTCGCTCCATTCTCCAAATTTACGCATTTCGCCCATCGTCGCAGCCATTTGTACTTTGCCAATCTCAACGGCCGATGCTCTAACCTGCACTTGAGTGGGCTCTCAAACGCCGCCGCGGGAGATGAGCCATGTTGGTGAGCAATCACGCAATCCTACCAAAACCAGCCCCTCGCCAGTGATACCTCGCAACCTTGGCGACGTCAGCGCGAAGCACAGATTACACACCTCCGAAAGCGGCTTTATCGGGACTATGATGATCACTAACGAATCTACTTGTGATAATGCCGGTTGCTTAGCCATCTTTGGCGATTTTTCGAGGGATTGGGGCCGGCTGAAAGAGATGGAGGCGCAAAGGCGGCACGATGCGACACGCCTTCTTGACTTACACACTTTTTATTTTTTTTTATTCTTGGAAATATTCACTCCTCGTTTTCACTTTTCTTTCTCTTCCATCGCAAAAGTCCCAGTATCATCATGGCGGGAGACTCGGTAAAAGCACAGACCGTCCTGCTCCTCCATGGGCCGCGACAAGCATATCAGATTACCAACGACTACGATGTGCCGTTGTTGGTTGAGGACGATGAGACACTCGTCAAGACACACACCATAGGGTTGAACCCGATCGACTGGAAAGCACCGTATGGAACTCCATATAGCTGTACTATATAATAGGCAGAAGTTGGAAGGTTTGCCAGGCTGACAAATGCGATCGTGATATAGAGATTATAACTTTGGCATCGCATCACTGCCCTATATCGCTGGCCGGGAGCTCGCCGGACGAGTTACTACTACCCCTCGAAAGAACTCTCGTCTAAAAGAAGGGGATCGAGTACGTTATCCCCGTGTTTATCCCCAAGTTGTACCGGAAGACTCAAGGCTATCAAGTTATGTATAAACGCATCCTAACAGAAGGTCAAAACAGGTGTTAGTCATTTCAACCGACTATCGCGACCTCAGAAAAGCTGCCTACCAGGAATACGTTGTATCTTCGGATTTCAACGTCGCGAGGATACCTCCATCCATCTCATTCCAGCAGGCTGCTGGTTTAGGAGTCGCATTTTCTGCCGCCGCTATTACACTCGGAATATGCATGGGAGTCGACTTTTCATCTGTGGCTGGTGGACCGGACTTGTTGGAGCTCGTGCGCTCTGTTGACTCAGAGAGCATACCGGTAGATGTAAGAACGGAATGCTTGCAGGGCATCACAGATGATGAGAGGGCTATTTCAGGAGACTGGGTAGCTGTTTGGGGAGGTATGTATATGACCTTGTTTGTTCCCGACACTGGCTGCAAAAGTGAATCCTCTCAATAAGCTAACAGCTCACCTTTAGGATCATCAACATCGGCAAACATAACTGTACAGCTTGCGAGGCTAGTAGGCCTTAAAGTCATCACAATCGTGGACACGGCCAAACATGGCCTTCGTATTTCCGGTTGCTCCGCCCAAAGGCCTGACCTCCTTATCGACAGCCACGACACGAGCCGCGCTGTCGATATTATCAATAGTAGCGTCGGCAGCCAACTTCGCTTTGCTCTGGACACTCGTGGACGAGACTCAGCTACTATCCTACTAGAGGCACTCACTCGCCAGAAGAGGCTTGCCGATGCGCCTCCTTCACCACCCGACACACCGCGAGAGTACAAGAGACAGACGTCCCATCTCGTTGGGTTGACAGGGCTTCCCAAAGAGGCAGCTCCAGAGGGAATTGCTTATCACACCGTCCCTATCAAGATCTTCCACTCCGTCCCCAGCGTAGGTGAAGCGCTGGTATTATGGCTCGAGCGTTTGCTAGAGCAAGGTCTGATCCAACCACCGCCCGTCATTGGCGTGGAGAGCGGATTCGACGGCGTGAACAAAGGCCTAGATAGGATGAGGGCGGGAGAAATCAGCGGAGGAAGATTGGTTGTTGATTTGGTAGCTTAGACGACGTGTTTTCTCCTTTCTCAGCATCACAGAAATGGTAATCATGATAGACTGCTAATATACAATCAAGAAGTTAAATCTATATACCCCTTTTCTTTTGCCGCTATTTGTTTACAGGATTCAACGTTTACCATGCCAAATCCGTTCCATTGATGCTAACAAACTTCTGGGTATCGGCATCTCGCTTCCCCTCGATGATATCACGACAGCTCTCTCCGCTTACGCTCGGCTCGAGAGCTCCCATCTTGCGACGCTCTTCAGGTGAGCCTGTGAGTGATGTGGCTACAAACTCAGGGTCATACGCAAAGACCTTGACGCCGTGTTCTTTCAGTTCGAAAGCATCGCACGCGGCCAGCATGTTCAACGCTGATTTGCTCATGCGGTATTCGGCGGCTGGAATGGAGTAGTAACGACCACCGGAGTTTAGTCTCTCAACTATAGAGCCTAGTCCACTGGACACATAAACGATACGCTTCTGCTGCGTACCGGTTTCTGGCTGGACTAGCAGCAAAGGCTTGAACGCCGTGCTCACAGCGTAGGGCGCAATGGTGTTGATCTCGAGGGTATTACGAAGCCGCGCCACTGCATCGGAGTTCTCATCGACGATGCCAGCGTTGTTCACAAGGATGTCCAGTCGGCCAGTCTCTGCCTTGACAGTCGCTGCCGCTTTGGCAATGGACTCGGCTGAAGAGACTTCCAGTTCGAGGACGGTGATGGAGCTGCCGCTGCGAGGCTTCAGCGAGGCTGCGGCCGTTTTCCCCTTCTCAACATCGCGAGCACCGAGGAATACGTGGTATGGTAGCTCGGATTCGACGAGAGCTTTGACTATTTCGTAACCAATGCCACGGTTGGCGCCTTTTATTCAGGTTAGTGCCAGTAGTCCAGACGATCATCCAGATTGAGTGCTGATATACCGGTAACAAGAACAACGCTTGCGGCCATTTTATTCGATGTTTCTAGGGTTCAAACTAGAGCCAGGATATAGTTTAGTTGTACCGAACGATCAATGTCCTTCTTCTCTCTCTTATACACCTCAAGCGGGGATTTTCTTCCAGCATTTATATCAATGCATGCCTACATCTCGCTTGACACAGACTCACCTCCAGGCCGAAGCCAACGTGACCCCCATCCAACGCTCCCGAAGACGGAGATAAGATGCCCTCATAGTTGCAAAGTCCAGTGGTGCTACGTAACGTGAAGCAACAAGACGTCAGTTTACTAAACCAGTCACATTTTGCACTGCATGAAATGTGCTCCCTTCGGAAATACAAGGAGGCTTGTCTCCCGAGGCCGGACTGGGCTTTTAAGGCCGCAGCCGTTATATATACTATGGAGAAAGTACGAAAACTCTCCGCCATCTCCATGGGGATCTGCATTAGTCTTTAAGGCCATGCAACGTGCGCACTGGATGCCCAGAAGAGACGAGCCGGATGTAAGAGACTTGGTAAACGCGAGGGTGGTCTTATATGGTAGCTGGTATGTGCCGATTTAAAATCTACCCGCAATCCGCATCCCTGCTATTTCTGTATTGGGATTAATAGCGTCTAAATGGGGTAATCGAGTTACTAATCGGGAGTAGCTCTCCAGCAACCTCAGATGTATCGGAGAATTATGAAAACATGCTTCTACTCTAAACCGTAATCTAGGAAGCGGAGATTGATGATATAATTCAATAATGACTGGAATAAAGTGACAGGAGGCAGAAGCCGCAACAAGGTAATGAGGGGGCATCAGCCAAGTAAGAGGAAAGCGTGCAGTACTGCTCCGTACTAAGCCGGGGGTATCAACCGTACCAGCCGCATTTCCAAAATAAGTACGCAGCCCAAACCTTTTAGGCATCGTGGCCGAACTACTTGTACGCCCTTCACATCGTGCCTTGTGTTTTCTCAACCGCGCGCATTCTATCGCTCCGAGCACCGATATTCGCTCTTCTATCCACAGCCTTTTCCAATACCGCTCGTAACCGCTCGTAACTCTCGCATTTCTTTCCACTCCCTCCTCCGATTACGGCTCCCGGTGTTGTCGTCTTTCGTTTTTTAGGTAATAATGTCTTCAACCGTAACGCCCCATAGCGAAATCACAAGAGAGCAATTCGCGTCCCATCTAAGCCAATACCCAGCCCTCGTCGAAGCCATATCCCAGTCCAAAGGCGGTATGTCAAAACAATTCCATCATAAATACGTATACACGTGTCCAGCACCCTTGGTGTTGGATGCAAGTGTTTTTTTCTTTAAGCTGACCTGAGCGGAAATCGCGTGTGAGCGTGTAGCCAAAAATGGCCAAAAGACGCTTTCGGAGCTGGACCGCTACCGCTATGTAGATGCTGTAGAGACCTTCAATCTCAAGACGCCGAAGCGCGAGATGGACCTTGACGACGTCAAGATGCTGGTTGAATGGAAACTGTAAGTTGCCGTGTGGTTTTCAAATCGCTGTCACGCTTGATTCTCGTCAAACACGATGTATATGCGCGTTTGGTGAGAGAGTTACATACACGCATATATGACATACGCCTCTTACTACTCATCCATCCCGTCTCACCAACACTACACTCATCACACCCCACGTACAAGAAACTAAAAAAAGCTTTCGCTATATCCAGACGACACGGTAAATTTCGCCCAACCCTCATGTCCCTCGTCTCCTCCAACCCCCCTTCCTCAGCCGCCCAAACAATCCAATTCGCCACCAAATTCTACTCCTCCTCCAAAGACGCCGGAAGCGCCATCAAAATCCTCTCCGAGCTCAAGGGCATCGGCCCTGCCACGGCCTCTCTCCTTCTCTCTGTACACGACCCCCAAAACGTCATCTTCTTCTCCGACGAGGCCTTCTACTGGCTGTGCTGCCAGGGAAAGAAGGCCCCTATCAAGTATAATCCAAAGGAGTATTCGGACCTGCGCACTGAAGCGGGTGTTTTGACCAAGAGGCTTGGGGTGTCGGCAACGGATATTGAAAAGGTGGCGTATGTTTTGATGAAGCAGCAGCCGGAGACAGTAAAGGAACCAAAAGTAGATGCACCAAAATCCAAGCCACCAACCAAGGTGTCCGCTTCGATCTCGTCATCATCGAAAAAGAGAAAGACAGCTTCTGGTGAAGAGAGTTCGACAAAGAAGAAAAAGGCAGAGGAGAACGTTGTAAAAAAGGATCTGCTCGAAGAGAACACGTCCCTGAGACGGTCAAAGAGAGTGAGGAAATAGGGTCAGTAATATCCATCAAACTATGCTTTTGTTGTTATTTAATACCAGTGGTGTATGGGAGCACTGTTTTGAAAATGCAATGTTAAGAAGAGTCCGAAATAAAAATTGTGAATTTGGCTCGAGTAATTTACAGAGGTAGTCATGAGACCAAAACCAGATAAGCACACACATCCCAAATCATCTCAAATCCTCCTATGTGATTCAACCAGACCAACTTGCCATTCTGTAGTGTCATAAGCGGTATCCTAGACAACTAAGAGCCAACGGATCGGCTCATGTGGCTCCATTTCCTAGAGCGCCTTTATGGCCTTGGCTCCTCTCTTCTCTCATCATTTTTGGCCTTGGCCTATAGACACCAAGTTTCGCAAAGGCAGTGTCAAATCTGCTTATTTCGACTTTCGACCCTCGCCATCAATCTGGGTAGCAGCGTACTTGTCGCTGAGCTCATCGTAGGCCTTGTGCAGCTGCTCAGCCTGCTTCTTCAGGTTCTGAAGATCCTGGTCCTTCTTCTCAAGCTTCTCCTTAAGAGCAGCAAGCTCACCGGGCTTTCCGGCCACAGCCAGCTTCTCGCTCTGCTTGGTGTTCTTGTTGGTGCCCTCGTAGGCCCTCACCTTATCCTCCAGGCGCATCACCTCAAGGATCATGACGTAGGTGCGGTTAAGGATCAGCGACAGGAACAGCGTGAAGCCGCAGAGATACATGTTGCGCTGAGAGTAAAACTTTCGGGCCTGGACCTCGAGGCGCTCGGCTCCCATGACAACGGCAGCACTATTTGAAAGCAGCTGTTAGCAAACTGATACCGTCTTCTTTCATCTTTCCTCCAGTGGGATATCCAATTCAAAACACGCACTTTCCCTTAACGGTCTGATCATGCGCAGCCATGAGCTCGACTTGGACTCTGTATACTCGATTGACGCTATCGATGAACAGTATCAGGATGAAGACAAAGGTAATCTTCATCCAATACTGTACTTTGGCCACGAGTGGACTCTCGGAAATGAAGCTATTAGATTTCTTGTTAGCGAGTGGCTCAAGGCATCCTAGGAGCTATTGGGTAGCGCACGTAAAGATCCTCCGCTTGGCGTTGAAGGGTAGTGGCAGGATTAGCAGCATAAACATGCCCATCTCGCCCATTAGAAGGGCAAACACCTTGTAGCCAGTTAGCTCCATCCAATTGCACGTCCCTTTATCATTCAATCTCGCAGTTTTCAAAACATACAAGGCTGTAGTAAAGCGTCATGGTGGTGACGGGGCGACGGCCTCCAGCTGCAAGCTATGTTTTTTTTCTGCGGGGTGGTAGGAAGAAGCTCAGCAGCAGTTTCGTTTCGACTGCGCAAAGTAGATGATGAATCGACGTTTGGTTCAGAGTAAATGCGACGAGGAGGTTAAATCAAGCAGCTCGTTTGTTTGTTGTTGACAGAGGAGGAGGAAGAGAAGAGAGGACGAAAAGATGAAATTGCTGGTGAAGTGTTTGGTTGTCGTTTGTGCATGTGGGTTCAGGTACCTCCAGCTACGCAGCTCCGTAGCGTCGAATCACCCACGTCATCGTGTATCGTTTTTGTGGCTACGTCGGTCCCCCGCCCCCGCTACAGAGATGTGGCTTGTCCATGGCAGCCAAGTACCTTTGAGGCAGGTAACCTTAGTACCATAGGTACCTAGCAAGACTGCTATGGACTGACGAAACTCCAGCTGTCTTGTATGGTTTGACGTGGACATATCAGACAAGAATGGCTGGAATTGTTTCAGGTATATCGCGGCCACGTTTTCGTAAATACGTGAAAAAATGAATTAGTAGAGCTGCCTAAACATGGAGTACGTGGCAGTCACTCGTTCGTTGTCAAGGTACCTTATTCAAACCAGGGCTTCAACCAAGGCAGAACCAGCTCTGCGCCACACACTACACGAAAGGTACCTTGGATGTACTCATGTTGTTATCATACTATGGCACCATCACATGTTCCTCATTCTCAGCCTTGTTTGTTCCATGTGAATTCATGACAGCATCAAATTGCTCTTCTATTGCATTATAAACATTATTCTTATTCATACGCAGCAAATGCCAAGTTACGTTCCGCTCTTTGATTCAACTCGTGACCTAGACCGGTCTACAAGATTGGTCTATAAGTATTTCATATTTTTTTTCCACCAACCCATGACCCCCCTGCCTCATTGCGCCCATACTTCCTCATCCCTAAATTTTGCAGGTGGACGTCTAGTCCTAGAGGTCCTGCTCCTCATTACTACATCCTGATCTTCACTATCTTCAATTTCAATGGCATCCTCAGGTTCGTGTCCCCGGCTTGTTCTGTATTGTTTCGGCGTTGTGGGTGTAGTTACCGGCGTATATACGGGAGCAGGTGTGTCGGTAATTGGTTCAGGCATGTATTCCTGGGAGGATTGAACAGATGGAGTGGGTTGAATTGGCTGAGAAGGCTCTTTAAGTGGCCTAGGGATGATCCTGGGATGCTTCCTGGGCCGCCCACTACCAGGCCGGGCCCCTCCTCGTTTGCCTCGCGGTTTTGGCTCTTCTCCCTCTGTTGGCTTTGATGGAGTATCGGGTTCCTTGAGTCTCTGGGATCTTGTTGTTTTTCGAAGCCGCTTGGAACCAAGAAGTGCCCCTCCTTCGGAGTCGATGCCGGATTCAGCTGCAAGAGATGTTGCATCCGTGCCAGTTGGTTGGTATTCCTCCTCCTCGGAGTCGGTCAGTGAATGCCGTTTTCTCTTGCGAGCATGGGCCTCCTCCATCATTTGTTTTACAGCTGCGGAATCTTCGTCTGAGGCTACCGCAACTTCTGCCGTTGCTGTTGCCATTGCCGTCGCCGTTGCCGTCGCCGTCACCGTCACCGTCGGTGTTGCTACTGTGGTTATCTCCTTCTTCTTTTTGGACT
The DNA here is from genome assembly GCA_025919625.1 of Trichoderma arundinaceum. NCBI lineage: Eukaryota > Fungi > Ascomycota > Sordariomycetes > Hypocreales > Hypocreaceae > Trichoderma > Trichoderma arundinaceum. The sequence goes on from JAMQTF010000002.1 coordinate 1,708,261, forward strand.
TTGGCCTTCCAACCTTTTTGTTTTCTATTTTGGGCACTTTCCGTGCCACTCGATCGCCAGTTTCGGCACGCTTTGGGCGGCCAGGCTTTTTAGACCCATCTGCTTTCCCTCCAGACTTATGGTCAAGCAATTTCTTGGTAAGATTTGGAAAGTTTTCTCCATAATTGAAAAAGAGCTCCTCCCCAGCCTTGATGTCCCTCAAAGCTGTAAACTTGATTCTGTATTCGCCGTTGACATAGAGAATTCGCGGGGTGATATTGCACCCGCGGGTATCATGTTCTGAAGCATGGTTGATATATCGACTCAGATTGCCATAGATAGCAGCATCAACCCAGATGCCCTCATTTTCAAGTAGAGTAAATACATACGATATGTTGGATTCTTCGTCAAACACGTCGCCGCGCCTCGCTTCCCGGCGGACGCCCTCGTCGTGAGTGATCAACTCCCCCACGTACTCAACGATAAACTCATCTTGGGCAATGTCCTCGGCAGTAAAGAGTCCGTAGCCGACTCCTTCGAGCTGACTTTGCCCAAGAAGAAGGGTTTTGTGCTGCCCACGCTGTAAATCGCAGTTTTGGCATCCCGTAGAGTGCAGCCAGTGGTCTTCACCATTGGCAGGATCGGCACGCTCAAAAGCACCACATGAACCACACAGCTGTGGATCGCATTCGCGGTTGAGCTGCACGCATATACAAGGCTTCGCGACGCATGTTTTGCCCTGGGAGTGACAAGCACAGCCTGTGAATTTATAAGAGCAGTTTGCCTCAGTACAGCCGCAGAACCTCTCGCACAGGACGCCAGCATCTACGCATGTACATATCTTTGGAGCGCATGGGCCATCGTGAGAGCACGGTTCCAGCAATTCCCGCCGCTGGTGCTCGTGAGTAATGGTATGATCTTGCCAGTCGCCGACGAGCATCTTTCGCTTTCGGTCATACCATGAGATGTTTCGCGGCCGAGGAGGCTCTGTGGGCTCCAGCTCAGGCATGCTGATGTTGAGAGACTGAAATTCCGCATATACCTCGTCACAGTTGCGATTCAAGAATTCGGTCGCAAGGCAGATTGGGTCGATCGTAGTCTTGCTGAAATCGGTCGTGATATACAAAGACCTCAAGAGAGTGCGCTCATCTTCAGACCATGGCTTCGATAGGGCACTCGGGTCAGGGGGGATTTTCAGGCGATAGCACCTGCGTGGACAAGGTTCATCGGCAATCATATCCATCCCGGCTGCCGCTATCCGTTTCCTCTTCAAGATGTCCGATAGCGGCGCGCAAGACGACAAAGCAAACGTGCGTTTCCAATTCTTGTTGTCGTACTCGCCATGGTCGCATGAATGACTGAAGCAGATGAGACACCCCAGAATACAATATGTAGCTAAATGGGATTCGACAATCTCATCGTCGCTGTCCTGCTGTATAATAGAAACTTCCTTGGCCGCAGGCTTATTGTCCATGACGCTGTCGACAGATTCGTCGAGACGTAGCACCTTGCGCAACTCAATCTGCTTCTGATCCAGTTGATTTTCCTTAAAGGCCAGTTGGAACGCGGCAGTGAACATCTCTGCCGCCCGGTGCGCCTCTGATGACATGGTATTCCCGTCGCTATGGGAATTGATAATGTCCGTCTTTTGCTGAGGAGTCATGGCATCATCAGACTCATGGCTTGCCATGTATCTGATGAGGGTAGATTTGTTGCAGAATGGTATGTTGAGCTTCTTAAGCCACATATCCAGGTAGAGCGAAAGGGTCGCAGCGCGCTCGGCCTGGATGATTGCATCATGCTTCTCGTCACGGTTCATGGGCTTGAATCCTGACTTCAGATCGATGTCTTCCAACTCCTTGAGCCAAAGATTGTACTTGGCCTCTTCGGACCCCTCAAGATCCCGCAAGTGGGGAACAAAAGTCAGCATGGTGTTGGGCATCAAGACATTCTTCTTGATTTCAACATGATGGAATCGATAGGATGGAACAGCATCCTTGTCGGTCTTGATACAAATCACATTGTAGCGCACATCCCGCTGTTCTTTCTTATTTTTGTTATGCTGCTACGCCAGATGGTCAATTCGCTAATTTCAAACGCGGATGTGTTAGAATGCAGTGCAGAAGATGCTGACCTTGAACTTGATTCTGATTTGCTTGCCCTTGACTTCTGGGTTGGGATGAGTTTCAAGCTCCCGAAAGAGATCCAGGCCGTGATGTGTGCGCCATTCTCTACACTTTGCGGACTCAATCGCATGGGCGACGAGCTGAGAGTGGTCTCTCCGCACTTCTTGGTTGAACGTGGTGAGCTGATTGGCAAGCGTCTGGACGGTCCACTCCGTGATAGGGGTAGTCTGGGCCTTTGGGGTTTGCACTACTTCCGGCTGATGGTAACGCTCTCGTGATGGGGTTGTTGCCGAGGGGAGCGTCATGTTATTGCGAGCCGGGCTGGCGCTGGATGCGACGCCAGGTTGCTCTGGCATCTCTGGCGCATATTCAGGGACGCGGTCGGCCAAGGGCAAGGACGCGCGATCAGGGAGCGCCGGAGGAGCCCAATCACCGGGAATCTCACTGTTGACCTCACTGATGCAGGGAGCCGGGGGCGCAGGAGGAGCGGAAAAGGAACTTCTTTTCAAAGGAGGAGGGCTGATGGGACTTCTGGTTGAAACCGCGACGCCAAATGGCAACAGCTTGCCGCTAATTATGTCTAAAGGGGACAGGTGGCTTGGTTCGCCATCTTCCGATTTTGCGAACAGCGCTGAGTCGCGGCCTATGGCTCCGTGGGGCATCATCCTTGCTTGTCGATATTAAATGTCCGTTGCGCTGCAAACACTTTGGTCGCCCCGTTTTGTGTCACAGTAGCAGCGAGTTCCCTTTTCTCAAATGGAAAAACCTGCAAAGGGAATGGTGAGGGACGCCGCAGACCCGACTCTGAATGAACGACCGAGGCGCGCAAAGGGTCTGCATGGGAGGCCCGAGGAACGAGAGTGAGAATAAAATAAAACGAGTAAAAAAATTAAGGCCACGGATGTTATGACAATGTTGACAATGAGAGTCCCATTCAGCAAGACGGCAAGGCGGGGGAACGATCGGCGTTACTCATGTGAGGCTGAAAGAGGATTTGGAGATTGTTGGTGAAGTGAGATGGTCGTGCTCCGGCTACCAGGCGCCGCCTATTCCTGCCTCGTCCAAGCCACAAAATTCAGGCCAGTGGAAGCTATCCACAGCGACCGCTACGCCGAAAAAAAAAGGAATCAGCAGAGCATCTCCACGCTGCGTATTGCCGTTGACCGCAGCCTCGTAAGAATACCGAGAATTTGGCGCATAAGATTATAGGGATCGCGAAATCGAAGGGCTCTCAGATCGCGTCCTGAATTGAGAGCCTGGAGCACGCGAGCCCTGGTTGGCTGGGCTGGGCTTATTGTTGATTGGTCAGAGTCAATGCCCCATGTCCACAAAGGAAGGCTGCTCGGCTAGGCCAGATTTGGAGACGCGTTTACTTTGAAGATCCGGCTTCCTCAAAAGCATCGATTAAATTTTCAAACAGCGCTACCACCCAGCTAATTACAATGAGAGAGGAAATATTCATGTGTGCAATATGGTGTGCATTATTTTGGGTTGAGGTCTTTACTCTGCCTTATTCTCACCTGTGCGGTTGGTTAAGCACAAGAATAAATTTGAAGCTACTGGATGGTAGTGCAGCCATGTTTCCTGATATACCTTTTGTAGCAGCAGGGGATGTATCTACGAAACTTTCCAATCTGCTCACCTAAAAAAAAAATATTAGACAATGGAAGGCGAATTCTGTTGCTACTAAGGAGAGGACTTTGATCTGACGATCAACTACCCTCTTAGACTTGAGGCTCCCGGCCAAACTGTTAAAGCACCGCGGATGTGGAGCACTTTGTACCTGCATAAGATTCTCGATGGGCCTCGGGCTGGCACCTCGCAGGAACAAAAGGGCTAAGCGAGTCTCTGGGGTATCAGGGATGCGCTTCCATATCTGCTGGTTTTGCATCTGATTTGCTCGCGGCATGCCAGCAGCGGATATCGATGCAGCGCAAAGAACAGGGAGCCGACGAGATCCGGAGCACAGCTACACATGGATCCCATCTTGACTGTGAGTACCCCACTGCGGAAGCTGTTGCAGTCAATCCCTGGCCAATGAATGCATCTCAGGGGAGCTTTGTTTCGAAAACGAATGTTCATCAACCACTGCAGCGTCGGCGGAGGCGTACAATAGGGGCAGAGGATTACCTTCTTTTTTTGTGGAAGCTGAGGGGGCTCACAAAAAGCGAGTCCCGCATGTAAGCTGTGCTGCTAAGCGCAGTATAGGATTGCGAGCAGTACGGGTCCGGAGTACTCCATATTCCGTCCTGCTGTAAGAGCACCAGAGCGTCTCGTTCCAAGCCATCTATTCAGAGCGTCAGATGCTCATCCCTCAATGCTCACAAAGATGGATAACAAAGCAAGAAACAAGGAAGTAAAAGTTGAGTTTGTGCTTGTCCGGTTTACATCCACTCCGTCATTCACTCTCCCTAGCCCGCCACTAGCATCTCATCGCTCGCCGCTCCAGCTCCCTCCCCAAGCCAAATGCGGCATGGCCCACCACCGCCAGCAAACCAACGCTCGGCGCTGTGTCTCAGCCCAGTGTCAAGAACGTTCCAATCGAGAGGAAAGGCTTGAGACATGCATTGCCAATGAGCCGTGGTAGAGGTACCCGCCATCGTCCGCCTAGACACGATCGTCCGTATGTCCCGGACCCTGATCTGACGTCGTGCCGGTTGTACCCAAAGCGTTCCTCAGTACCCAAGTAGGTAGAATGGAGTACCTGCTAGCAATACTTACAGAGGGCATAGCGCTAACGTTATTGGCAGACTCCTCTTTATTAAGGCTCAAACAGGCTCCCGCGCTGCAAGTCCACAGTCGACAGCCCACGGGGCGCTGCGGGGATGACGTAGCTCAGCGCAACAGCTGTCCAGCCGATGACGATCCGCCAGCTCCGCCAAAAAACCACCCAACCATTGCATTCTTATAATCACCTAGAGTCTCCCCATCCGTCCCCTCCTGCGTCAGATTATTCCTCTTCCTCTCGTATTGCTACTACAAACACCATTGTTGATCTCTTTCCTGTGCGCCCAATCCTATCGCAGCGCCAGCGTCTTCATCTCCAGCTATAGGAATTATTTATCACCACATCTTTTAGCGCTCAGCCACACCGCCATAATGCACCGAACATATTCTATGCGCCAGTCCCGCGCGCCAACGGCATCGCAGCTTCAGGTATGGAGGATCCGGCATCCCCCATTGTGACGCCTCCCGCTGCCTCGTACGGAAACTGACTCAGTTGGCGAATAGAGCCCGCCGCCTCCGCCATCGTCCACCAAGACTGGCCGTTTCTTCGGAAAAGGAAGCTTGGGTGAGTGTCGCAATAGCCTTTTTTGATACCAATCATCCCAACCAAAGTCGATTGATATCACCTTCAATTGCGACTGCAGTCCCTATCATCGTGCCACCCTCAACCGCCGCGAACCTCATATTTGCGTCGACTAACGGATAGCGCAGGCCATGCTCTTCGTCGCAATGCCGGTGGCGCCTTTGGGCCAGATCTAGCCAAGAAGTTGTCACAGCTCGTGAAGATGGAGAAGAACGTTATGCGAAGCATGGAGCTTGTGGCTAAGGAGCGCATGGAGGTGGCTGTAGGTTTCTCCTCTCTTCGTCATTACCTTGCTCAATCTACCAAGGCTGTTGCTTACTTACATCTTCATAGCAACAATTGTCCCTTTGGGGCGAAGCTACCGACGAAGATGTCTCTGACGTCACCGACAAGATCGGCGTTCTCCTCTACGAAATAGGCGAACTAGAAGACCAGTATGTTGATCGGTACGACCAATATCGCATTACCATGAAGAGCATCCGTAATATCGAGGCATCTGTCCAGCCCAGCCGAGACCGTGAGACGAACCATATCCGAGTGAATAGTTCATAACCAATACTAACCTCACCAGGCAAACAAAAGATCACCGACCAAATCGCTCAGCTTAAGTACAAGGAACCGAACTCTCCCAAGATTGTGGTGCTGGAACAGGAGCTGGTTCGCGCCGAGGCCGAATCGCTCGTGGCAGAGGCTCAGCTCTCCAATATCACTCGCGAGAAGGTCAAAGCTGCTTATTCCTACCAGTTCGACGCACTGCGCGAGCATTGTGAGAAAATTGCCATTATTGCTGGCTACGGAAAACATCTACTCGACCTGATCGATGACACTCCCGTGACTCCTGGCGAAACCCGAGCAGCTTACGATGGCTACGAAGCTAGCAAGGCCATCATTCAAGACTGTGAAGATGCTCTGACCAACTGGGTCACTTCTAATGCCGCTGTGAGCTCCAAGCTTTCTACTCGATCGCGGAACCTCTCGCAACGCCGGCGCAATACTATCCGAGCCAGAGAAGAGGGTCACGACTTGTCTCATCAGGATGTACCGCTCAACGACCACGGCTCATGGGTTGCGCGAGGCGCGGGAGTTGACAGCGACGCAGAGGAAGAGGAGGAGGAGGAGGAGGAGCACCCCCATTCTGCCATGGGTAGCGACGGGGGTATGAACGGCGAGACACGAGGTCGATCCCAAGAAATTCTCGCTGCTTGAGAGGTCGCATTGTCGTCTTACTGATGCAAGAGAGAAGAAGAAAAGAAAAGAAAAAGAAGGATGGGGGCGAGTAAATAAGATCCCAGGCTTGGAAAGCAAGGACTAATACCAATGATGTCGATTTGAATGCCGCCAATCTGGCGGAGGAGTTTTGGACAAGACTGGGACAATCGCTGGTTGGGTCAATGTGCTTTATTCTCTATCGGATAGCCATTTTGGCGTGTGCTATTCATTAATACCTTGTATGAGTTGCAGATTTTCATTTTGAATAAGAATAACTCCTTGAACCTTACACTTCGCTTGCCCATCTCTGTGTCGCCCTGCGAAAGTAGATGCAACAAACCTTGAATAAACGCTTCTCTTAAGTGCTGCGTCGCAAACCGAGACTATTCTTTAATAATTGTACAGTGCACATTGATACAGCATGGTTCCATACGTTGCATGCTAAGATTTAATTTGGCTCAAAAACTGTTCAGCCTCCATCTTCACGATGTATTGCCCAGGAACGACAACCAAGCCGAGGTATCGAGACGTCATGTCCATGGAAATTGCGTCGCCCGAGGCATTTGCTGCGGCGGCGCTACGTTCCTCTTCCGAAGGCTGTCGGTATTCGTGCGTATTCCCCAGCACAATATTTTTGTCCTGACAACAATGACCAGATTCAGCATTAAAGAGCATGATGGCTCACAAGGTCTTCATCTTGCGCGGGGAGACGAACCGGGTCTGTACATTTGAAAGTCCCCCGAAACATGCGCCCATCTGTGGTGTGGATGCGCAAGTTGTGGTTCAGGAGAGACGAAAGATACTCGTGAGCCTCATCTTTGTCCATCGCGAGGACTAGCCTTGGCCTGGAGCAGCACAAAGGATGCAGATGCGAGAAGTGCGTGGTGGAGAGGATGCATATGATCTTCTTTGTCAAGGGACGGCTCTACGATAAGCTTCACCGGCCAATAGATAAGACTTTTTCAGAAGCTTAACGGCTCCACCGCCTCTACTATAGCGTCATTGTGGGCATCGATCAAGCATCGTGAATCTTGAACCGCTCTTCATCGCATCTCCTTGCATAGAATTCTTGCCTTTCCGCCTCTGTGATTGCGGTGGAAGCGAGTTGAGCTCGCACAGCTATAATCGCAATGCTGATATCACACCACTAGCCAACGCAGTCAGTCGCGGGCAGCTATTAGGCCCGCGCCGTCACAATGGGTGTTAACGGCCTTTGGACCGTGATTCAGCCGTGCGCACGGCCTACCAACCTGGCAACGCTCAATCGGAAGCGTCTTGCCGTGGATGCCTCGATATGGATCTATCAGTTTCTCAAGGCCGTTCGTGATAAAGAAGGCAATGCGCTTCGTAATTCTCATATTGTGGGATTCTTTCGGCGCATCTGCAAGCTCCTCTGGTTCGGCATCCAGCCGGTCTTCGTGTTCGACGGTGGCGCCCCGGCACTGAAGAGAGCAACCATCCAGAAGCGCAAACAAAGACGAGAAGGAAGGCGAGAAGATGCTATCAGGACGGCAGGAAAGCTGCTGGCAATTCAGATGCAGCGACTCGCAGAAGAAGAGGAAGAAAAGCGCAGAAGGGAGAAGGAGAGACCGCGGCCATCACGGCCGGTAGAGGAGGAAGAAGAAATACCCGATGCCAGCAAGCTGGTTTACGTTGAGGAGATTGGCATGTCTCAGCAGGAGAGAATGCGAAATCGCAAGTTTTATAAGCAGGATGCGTACCATTTGCCGGAACTCGAAGGCGGTATAGCATCGATGGGAAAGCCTGATGATCCCCGAATCATGAGCGTGGAGGAGTTGGAAGAATACGCGCGGCAGTTCAATAATGGCGAGGACATCAACCTATATGACTTTAGTAAGATCGACTTTGACGGTGACTTCTTCAAAAGCCTTCCACCACCGGATAGATACAATATTCTCAACGCAGCCAGATTGAGGAGTCGGCTCAGAATGGGTCTGAGTAAGGAGCAGCTTGATGACATGTTCCCTGATCGCATGGCTTTCTCAAGATTTCAGATCGAGAGAGTCAAGGAGAGAAACCACCTCACACAACGACTCATGTTTGAAATCGGCATGTCAGGTACCGATCTGACACTCGGCGTCAATGCTCGTATTGCAGGAGAAAGGGACCGAGAGTATATCTTGGTCAAGAACGAAGGCGTGGAAGGCGGCTGGGCTCTCGGAGTGGTTAGCAAGGATAAGGATGTTGGGGAGGCCCACAAGCCAATCGATGTGGATGCCATTCAATTCCATTACCAAACAAAAAATGAGGACAGTGAAGAGGAGGAGGACGATTTCGAGGATGTGCCAATTGAGGGTGTTAACCGACTGCCTAAACTTTCCCACTTAGATGCTGCAAGCCTTCAAGCTGCTCAAGATATAAATGACCTGCGACAGCAATTCTATTCAAGCCACCGACAAGGCGTTGTCCGCAATGAAGGGGCGGGTGAAGACTCTTTATTTGTCGATGGAAGAATGGAACCTACAGAAGGTTTGTTCGAGGGACAGCCTACGGAGCTTATACATCCAGAAGAGGAACATGATCTCAATCTTGCAATTGCTTTGTCATTACAGAATCAGCACGGCATCGGCCGAGAGCCAGAAGAGGACGTTGATATAGAAGATGATGCCCGAGATGAACCAGAATGGACTCAAATCGCAGTGGAAGCACCAAAACCCATTGGTCGTGGTGGTGGCTCAATGATTGCGCACATTGTGAACAATCGGGCCAATGCAGCTGTCCCAAAGCGACAAGAAGCTTCGATCGCAACCAGCAAAGAAAAAGAAAAGGACAGTGACAGCGATGACGATATGCAGGCAATCTTGGCGAGATCGCGCAAGATGAAGAAGCCTCAACCACGGCCCGTTTTTGAGAATAAAAAGAATCCCTTTGATGGACCACTTCCGTTTCCCAAGTTGGACTGGGGATCATCTCTCTTCGCCAAGAAAAAGACGCAAGAGGAAAAGCCAATACTCATCACCGCAGGTGGAGACGACGGACTGGATCGGGAGGAGAAAGAGGAAGACACAGGTGGCGGCTTTGAAATTGAAGCACAACAAGAGAATGGCCCCAAGCCGCTACCTCCATGGCTGGCGGACGATGACACAGACATCCGGGATGCAATCAAGAAACAGCAGGATGTCGACAGGGAAATAAATGCTCAGGATAGAGCAGAAGCGGAAGAAGAAGAAAAGCTTCGGCGGCGAGAGCTGCAGAACCAGCTAATTGAAATTGAATCGTCGGATGATGACGGTGATGGAAGCGATGATGTCAAAATCATTGAACTACCACCGTCGCCAGAAGTGGCACCAATCTCCAGCCCTACGAAGGCTCACAAAGGTCAAGAGGGTTTACATACTGAAGCACCTGTCACCGAGCTACCTGACGAGGAAGAGAAGGAAGAGGGAGACAAATATGAGTCGCCGGAGCCAGAATTTGAAGAAATTCCTATCATCACCGCCCCCAGCGCTCCAATTGTTCCTGTTATCACAGAGCAAAACAGCGCCCTTGATTCACCAGAGCCTGAATTTGAAGATGTTCAACCATTTAAAAATTCCCCAAAAGTAGGAGGCTCACGAGAAGAGCCTGTCTTGTTTGAGGATATTCCTCTAGGCCAACCCCCGTCCCAGGCCGTCCAAGGAAGCACCATGGTTACAGATGAAGAGCTCTTTGCCGATGCGGAGGAATACGATGAATTCAGCGACCCCGAAGACGAAGAGCTACTAGCGCAGATGGCCGAAGAAGCAGAGGAGCATGCTCGGTTCGCTAGCGAACTGAACAACAAGTCTACGCAGCAGAACAGAGAGGACTACGAGAGGGAACTAAGGGCTCTTCGAACCCAACAGAAGAAGGATCGCCGTGATGCGGACGAAGTGACACAGACGATGATTGCGGAATGTCAGGCTTTGCTTCGTCTCTTTGGAATCCCTTATATCACCGCGCCAATGGAAGCTGAAGCGCAGTGTGCAGAGCTCGTCCGGCTTGGTATGGTAGATGGCATCGTCACAGACGACTCGGATACATTCCTCTTTGGAGGAACCCGAGTGTACAAAAACATGTTTAATAGCAACAAGTTTGTTGAATGCTATATCGGTTCAGATCTCGATAAGGAAATGTCTCTATCCCGAGAACAGCTCATTTCTCTCGCCCAGCTTCTAGGGTCGGACTATACAGAAGGGCTACCTGGAGTCGGCCCGGTCACAGCCGTTGAAATCCTCTCTGAATTCCCCGGCAAAGATGGCCTTAAGAAATTCCGCGAGTGGTGGGAAGAGGTTCAATCCCAAGCGCGGCCCAAGGATGCCGATGCGTCCTCTTCCTTCCGCCGCAAGTTTCGCAAGTCTCAAGCAACAAAGTTATTCCTGCCGCTTGGCTTTCCTAGTCCGGCTGTTTACGAAGCCTACCTTCATCCTATGGTCGATAACAGCAAAGAACAGTTTCAATGGGGCGTACCTGATGTGGCTGGGCTACGAGAATATCTCATGGCCACAATTGGATGGAGCAAGGAGCGCACAGATGAGGTGCTTGTGCCGGTCATTCGAGATATGAATAAGCGGGAGATTGAGGGCACGCAGAGCAACATTACGAGATTTTTCGGTGGAAGCGTCGGTGCCGGTGCGAAGGAAACATTTGCTCCTAGACAGAGGGTTCAAGGAAGCAAACGGATGGCGGCTGCAGTAGATAGACTTAGAGCAAATATCGCCGGCGAAGAAGGGCCTGAAGCTGAGGATAGTTCGGGAGCTAATAAGCGCAGGAAAACAGCCGGACGGGGGCTTCCATGAAATAGGGACATTGTTAGGGCTCAGGAGAATGAGGTGGTCGAACCGTATTGTCTGCAAAGTGTCGATTTAGACGCTCTCGGTCGTCTCGCATGATGCTGTTCGTGTTAGAGCGTTCCCCCACAGTTCCATAACTAATGGGTAAGAATTTTGAGTTTCTTCTGAAGATAGTATCTGAAGTAATTATCTACTTATTTCTATGAGTGAGATTTGTATCTACTTTTTGCAAGCTACCTTATGGATCTTTTAAAAGCATGCGTTTTGGTGAGTTTTGGCTTAGTGCTACAGCATTGAAAGTCTGTATCATGAATCCGGAAGGACCACCTCGGCAGCCGCCACGTGACCCCTGCGGCAACGATTCTTCTAGACGCTCAGGCTCTGGCGGCTAAATACCGGAATCTCGTCCCGCCACGCCATTAGAGCCAGCGCTCCGAATGCGACGAATGATTCGCCGCGCGCCGCGTGGGCAATAAGAGAAAGAGAGAACTCACATCCCGATACTACTTTTTTTTTTCTTCGCTACGCATTGCTTTTGCCGCTTCCCGTTCTGAAGCCGGTGTGTGCTTGACAGCTCTTTTTTTGCCGTCTCCTTTTGGATCGCCATCGTCGTTCTCGTCGTCAACATCCAGCTCTCTCGGCTTTAGAGATTATCGCCGCCGCGAAGGGCAAAAGTTCAGGATGCCGGGCATGGACCAGCGTGAGCTCGAATCGCGCGTAAAGGCGCTGACCAAGGTTGTGGCCGCCAACGAGCCTCCGGAGAATGCGCTGAAGCTGCTGGAGTCGCTGAAGAAGGATGCATCCCCAACAGAAGAGATGCTGCGGGTATGTGACTTTTTGTCATCTTCTTTTTCAAGGTCGTCCGGCTAGGCGAGGCTTTTGGGGGGGGAGAAGGCTGTGAAACCTCTGTGCACTTTCTTATACGGGCAATGAAGGGATGTTCTGGTGGGCTCCATTCGGACAGATTATCTGTCAAGTTTGAATAGCCCCCCGTCACCGTCCGCCAACTACCAGTGCTCCAATCGCAGCTTCTCGTTACCATTGTCATCCCCCTTTTTTTTTAGTTTATCCTGGTTTAATCGTCATCTTTTTCTCTGACATCATTTGTCGCAAACCATAGGCCACGCGCGCAGGTGTCTTCGTCGGCAAATTACGGTCAAATCCCAACAAGGAAATTGCTCGGGCTGCCTCTGAGCTCGTCATCAAGTGGAAGAAGCTTGTCGAGCAAGAGAAGAATTCCAAGCTCCAGAAGGCAAAGATGGGCTCTCCTTCGGCTCCCGCCGCTGCGTCTCTGCCCAACCCATCCGCCAACGCCGCCTCCGCCGGCGGTGCCAAGAAGGCATTCAAGGGCGATCCTGAAAAGCGCAAGTTCGATACGGACGGCGTCAGCATCAAGCGCACCGAGTCCAATGTCCGCAACCAGTGTATAGGCCTCATCTACAATGGCCTGGCCTACCGATCTACCGAGTCCGAAACCGATGTCATCGCCAAGGCCGTTGCCGTCGAGAGCGCCGCATTTGCAATCTTCAAGGGCGAGGGCGCCGAGTACAAGAAGAAGATTCGATCACTCTTCTCAAATCTCAAGAACAAGTCAAACCGGGATTTGGGCAAGCGAGTCATGTCAGGAGATATTGCGGCCGACAAGTTCGTCAACATGACGGACGAGGAACTGAAGAGCGAGGATCAACGCAAGATGGAGATTGAGCTGGAGAAGGAGAACATGAAGAAGGCCCAGGTGCCGATGGCTGAGAAGAGCATCAGCGACAGTCTGGAGTGTGGCAAGTGCAAAAAGAAGAGGGTTAGCTACACCCAGGCACAGACACGAAGTGCCGATGAGCCGATGACCACGTTTTGCGAATGTATGAATTGCGGCAATCGCTGGAAGGTATGTTTTGGGTATGCTCCATATGCATTACAAATCCGTACTAACGAGGGTGGTGTCATAGTTCTCATAAAGAGGCAACGAGAAAAAGAAAGAGGAACGATGAAAGCGCCACGTCTGCTTCGAGGAAGGATAATGAGGACGTTGTTTCGATTTGCTATTTGTTTCCTACGGAGTGAATGGGGTGGACCTTTTTTCGGGATGGGAGTTATGGAAAATTGATTATACTTTTCGGGTATTGATATGAAGACCTCAAGAGCTTCGGGCGCCATGCAATGTTTCTTTCCTATCTTCACCCCTTCATCGGCAGGTCCTTCGTCGACTAGCACATCATGAACTTGGTAGTGCCGCGAGGCTATGCAACTTGTTTTACTTAGATCACTAATAGATCTCTGCTGCTTTTTTCTCTCAACTATTTCCTCGTATCATATGTGCTGCTGCTTCTGAAGCTGTGTTATGTACTAGAAAATATCGGGCGCTTGTATCAAACTTTACTTTATGATCCCGATATCCCTAATTCGGAAAATAGGTCAGTAGCCTCCTCTTCCTCCAAGCCCATTTCTTTGATATTTTTCCAGAATTTGCTCAGATGCCGGGTACCAGAATCACATAACAAGGTAACAACTCGGCTCCCAGGGGGCAGTTTCATTGCTGTTACAACAGCAGCAACGCAGTTGACTGAACTGCTGCTCCCTACAAAGATGCCGTCGTTCTCCACCAGCCATCTGGCCATCCGGCAAGCTTGCTCGTCAGTCACCTTGACTGCATCGTCGAGCAGATCCCTGCCGACTTCAAAGTTGTTCGTTATCCGGTTGATGCCGATTCCTTCCACCATGGAGTCGACCTGCTGTCTCCGCCGCGTGCCCTCCTTCTCAGTAGCCGAATACATGACCCCGTGCTTGATCTTGTTATACAGCCCGCTTCCTTGCGGATCTGCCAAGATAACCTTCAGATTCTTCACCTTTGCCTCGAGTTTCAAATACCTCGCCACACCCGATATCGTCCCGCCTGTGCCAGCGCCGGCAACAAATGCGTCAAGGTTGCCATCCGTCTGTTGAAAAATCTCCGGACCCGTGCTGACGACGTGAGCCTGCCAGTTGGACTCGGTCTCGAATTGATTGGCGAAGAAGCCTTTACTACCATCCTTCGATGATCGTGTATGCTCAATGGCGCGCCTTCGAGCCAGGTTGACAAAATGATCAGGGCTAGTAATGGGAGCGACGGCGACTCTCTCAACGGTCGCGCCTAGGTGAATCAGGAGGTCTGACTTTTCAAATGCCTGATCATCTGGCATACAGATATGAGCCTTGTATCCCTTTGCACGTGCCAGAGTAGCAAGTGAGATGCCTGTACTGCCTACAGTTCCTTCATAGATGGTATCGCCTTGGTGGGGTGTTAAGAGACCCTGCTTCTCGGCCTCCAAGATCATGTTGAGAGCCACTCGATCCTTGGGACTGTTTCCAGCACCATTGAGAAACTCGGCCTTGGCTAGGATAGTTCTACCAGTGGCCTTTGAGAGAGACTGGATCTCAATGAGGGGTGTGTTGCCGATGCACCCTTCAATACCGTTTGTTGCAATCCCAGCTGAACGAGATGACGAAGAAGTCTTCGGCTCGTGGTCTTCAAGCTTCACTGGTGCCCCCCAGAAGAAACTGCCCCTCCGGGGGTCTGGCAATCGCCCATTGCTACCCTTATGCTGATATCGTGACTCAAGCTCGGGGTACAGCTCTTTAAATCCCAGGGTAGCAACTATGCCTGCTGTGAAGGCAACGGCAATGGCTGCTGTGCCATATGCCTTGGGATGATCGCTCAATGACATGCTACTAACCTTGACCGAATATGTCTCACCATAATCGTAATCACAATGCCCCCATTTCTACGGGCTATTGGACCAGGGAATCGAAGTTCAGAAAGCAAATTTGAATTGTCCGAGGTAGACTAAATCCAAGACTTTCTGATGTCATGCAGATCCCTGCAGCAAAAAGATACGTACCCAGGAACACCGTCGCGGGGCAGCCCTACTTCTCGGAACAAACCACTTTCCGAGCGTAGCTGCGGGATCTGCCAATAGCTAAAGTGCTCTATTGGGAAGAGAAACATTCGATCTTTCGAAGTTGTCGTGACCTCGAATATTGTCGCAACCAGCTTCTCCCAGAGGCCATCATGGACTCTCCCATTGTGGCGCATCTCTTTCGCCAATTGTTCCGTCACCGTCCGCGCGGGTGTCAGGGTCTGCGCAATGGCCTTGGCAGCAGGCAAAGGCAGCCAACTCGCGGCATCGTGACAAGATCCTCAATAGATCGAGGCATGAAGACGAACGAGAGTCGATGGCAGCAACGAACGCACATCTTACCAGAGGATCGGAGGGAGGAGTTTGCCCAGTACCCCTACATCTCGCTGCAGGAATTGAAAACGCGGACTGAGCGGCCTCGGAAGGTAAAGATGCTGCTTCGAGACTTTATAGATGGTATGTGCGAATGCGCCTCACGAGGGGGGCTCTAGCTACATACGCAGGCTGACAATGGAACATTGCAGATAGTCTCTACAACCCGTCGTACGGCTACTTCTCCAAGGAGGCCGTCATCTTCAGCCCAGGCGAGCCCTTCGACTTCAATTCCATGCGCGACGAGCTAGAATTCCAAGCCGATCTTGGCAGACGATACACCGAATTCGAAGACCTAATCGACGAAAAAGAGGGCGAAAGTGCGACGAGACAGCTCTGGCACACTCCCACAGAGCTCTTCAGACCGTTTTACGGTGAGGCTGTCGCCCGGTATCTGGTGTCCAACTATCGCCTCACTACGTATCCGTACGATGACCTACTCATCTTCGAAATGGGTGCTGGACGAGGCACTCTCATGCTCAATATCCTAGACTACATCCGCGCCGCCGATCCGCAAGTCTATGCCCGCACCAAGTTCAACATCATCGAAATCTCCTCCTCCCTTGCGGCTCTCCAAAACCGCCATCTCCTCTCAACTGCCGAATCCCGCGGGCACGCAGACAAGGTTGAGATTATCAACAAGTCCATCTTCGAATGGGACCGCTATGTCCCCTCGCCTTGCTTCTTCCTCGCCATGGAAGTCTTTGACAACTTCTCCCACGACGGCATCCGATACGACGTTACAACCGAGGAGCCGCTACAAGGACACGTGCTCATCGACGGGGATGGCGACTTTTACGAATTCTACGTCCACGAACTGGACCCCTTGGCCGCGAGATTCTTCCGCGTCCGCCACGCTGCTACCGGGGGCAACTATCCCAAGCCATACCCTTCCAACCCTCTTCTCCGATATCTGTCCACGAAGATGCCCTTTGCGGCCAACCTGTCCCACGCCGAGTTCATCCCGACCAGGCTCATGCAATTCTTCGACGTCCTGGAGAAATTCTTCCCAGCCCACCGCCTCCTCACCTCTGATTTCGACTCTCTCCCGCAAGCCATCAAGGGACTCAACGCTCCCGTTGTGCAGACACGGTTCCAGCGGAAAATGGTTCCCGTCACGACCCCTCTTGTAAGTTGGACAGCTTTACTAGTATGAACAACAACTAAGCAGATTGGCACTACACAGGTCCACCAAGGCTACTTCGACATCCTCTTCCCCACAGACTTCAACATCACCGAGGCCATCTACCGCGCCATCACCGGAAAGCTGACCCGCGTCATGTCCCACGGTGACTTCATGCGCCGGTGGGCCTATGTCGAGGATACGGAGACGCGAAGCGGGGAGAACCCTCTCCTATCGCATTATAGAAACGCCAGTGTTATGGTTACTGTATAAAAGTAGATAGATATCTCAACCCCCTTTTTACGACATGTATAAATACAACTATAACCATCCACCTATTTAGTATTGATAGCGCTGAATGAGACGACATATAGCTTCTGTGCTGTCTATTAAATAGGCCCGTATGCTTCCAGATGATGATTTATGTCTTTTTTTTTTTTTTATGATTTGACTCATCTGACTGTATATTTACCATAACCCGTCACCCGTAGACCCGGCATCCCACTCTTATGTACTTTCAATTTTTGGCAACAAACAATATAGCTACTATTATACACAAAACTTTTTAAAGTTTCAACTTCTCGCTAAGCCATTTCCGTGCAGTTTCAACGCCGTCATCAATCTTCTCTGGCTGAGTTCCCTGGCCCTGGCGGGACGGCTCCTTGCCACCAGAACGGCCGCCGATGACATCGGACACGGAGGCAGCCCACTGCTCAGCAGTAACTCCCTGCGAGGCCAAGTGCTAAAAACACACAAAACATGTTAATGATATGTTGCTTAGGAAAATTTAACCTCGTGGGAAGAGACTTACTGTTCCAACATAAACTCCGTGAGCAACAGCACCTTCCTCTTGGCTTCCAACAAACAGATAGACAGACTTTGCCTTGTCCTTGGATTGATAGTGCTTGATGACCTCGCCCACTGCCTTGGCATTCGCGCTGATGGGCAGTCGGCCAACAAACCACTGGCTATCCTTATTTGTCTCGAAGTGCTTGGCAACTGTGTCGACGGCAGTCTTGGATTCCGCCTTTTGCTTCTTCTTCTGCTCGGCAACGACGGCGTTGGCAATCTTCTGGAAGCGCTGGTTGAATTCATCCTTGGTGAGTGTTGAGATAACCAGCTGGCTGAGCTCCTGTGAGACGGTCTTCACTTGGGCCTCTTTTTCGGGACCAAAGGGAAGGCTGTCGAGGTCGACCAGCTTCTGCTCGAACAGCTTGGCCTCGCGCTGGACCTGGTGAGCCGCTTCGCCGGTGTAAGCGATAATACGACGGATGCCCTTGGCGATACCACTCTCCTCGACGATGACAAGATCCTTGATCAAGCCAGTCTGGTCCACGTGAGTGCCGCCGCAGAGCTCAACACTGTACTGTCGCCACTCGGGCTTCTTGGGATCCGCAATCATAGTCTCGACGTCCATGCCGATAGAGACCACTCGCACAGGGTTGGGATAAGTCTCGCCAAAGACGGCACGAAGGCCCTCAATCTTGAGCGCAAGGTCCAGCTCCACCTCCTTAGCGTAGATCTTGGAGTTGGCGCGAATATACTTGTTGCACAGCTCTTCAATCTTCTTCAGCTCGTCAAGCTTAACCTGTGTCTTGTGTGAAAAGTCGAAACGCAGCTTGTCGTTGTCAACCAGGGAGCCCTTTTGGTTGACATCTTCACCCAGCACCTCTCGCAGAGAGTGGTTGAGGATATGTGTGCCAGAGTGGTTGTTGCGAATGGGCGAACGACGAAGCTCATCATATTCGCAAATGACTTCATCGTCAGAAGAAAGCTCTCCATACTCAATGTAGCCACTGTGGAGGACGTATCCACCATAGTCCTGAACATCCATGACCTTGAACTCGACAACGTCGTCAATGACAATGCGGCCAGTGTCGGCGATTTGACCACCAGACTCTGCGTAAAAATTGGTCTGGTCGAGCAAAACACCAATAGCAGTATTCGGGGGGATATCTTTGGTCGACTTGGTGAAAGCCTTGCCATCGAAGATGTACTGAACCTTGCCCTTGCTGTCACCTTTTCGGAATTTCGCGTCGTCATTTGTTCTTGGAACCTTGAGCTGCGTGTCGAGCTCAGCAATCTTGTGAACATCAAGCTTTGCAAACGTCTGCACCGAATCCTTGACTGCCTTGCTGGCTTCTCTGGCCTTCTCCCGGGCAACAGCAACCTCGGCCTCATCAATATCCAAACCGCGCTCCTCAGCCATCAGCTTGGTCAAGTCGACAGGGAAACCAAATGTGTCGTAGAGTCTCCACACGACATCTCCCTCCAGCTTCTTGACACCATCCTTGGCAGCCTTGGCAGCATATCTCTCAAACTGGGCCTCACCACGGTCCAGGGTGCGGGAAAAGGCCTCCTCTTCCTCGTCAAGGATCTCCTGGATATCCAGCTGCTTCTTGGCGAGGTCAGGGAACAGGTCACCCATCTGTTCAACCAACGCAGGGAGGATCTTGGAGAAGAATGAGCCAATCTCCGCATTAAGATACTTGCGTGCATATCGAACACCGCGTCGGAGAATTCTTCGAATGACGTAGCCGCGGCCGTCGTTGTTGGGCACGGCACCATCCGTAATGGCAAACGACATGGTCCTGATGTGGTCTGCGACGACTCGGTAAGCGGTATCGATGCCGTCAACATCGTCTGCGCCGTACTTGTCGGTATATGTTCTCGCACCAGTGACTTCCTGGATCTTCTTGAAAAGAGGAGTAAAGCAGTCGGTGGCATAGTTGGAGGAGGTATTCTGGAGTGCAGAGACCAAACGTTCGAAACCCATGCCGGTATCGATGTGCTTGGCAGGTAGAGGCTTCAGGCTTCCGTCCTTTTGTCGGTCGAATTGCATGAAAACGAGATTCCAGATCTCGACAACCATGGGATCATCCATGTTGACTAGACTGGCAGCGTTGCGTCCTCCGATCTTGTCGTAGTGGACCTCACTGCAAGGACCGCAGGGGCCTTGGTCACCCATTTCCCAAAAGTTGTCCTTCATATTTCCAGGCAGAATGTGGTCTTCGGGCACACCAGTCTTCTTCCACAGTTCCTTGGCCTCCAGATCCGGCTCGAGATTGAGGTCGGCGTTGCCCTCGAAATATGTCACATAGAGACGCGTGGGATCAAGGCCATATACCTTGGTCAGCAACTCCCACGCCATCTCAATGGCACCTTCCTTGAAGTAGTCACCAAACGACCAATTGCCCAGCATTTCGAAGTAGGTGTGGTGGTAGCTGTCCTTGCCGACATCGTCAAGATCGTTGTGTTTGCCACCCGCGCGGATGACTTTCTGGGTGTCGACAGCACGCTTCAGGTTCGACATGGGATCGGACTTGTTGACAGTGCCCAGGAAGATGGGCTTGAACTGGTTCATGCCGGCATTGGTGAAGAGCAGGGTAGGGTCATTGTGAGGGACGACGGAACCAGAGGGCACTTTGAAAAAAATGTCAGTATGCGTCGATCATCAGGTCAAGCGTAGCTAGTCCGCCGTGTTAAGATGGATGCAGGTAAATAATAAATGAAAGTAAAAAGAGGCAATAGAATTGATCACCAAGCCACGCCGCATTCGAACATTGCAAATAACAGAGAAACAATCGTGTCCGTCGTTGCGGCACTCCGCAGAAGACTCGGCAATCGTCAACCCCGCCGCTTGGAGGGGTAGCCCAATGTCTGAGGATGGCGATGTTTGCTATTTTTTTTTCCCCCGTTGGTACTTACCCAGCGTGTGACCCCTCTGCTCAAAGAAGTCAAAGAAGGTCTTGCGCACCTGCGCCTCGGGCCAGTTGCCCGTCGTCATGCTTGCGAATGTCTGGAAGCGTCTGCGCTGGAGGAAAAAGACTTGAGTCTGCGATGCGGAAGCGCGAAAGTCGTGGCGAGAGTGCAGATGCTGTGCCGGAGGCGATGCTTCGGCGGGCAATCGGCGGAGGGGTTGCTGTGGCGGGCGGTGGGTTTTGTAGAAACTTCTACAAGAGTGACTCAAGCCTACAAAGGTCGAGGTGCGTCGCCCGCTTCTGGCCGCCGCACAGCAGCCGGTGCACTGTGACTGCGTCGACCTGGCCAGCGACCACATCAGCACAACTGACTCGCAAAAACAGCAATCGGCATATCTTGTGATTCTCTTTTCTCTCGCTCCAATCAATTCGGCCAGCACAGGGGGCTGGTGATCCAGAGGCGAGCCGGCGAGTCACAGCGAAGCGGAGGGCAGAAGCGGAGAGAGAGCAAGAGAGAGAGACATGCTGGGGACGCAGAGCCCGTCTTCGCCCGCGCCAGGCATTCTTATGGAGGCTTTCGACCAAGCGAGGCAGCACCCGCGGCGCAAGAGGAAGGCCGAGTCGCAGGACAACGAGCGCCTCTCCAAGCGGCTCAGCCTCCTGAACATAGGTGAGACGATTTGATTGTCCTTTGCGTTTGTGCATTTCCAATTCCATTCAATTCAGTTCCGCAGCGGTCAGCCCGGCCGCACGTCACCTCGGTCGGCACTCTGAAGCTAATGCTAGTTCGCAGAGCAAAACGGCTCCAAGCTCTACGTCCCGGTCGAGACTCCGTCCACCAATGCAGCCGCCTCGACCAAACGCCCACAAGCGCCGCCGTCGCAGCTCAGCGATGAGACGATGCAACTGGACGATTCCAAGCACAAAGTGTACATTTACGATCTAGATGCCGAGCTTTCCTCCGACAGCGACAACGACGAGGGCAAGCTCGTCTTCCTGCCCGACATCCAGAAGCATCTCAAGGAGAACCGCATCCCCCGACATATCCTCGCCAACGACGAAGGCGAGCTGGCTGGCATGCAGCTGGTCCTCTACAACGACCCCAAGTCCATATCTGTGCCGGAAGAGCGAGATGGCGTGCGCAGAGCCATCATCGAAGCCCGCCAGCGAGTAAGAGATAGACAGAGGAAACCAGAGAATGGGGACAATGCCGGCGAGATACTCACCAATGGCATATCCCCCGAAACAACCACTGGAACGATGCGGCATGGCGATCCGGTGCCAGCTCAGTTCTTCCCTGTGGACGATGCGTGCGATGCCATGGAAGTTGATTAACGTGTTTCAAAGATGACTGATTCGCAGCGAAAAGTAGAGTGACGCCATAACGTGCATTATACCCGGGGCGCAATTTTTGGAAGTTTTATTCTGTCTTTCTTTTTTCAATTTTTTCTTCTTTGACTTCTATATCATCTCGTCCAATTGGGCCCATCTGGGGCTTCAAAGCATCATGACTGACATCAAGCATGTCAACCTGTACATTGACCATTGTCTCTTAGGATACTTTATTCATCCTTAGTAAATACAAACTAGTTGTAGTTACGAGATCTCGAAGAACCAAGTGACGCCTCCGATGGTACCCTTATACACCCCAAACTCAAGACATCCGGGACTCCTGCACGATATTACCTTCTCGCCGCGGGAGGAGGAGGCCCTAACGGAACATCATCATACTCTGGCGCAGGGTTCGCCTCGGCAGTTCGTTGGGTAGGCTCCTGTGCGTAATCGACCTTGGCGCCTCCATCTACATGGCCCGAGTAGACGGGAAGTCTGGCCGGGTCGTATATTGGTGGCGGAGCCATGTACTGAGCACCTTGTTGACCGTATCCTTGTTCCACCCAGCTGCTTTGCTGGGAAGCTGCCGGCATCGACCTCCTGACCATGAACTGTTGAAAACGTGTCAGCGTCCATAGGAAGGGGGTTAAATCCATGGCAAATGCAGCTCTTACTCTATGGTATTTCAGTGGTGGCAAGCCCCTTTTGAGCCTTTGCTGAAGGTGGAGGTAGCCTCCCAAGAAGAATATTAAGAATCCCAGGAAGATGGCTGCCACGATGGACCATTTCACGATAATCCCCACCTGTCACATTTGTTAGTGGCGTTTCAAAGTTTTTGAATGCTAGAAGATATACTTTGCTGTATTGCCAGGGAACAAGAAACCCATTCTCGCGAACCCAGCCAAACGGCACGCCGTCGTCACGCACCTCGAGCATCGTGTATCCAACACTCGGCATTTTTAACCAGCGTTTTGGCCTGTATTCAACCACTCGTGTATCAAGAACAAGAAAAAGAGAGATATAGAGAGAGAGAATGGAAGGGCAGGAAGAAAGAAAATAATAAATTAACAGCAATCAAGCTCCAGGCTCTCAACTAAGAAAAAGAAATAGCAAACACGAAATGCCCAGCATTTGTGGATTTTCCAAAAATCCAAATGTCTCAAACCAACCGGCGGCCCTTGCTTTTAAAAGAAGGAAAAAGATACACAGAAAGAAAGAAAAAAGGCCTGTAGTTCAGATCGGCCAGGGCGACGCGCACAAAGGTGGGCTGTGCTTGTGATTCTGCGGCAGCCCATGTTGCAAGGCGTTTCTGAACGTGTTTCACCTGGGCGAAAATGGAACCTCCTCGAGCGCACATCATTCCGGCTTAGCCAGGCTAGTTGCCGGCATTTGTTGCGGTCGCCTGGATTTTTTATTTGTTTATGCAGGGAGGTTGATCGGATAATGAATGCCATTATGGTGGAATTAGTGTTCACGCTTGTCTCATTCTCTTCTCATGTCTCTCCTTCAAAGGACGAGTATGGACGGCAGGGCAAGGGGGCCGGCTAAAAGTAAGCGTCTTCCCTTGCCACCAACAAGAACCCGTTTGATGAACCCAATTACGGCTGTCGGAGTGAACAGAACATCGCCAACAGCAAAGAAAGACACTACCAAATAAGCCCACCATCTCCTTTGTACTAGGCGCACTATCAAATTGACCCTGAAATACCCCCATACACTTGGCCCATCTAAGTAGTCACCCGCACAACAAGATGCCTTTATGCGACAGTAACGACTATGGAGAGCCCTGTGGTCTTTCAACAGCTGTCTTCCAATCTCTAGATACTGATTGTCAAAAAAGGAGGGCACCGCCGGTATAATATTTTTGTATCCTTTAACGCCACCCATAGCTATATGTACGCAAATTTATCTACTTATAAACCCATTCCTCCCCCTGCCCAGGCCGGAAACGCATCTTCGGGATTGACTGCATTGCCCTGCGGTTGTCTCTGACCCTGGCGTGCCCCCTCGTTGTTCTGAGCGTGTTGCTGCTGCATCCTCTGCCTCCACCACAGGAGCAGAACAAGGGCCAGCGTGATGCCTATGATCAAAGTGCTCTCGACGACCCCATCAAGAACGTCTTCAGCGTCATCCTCGATAGTTCCATCGTAGATGTCATCATAGTAATCGTCTTCGTACACCAGAGTATCATCCTCTAAGAAATTGGCTATCCACTCAGAGAGTGACCAGTCTTTCTTCTTCCCTGTAAAAATCGTCAGCATATATCCTCGATCTCCGATCGCTCCCCCATTCCCTCCTTCTCTTCTTTCCAGACTTACTTGGCTCATCTTGAATGGAGTGGACTGAACCGTTTGTCAGCGTGTTCCATGCACTCCGTATACGAAGCTTTAGCAGCCCCAGAGTAACTGGGAGATATGCCTCATCATTGACTGCCAAGGCGTGATCGTAATATCTCTTGGCAAGATGGAAGTCTTGTGTTAACCCGACGCCGTTCTCATGCATCCAGCCCAAGTTGAACAACGCTTGGGCGCTTTGAGCATAATCGGAAGCGCCGGTGTAGCATTGAACTGCTTTACCAATGTCACGCTCTGCGCCGATACCATAAAAATAGTAGTCGCCCATCTTTACAAGGGCATCGACGTTGGCTTGCCTTGAAGCTCGCGTCCAGTATATTAGAGCCAGTGCAGGGTT
This sequence comes from Trichoderma arundinaceum, assembly GCA_025919625.1. NCBI lineage: Eukaryota > Fungi > Ascomycota > Sordariomycetes > Hypocreales > Hypocreaceae > Trichoderma > Trichoderma arundinaceum. The sequence continues at coordinate 1,732,769 of JAMQTF010000002.1, forward strand.
ATCTAGAAGCCCGGTTTTGTCCTTCCGCCTGCGCATCAGTTCCGAGAGTGGTAGCTTGGATCGGATCGTGTCGAGGACATAGGCAACATTGGTCTGCGCCTTTTCGTATCCTTGCTCGGCCGCCAAGAGATACTGGAGAAACGCCAGGTCATAGTCCCCCGCTTCGTAGGCGTCATTCGCATCAGCCCAGGACGAGACGAGCGGCTCTGCCTTTTCGGCTACGCTCTTGTAGTAGCTCAAAGCCATGCTGCAGAGCTTCTCGCGGCCCAGGCCGTGAAAAACCAATTCTGCCAGGTAGTAATTGGCCTCGATGTTGCCATAACGAGCGGCTAGCTCAAAGTAATTATTGGCGATTCGGACGTCCTCCTGGCCACCCTGATCGAGATATAACTGGCCCATCTGGACTTGCGCCGGAGCATAGTCGTGATCGGCAGATACTTTGAAATACTCGACAGCCTTCATCACATTCTCCTTGACACCGTAACCGTGCAGATACATCAGCCCCAAGCCATGTCGCGATAGTGCATCGCCCTGCGAGTCACCGCGATCAAACCACACCTTTGCTCTGTCGAAATTTTGAGCAACCCCATCCCCCCTCAAGTACATCCGGCCTAGATAGCCAGCCGCCTTACCGGCGAGCTTGTCGATGCCTGACTTTACATTTTCCACGGGGCGTCCGTCCTTCTTCCAGTACCTTGAGGCTACCAGAACGAAATACCTCCTGGCCAGCTCATAGTCGTGATCCAGCCCTCGCTGGCCCTCGTAATAGATTCGCCCCAGGTTGAATGAAGCCTTTGAATCGCCTTTTTGTGACATGAGATCCAGATACTCGATAACATCGCCAATGGCAGCGTTGGCATCCGAGTTGGGACTGGGCTTGAAAGCATTTATGCCGGCGCTGGAAGCACTTGCCCCTTCTCCATACAGGCCGCCGTCGTCGTCCGCAATACGCCACGACTGAGATACCCACGACATTCCACCTGGAGGACCAGAACGGTACCACTCGATGGCCTTGTCCGCCACGCGCTTGTAGTACTTGACGGCAGTCTCACAACTCTTAGTGGCTCCGATGCCTGCTAGATGGCGGAAGCCAGTGGCCATTTCAGCTCTGGTATCTCCTCGGACAGCAGCAAAAGTGTAGTAGAGTAGTGCTTTGGCCTGGTCTCGAGGGACAACATCGCCGATACCGGTGGAGTAATACAGTCCAAGCATGTACTGCGCCGTAGTATTTCCATGGCTCGATGCCAGCTGTTGGTAGTATCTAAATGCGGCATGAAGATCTCTGGGGTGGCTGAGGTTGCCAAAAAAGTTGAAGTCGGCAAGGATATACAATGCATCAGAGTTGTTCTGCTGGGCTGCCTGCTCAAGGAGCTCTACCGCATTCACCAAAGGTCCACTGATTGTTGCCGTCTTCGATTGTGATGGCGCAGTGACGGGGCCTGTGGGAATGGTTCTGAGAAGTAAACGCAGGGCTGTGCCAAACAATCCATATGACTCTCGTCTTCGTCGGGGTGGCTGTGGAATCTTTCGAAGCTCGGCAAGTGCAGCATCAACGAGATCGTTTCCTACGGCCATGTCAGCGGCTTCCATCACAGTTCCTATAAGAGAAACGCCGCCATACCTGGTTGCAAAAAGGCGGCATTCTCCTGCTCCGTAGTAACATCTATGAGAGAATCAACCGCATGTTTGTCGGCAGCAGCCTGCGCCGAGTTGTCGTTTTGACTACCGAGAGGATGCTGATCGTGGGAGCTTAAGGCGGCTTTGGCCTGCGCAAGCACTGAGACGACAGCGACCACCAGCGTGAGCTTGAATCCATGCAATTTGTAATGCAGCACGGCGACTTACGGAGGAGCCAGGCTATCCAGCCTCTCATTCTGGGCAATTCCTATGTGCCTGTGATCGGAATAGCAGCCCGCAGCATGGCTATCGCATAAAAATGATCAGGCAGTTTATGTGCGTGTCGCAAGATGTTGCGTCAGAGGCAAGACCAGTGGTCCTATTCGGTATCGTACAAGCTGTCCACTACTCTGCAGTAGTAAGCTCCCGCTTCCGTGCCACGGCATTTGATGACTAAGCGCCCGTTTACCAGGAGCTGGCGTCATTGCAGAAACCCAGCGCGTATCATGACAATGTATCGTGCAAAGATAACAGGGAGTCATTGAGAGAGCAGATGATGGAATAGATGATAGTCTATGCCCAATCATCATCCAATGTATACACCATATTCTTCGCCATGCTTCTTGGCTTCTCATCAGAGAGCTGAATAGGTAACATCTGCAGAGAATGGATGGCGATTTGCGGGACGGAACAAGATGCTCGGCGAGGTGGGGCCGATTCGGCCAGGGTCTCCCTAAGCTCCCCAAGGGCTGAGATCCAGTGGCGGTGCCTGGACTTCAGGTGTTTATTTGTGAGCCGAAGTGATTTAGCAGTATTACAGCGGGCAACTTTGATGTTTCTAGCTCAAGGCACGGAGTACTAGTTGGTGTTTCCTACCAACGCCTGCCATTATTTTTGCTACTCATCCGCTACTTGCCACTTCTACTTCATGCGAATATCCTGCTTTTTTTTTTTTTTTTTTTACCTAACATATCCTGACAAGTTATTTCACAAATTGCATCTTCCCGCTTCTACGTCCAAGCTGGGATGATATATGACCACTCACAAAAAAGTTTCTTGTGCATTGAAAGTACCTACTACTAGGTACTAGGTAGTGCGTAGCCCACGGTACTCCGTAGTGGTAGCGAGGCATTCTACCTGGAGCTTACAGCGCTAACGCCGCCACTTTTCAGCCGTCACGCGTAGAAAGCCAGGGCTACAGCGCGTTAATGGCTGGCTTAGCCCGCGTCGAAGGACGCGCTTCCCAGCAGCTTTTATCAGCCCAGCCATCCTATCTCAAAGATCTTGCACAGGTCAACTCAGCCGTGATCTCCTGGATCCCATCTCTCATCTCCTATCTCTTTCCCTTCAGCTATCCCAGCGCCTTTTCTCGTGCAACTCGACTTGAGCAATTGGGCATTGACCAGCTGTTTATTCATTGTGGCTAGCATCATCAGTTTCAAGGCTCTTCCTGTGCGTTCCCTCTTTCGACGGCTCAGCCGCCCAACTCCACTTCTCCACAGCCTCCAAGTCCGCACAATGTCGAATCTCAAGAGAAAAGCGGCCACGACAGGCAATGAAACTGAGGCGAAGAAGACAAAGGCCAATGGTAGCATCGCTTCCTTCTTTGGGGCCGTCCCAAAGCCTGCCGGTGCTGCTGCCTCTTCTGCCTCTCCGGCGGCCAAGTTTGACAAGGCAAAATGGATTGAAGGCTTGACTGCCGAGCAGAAGGAGCTGCTCAAGCTCGAAATTGATACTCTGCATGACAGTTGGCTTGCATTGCTCAAGGATGACGTGACTAGCAAGGAGTTTTTGGAATTGAAGAAGTTCTTAAACCGGGAGACAGCTGCTGGCAAGAAATGGTTCCCGCCAAAGGAAGACGTGTACTCTTGGTAGGCTGCTCGATATCTTTTGCACATGCCATGTAATCTAACAAATTCAGGTCTCGTCACACGCCATTCAACGAAGTCAAAGTCGTCATCCTCGGCCAGGATCCCTACCACAACGTGAATCAAGCCCATGGCATGGCCTTTTCCGTCCGACCGCCTACTCCGGCGCCGCCGTCGCTCAGAAATATGTATATAGCTTTGAAGAAGGATTATCCCAGCTTCGTTGAGCCCGCGAACAGAGGTGGCTTGTTGATACCTTGGGCTGACCGAGGCGTGCTGATGCTCAATACATGTCTTACTGTTCGTGCGCATGAGGCCAATTCACATGCCAATCGTGGCTGGGAGCGTTTCACGCAAAAGGTCATCGACCTCATTGCCCAGAAGCGGACACGAGGTGTCGTATTCATGGCATGGGGAACACCGGCCAGCAAGCGAGTCCAAAGGGTGGATAAACAACGCCATCTTGTGCTTCTCAGTGTCCACCCTAGTCCCCTCAGCGCATCTAGAGGATTCTTTGACTGCGGGCATTTCAAGGCAGCAAATGAATGGCTGATCACCAGATACGGTGACGACGGCGAGATTGACTGGGCCTTGAAGCCTGGTAATACGACCAAAAAGGCCGTCAAAGAGGCTCCCAAGGAAGATGCCCAGGCCACAACCAATGGGGAGACAAAGGACACTAAAGAGGCTAAAGAGTCAGAAAAGAAGAAAGAAGACGAAGCAAAGGAGGAGGAGTCAGAGAAGCCAAAGGCGGATGCAAAGACCAATGGTGTATCCAAGACGGGGAAGCCCGAAGACGACGTCGACTCCGATGAAGAGGCTGCATTGGAAGAAGCCCTGAAGCTCGCAGAAGAACAGATCAAGAACTGAGAGGCTGATCTAGAGTCAATGGAATGAGGAAAGGAAAAGACTTTACGAATGAAGGAGAGCCAGCAATGGGACATGATGGCAATTTTTGTGTATTAACGATCTATAAATAATGGCAACTTGGGTGGTGGCACTACCACGGGCAGCGTTGGCGGCGCGGGATCAGGGACTTCAGATTGAATTGTAGGAAATTAGCTTTGTTATATCTAGGGGAAAAAAGTGACGATGCCAATAAATAATCTATTGCGTCGAAACTACATCTCAGATGGGCACTAATGGTGTTACCAATTCATAGAATAGCAAAGTATACTATTTCACCTGACATGTGTTTGAGCTTGAGGTTTGCCGCATTCAGCTCTCTCGATACGATGCCAGGGACTGTGCTACCCGGTAATGATGTCAATACAATTTGATTTCGCGTAAGGGGCACGGATTGCGCACGGATTGCTCGGCACGGCATGCAGAGTTATCAAGCCCAGCTCTGACCAGCTACCATCTAAGCGTAGATGGTTATCTGATGCCAACTTCGTATTTCGGATTATGAAATACCGGTACCCAATTACTCTGCTGCTGGTCTTTTAGGCCTTGGTTGGGCGATAAAACAGGGGGTTGAGCCTAGCGTAAAGCGACCAGCTGAGTATTCACCATGGCCTGAGATATCCAACCCAACTGCGCTAGCCAAATGCTTCTGATGTGTCTCATGGCCAGGCTCTCGGTAATGGTAGCCTTGCCTATTAGTTATGCTTTGTAATGACCAGTCGCAATGATAGGGGCTGTTGCTGTGCTTCTTCTTCTTCTTAGTACAGATCCGGGTTGTCTTGGTAGTTCGTGTCGGCGCATAACTACTGCTACTACTCTCTGCGGAGTAAAGGTCAATGGAAATGGAATACGTGTAAAAGATGGACTATTAGCCTAAATCGTACGCAACATACGAAATCTGTCACGTCAATAAACATCAAACGGCGTCTCTTGATAGGGCGGGCAGTTTGCAAGTCTTGTACGGAGTTGGAAACCTGCTGCTGACAGCCCTAATGGTAGGCTGAGAATTTGTTTCACAAGATCCTAGCGCAAGCAATCAAACAATATCGCACGCAGTGGCCCAAGCTTGCCCAATCCCTGCCTCGTATGATTTCATGGCTACGGACGCTTCTGGGAGGGCCGGAGCGAATTTCACGCCCAAGCCATGCGCGGAGGACTCCGTACATGTGCTCCGTCCGCATGGAGAAAGCCCTCCCTTTAGGGAACGGAAATCCCACATGGAGATCAGATACCCGACTCAGGCGACGTTATATTGGGGCGAGAGACGCACGGGACTGTGAGACAAGAGGCAGCAGCCGTCGAGGAACAAAGTTGGTGTGCATATGGCCCTGGCAGCCCAGGCACAAGTACCCGCCGCTCTGCATGTGGCAGCGACTACTTCGCATGTACTTCGCACTGCCCATCTCCCAGCGCATCTACGGAGGCTCTTGATGATGGAGGAGATCCAGGCCGAGCGATCCAAGACGGCCGCCAACGCTGTTTTTGCTGACTTTGCCGGAGCATCAGCTGCGAACGCCCAATGGTTTGGCTTCATTTAAATTTCAGGGTTAGCCCGTCCGCTGGCTCCCGGGGCCGCCCATGCCTGGCTCCAAGCAAAAGCGTTGGCGCTGTACTCCGTAGCAGTTGTCCTATTCAGCAGTAGCACTACCTACCTTTCAGCAGTATTGCCGTTACAGGACACACACCCGCTATCGCGCTACCACGCTACCACGCTAGCGGCCCAGCCAACCCCACCGCTGTCTCGCTGAACGCTGTAGCCACTACCGCAGCCTCCAGGCACAGAAGCCACAGGCTCCGCGATGCAGCTCCACCGCAGAGCGTTCGTCGCGAGCCCAATCCATGTGCTCCGTAATATCTACAGATATCAACAAAGTGGCGCCCAAAGCTTGCCAAGGTGCCTCGTACAGAAAGTCGTCACGGCCAATCGTCCCACCAGTCCGCGACCCAGCACCGAGGCGAGGGAAAAAGAGCGCCAAGACGGAGCCCAGTTGGGCTTCTTGGTGAGGTGAGGCAGGGAGAATGCGTGAGGTGAGGCATACTTGTACATAGACCAACAAAGAGAGAATCAACCACAGGTGCTGCGATTGGTGAGCGTCGTCGCACTTTGATGGCCCCAATGCCACCTCGCCCAAGTACCTCGCAGCAGCTCTTCCGCAGCGCGAGTACCTGGCCCCAGCTGGCGCACCGTCGCGCGCTCCCACAATTTAGCATCTAATCTTAGTCGCATAAAGACCCGTAGGCTGGCCCCTGGCCTGGTCGAGTCGCGCCCCTGAAGGTCCGGCGAGGAAAAAGATTCCCACCATCTTCTTCGCCATCTCCAGCAAGCGAAATCAACCTCTTTTTCTGCGTGCGGGACGGCGTACCTTCTTGAGGATCGTGAGCCCTTTGTGTGCGCGCGCTGGTTGCTTCCCCTCGTTGAGCTTCACCCTCGCCTTCGATACGTGCCCCTCCTTATTTTTCCCTTCTATCGCCTCTGCTTCTTATTCGAACCCCCTCTTGCCGTAACGGCCCAGCTACGGGACTTATACGAAATTCGCAGCGCGAATTCATTGATTTATTGTTTTACCCCATTGTCCAATCCGGTGGTGTGATTGGTATCTCGGCAGGTTCAGTTGTTACGGCTGGGCCCTGGCCTGGGATACGGCATTGTGTTTTCCCTTTCTCTCTTATTCTATCCGCCGCCTTGCATCCACCGCCTCTTGACGGCCCGGAACCAAGCGGCAGCCTCCTGCTTGTATTTCCTCCCTTTGGATGATTTACGCCAAAACGCTGCACTCTAGGTCCATCTTCATCTGATCGTTGACATAATCACCGAAAATGCCCGGCCTCTTTTCTCGTCTCAAGAAGGACGGCAAGTCCAAGAAGAATGGAGTTGGTGATGCCACGGACTTGGTTCCGCAGAGGCAAAAATGGGACGATGCTTGGACCCGCAAGACGGTTGAGCCTGAGGAGATTCGAGAGCTGCTGCGCGGCTGCACGGAAGAGCTCAAGTCGCGAGGTATGGCTATGATGCAGCTTCCCATGATTCCAGTGACCCGTCCCACATGATGGGTAGACTAACGTCCCGCTGTAGGTCTCGATCACCCGTTCTTTCTGCTCCCTTTCCGGCCGACGTCGAACCCGAGTGCCGTGCGCACCTTCATTCGAAACTTCTTCAGCCAAGATCCCCCAATTAGCGGAGAAGTATTGCTCCAGGAGCTGCGTATGACGGAGCCCATGGTATGTGTCTATGTATCCATGGCTGGGTGGAATGCTCACACAAAGTACAGGTCATCTCGGGAGTTGTAAAATGGTGTTGGAGCCGCCTTCAGGGAGGCCTCGTCGGCTGGGATGCGTACGAGTTGTTCAAAGTTGGTGAACGAGGTATGTGATGTGCTACCATTCCATGATGCCTACCCGGCCGTTTACAAGCATGTGGTTGCTGACTTTTGGCGCTCTTCAAGACTCAAATATGGCCCGCGATTCGTTCAAAACCTTTATTCCCCTCAGCGTCGAAAACGCTGCGCGCCAGCAGATAATCTTCGATTTCTTTAGTCTGATTGCGGCTGTGGCTGCGCATGGCAAGAGCAACGGCTTTGGCGGGCGCAAACTATCCCGCATGGTGTCGTGGTGGGCTTTCGAACACAATGATACTGGCAACGGTTTTGATGGAGGCTATGGGGCATGGCTCAGGTACGACGCGCCGTGGATTCTGAATACGAAATGTGGACGGAGCTTCATACTAATTGTGCTTGCAGTGCTGCCGATGCTACTAGCCATCTCTTTTTCGCTTATCTGAGGTCGCTTTCCCCTGAGCAGAACCCCACAGGAATCACCATGTTGCCCAGATCACTCCAGAAGTTGCTTCAGGAAACGGAATACCCCCCTCAAAGACCGGAACTACTTCTCGTCAAGACCAAAAAAGTGGCCATGATCGTCGAGACCGTCTCACCAACGCCATTTGCTTTGTTGCGGAGAGCGAACCATTTCCAATATCGTGACTCGGACAGAGAGCTTCAGGAATTCTCCAGCTACGAAGATCCCGTACAGGCACTAACAGACGAATGCCAGCGAGTGCTCAAGGCGATCTCATCGGCTAATCAGTCACAAGTTTCCAGCGTAAAGCATTCCACGAGCCTGCGAGACGCTTCGTGGTCCCGATTCGAGGATATTGGATTCGCCAGCTCCCTGGAGGAGGAGGAGGATGACGATGGAAGCGTTCTGCCAGGCAGAAGAGTGCAACAGCTTAAACAGTTCCAGGGCCTTCGCAACAGTCCCTTGTCTGGCGGCAACGGCCTGGCACGCCCGACTACGCCTTCGTGGGCAGACTTCTTGTCGGCCGGCTTCGTTGACGATAATCAAACACGGCCCAACTACCTTTTGCCGCCCGATAAGATTCTTCCACCTCTGTCACCGGACGGCCGTCAGCACAGTTCTCAGTCTCACCAAGCCAGGCTCGAGAGCGAGCGGGACGTTGAGCCAGGCGAGCTCGCAAGTATTAGAGTCCTCGATCTGGATGATGCTTTTTGGTGGGTGTGGATGACCAGTCTTGCGCCAGAGGAGACCCCCGAGCGGAAATCAGCCTTTGGTAGATGCGCTGTCGTTGAGACGCAAATCCGCGGTAGCCGTTGGCTTGTGGTAGAGGAAATCATCGCAGGCGCAGCCCCCGACGCTCAGGAAGGAGCCTATATCGCCGAGAAGAAAGGATTGTTTTCCTGGACGAAGCGCTCCAAAACTGTCTCTCGGCGCAAGAAGTCTCTGGATAAGAATGACAAGAGTGCAACGGCAAACGCCAACGATAGTAAGGCTAGTATTGGTCCAGATGCGCATGCTCGCGTTCAAGCAAAGGCCGCCCAGCTGAGGGCTCAGCAAGATCGGGAGGAGGAGCACCGTGTGCAGCCCATTGCTCGCCGCGGCCGTACCGATGCCGAGTTGCTAGCTGAAAAGACTAACAGTGTTTTTACACTGCAGCCCATGATCGTGGGTGAGGCCTCCTCGGCGATGAAATGGGTCAAGAAATACGACAAGGGTACCATCAAGGATATCTACATGGCCGATGACAACGCGGGCAGGGGAACAGCCTTTTCTCCATCTCTTTCAGAACCCAGTGGCAATCAGGATCACTCTGGTGACCACCTGGCTTCTCCTGAAGTGCCTCCCAAGGATAACCTTTTGACGCCAGCCGCTTCACCTTTGCCCCATGGGCACTCTGCTTTATCTTTGGTTCCCGAGAGCGTCTTGGAGGAGACGCGGTCGCGGTCGCGGTCCCCTCTTCCGGATAAGATTGAGACCCCTGAGCCTGCCGCTTCTGAACAGACAAAGGTGGAACCAAGCCTACCAACACCACCCAAGGAAGAGCCCGCAGCCCGGGTCATGTCGCCTACCTTTAATGGCAAGGCCTCTCTAGATGCCCCGCGGAGTCCCGAGCCCGCAAAGCAGCAGAAGAGCGGCGGCTTCAGGAAGCTGTTTGGTCGCAAAAAGCGAAACTCCAAGAATCTTGAAAATGTCACCACTGATTTGAACAAGATGCTCGAGCAGAATGCAAAGAAGTCGGTCGAGCAGCCCATGCCTAGTCCTGCCGTTGCCTCACCGCGCAATGTGGTGAAAGAACCGGAAACGCCAGTCGAGGCAGCACCCGCCGAGGAGCCGATTTATGAGCCCATATATGACCAGCCGGCCGACGATGATGTCGTCCACGGTGATGCCCATCATGTCCCAGAACCTGAGCATGATTTCTCTAGATTTGACCAAGGTCCTCTAGAAGATGTACCGGCTTTTGTTCCAGAAGATGATGACGATGATGAGTTTGAGGATGCGGTGCCACCGCCAATTGCTCGTCCCACCCGCCAGGAGCCTCCTCCCAAGTATACCTCAAAGCTCCCTGTGAAAGAGGGCCTCACTGGTGGCATAAGCCCTGGTATCCAAGACCGATGGGCCCAAATTCATAAGAACGCAGCTGAGCGAACCGCTGCTCGCCAGCCTAAAGACTTCCCAAAACCTACCAGGACAACTGATGGCGATGATGAGACCAGCGGAGAAGAGAGTACGTATTAACAACTAGACCCCTTCCATCATATGTGGCATTCATGTGGTAGATGCTAACTCCTGTGTCTTTTACAGCAATCGAGTCTCGAGTTGCACGCATCAAGGCTCGTGTTGCCGAGCTGACAGGCAATATGGAGGGTACATCAGTTCCTCTCCGTAATAACTGAGCGACCAAGTCAACCCGATTCAATCCGTTCGATTTCTGAAATTGTTATCAATACTCCTTCTCGTTACTAATTTCTGCCGCAATTTGATACCACTCGTCGTCATTTTTCCTTACACGAAATCAGAGATACGATGCAATGTGCAGCGTTTCATTTTAATACTAGTCGATTTTCACTCTCCTGTCGTTCTTTTTTTTTTTTTTTTTCAGACTTATATATATATGATACCACCCAAAAACAGGACGAAAATGTGGAGGACCTCAAAACAAAGTCGTCAAGGAAATCAATCAATTTCCATTGCCCGAAATATCACATGCGATGCCGTCATTCTACACAACCAAAAAGAGTGTACCGAAGAGGTTAAAGCATTTGGAATTTGCCTTTGGTTTTTTCCCCCTTCCCCCTTTCTTCCTTTATCCATCCATCTTTTTGATTCGGGATAAACCTAAACTGTCTGTCATATTTCCCCTTTTTTTTCTTTTCTCAATTTTTTTCGCGCGAGTTTTCTTGTTTCTATTTACACGGAGAAGAACATTGGGGAGTTCCATGCGAAGATGGAATGTAGTAAATGTTGTCGGTACATACACCTTTAGGGGGGTTTGAAGCCTTGATATATAGAACCTGAATGCAAGATATACTGCTCGTGCCTATTTGATACGATTTTAATGTAGTATGTGGTGTGTGACTTGATTTAAAAAGGGAGTGGCTATACAACACGCCTGTTGGCTATCTACCAACTCATGCCTTGATAAAATACCCAATGCAAGTATGAAACGACATTTTAGCTCTTAAAACATGAGTAAAACACATTGCTACGCTTTATCACTGAAGAAGATAGCGAGAGGTAAAAGAAGTACGCTATAGAAGCAGGTTGTAGAAAATGTGTATAGACATTCTATTTTATAGTACGTGTGTTCATAGCAGCACTGAGCGCTGTAGTGATGGATAGCTACTCTTTAAAAATCACCAGAGAGTAAAAAAAATTCTGAAGAGAACCAGGATCTAGCCTGGAGCTACCAGTTATCTAGTTAGCAACCAATATCAGTCGTCGTCTCCGTCCCTATTCACCATTGTAATAGACATGTGGCGTTCATCATCAGAATCGTACTGCGGAGTCAATGGCGTTTCCGGGCTGGGCGGCTCTTCCGCCTTCGTAGGCACCGGGCGTCGAGGGATTTTGAGTTCTTGCAAAGGAGCTGTCTGGCGCCTTGGTAAAGGAGGGGATATATCGTCTGCGCTATTCATAATAGGAGGCACAGACTCGGTGTATCTTGGGGGGAGACGCGGGTTTTCGGGCTCGAGCCCGCCAGTCGGCCGTCTAGGAAGGGGCGGATTGGGAGGCTCGGAATGCGGCCTGAGACCTGGAGGTGTGATTGTCAAGCCCTGAAGAGATTCAGCGGACCTATCTCTGTCGTTGAGCTTGTTATCGGGGTCGTATTCGAAGTTTATGAGATCCTCTTCTTTGTCGTTCATCTGGATGACGTCGTCTCTCTCTATGTCTTTGCTGGCCTTGACGTTGACGAAGCCGCATTTGCGCAATATCTCGCCAGTGAGAGAAGGATATCGGAGATGGCCGCTGACACTCTCACTCAAATCAATGTTGACGATGCCATTGACGTCTTTGATAGGCTGCAGGCCGGCGATGCCAAGAGCGAGACTGTGCATGCGGTAAACGAAGCCAAGGACCATGTCGTTCTCGGAATAGACATTGAAAATCTTCCCTGAGACTACGGGTTTGATCGCTCGCCAGTGAGCTGAGTTGGACGGAGCCGGGGTGCCGATGATGATGACAGTATCAATTAAACCAAAAGCGTGGCGCTCAGCGAGAGACTGCAGACAGGCGTGGATAGTTGTCGCGCCCAGAGAGTAGCCCACAAGAGTAACGGGTCTTTCTCCTTGGACTTTGTTAATGAGTGCGTCGGCAAGAAGTTGCCCAGCCTTGCGAGATCGATTATGTGCGCGGTTGAACGGATTATCCACATTGGAAGCAACGGCCAAGACTTGAATAGGCCAGAGGGCGGCCCAGAGAGTGGCCAGCAAAGTCCTCTTGATGACCTCCGCCTTGAACGCCGTCCAGGCAACGGAGCGCACGAGGTCATTCAACGCGGTTCCCAGACTAAGAAGAACACTCATCTCGTAGCGTAGGGCGAAGACTTCAGTGTCGGTGCTGAGAATGCGCCAAGGCTTCTTGATGTCATCCTCCGAGTTGAGCCAGCCGTTGATCCCGATGGTGACACGGAGGCGGCGTTGTTCTTTCTGCTCTTTGGTTATGTTCTCCGGGACATCTGTTGTAGCCTCTTCTTTAAGAGGGAGGAAGCGAAAGTCCTCCACTTCTTTGGCGTAGTTGTCCATCATTTCGCCCTGTGAAAGAAGCATGTGAGCATATATATTCACCCTAGGATCAAATGACAATTTCTGAAACTTACAGTCATCTTGGCGCCGTAAGCTCCAAAGAGAGTCCCGACTAGAGCTCCATTCATCCAAAAGATGCCGAGGAAACTCGCAACACCTCCCAAGCCGACGCCTCCCAGAACGCTTCCAATGGCTCCAGCAACAAGCGGAGCAGCCAAACCCCCGGTTACTCCAATAACCGCAGCGCCAGCTACAGATGCTAGCCCAACTTTCCAAAAGCGACTGACTTTGTTTTGCTGTCGACGCTTAGCGGCCTCGGCGTCGGCAGACATGGCTTCCTTCTGGTCCCCGTCGGCCGTGGAAGATTCCATGAGAGACATGGCGATTTCTGCCTCTTCCTTGTTGAGAAATGTTTGAGAGAGCCCTAGTGATGACGCTAGATAAAGAATCAGGGCACGAGAATGAGCAGAGTATTTTCCGGTAGATAGAAGCAACAGCAACACACAGCTGAGCGCTTCCTCTCGATCTTCAGCAGGGATTGTTGTCAGTCTAGTAGGTATAGGTTTGTATGCCAACTGCAGCATGGAGACATCCTCAGTCTCATCAACCGGCGTGCCATCCACATCTAGGAGCTGGCGATCGCTGCTGGGCATATCCAGCCGCTTCTTGTCCAGCGCATCGCGCCGCGTTTTCCTCTCGGCTGTGATCTTTTGCGTATCTTCAACATTCACAATCTCTTCGAGCTTGGATACGACTTCGTCCCGCCACTCGAGTATGTACGCCAGCGCTGCGCCCAGCGATCTCTCTGCTTCCCTGGTGGGCTTGATTCTAGGCTGCGACAAACGCTGGGGCTTGCCGCCTTGTGATACAGAGTTCCCCGCCTTTCCCGGCGATTCTGAGGATAGCGATTCATCATCTTGATTGCCCTCATCTTCTGGAGCAATAGATCCTAATTCATCAGGCCGAGTCTCTAGCTCAGAGATCATGTAGGATATGATTTCTTGGACAAGCGTCAACAATGCCTTTCGCCTGGCGGGGTTCAAGGCAATGACGATTTGGCGCGGATCTGCGCAGATTGGCGCCATGTTGATGGGCTTTGAGAGGCCTTGCGCAGGACCTCTTCCTCTTCGACCACTTCAAGAGATGTGTATCTTTCAATAGGGTCTGAGCATGGAACCCATTTGCTGTTGCAGGAAGACGATTGATCGAATGAATGGGATTCCAGTATTAATAGCTATCGGCTGGTAGCGCATATTACACGTCACCAATGTTAATTGGTTACTGCTGGGCCATCGAATCCTTCAGCCAAGACCATCCAAACGACATGTAAGAGCAAAGGTCGGCTAAAGAACGATTATTTTAATGTCATTAAGTAGGCTGGCTGGAAAATTCTGTCAATGGAAGGGTATTACGAGAATTACTAGCAATGCCGAGGTGAAAAGTTGAGACAAGTTATCACCGCATGAACTCTTAAGGTTTCACTCGGCGTCGCTCTATTTTTAGTGAGCGAATGCCTATGTGTTTGCTATTTAAGCAATTCCTTATGGTGTATTATTCAGGATTAGTAGACTTTCGCCACAGCACACAGGAAGACGAATGCATCCGACACTCATTACAAATAAGCGCAAAGCATATAGAGCACCATACTTTCATATTACTGCGACCAAATGATAGAAACCAGCATGAACCGAAGGGCAAAAAAAAACTCCCCCAAGCAAAAATAAATAATAGAGGCAACAAAAGAAAATGGGACCAAAAAATGTAACTCTTCTCCGGGGAGAATTGCTCTCCGGGGACGGAATCGAACCGCCGACTTTTCGGTGAGATGTTATCCATTACAGCCGAACGCCATGAACCAACTAGACCACCCAGAGGATGTTGAAGAGTTGACAATAGGCGAACTAGTTGAAACTAAGAGTCTTTACTGGAGCCTCGTGGGCGCTGTAGAAAAAGCGGCTAGTGGCCCGATAAGCGCTCGATAGGCTGAGGCCCCGCTAGAAAAATTCCCAATTTCTCCCAAGCAACCAACCACCGGCCGTTTCAAGGGCAGCAACTCTTGCTCTCAATTCTCGAATATCATGTCTCATTGTCGCCAACGGTAGAGCTACGATCCCCTCATCCTCAGATACGGCAGTAGTGCCCATTACCAATTCCTTGAACGCAATGAATGCGCACGCACTTCTTTCCGCCCAAGGCTGGCGAGGCACAGGCCATTCTCTGCATAAGACGGACGACTCAATTGGCCTCGCAAAGCCCCTATTGCTCAATCGCAAGACCAATACCAAGGGCCTTGGTAATACAAAACACTTTACAAGCGATCTCTGGTGGATGAATGCCTTTGATGAACAGTTAAAAGGCCTCGACACCTCCAAAGAAGGCCAGGTCGTGCAAACCGTCAAGACTGGCAAGCTCAATGCGCTCGACCAAGGACGTGTATCAAAATACTCCGTCTACGCTTCTTTTGTTCGTGGCGGGTTTCTTGAGGGTACAATCAGTTCAGAAACAACGGACGATTCGACCAGCACAGAGTCGGATAAGAGCGACGAGAAGGAAACAGAGTCAGCAAGTACAAAAACTGCGAAACCTAAGAAGGAAAGCAAAGAGGAGAAAAGAGCTCGAAAAGAAGCGAAAAGGAGGCGAAAAGAGGCGCGTGCCTTGAGAAGAGCGGCAAAGCTTGAAAGAAGGCAGAAACGAGTCGAATCAAAGAAGGACACATCTGATTCCAGCAGTAGCGGGAAGGAAGATAAGCTCATTAGACGCGCCCGAAAAGAGGAAAAGCGCAGGCGAAAAGAACTAGAGAAAAAGAAAGCATCGGGTGGCTAATGGGGGAAACTAGAAGGGAGAGATCACGTATAGCGCATTAGCGGGGAGTTTGGCTCATATTTTCAAACACAAGGGATACCCAAATAGAGAGCGTTTCAAGTTTGTATTTCTTTGGGTGCTTTACCCGGCTGGCCGGGCTTGCCAGACAAAATCCAAGGCCGTCTATCCCAAAATTCATCCTTGATGATGTCTATATGTTCCACCACTACCTTTGCCTTGGCTCTTCGTTTCTTCTCCTTTTCGGCCTGTGATTTCGATTGCGCTACTGGCTCCCCAAGAGCGTCTGCTGCTGCTGCTGCTTCATTATGACTCGAGGATTCGACCAGTTCGTACTACGAATGTTAGCTGCTGACACACTACACTTTATCCGCTCTGAATCTTACATCTCTGAATATCACACTTCCTTTTTTGAACATTTCCGGCTCATTGTTATAATTGATTCCGAAGCGAGAGAAAAGTATTTCATTCTTATCCGCAGCCAGTGTTCCCTGACATCCAGTTAGCACATGAATATACTAGCGGGAGAGAGTACACACAGCAAGTGTTTTCTCTGCCTCCTTGTTATCAAGACCTCCAAGCTGTATAAGTTTCCAGAAGGCTGTATTATACAGATTATTTATGTGGCCTGGTTTATCAGCATGGTAGCCCTTCCATTTTGAGAAGTATCGCCTTACAGTCAGCTTGTCTCCAGCTCATATAATCACGGAGATTCTGCACTGTTGGGTAGCAGACAGCCCGGCCGTCAAAGGTTGGGAGAGGAAATGAGAGGGGGGTATCTGGAAAGTATGCCGGCCAAGAAAAGACGTAATTCGCTGTAAACGTAGAAACAATAGTGCTAACAAGTTTGCTGCAGGTTCTTAGTTGGTGCAGTTATAGGGTAGGGCAGGGTCTGATCTCGCACCTTGCTCTCCTCTCGAAGAGATTGCTGGATTTGTGAAAGACGAAGCTGAGATTTGTTAGACTAGTAAAACGAAGATCTCTTTTGAAGCATAATTCTTGCCTATATTCGTCGCTAACTCCGTAAGCAATAGTGATCTCTGGTATATCAATCACGACTGCCTTGGCTGCCGCATTCATAAGATCAAGCGCTCTCTTGTCGTTCGGCTTTTCGAATCCATATTTTGCACACATCCTTGAATGAAAATGTCAGAAATCATCGCAGAGGTGGTCTTCATTTGCGCCTTTACTTGGTAAATCCTCTCCCATCTATGCGCACTACGATCCATGTGTTAAGCAATAGAGAGTCTGGCTGTTCAAAATTTCGAACATATTCAAACCTATAACGACAGTTAGTTAGTATACAAACGAGGGCACAGGTTTGAGCCTTCTTACTTTGAGTTTGCCATTTCGTAAACCGGGCGAATGTGTCTGAGCGTTTGTAAAAGAAAAGCTTTGTTCTCATTTGAGAGTTGCTGTGAGATACCGAGTACTTGTGCGTCATGCTAGCGCACCGCAACATCCCCGCGGTGGAGCATTTGCAGCTTCCTCAATTCCGCGTTAGGCTCACGCCTTGAAATGAAATATTAGTCGCACCCCTCCCGTGGCGCAGAGCTGGGCTGCAATTCTGGGCGAGTTTTCGTCAGCCTTGCAGGAGCGACCCTTCTTCGCACTCGTGCCTGGAGCTCCTCGTAGCCTTCTCGCGTCTCCCTGTCTACCATGCCGCTCTGCCACTGCCGAAAAGCCCCAGCCCTACTACCGCGACGATGAATCTCCTTCTTTCAGACGACTATCTCCTCCAGGACTATCCTGAGAGCATGACGAGCACGATCCGATCCGGCCATGCGACGATGCTGAGATTTAACCGCAAGGGTGACTATCTTGCCTCCGGCCGGGTGGATGGAACCGTCGTTGTCTGGGATCTGGAGACCATGGGGGTTGCCCGAAAGATGAGGGGGCATAACAAAAGCATTACGTTCCTGAGCTGGTCGAAATGTGGTCGATATCTGCTATCAACATGCCAAGGCTGGAAAGCGATACTCTGGGATCTTGAGACTGGGCATCGACACCGTGAAGTGCGCTTTCGTGCTCCTGCCTATATGGCTGAGCTCCATCCGTGGAACAAGTGCGTAGAATTCACTCCTTGTATTGCAAAGAGCTCCCCTTGTATCGGCTACTCACACATATACCTAGCAATCTCTTTGTCGCGTCTCTATTCGAAGAACAGCCGCTGCTCGTCGACATTTCGGAGCCGGTCGATGTCAAACGCGTTCTCCCGTCTGCACCTAAGCGGTCAAATACCGAGGGCGATATCGCGCTTAAAGAGAAACAAGCGAAGGAGGATGCAAAGCAGATGACAACATCCGCCATTTGGACCGCAACAGGCGATCACATCATTGCGGGAACAAGCAAAGGCAAATTGAACATCATCGATGCCAAGACCCTCGAAATCATATACTCGGAAAAAATATGTACAGGGGTTATCACGACCATGCGAATAACAGGGTCTGGTCGAGATCTACTGGTGAACTCACAAGATCGCATTATCCGTACGTTTCGAATACCCAATCTCTCAGTGGAGGACCTCGACCCGGACACAATACAGCTACCCCTCGAACATAAATTTCAAGATGTTGTCAACAAGCTGTCTTGGAACCACGTCACGTTTAGCGCAACGGGTGAATACGTGGCTGCATCTACCTACAACAATCACGAACTCTACGTATGGGAGAGGAATCACGGCAGCTTAGTGTGCATGCTCAAAGACCCCAAAGAGGAGCAGGGCGTTATCGAATGGCATCCCTCACGTCCTCTCTTAGCCGCATGTGGCTTAGAAACCGGTCGCATATACATATGGTCCGTCATCAGTCCTCAAAAGTGGTCGGCGCTGGCGCCAGATTTTGCCGAAGTGGAAGAAAATGTAGAGTACATGGAGCGAGAGGACGAGTTCGACATATATGCACAGGAAGAAATCCATCGGAGGCGGCTTGATGCTGAGGATGAGGACGTGGATGTGTTGACGGCTGATTTCACCAAGGAGGGGGATGACCTGGGGAACTTTCGCATGCCCATTTTATTCAACTTGGGCGAGAGTGACAGCGAGGACGAATTCGTTGCCGTTTCGACTGGAACTATGCGACGGAGGAGTCCTGGAGAAAGTCAGGCTGATTTAAGCGCTGGAGCAGAATCTACTGCCCAGGTGCGTAAGAAGGGAGGTGCCGGAGGCAGAGGAGGAAGAAGTAAAAAGAAGTGATGAATGCCTGGGGCTTAATAGAGTGGCGTTTTTGATACCTTGGGTGTATGGAGTACCAGCATAAGAGGAAGGGATAGATAACTCATAGCAATCATGGATTATGCATGGCGTACGGAGGTCGCCGCAAAGAGCATGTGAGGCTGCTATGAAACGTGAAATCCGGCAAGCTGAGTCACCGGCGACAATCGAACAATGCAATGCCAGCTAAGCTTCGTGTGGACGCGCTCTGAAATGTACCTGCCAGAGTGGAGTGTGATTAAGACTCGAGGCTGACAAAAAAACTGACAAGTTTCTTTGTGTAAACCAGGTGAATAGCGCTGAATTTTATTGTCTTTCTAATCTCCTTTCCACCACGCGGCGAAAAGTGTACTTTATTCAGCTGAGGCCTGAGGCACCAATTGCTGCGGGTGCAAGGAGGTGGTTGGTCCGTAAAGGCTTAGCGGCATCGAGGCACCACCCAAGCGCCTCACGTCCAGAACTTTCAGGCTGCTTCTTACTGTCTCGCCTCAACCACGACAAAAACTTTGCCCGCGGTCCAAAGTTCATCACCAAGCGTGTCGGACATCGAGTCTGGCACCTGGAAGCACGCCGAGAAGTACGATACGATCCGCCGACCTGCGATTTACGTGTTCATACGGCTTCTGAGCTGGTGGCGACGGGGGAGACCTGCCGTGAGGTTCTCCTGGGCCTGTTGGCCAGGACTGGCGATCGAGAGAGCGCCATCTCGTAGCGACTGACAACGGCTCTTGCCATCGATTATTCGATTTCCCACGATAAGAAATTGTCATTTCTTGGGATTTTTCAGTATTTTTCTTCGCACCTTGCCTTTCTGCCGCGACTACGGGGCGCGTGCTGCATTTGCCGCCCTCACCGATCCTTTTCAGCTGTTTTGATTGTTTCGATTGAAAATTCGCAACGCTCGCGAAAATGGCAAACCTTTACTTTACCCACTCGAGCGCACCGCTCAAGACGGTGCAGGAGATTCAATTTGGACTCATGTCTCCTGAGGAGATTAAGAGCATGAGCGTGGCGCACATTCTGTACCCCGAAACGATGGAAGAAGGCGGCACGAAGCCGCGTGACGGCGGCCTCAACGACCCTCTTCTCGGCTCGATCGATCGACAGTTCAAGTGCAAGACCTGCACGCAGGCTATGGGCGAGTGTCCCGGTCATTTCGGACACATTGAACTGGCAAAGCCTGTATACCACCCTGGCTTCATCAAGAAAGTCAAGAAGATCCTGGAAATTGTCTGCCACAACTGTAGTAAAGTGTTGGCTGATGAAGTTGGTCTTCTCTTCTCCATGAAGCCTTTGCCTCACTGGATGCTAACCTGAAATTTACCAGAGTGATCCTGAGTTTGTCGCAGCCATCAATACTCGAGATGCAAAGCTCCGCTTCAAGCGGGTATGGGCGGTCTGCAAGAAGAAGCGGAGATGCGAGAATGAGGATCGGACAGACAAGAACAAAGACGAAGAGTTTGCACCTGGCATGAAGCCGCCGGCCGTGGAAAGCCACGGCGGCTGTGGCAATGTGCAGCCTCAAGTGCGGCAGGTTGCTCTTCAACTGAAGGCCGCCTTCGAAGTGGCTCAGGAGGATGGTCCCAAGAGGAAAGAGACAGCTCCCATCACTCCAGAAATGGCCCACAGCATCCTTCGTCGTATTTCCGAAAAGGACCTTCGCAACATGGGCCTCAACTCAGACTACGCTCGTCCGGAATGGATGATCATCACTGTTCTTCCTGTTCCTCCGCCACCAGTTCGTCCCAGTATTTCCATGGACGGTACCGGTACCGGTATGCGGAATGAAGACGACTTGACCTATAAGCTCGGAGATATCATCCGTGCCAATGGCAATGTCAAGCAAGCTATTCGTGAGGGCTCACCGCAGCATATTGCGAGAGACTTTGAGGAACTGCTTCAATATCACGTTGCAACCTATATGGACAACGACATTGCCGGCCAACCCCGTGCGCTCCAGAAGAGTGGTCGCCCCGTCAAGGCTATCCGTGCTCGTCTGAAGGGTAAAGAAGGCCGTCTGAGAGGCAATTTGATGGGCAAGCGTGTCGACTTTTCTGCCCGTACTGTCATTACGGGAGATGCCAACCTGTCTTTGCATGAAGTCGGTGTTCCTCGCAGTATCGCCAGGACCCTGACTTACCCTGAGACGGTGACGCCTTACAACATTGGCAAACTGCACCAGCTGGTTGAGAATGGCCCTAATGAGCATCCTGGTGCCAAATATGTCATCAGGTCTGATGGCACCCGTATTGATCTGCGCCATCATAGACGCGCCGCTCAAATCTCTTTAGAGTATGGCTGGAAGGTCGAGCGTCATTTAATGGACGGTGACTACATCATCTTCAACCGTCAACCTTCGCTGCACAAGGAGTCCATGATGGGCCATCGTGTCCGTGTCATGCCTTACTCTACTTTCCGACTCAACCTGTCTGTTACTTCTCCATACAACGCCGATTTCGACGGTGACGAGATGAATCTTCACGTTCCTCAGAGTGAAGAGACCCGTGCTGAGGTCAAAGAGCTGTGTTTGGTTCCGAACAATATCGTCTCGCCTCAGAAGAACGGCCCTCTGATGGGTATCGTCCAGGACTCTCTTGCTGGCGCTTACAAGATCTGCCGACGTGATACTTTCCTCGACAAGAATCAAGTCATGAACCTCATGCTTTGGGTTCCCAATTGGGATGGCGTTATTCCGCAGCCCGCTATCCTGAAACCGAGACCTCGTTGGACTGGAAAGCAAATCATCAGCATGGTCATTCCCAAGGAAATCAGCCTGCACGCCCCAGAAGACAAGTCTGATGCTCCCCTCAAGGATGCTGGATTGCTGATCCAGGCTGGTGAGCTGATTTATGGTCTTATGAAGAAGAAGAGCATTGGTTCCGCCTCAGGTGGTGTCATCCATCTCTGTTATAATGAGCTGGGACCGGAAGGTGCCATGGCGTTCCTTAACGGGGTTCAGCAAGTGGTTGCCTACTGGCTTCTGCAAAACGGCCATAGCATTGGTATTGGTGATACCATCCCAGATAAGCAGACTATCGAGAAGGTCCAGGTCCACATTGACACCCAGAAGGCTGAGGTTGCCAGGCTTACAGCAATGGCTACGGCTAACGAGCTGGAGGCGTTGCCTGGTATGAACGTTCGAGCGACATTCGAAAACAAGGTTTCCATGGCTTTGAATATGGCTCGTGATCAGGCTGGCACTACAACTCAGAAGAGTTTGAAGGATTCAAATAACGCTGTGACCATGGCTGAGTCTGGCTCAAAGGGATCATCTATCAACATTTCTCAGATGACAGCGCTTGTGGGACAGCAGATTGTTGAAGGAAAGCGCATTCCGTTTGGTTTCAAGTACCGAACCCTTCCCCATTTCACCAAGGATGATTACTCTCCCGAGGCTCGTGGTTTTGTGGAAAATTCGTACCTGCGTGGTCTAACGCCGTCCGAGTTCTTCTTTCACGCCATGGCTGGTCGTGAAGGTCTTATTGATACTGCGGTCAAGACAGCTGAAACGGGTTATATTCAGAGACGCCTGGTCAAGGCTCTGGAAGATTTGAATGCCCAGTACGATGGAACGGTCCGCAACTCTCTGGGTGATATTATTCAATTCCTTTATGGTGAGGATGGTCTTGATGCTATGTGCATCGAAAAGCAGAAGCTTGGCATTTTGAAAATGTCAGACGAGGCTTTCGAGAAGAAGTATCGCCTTGACCTGGCCAGCCCCCCTGAATGGTTTAGGAAGGACTACGAGTATGGTAATGAGTTGACTGGTGATAAGGCTTCCATGGCTCTTCTTGATGAAGAATGGGATGCCCTTGTTGCCGATCGCCGTGAAGTGCGACATATCAATCGCTCAAAGATGGGCGAGGAGATGATGCAACTTCCTCTCAACATTGGGCGCATGATTGAGACTGCCAAGCGTGTGTTCAACGTCAAGGCAAACGACCGAAGCAACTTGCGACCTTCCGATGTCATCCCTGTTGTGAGAAATGTTATCAACAAATTGAAGATCGTTCGAGGTGACGATCATATTTCAAAGGAGGCGGATGCTAGTGCTACAATTCTCTTCAAGGCTCTTGTTCGTTCTCGATTAGCCTTTAAAGAGGTGGTCAAGGAGCATCGACTGAACAAGCTCGCCTTTGACCATGTACTCGGTGAACTTCAAAACAGATGGGATCGGTCGTTTGTCAACCCCGGCGAAATGGTTGGTGTCCTTGCAGCCCAGTCTATTGGTGAACCCGCCACCCAGATGACACTGAACACGTTCCATTTTGCTGGTGTGTCTTCCAAGAACGTTACGCTTGGTGTGCCTCGACTCAAGGAAATTCTCAATCTTGCCAAGAACATCAAGACACCTAGTATGGCGGTTTACTTGGATACCCCTCTGGCCAAACAGGAGCAAGCGAAGAAGCTGCGAAGTTTGGTCGAATACACCAACCTCCGGTCGATTACTTCTGTCACGGAGATCTACTATGATCCGGATGTCCAATCTACAACCATTGCAGAGGATGTCGATATGGTCGAGTCCTACTTCTTGATTCCTGATGACAGCCAAGATACTATCGATCAACAGTCGAGATGGCTCCTGCGTATTACACTTGACAGGCAAAAGCTGCTTGACAAGGAAATCAAGATTGACGACGTCGCCCAACGTATCAAGGAAGAATATCCCAATGACTTGGCCGTAATCTTCAGCGACAACAATGCCGACGAACAAGTAATTCGAATCCGCACCGTTCGACGTGATGATGAAAAGGATGAAGATGGCGAGAAGAAGATTGAGGATGATGTGATGCTGAAGCGCCTCGAAGCTCATCTTCTAGACACCCTGACACTGCGTGGTGTACCTGGCGTCGAAAGAGCTTTCTTGACTAAGGGTACCCGCCTGGTCGAGGCTGCTGACGGATCCGAACTTGCGCTCAAGGATGACCCCCGATGCACCCAGTGGTATCTGGATACCAGCGGCTCAGCTCTCCGCGAGGTCTTGGCTGTTCCGGGAGTTGATCCTACGCGAACCTACACCAATGACCTATGGCAAGTCATTGAAGTATTCGGCATTGAAGGTACTCGAGCTGCCTTGGTGAAGGAGTTGACGGCTGTTTTGGCCTTTGACGGTTCCTATGTCAACCATCGACACATTGCTCTACTGTGCGATGTCATGACTTACCGAGGAAGCATATCCGCTGTTACCCGACACGGTATCAACAGAGCAGATACTGGTGCGCTGATGCGTTGTTCATTCGAGGAAACTGTCGAAATTCTTCTCGAGGCAGCCGCCACAGGCGAGCTTGATGATTGCCGCGGCATTTCTGAGAACGTCATGCTCGGTCAGATGGCTCCCATGGGTACGGGCAACTTTGACGTCTTCCTGGATCCGAAGATGCTGGAAACAGTTATTTCGGACAACTCCCGTATGGGTCTCATGCCAGGCATGCCTGTCAAGGAGGGAGAGGTTGAAGGTGCGGCCACGCCTTACGATACAGGATCTCCCATGGCCGATTCTGGCTATCTTAGCCTTAACTCCCCTGCCGCTGGAAACTTCTCGCCTATCCAGGGCGCAGGCTCGGAGACGCCAGCC
Organism: Trichoderma arundinaceum; assembly: GCA_025919625.1. NCBI lineage: Eukaryota > Fungi > Ascomycota > Sordariomycetes > Hypocreales > Hypocreaceae > Trichoderma > Trichoderma arundinaceum. Next base: position 1,757,306 of record JAMQTF010000002.1, read on the forward strand.
GGATTTGGAACCGAGTATGGTGGCGGCGGCTTTGGTGGTATAGGCTCTATGAGCCCATACTCTATGCGTGGAGCGACAAGCCCTTTCAGTACGTCTCCAACATCGCCGTTCAGTTCGGGCATGGGTGGCTACTCTCCTTCGTCACCCAACGCTGGATACTCTCCCACGTCTCCTATGATCGATGGTGGAATCGGCCGATATGCGACATCTCCGTCATTCAGCCCTTCTTCACCATCTTTCTCGCCCACGTCACCGATGCTGCGACCGACAAGCCCTGCCAGTCCCAACTACAGCCCCACGTCGCCCAGCTATTCGCCTGCGTCACCTTCATCGCCGAGACACTACTCGCCCACTTCGCCGGCTCAATTCAACTCTCCCACTTCGCCTAGCTACTCTCCTGCTAGCCCCAACTATAGCCCTGCCTCTCCTAATCTGCATGGAGCTGGCGCTACTTCTCCATCGTATTCTCCTGCTTCTCCCTCGTGGTCTCCGACATCCCCAGAGGCTTACTCGCCTACGAGTCCAAGCTTCTCCAAGAGCCCTGGGTCGCAACAATCTCCCACTAGCCCTAGCTACTCACCCACCTCTCCATCATTTTCTCCTCGGACCCCTGGCCCGGGAGCTTCTGGAAACCAATAGTAAGTCACGCCTATAATCTTGATTCGAGAGCATTCGTGATGAGGGTCACTAACATGTCTTTGCAGTTCACCTAATTCCCCAGCTAACGATTGATTTATTTTATAATGCATACGTGGCACATTTTGCCATCGGTTACCAATTTTCTTTATTTATCTCGTGTTTTCTCTCTCATAGTTCTCATGGTGGATGGGTTGTGAGAACTTCAGCATGATAGACGTTTATGCAGGCGGTAGTAAAAGCCAAAAGTGGATAAAAAAAGAAACATCTATACAAAAAATACCAACAGTTTTGTCGATTCGCAGTCTTCTGAACAGAGAGATTAGAAGGGGTTGACGGCAGGTTTGCGGCTGATATGTATACTAGACGCGAGGATGAAAAGAGTTCCATGGAGGGGAGCTTGGGCCAAGAGCTATCTAGGGGATGATGGCCCAGATTGGAATCAGATTGCAAAAAAGTGGAATTCGCGGGGGAAAGCAAACCTGTCACTGGAACTTGAACTTGAAAATGGATTTGCCTATTTGAAAACAATGATGCGATCCTGATCCCAAGTGCCATTGTTCCGCTGTGAATGCTTGCTGCTTCCATCTGCCACGTTTTGCATGACATATCCGGCCTTGGCTAACATTCCTTTGTCTCCATGGACCCTGCATTTGCATTGCTGGTAGGCTGAAAGTCGAGTTGATGGCCCAGATGCCCTTGTTGCGACAGACACAAAGATATTGCATAATATAAGTAGACGAATGTAATTTTTAACGCTGATTACTTGACTTCTTTTCTTGACTTGGGGGATGCCATGCGAAGTAATGCAGGCGTTTGGCCATGTACGGATTGTGGCTCGATTTCTCCACTGCGCATTCCAAATGCATGAACTTGATCGAACAAAGAAATACTTCTAACCAGCTGATTAATATCTAGGGACTGTCCGGCCAGCACTTCAGCTGTACTTGAGTATGTTGTAGGTACATTTCTGGGTAGGGTAATCAAGCCTGAAGCTTGCTTCACTGTTCAGGTAGCTGTACTTCGTACCCACGAGTCGTTTGTAAGTAAGCTAATGTGCTTTTCCTGCTACCACCCCCTTCTTTGTTACGAAGTAGCTACATCTCTTTATACATTATGATTCTCTTATAAGAAAGAGATGAACGTTAAAATTGTTAATCAATAGCTAGTATATCATCTTGTGCTGACTGACCGTTCCTTTGTCCCCTCGAACAATGAACTGGTGCATGAGTGAAAAAAAGTTCATCCAACGTGACACCGCACACGATGTACTACGTACTGACCAGGATCAGGGTCCGGCACCAATACGAAATAACATTGATAGCTTCCCGCCCGTGTTATCGGCAAATACAAGCTTAAAAGTTGCGGGTCAGAGCGGAAGAGCGGGAGGAACGTTGCAGGGACACGGCTGGCTAGCTGCCGGGAGGGAAAAAATAAAATAAAATCGTTGAAGCACGGACCAAAAGCGGCAGGATACGAGCCGGGAGAGGATCAATACTATAATAATAATAATAAAAAAAAAAGTTCCGAGGGTACAATGGACAAGTTCGTCGTTGTCAATTTGCGCCGGGGGTCTGTGGGCGAAAACGCGGGATATAGTACGGCGCCAAGGGGACAAATGCGGAATGGAGAAAGGATAAGTGCATTTCGTATCGCTGAAGGACGATAGAGAAGTAGAAATGAATATCATTGGAGAATGAAATCGAGTAAAAATTCTACAGGGTCTAAGCGTTGTTTGCTTGTATTAATTGTTCTATCAAAGTGCGAAGCGTTGGGTCGTTTTTTTCCCTCAGTGTTTTCTTTCTTTGTTACTTCAGAGGTCTTCTATCATGTTAGCAGCCGTACATGTATGAAAATCATATTTCATATCAAATCTCATCTTACTAGGATCACATGACTTACTAGGGATGCGTGAATGCATGCATGGTGTCGACAAGGCTGCAACAAGTGGGCCAGATAACTTGCTCTGCCAGAATGTCGTCATCACCACTGCTGCTGCGCATCTTGTTATAGATTGCATGACGAATGCTACAGCTTCTTTTTTCTCCTGTATGCCTTCCTAATCATCTGAGCAAATGAATTTAACCTTGCGGCATCGTCATGAACCAACAGTCCCTCCGGAACACAGTCAAAGCCACAAGGAGGACTTTCTCTCACGGCTAGCCAACGCGGCCCGTTGCTGACATTGCGTAACCTTGCCTTTGGCCATAGGAACCGTAGTCAACTTGGGAGGAGGCTCTGTGGGGAAGAGGCCGTATTCTGTGATACTCTCCTTACGAGCGCGCAGCCGCAGCCCCTTGTGACAGCCCGGACTATCCTCAGAAGCTCACGGCGGCTGGAGGTATGAGACCACGCGACAGATGTATCAAAATTGCGAGCATAGGGCAGAATGAACTAATTATATGGATTCCCGTCCAAGTATTGGTGGCTGTGGAAAATTAGCTTGGAAAGGGGCCGACGGGGGGCTGCGGCCGCATATGCGGCCTGGCTGTGTTGGCCGACCAATAGAGTGCGAAATTCGACCACTTCACACACAAGGCAGACAACATTCGACAACAGATGATGAGAAGAAACAGTCAGTTGGGTGGGTTAAAAAAAAGGTAAAATAGATGACGCTGTTAGAATTTGGTATGATGCTATCGCTGTGTGGCCTGAGTACATGCAGAAGGGCTAAGGTTATAGGAAATAGGAGAGCCTCCCCGCAAGTCCACCACACCAATCATTGACTCACAACCGTTGACTATGTACATGCGTTATCAATTATTCCTCCAAACAATCCTAATCACATGGAAAGAGTAGTAAAACGGAAAAAGAAGATGAAAAATGAAACTGAAAAAAAAAGCGGAAAGATGGTAAAGAAAAGACAAGAGATTGGCTGGTGATGATAAGGAAGACAAAGAGAAAAATTCAAGGAGAATAATGGTGACAAGATCAAAGGAAATGGGCAGAATCAAGAGAGAAAATAGCGTAGATGATCCTCTTGCGAGAGCTCAATCCGGCATCAGGGGCCGGGTCCTAGGTCGATTGCTAGGGCCCCCGAGGTTTTGTCTATAGTTGAATGAATAATAAGGAAAGTAGAGAAAAGAAATAGAGAAAAGAAGAAATAGAGGGAAACGAGAAAGAAAAAGGGAAAAAGAAAAAGAAAAGTAGAAAAAGGAATTGTATACAGCGCCGGCCTTGGCGCCGGCGCTCAAAATGATGCTCGCTCAACCCCATTGATGATTATTCAACGGGCCGGATTCGGGCAAACAGAGCGATTGCAGTACCCCTCCCATGTCTGAGTTCCTTGATCCTCGATTTTAGAGCAGCCACAGGTAGGCTTGCGGTGAGTCTCTGTGACGGTGCAGCCGCAGTGGGTGTAGTGCTGTCGAATGATCCAGACACACATGTTGATTGTTTTGGGGGGTGTTGTCGATGTGGGATTGAGTGAGAGAGTGGGAAGAAGAGATTATCTCAGAGAGGAGCAGACAGAGGAATCTATCGGAGATGAGATTCTTGACAAGAATAGTTTTACTAAATGCCCGATCTATTGTCAGTATTTCTTCGAATAGGTCATGGTTTGTGTGGAGATGGCTTGTGCATACAAAGCTCTACTCTTTTGGAGTTCTTAGCGTACAAGTGCTCTGATCTTGTCTTTCGTATGAAAGACTCAGATTGTAATGCAAAAAGAATGCTTTCTGGGAGCTCAAATTTCTTGAAAGATGCTGTCGAATGTTGCTGTTGATTGGGAATGCTGAATGAAGCTTGGGAGGAGATATCGAGAAACGGAGCAGGTGTGTTTGTCGTTTATATATCTTGTGGAACGAAAGCCTTGGGACTGCATAGAGGCTGTGAATAGACATTGTTTGCTCAGGTCGGTGTTCGTTCTTACCCAGGAACAAAGCCCCTTCAGGCAGAGCGAGTACAAGGCAAGACGCCAACTGATGTATCGCTGTTGGATGTTTGCTTCTTCTTCGGGACTTTCCTGGTGCATGTACACAGCTGTTAGATGCACATTTGGGCGACTGCTCAGGCATAACAGGTCCAAGAGCCGACATGTATGTTGGTCGACGCCGAATGTATGCTCGTATGCGCGGCCGTTGTTATGCGTGGTGCCGCCGAAGTGTGTTAGTCGGAGTCGTGTCTGCTCTGCGGTAGGTGCGAGGTTCTGTCTGCCTTCTGGCCCGTTCTCTCGCTAAGGGGCATTATTTTGCCTGCGAGAAGGAGGAGGCAGTGAAGGCGAGCAGAAGTAGCTTTGATCTCTGGCCCAGGCCGGCCAGGAGGCATCATGGCATCGGCAGTTTGCACGCAAGGCCATGTCAAAGTACATCCGCGCGGGCCCCCCAGCTGTGGGCGTACCCGGTCGGCAAGGCCTGAAAGTCAGAACCAACAACACTTCCGCGCCTGACCCCCCGGCCTATGTATGCGAGTGTGTATGTACGTATCTATGGGGATGTATGTGTGTCTTGTCTGTATGCATGTGTGCGGCGTCCACGCGCATGTGGCTGGAAGCAGCAGGCATGTGGTCGAAGAATCTTTCGCATCTTTTGATGGATTGGTGTGTGGTGGGGGGCGTCTCTGGGATGGGCAGAGATTGGTTGTGGGTGGAGAGAGTGAAAAGGAACCTGAACATGGTCTTGAGGAAGAAAAAGAAAGTGGAGGCGATTTCATCTAAGATTCTCAAGGCCTGGCCCCCCACTGGCCCTGCAATTCGAGGACACCACTGCGAGGCGTCAGGAGCTATAATGCAGGAGCCGCAATTGGTGCCGTGATGTGATATGAACTATTTCTAGGGCTTTAACCGTGCCAATGCTGTTTGCAACGAAAGGGAACCGCAGCTGTGAGGCACGGTTTCTGTTGGAGATGCCCATCCACCGTCTCCAGGTCTGGGCCCTGGAGTTGATGTTGATGTCATCAGAGTTTGGCAAAATTTTCGCTCATCTCTGTCTTCTCTTCCCGGAGTTACCCCCCGTCATTGTTCAAAACCACACACCCTTACCCCCCCTTCCTCGTCTCTGCGGTGTTGGTTCCGTTGGATTGAAGATTCAGCAGGCGGAAGAGCTATTTGACTGACTTACATGCCCACACGCTAAGGGCCCTTGCAAGATCTCAGCCAGTGGAGCCACAAACATGTTCGGCGTACTTTGTTTGGACGATGACGACTGAGTGGGCATCCCATTATGTGCGGAGAGACGGAGAGAAGGGAAAACACGCCTTGCGTTGCATGTAGCCGGATCGTCATACCGGCCGCTCATGTACAAAGCCAGACAAGGCCGGGAGCCAGGGGATAAGATGGCAGATGGCGTAGAGCGAGTACCGGGGGGGCGAGAAGAAGCCATGACTCCTCAGACAGAGGCTATGACTAGTGATTTGGGAGGGGGTATGAGCGGATTGGAGCCCATGGGGGAGTGGAGAGGATCGCAGGTACATCATGGCTTCAACTAGTGAGCAGATCAAGCTCTGAGGGGGGGGGGGAGGTGAGGCGAGAACGGGGAGCGAACGGGGGTAGCTTGCAGCTGCATTGTCTGTAGAATCATCACATCGTGTGCGTGATATTGCTGCCCAGTGTCGGGAGACAGGACGCCAACGCAACAAAAAAACGGGACGCGCGGGTCACACCAGGAGCCATCATCAACAGCCACTTTCTGGCTGTGATTTGGCGCGCTCACCGAGGAGCCAGTGTCACCGGAGATGGCCCAGCCCCCAGCATCGAGAGCGTGATTTGTAAGGGAAACGAGAGATGGGACACCGGGCTCTGCGGAACCGGCGAAGAGAGTCAAACCTGGGCCTGTAGCGCAGCAGGAGAGCCGGCGGACAGGTGAGCAGCCTCTGATGCGTCTGCCGTATCTACGTGTGTGCTGTTGGTCCTGCCCATTGCCCAGGCGGGCAAGGCGTTGTTGTCTGTTGCGCCTCTAAAAGTTGACGGGGGTATCACAAGCGTTAGACGCCCTGTGGATCCAATGGATGTCGCACATGATCCGCAGCGAGCAACGTCTTATTCTACTTGAGGGATAGTCGTCGAAGTTATCACGAATACTACCTATGCTATCGAGGTACATGTGTGTGTTTAGTTCTTGTATGCATTGATGCTTGTCCGTAGCTGCAGCGGACGGCGAATTCTAGTTCCTAGACCAAAGGGGAAGCATGACTGCCTCTCCCCATCTCGGCGGGAAAAAACAAAAAGCCTGCAGTATCCAACAGCCAATTGCACTTGGTCATCATTAATTAATTTGGACTAATTATTTGGATTAAAAAAAAAGGACGCTACTTGCATCTAGTGATGGCTTTAGTCGTTGGGTCCCCATGAAGAAACATCTGTGGACACATTAGGGGAAAAAAAATCCCATCAAGGCGCAATTTGTTTTTTTTTTTTTTGTGGCTCAATTGCCAAGTACAGGTGCTCAAGTACGTACAGGCGGACTTGGCAAGCAGGTACAATATTCTGCCTTTGTATCATGCTTTGACGTTTGGTGTACAACATCATAACCCCAGGCCTGAAACCATCGTCATGTAGTCAGATTGTTTGTAGTCCGTGTCCTGCTCTTCAGCCATCATATCTTGCTACCGGGCAATGCCCATAGGTTATCCTGGGTAGCCGGATACTTGTGGCGTCGGAATGGGCATTGACTTGTTCCCCAGGCCGCAGCGACATCCGAGTGAGACACAGAGCTGAGGGCGGCTCTCAGACCAAGGCCCTGCTTGGGACACACGAAGCAGATGCCGTCGCGGGCTGGACATTTGATGTGTATTACCGTGTCCCAATACGGAAGAGCAGCGTTCCATCATTTGCTCAAACGGGCCTGTTGTATCGCATATCGGGCTTGCAAGGTGGCAACGCACGTCTTTGTTTCATTACGGCGCGGCTCCCAGAGCTACCCACATGACGCCGCGCTCAGCGACTCTACGGCAGGACACTGCTCAGAACGCCTACAATGCTGATCTGGGGTTTCGGCTCTACGGGGATTGCTGAGGATTCGCAGGCAATGAAACAGAGGTATTGTGGCAGTGGGAAAGGCCGCTTGGTTGGTGGATAGAGCTGCTGCGCCAAAAGGCCTCTTTTCCCCTGCCTAGCAGCCAAGGATTGCCGTAGCTTGGAGAGCAAGAGGCGCCTGGGTATCACGGCTCAACTACGTGCCTCGAAGCTGACCCCAGCTGTGAAGAATCTCCGCGCCTGGATTGGACGAACGTAGCGTACAGGACCAACAACGTTGATTCTTGTGGGCTGTGGCGTTGACGTCGGCTGCCGCTAGGAGAGACTGGACCCAGGGGTGACCCCCCGGTCAAAGCAGACGGAGAGCGGGGGGTGCGGCAGCCTCTACGATGGAAGCGTCTTGAAGCTGCTCTGACTTGGCAACGCAGCCCCTGGCCGATTAGGATCTACAGTACGATACTGTGTATACGCCAGTTGCTCCGTTGATGTGATATGCATCGTCATCCGCAGCAAGTGCCACGACAAGGCCACCTGCGGAAAGCTCGAGGATCTTTTGTTGCTGGCGCTGCTTATTTGCCGTGGGGTACTACAAAACACAACGTTTGTACATTGGTCCTGTATGCCAACGCCGAAGCAGTCCGACGGGGAAAGGGTTGCCATTGCAAACACGCTGCAGTCTAGATGCCATCTGCTCCTTTGCACAGCACCGCTGTGTATCCACGCGCAAAAAGAGTTTCTCGTAACAACATGGAGATGACTGCTGCTACTGGGCGAAATCCTACTATACCTGGTGGGTAGTAATTTCGTTTGCAGAGTTGAGGCTGGGGGGCTTGGGTGATGAGTTCTGGTTAGGACGATGGTGTTTCTTGGTATGATTTGTCCTGAGTTGGCAAAATCGAAATACTGGCTCAGTTAGTAATCGTACCTAGTGATTGGCTACTGCCTTATCGAGCATAGGTAACCGGCATCTTGGTACGTTTATTACTCCCCTCTTACCCCCCTCCTCTACTTTGTTTATACTCAAAGTTGAAGAATACCTTTTTTTTTTTTTTTTTTCCTTTGGAAAATTTCTCTTCAGAATTGCCATTTGAGCTGACGATTTTTTTATTGCTGGTTCTTTATTAAAGCGTGGGATGCTGAGACAGCCACTCCTGTAACTGCTCATCTACAAATTTAGATACCTGATGTTGGTAGGCTGAAATGTGGCTTTGCACTTATACTAACGGTACCTTTTCCATCTAGGTACCTGCTTTCGTCCGATGGCTGTTCATGCGTCCTACCCAGGTCTCGGTTCCTGAGCTGAGCCTCGTATTCAGCGCCAGACATTAGCTTACCAACGAGCGCTCTGGCGACACTTATTGGGCCGTCGTTCTGTTGCTCTCCGTCAGTTCTGTTTAGCCGCTCCAACAGACCAAGCCTGCGCCGCGCTTCTGGAGTCAAGTATGGAGAAAGGAGAAGCAAGAGAAGAAGAAAAAAACACAGCCGCCGAAAGTACTGAGATACAAGATGCCTGAGCTATTCCAGGCACAAGGCGGTTCTTGGTGGATGGTGGGGCCCCAAACTCGGCGCTGCCATTGGCCGGCTGACCGACGAGTCAGCCTGGAGAGGACAGGAGCCTCCGCACGCGCGGCTGCGAAAGGCGGTTCTGCCTTTTCCTCCATTCACACATCGACACCAGCGACTTTCAGGGATCCCGAGGCGCCGGCCGCCTGCGATCCGCCCATGAGCCGCCTTGGAGGACCAGCAAGAAGCGCAAGCTTGCTCTCCTGGTCTTGGACATATGCCGTCATCCGTAGGCGACTTCGTCCAGTCCAGATTTGCAGAGACCGCAGTGATGGTGGCTGAGGCTGCTCTGGCCCCAACGCTCGGGATGTTCGTGTTAGACGCCTGATAGGGATTGTTCTTTCATGGACGGGTTGTATTTGGAGAACCCTCGCTTATTGTTACCCGCGCCACGTCGCTTTTGAGCGCCTGGGCATGCCATCTCCGGTAATTCCAATATCCGGCCAAATAAGGAGCGGTTCGCTCTCATCGTCGTCGTCTTGTGTTGGCCCGTCCTCGCACCTACCTGCTGGCTACCTGTAGTCGACAAACCCGCGCGGGCGGTTCCGCTGAGGCTGGAAGCAACACCATGGGGCCGCCAAGCTATCGCACATAGTTCCGCCTCCCCACCTTGCTGAACCTGGCCAAGTGGTCAATCGTCAACTGCGCCGAGTCTCTCCTCCCCGCTCCGGCCCGACGACGTGTTGGCTTGTATGTGCCGTGCCATTGGACAAGGATTGGAAGGATGGTGGTGTGGTTGCGGGATAGCCCGTCCTTATGTTTATGCCGTTGTGGGTGGCGGCTTGTAAACTGGAACAATATGTGACGAAATCCATCCACTAGCAAGTCTTCTGCATGATATTGCAGATAATCGTCTGTGCAATGGTGTTGCTTGTTTGCTGGGCACATGCCGCGGCTGCGTTTACGGATCCCTACACTCGCCGTCTGCCTTTGGTCCTTGTCCCGTGTGCGTTTGGGCCTCTCCAGCCTCCTAGCTGAGTTCTGCCCCTAGAAGGATTGGCTGATTGACCACATGAAGAGGCCGAGGACGCGGCCGATGATGCGGCCGACACACTCTCTGCGGCTCCTGCGATCTTCCCGCTCAAAGCTCAATGCGGCCTTCCATGCGGCCCTGGTAATTGCCGCAGTCGGCAATGCTAGACCGGTGGCCATACTGGCGGCCATATCCGAGCAAAATGTTCCTCCATCTACCAGATCAGCCGACACATCTTTTAGACACTTGTAAGAGGTACTAGTGATGCATGGCGCAGCATCGCTCGGGCCTTTCTGAACTGGACCGGCAAGGCATGCTTCAATTGCCCCAGCATCGGTGCCCATGTTACCCCGAAGTGGCCTGCAGCTCCTGTGATGATTCCAGTCATGCATTGCACCATGACACCTAGTGCCGTTCGTTGTTCAATGGCCCAATGCACACACACACAAACACACGCACACATACGCAACCGTCTTCGAGGGTTGATCCAACAGCTTTACCCTGGCACATTTCACTGCAGTCAAGTGATTTTGCCCCTGTTGAAATCTGCTGATGTTCATCTATCAAGTATGGATCAAGGCATGTTAGCACGGGATGATGGCAAACCTGGGCTAACCAACAAATTGCGCATTGGCACCTGAAAGTGGCAGCTCCTTGCTACTTTCGGCTGCTTCGTTCGGATTCTTTGCTTCCTTCTCCTATCCGGGTTCTATACATCACACCATAAGTGGGTGGCTGAATTCGTCATAACCTGTCATGATGCTGGGGTTTTCTCCAAGTACATGCTGAAAGTGCCTGGCACTGCCATGGCTTGGCTGATTGATGGATTGATTGCATGCATTGTATCACTTCACGAACTTGAATAGAAGCAATCCTTGACCAAGCTGGTCTGAAAGTTTGCCCAAAGTGTCACACTCTTTGAAGCATTCAGCGTGCTTGCCATTCGGTACCTGTTTACCGCCTCCAATGTTCTGACTGCCTCGTACCAAGCTTTAGTTTGATCGCCACACCCCTATTCCCTTCCATGGCAGAGCAGAGGGAACATGGTGTTCGGCCTTGGAACTTCTGCGAGGAAATCCAACGTTTGGGGGCCAGATAGTCTTGGCCGCAGGAGAAAATGTCATCAGTGCATGTATAGATCAGCTCAATACTTGTATTAACTTCCAATATCTTCGGGCAGAAATTGGTTTTACGGGTTTGGCCGGGCAGAGTCCCGCACTTGCCGGAGCAGATGCGAGGTTAGACTGATATGCCCCTCCATGGAAGCCTGTTGATGGCGAGAAATTGTTATTCATTGGGCTTACCGCGCTTATTGCCGATTCGAGAGACGCGGGCGCTCGTCCAAACGATAACCCAACGGATAGTCAATGGCTTTTACATTCGTCAGTACAACATGCGTGGCGGCTACATTGAGGTTGCCACCCATGCCGAGCATCTCGATGTGACGCTGTTAGGGCGCCGGGTCACGGAACCAATCAGAGTCCGATTTAAGCGCTTGCGATTACCGCTCGCGGTAACTTTGACCCACTGAGGCTCCAAGGCCTTAGACCAAAACGGGGACTGAAGCTCAGCGCGGATGGTTCAAGAATCGACTTCACTGGAGAGAATGGCGCCTGTAGACGCGTGCAAATCAAATAGATTGATACGGCAAACTTGTCGACAGGACCATAGGAGAATGCCGACGCTCAGTAGGCTTAGTGCACAAAGCCAATACCCCCTTACGTTATGAGTCAGAACACCTCGGCCCCAAGGGGCTCGGCGGGAAAGACAAAGTGGTAACAACCGAACGGTGGGCCGGGCGAATGCAAAAGGGCAGTCGACGGGCATAATTCTGCAAGAATGATGATGTGGACGGCTCATGCTGCATCCCGATCGAAGTAATCACCAACAGCATTGTCCATTTGGTTAGATAGCAACAGAAGTTCGGCCGCTCCCCAGGTATGGAGGTCTTATACACCCCCCTCGAGCAGAAAGCCTGCATGTACTCCTCAAAGACCCACGGTCTTGCTGATTTGAGACTGTTTTTGCTAGCTCTGCATGTGAATTACTTTTTGCCTTGGTCGTGTTCCGAACGGGCGAGCGGACGGACCAAATCTTCTACCTTTTCTATACGATGGCCGTGATGTAATATACTCGGCCTTGAAGTCATTGATACAGCCGGCATATTAAGTCTTGTAGCTTGTGGTGTTGAACACTGCGTGTCATGCCCAAGCCAAATATTTAACAGATACTATATGGCCAACAGCATTTTCCATCATCTGACGTCTTGTTAACCTTGTCGAATACTAACGTGGTTGGTGATGGAAGGGGCGCCTTCTTTTGCCACGACTGAGGGGTTGGCAGGCAGCGGATGTCAAAAAGGTTACTGCGAGTCGTGATATTTGTGCGAGGATCTAAAGGAACCTGAGGCGCGAGCGTTATCAGATGATGTCATGACTCTAGGTCTGTGTTTTTTTTCTTATGACAAGCTGACGATCGTTGGCTACAAGCAGATCAAACAGAATCACTGCTGGATCCCAAAGGTCTAGAAAAAACCAAGGATGCGAAAGTCCAAAGTTGAATATCTAAACCGAACAAGAAAAAGGGACAACTGCAACGATCCTCTTTTATCCCCTAGATATACGGTTTGCCTTCTTAACTAAGTGACGTGCGGGTATGCCTCCCTTTGAAACGAGATCCAATCCTTGTGCCCGAGAGGGTGTACCGATATGAGTGAAAGAAACTGATGATTACATAGTAAAGCGTCTTCAATTCTCTTGTCTCTTGATGTTGCTATTAGTTCAAGAGCAGCAAGGAAGTATACTGCTGAGTGAATTGGCTATCAAGACGTTACGATTATAGCTTTCCAGAGTTCTAGGCTGAAGAAAGGGGGGAAATACATATCATGTTCAATACGTTTATTAAACACGCATGTCACAAGTTTTGCGAGAACAAACCGTTACTTTCATTCAGCAATCTATGAGGCACCAGTTGGGGCTGGTGTGTCAATGAGTCCAAAGGCTTCATCGTACCAAGCAGGCTCACTCGTTTCAGGGAGTAACTGGTAGGTAAATCTGCTACTCCTTCTACTTGTCACGGACAGGTGCCACTCTGTTCACTTGTTTCTACTAGCTGCTGCTTTCAGCCTCCTACCCTGAGCTCAACCACTTTATATCCCCTTGCTGTTTCAACAATATTAGTGCTGATGAGTTAGAATAGGGAATCGTGGTGAACGCTGGTAATGCTCTCCTTTGCGTATATGACAGCATTGGACTAAGAAAGGACTACAAGAGGCAGCTGATGCAAGCCATGAAAGTATGTTGTGTATTGTTTTTCGTTACTTCATATTCTTTCAACCAGCATCAACGTCTGGCGAAATTGAGCAGATCCGTAGTCACCAAGGAAGCGGGAGGGGCGGGGTGCTGTTCCAACCTCAATCACGTATATGGATGGAGATGGAATATGAGGATGACTGTGAGAAGACGGAGATGGTTTATTGATGAAGTTGAAGGCGAGGGTTCACCAGCACCAGCACCAGCACCAGCTCTAGCTTTGCCAGCTCCAACTCCTGCTCATGCAATGATACGCCACTAGGAAATGAAGGCCATAGCGCCACATGGCCAATCTATCTTTGCCGTTGCTACCCGCGTTTGCTCGACCTCATCGTCATCGTCGGATAGCCCTTATAGGCAAAATATCAATTGGGCATAGCGAGGATGCAGCAATCGGCCAACTTCGGGATGCAAGCGTCCCCCAGCCTGTAGCCATCAAAAGTCCGGGGAAGGCATATCTCGGGATTGAAGGTGGTATGATCCGACACGGAAATGGCAGGGAATACTACCAAGAAGCTTAAAATTTTTACATCGTCTCAAATGTCAGGAGATCTCAAAAGCAAATCCAGATCTCCTCCCCGCATTCTGCTCTGGCCCACCGGACGCCCCCGAGCCAGGCACATGGGAAGCGCTGGGGGTGGTATTCCCGACATCGGTTCCGAAAAATCCCTTTGGCTGCCGGAACGCGCATCCAATAGGCCTCGAGGATCAGCCGGGACTACGGTCTGTACCCCGGATCTCTGCCATTGTGTAATCCTGCCGTCCGAGCATCAAGTGGAGCTCGGCTTCCGTGATATCGCATCTCCATCTTGGACATTGAATGCTCGCCGTGGCGCCCGTTTTTGCACCTCCGGACGCTTGCAATGCCGCAGCCCTTTTCCGAAGACGAAATGGTGCGGCCCCTGGCTCGTCGGCAAATCTCTGGCTCATCTTTTATGTTTTTATGCAAACGAACATATTTCGTCACGTCACTTGCTTTAAACCCGATCGGCGCTAGGGCTGTTGGAAATTCGCACGTGGGCTCTTATCTCGTTTGCCGCGAAGACCGCCAGGGCCGAAAGGACCGGCCAAAGCAGAATAGCAACCTGGAAAAAAAGTTGAAGTGAGACCCAGCCCGCGGCGTGGGGGGAAAGATCTCTATCATTGGCGCCGCTAACGGGAAGGGGGGGCCATACCAGTTCTGCATGAGGGAGACGGCCAGCAACTTGTGAATGGCTGAGCTGTTCCCTGCCTCTGCTCACGGATGCGCAGCGGGCGACGCAGAGCACAGTATCTCGACCCAATGGCGAGTCAGCGAGGACCACCGCCTTAGAAATCCAGAGGGGAACGCGCCCGTCCACATGATGATGCTTAGTATTAGCATTGGGCTCTGAGAACTGGTGGGAGGCGAATAGCAACGTCGTCAGATCCACGGCCACGTCTCAGCCCACCTCCTGCCTCCCCATGACACCCCCCTTGACGGCACGTCCATGGCCGTGACAATCTCTCGACATCCGCGCTCCCGATCTTGCGCGGGTCCCCCCGTGTTGTCAGGATGGACGGCCTAGCGTCAGTCGTAGCGCTGTCTAGAGTTACGTATGTCCCTCCTTGGGATGCAAGTTGCCGTGACACCAGTGCCGGAGATTGCGAGCATAAAGAGCACGCCATCCGCTCTTGGGGCCATGGTTTTCTTTCTTGTTCTTCATTCATCATCCGCCCATCTACTATTTCCAACGGTTACTTCCTCTCTTACGCAACATCTCTCGTGAAGCTTCTCCCCATTACTACAGATCCAATCTCTCTCACTCTCTCAATTCTCAATCTACCGAAAAGTCCATAAACTCAAATTTACAAAAATGTCTCTCGACTTTGCCCGTGCTGCTCTTGCTGAGCGTCGCCCTTCCTTCTTTCTTTCTCTGGCGCCTGCTACCTCTGCCTCCTACCCACAGCCAGATAGACGCTCTTCTGTTACTGAGGGTATGGCCAGGCCACGACGAGCTTCCATCAGCTCTCCTACCGGTCTTCGAGTCTTGAAGCTCGGCCCCGTCTACTATGGTGAACACATTGGCCAAAACAAGGACGACTTTTACGATGTCCCAGCTACTCCGCCTTCTCCGGCCGTTGCGCCCTCCTCTTTCCTCTCACTCGCGCCGACCACTTCCTCCTCTTATCCTCAGATGCCTACTGGCCGCTCAGCTGCTCTTCCCGAGAGGCGACGGTCCTCGTCTAGCTCCACAACTGGCTTCAGAGTGCTGAAGCTGGGCCCCGTTTACTGGGGAGAGCACGCAGATGACCACAAGGAAGATTTCCACGACATTCCCACCTCTCCTTAGAGGGAAAGAAATGGAGATCAACGCTATCAATCAAGCACAAATCTGGAAACTGGCGCTATGATTTATCTATCTTACATCTCTTTTCTCTTTTGAAACACTGTCTTTTGGTCTGCACACGAGGGATAAAGCGAGCGAAGCTACTGTTATCATCAGCACACTAAAAAGTTTTTTCTCTTTTTTTTTTTTTCTTTTTTGGCAGCACACAAAAAGTACAAGCCGCTATCAAAAATTGCGGAACTAAACTAGAGAGACGATTTGCTCTCTCGGCCAGCATTGGCGCCTTATTAGCGCCTGATACAGCTCGGCTTGGCATATGTTATTGGAATGGACGGGTGAATGAATTAAGCGAATTGGTGTTTTTTCTTTCTTCTTTTACTGGCGAATGGAGGGACCCGAGAGGTCAATGGAAAGAATGTAACAGTTTGACAAAACTATGTGAGGGCTATTTTGGGTATCACTTGGTCTGGAGCTTGTGCTACAGGAGCACGTCTGGGGCAGATTGGCTTAGCAAGATATGTAGTGACAATACACACACACACACAAGAACTAAACAAGACATCCCAAGACTGCTGCTACTACTACTTACTGCCTTGATCCTTTTCCACGGTGCTGACGACGCCTCCCACTCCCCATGTGGAACCATGTCTCAGCCGGAGCGGTGCTGTTGGTGGGGAGGCGAGCGAATGTCAGTTTAAGCTTGAAATGCCTTGTCTTTGGGGTTAACCCAAGGGATCTCTGTGTCTCTACTTTAAAATTTGGGTGATATTTTGGAGTGAGACACGGTGGCGAGGCTGCTTGGCAGACCAGCGGGACACCAAAAAGGCCGAGGTTACGAAGCAACAGGATTGTGAATACGAGTGGTCAGCAGGGAGTACGGAGAGCTCGACAAAAGATACTGCGTAGAGAAAGAGAGAGGGAGAGAGAGCAATTCAGGGGCGGCAATCCGGAGCTGCGTGCTCACTAATACACCCAGAGATTGTCCTGGAAAACTCGACGGGATACTCCGTACGGACAAGTCTAAAAGTCCATGGCCCTTCCGGCTCTTCCACTTGGCCGCTCGCCGGTGATAGCCGGAAGGGGCAAAGAAATAATTCATTTCCATGTGCTACCCGTATGTACATGATACAAGATGTGACTGTAAAATTTTTTTCTTTTCCCTTCTTCAGCCGTGAAAGAATAGACCGGGCCTCGATGGCAGAAGGTGTAGAGGAATCGTTTGCTTTTTATGCAAGCATAGCATGATCTGAGGCAGATGGATGGACGCCACGGCTGGAAGAGGCTACGCCGAGGCCGGGATTCCGAGGCAGTGGGAGCTGCAACATGCAGGCCGTAGGGATCTGGAACCCCGTGCATTAAATACATGTACATGTATGTGAGTATGTGCTTTCTGCAGGGGGCGAGAGAGAGAGAGAGAGAGCGGGCGAGGGGAAGACAGGAAAAAAAAAAAAAAGAGGGGTTGTCTGCTTTCTTTCTTCATTATTTTTCTCTCTGTTTTCTGTTTCTCCCTGCCCGTTTCTTCTACTTCTACCGACAAGATTGTGCGCCGTAATACAAACCAGTAATCACCAACACGCTGAGAGATTGCACAGAGATTTAGCGGTCTTTTGCTCGTGTTAGTGCGCGACAGCAGCTGTGCAAGTGCGGGGAGCAGCTCTGGACGAACCCCCACGTTTGGCTTTTCCTCTGTGTCTCGCTCTTTCATTTCTCATTGTTGCTTGGCAGCTCCTCCCTGCTTTGGGTCCCCCGTACCTGCCTGCCAACGCCAACCAGCCACTCCGCGGCAATAGTCCCTTGTAAAACCCGAAACGCCCGCCTCTGATAGCTGAGTTTAGAGCACAGAGTACAAAGTACCAGTTGGTTACATTGCAAAGTTGCGGTGAATGATGGCAAAGGGCAGGTAGATGCCGAGTAACGCTTGGCGAGCGCGAAGAAGGAAACCGAGCAGCACTTCGTAATAAGAGGTACTCCATTGGTATTACAGCGTGGTACTGCGGTACGGGGACAGAGCACAGAGCACAGGGCACAGGCAAATGCAGCCGAGGAAGGAAGGAGTGGCGGAGCGTCAGCGCAGTCTGCGACAAGGCAGGCACGTTGCGCAGGTATTGGCATTGGCAGGAGATGAAGCCAAGCCAAGGCTGTTTCTGTAAGCAGCATCTTCTTTCCACTCCTCGTTTCTTCTTTTGCCCTCCCCCAGGTTCTGCCGTATCTGTGTCCTCGGTATGGCCTATTTTTAATCGTGACAAGATGACCAACGCGATGGCGAAGCAAAATACTCGCAAATGCCACACCGACCCTCCCCGAGCACTCCGTCATGGCCCTCTTAACGTCACCAAGCGCATTTTTCTGCGCCTCGGGACAGGGTCCCTGATCTGATCAGGAGCAAAACCCCCCCACATGAGATCTGAGCAAAGAAGCTATGACCAAGCCAGACCAAGCTGGACCCCTTGCCCCTGTCAAGTCGTGCTGGCTGCACAATCTCGTCTTTACCGTCTCCGGTGATCTTGGCCATGTAGGGATGTTCGGTATGGGTGTTCGGTATTCAACACGTATCTTGCTTGATACTGCTTGGCAATGTCTGATGCTGCCGTAATGGCTCTTCTGGGCTCCGCGTAAAGAGCTGCTGCTGCGGATTTAAGGGGCGCTCTGCAGTGAGTGAGATTGGATCCTTGTGCTCGCTAGATCTCCTCTGATATGCAAGTGCTAGTCGGATTATGCAAGTGCATCATGCCAGGCTTACCTTGCCTGGCTCCTCTGCTCCTTTGAGATTCTGCTCTTCTCCCTACAATGGCTTCACTACAGGCACTCCGAGCCGGTGTCATATTGCAAGCACACTTCTGCAAAGCTGTCGGGCACGGCAGACGATTCAACAGATGGAAAGCTCACCCGGCTGGGTTTTATCAGCGCTATTCGATCCGTGAAGTCAATTCACCATTCATAAGCTGAGTCAGAATCAGAGCTGTCACCAGCCACGTGAAGTTTATTCATCACATCCCGTTATGTTGTGCTAAACCTTATCAAACATTTGCACATGGTGTATTCGGATTTTGCACCTCCTCTCGGTCATGTACCGTCTTCTCCTTACAAGCCTGTAGATGCCTAAAAATAGTAAAATAGGAGCTATCTGAGATTCAATCCCGTGTAATGCCCGATGACATGTCTGTTTCCTGACCATCTTGGCTCCTCTCATGCTTTTGCCGGCACTCTCAATGACAAAGAATGAGATATGGAGCCTAGGCTGGCTGTTATTCAGTGATCAACACTCTGTACGGAAACTGAAGTGCCTGGAATTTTCCTCGTAGTTGTCCATACTCTGCTAGGTTTCCTACTACGGAACGCTACTTTCTTCTGGTGTGATTAAGCAGCAACAAATACATATACACCCGTGTAGTTATGGCAGGCCTTTAAATACTAAGGGGCATTGCAGATTTTGATGTAGAATTGAGATATCTCGCGGAATTCTATACTCTTCTGGGGATGCCTAATTCCCGTTCCCTTGAAATACGTATAGTGAGTCGTCCACAAATAGTGAAATGTAGAAAATTACATAGGCCGCAGTAAAGAAAATCTAGTAGAAGATGACAGCAATGATAACGGCAGGCCATTTAAACGTCAACTCCGTCCGGCGTCTCTATTAGTACGCGCACCGGCATCGTCGATCCACCCACCTAACCTTGACGACTGTTATATGACCAAGCCCTTGGCAGCGTGGGCAAGATATCCGGCATGGTCTCCCATTGTGGCAATGGCCGCAGTAAATAGAAGGTGCTTGACAGCAGTAGGTCCAACGTCGTCCTCGACAAACATTGCAAGATGCACTAGCCAGTTCTTCCGTTCCCATCTTGTACCAGCCGCTGCCGTGGCAATCTTCGCATGTCGGGTTTGGCTTCTCTTCACGGGAGCGGTCAGAGTCTCTTGATGATCCGCTTCGGGATGAGTTGCTTCTGCTTGACCGGGGCATTATGAATGGCAATGACCGGTTTAGAAGGGCTTTTTGGAAATGGATGGTCTGTCTGTAAGAGCGATTAGTGTGGCAACCTGAGATTCTTGAGATATGCAGTTACGAATGGCCTGACTTGATGCTCTAGATGAGGATGGAGAGATTGGAATTCCGCAACTCGTGTTGGTTTACGCAACTAGTACTAGCCAGGGCGTTGGCGATACTTATAACACGGAGACTCTGATATTGATGCGTCAAAGGCGCAACTTGGCGATGATTCTTTTTCTGCATCCTTCATCATTCAATTTTGCGATTTGTCCCTATTTACCGTCACTGTTGTGTATCGTGACACTTGAGAGCGGCTTCTCAATGGCTCTCATTGTATGCTACGTTGCTGCAGGAGGATATTTCCCGGAAGCAATCACTAGAGAGAAAATAGACTGGAAAAATTCTAGTCATCTTGAAGAATGCTTTTCTGGGGGGTTCGATGGTTAATAGGAGACTTCAGCGATTTTGGGTGGCTGTGAGCCGTCGCCGTGGGAGTTGTAGAGCATTGACTCACGTATCGAGGATGAACAGATGACTTACAGAGATGGAGATTCTAGTTGTAGGAAAATATAGATTCAACGACGATGGTCAAGTTTATAAATTAGTAAGCTATTTGCATGGGGCTCCTCTGAATTTCCTTCGCATAGCGGGCATGCTTGGGCAAGATTTGTAGCGTTTCGCAATGTTGACCATGTTTCTACATTTTCTCTCATCCTACAACTTTCTTGTGCCCTTTGAAGCGCCTAAAAAGGACCTCCGATATAAGCAGTGAATAATATTAAAGGCAGTAGCATATGGTGTTGCGTCAAAGCTCCGTGCATGCACTTTATATTCCACTGCAGATGCTCGAGGCATCATTAGTGTGATACTAATAATGCCTGGTAAACATTGCTGGCGTTAATGTAATATCCTGCGAGATTACTTATCGACTGGGAATGGCTACTCTGCTGAAACAGTATTCCCTGTCTGGCGACCTTTTGGAAGCTGAAGAAGGGCCACAACATCGACTAGGTAGCTTTCGGCATATCACTAGATTGCTTTAAATCAATATGTATCTTGTATATAGGAAGCTAACAGCGAAATTACATATTAATAGGTATACTGGCATGCTGGCTTTAATGATACTGTTGATATATCTCTAGCTATGCCGGGGCCTATGGGTATATAGGCCAGTTCCTCAGAGGAGGTCGATGATTCCTCACAGATTTTTGCTCTGCGTATTCGACTCCACTATGAGTACGATGGATTCTGGCGGCTTGTAACATAACGTTTGTCCTCTCAGGGCCTAGTGGAGAGAGTCAGTGATGTTAAAGACCTTGGTAAACGTGGCATCTATGAAGACTTAATAGTATTAATTACCTTGATTAGACCGGGGTTTGTTCAAATGGCTATTTACAAAAGTAAAATGACGAGCTGGAAGCATGCACAACCTGCGCGGGTTCATCAGCGTCATGATTAACGAGTTGATGTATGCATGCCTATTTCAGAGATCAAATAGATATAAATACATCCATCGTAACTAATCATCACTGTTGATCCATTCTTTGGTACACTATTTTCAACCTCATTGCCTCTATCAGATCTGTCTCTGATAGGTCTGTATACAGCTGTATCTAATATTACGCCGGCGAAACCACACAAGAAGCTCTATAATTCCATGTGCCAGCCTACCGCTCTCCTTCTACCCTCTGGGTCGACCACGCTCAAGATTGCCCTCCAATCAATCTCAACTATCTCTTCATCCTCCTTTTTAATAGTGTCATTACTGCTTCTACCACCGCCATCTCTCATTCTTAAGAAAGACAACAAGCCACATTCCTTTCCCGGGTGAAACTCACACCAGGCTCGATCATGCCTCCCCTTGACCGTCAGCCTCGCCGCCCTTATCCCCGGATCCGCCAACAGCCTCACCAGCCCTTCCAAAGGCGGCCGCTCAAACACCTTCCGCTTCTCCCTTAGAAAGGCCCTCGAAGCCGACTTGGGCCTCTCCTTGGTGGCGCTGTAATCAACCATCAAGCTCAAATCACTCAACTCCCCTCTCACGGCCATGTCCTGCAAGAACAGCCTCAGATCATCCCATAGCCACGCTCTCAGCCTATCGATCCTCATGTCCAGCTTGCGCACCTTGCGCCTCGCCTCCTGCGACAGAATGAGGAGATGGCCGCCTGTTTGTCGCAACAAGACCTGCCTCTGCGTCTGTTGCCTGCCGCTCTCTTCCACGTCATCTGGCAGATCCTCTGCCGCGTCGTCTATAAACCGCCTTACATGGGAGGCGTGGTTTCCCGTCAGGTCCAACAGGAATGTGTTTGACGATCCATAAAAGAGCGGATGGGCGATGGCGTATATGGACGGGTGGATGAGGAAGATGGGCACGGGGTTGATTGGACTGACGGCGCAGGGACATAGGGGGATGATGCCCCCGTTTGGGGCCGTGAGGAGTTGCTGCAGGATCAGCGACAGGATGTCTACTGGAAGGTCAAATAAATGCAGAGACTCGGGCATCTCGAATTGATTCCAAAGAAGAAAATACAGAAACCTGTGTTGGTGCCTGGTTTGAGTAGATTGGTTAGCGATCGGCTGTGCAATGTATCAGCCTAGGTGAGAATCTATGGTCTCGCGGAGCTCCAGGCTACCAAAGGAGGCCTCCTGCTATATCATTCAAAAAGAAGGTATAGCTTGGCTCAAGATGAAGATATCACAGGATAGATGCCCAGCGCTGTTTTGCTTTTAATCGCATAGTAAAGTCGCATGTGATGGAAGAGCATTCCGGCTATAGAAGGCGGGGTGTGCTAAGGCTGAGGTATAGTATGCTCGGAGTTTAGTGCCTACGTACCTCCGCACACATGTATCACTACACTTTGAATACATGCAGAGCGCTGCAGAAAGAGAGGAAAAGCTCATGCCTGGCTACATGGGGTGCGTGGGCTTTCTTTTCTGCAATGATTCCTTGTCTTACCTTTATTATCACCAACGGACGTCATTTATCACAATGGAGCCACTTGATTTACAACCATATACTAACACGCCCCAGCCCTTATTTGCCGCCGATCAAATTGAGAGCTTCATGCTCACGATGTTACCAATTCACATGAACAATATACAAATGGAGCGTCTGTAATTAGAGCCTATTGAGGCTAATCGACTAACAAGTCATAGCAAGACCAACTAGAGTATTCTGGCTTAAGCCAAGGCTAATTATACTTTATGCAAGGCGATGCAGTAACAGCCCCGAGCAACCATTACCTCTGTAAGATGTTCAAAAGGGAGCGCACTCGGACCAAATTCGTCTTTATGCGCATCATATATCAAACGATTATGAAATTAGACGAAGAGCCAGAGGGCGTTTTCGGCTCGCCTGAAACTGACTCGGCTAAATGAGCATCGCAGAATTGCGAGGATTTTCATTTGTAAGGATTTGGCAGCAAGAGGCCGAGATTTTCTATAGAGATGGAGCCCAAATTCAAGATAAACATAACCCGGTCGTTCAAGCCACAGAGCTCACACTCACCATCTTCATCGGCCCAGAAGGCCTTGGCACGTAGAAGTAGCCTACCACGCGTGGTTCATGGCTGAAGCTGAACGCCAAACTCACCGTTACATTATTTCAAAGCTACATATAAGCAGCTGGATCGAGTTTCTCTAGTTGTATCAGTAGGCTAGATCAATATCATCTATCCAGATGAAACTTGTCCACGAAGTAGCTGTATTAAAATAATGTCACTGCATCAACCGTATGTTTAGGTAGACCGAAGCTGTGTATCTGTAATAACATTACTATACTATAGTATCGGTGGACAAAGGTCATCTGGCAATGGCGAGTGTATATTACCAGATCATGTTCCTATATAAACAGGGCCTCTCGTGCGAAGACTGTCAACTTCAAAGATATCATACGGCGGTTGGCTCATACCATAATTACAATAATCACGGAAACAATGCACATGAAATTTGATCAAACGGTTTCAATCCGTATTTTCCATTCTACCGAGTCTATGCGTAGTCCACATATCGTTCATGCCTCGCACATGTGGCTTCATCCCACTGTGCAGCAGCATCGTCATCATCTTTTCATGAAACCCCAGCTATTCAGCATGTCATTATTGCACCCATGCAAGAAGTCGAGGAGAGAGAAAATGCAAAAAAAAACTCTTCAGATGCCTCGGTATCTTCTCAATTGAATGGACACAGATTGGGGAAAAAATATATGAAACAAGGAAACAGGAGGGTTGTTTTCCTCCGATGATAGCGCTCTTCCCAAGGCGCTAAAGACCAGTGAGCGCTTCTTTCTTTTTTACGCTACTAGCCGCCCAAATTTTTGTTTTCCACACCCAACTCCCGGAATCCCACCACATCCCGCTTTTCATTCCCATCATCACTCTCCGGATCAAGACATTTATCGGGAGGACATGGCCTTGGTGACAAGGCGCTTCAGGGCAAGCTCCTGCTTCTTCAGCTCCTCAGCAGAGCTGTCGGTGAGCTCGAGAGCAGCCATAGCCTCGCTGATGGTGGACTCGATCTTCTCCTTCTGGCCACGCTTGAGCTTGAGGGAGAGGGTAGGGTCGGAGACAATCTCCTCAACACGGCCAATGTAGGACTCGAGCTGCTGCTTGGCCTCGAATCGCTTGCTGAAAGCCTCATCGTTGGTCTTGAACTGCTCAGCGTCGTTGATCATCTTCTCAATCTCGCCGGTAGAAAGCTTGCCGACAGAGTTGGAGATGGTGATGTTGGCACTGCGGCCAGAGGTCTTCTCGGTGGCAGTGACCTTGAGAATACCGTTGACGTCGACCTCGAAGACGACCTCAAGGACGGCCTCACCAGCCCTCATGGGAGGGATGGGAGCCAGAGTGAACTCACCCAGAGAGGTGTTGTCCTCGCAGTTGACACGCTCACCCTGGTAAACGGGGAACTGAACGGTCTGCTGGTTATCGGCAACAGTGGTGAAAGTTCGCTTCTTGATAGTAGGGCAAGTCTGTCCACGAGGGACGACAGGGGCGAAGATGTTACCCTCCATGGCGACACCAAGAGACAGGGGAACGACGTCGAGAAGCAGGAGGTCGGCAGTCTCGGCGGAGGTGGCCTTGCCGGAGAGGATACCGGCCTGAACGGCGGCACCGTAGGCGACAGCCTCATCAGGGTTGATGCTCTTCTCGAGCTTCTTGCCGTCGAAGAACTCGGACAGAAGCTTCTGGATCTTGGGGATACGGGTAGAACCACCGACAAGGACGATCTCCTCGACGGCGCTCTTCTCGATGCCGGCATCCTTGAGGACCTGGGCGACAGGCTCAAGGGTGCCAGAGAAGGCCTTGGCGTTGAGCTCCTCGAAACGAGCACGGGTGATGGTCATGGTGAAGTCCTCACCCTCGAAGAGAGAGTCAATCTCAATGGTAGCCTGAGCACCGCTGGAGAGAGTACGCTTGGCACGCTCGCAAGCAGTGCGGAGTCTTCGGAGGGCACGGGGGTCGTTGCTGGGGTCCTTCTTGCTCTTGCGAGTGAACTCCTTCTTGCAGTGATCCAACAGGTTGGTATCGAAGTCCTGGCCACCCAAGTGGGTGTCACCAGCGGTGGCCTTGACGGTGAAGACACCACCCTGGATGTTGAGCAGGGAGACATCGAAAGTACCACCACCAAGATCGTAGATCAGGACGCTACGCTCCTTGGCGGACTTGCCAGAGCCCAGACCGTAGGCGATAGCGGCAGCAGTAGGCTCGTTGATGATACGGAGGACGTTGAGGCCAGCAATGGCACCGGCATCCTTGGTGGCCTGACGCTGGTTGTCGTTGAAGTAGGCAGGGACAGTGATGACAGCCTTCTCAACCTTCTTGCCGAGCTTGGTCTCAGCAATCTCCTTCATCTGTAGGCGATTTCGTGTTAGAATTGTTTTCATGCAAACTTTTCATTCCCTGCCTGAATGAGGCTGCTGGGCGAGCGAGAGAGGAAACGTACCTTGAGGAGGACCATGGAGGAGATCTCCTGGGCAGAGAAGGTCTTCTTCTCGCCGAGGTACTCAACCTCAATCTTGGGGTTGCCCTCATCGTCAACGACCTTGAAGGGCCAGGACTCAATATCCTTCTTGACGGTGGGGTCATCGAAGCGGCGACCGATCAGACGCCTTTGAGTGAAAATTTTGTCAGCCACCAAATTCTTGTCCACCAGCGGGAAAAGAGGTGTAAATTGTGCAAGGCACACTCACTTGGCATCGAAGACGGTGTTTATGGGGTTCATGGCAGCATTGTTCTTAGCGGCCTCACCAATCAGACGCTCCTTATCAGTGAAAGAGACGAAGGAGGGAGTGGTGAAGGAACCCTGCTCGTTGGCAATGATTTCGACATTGGTACCCTCGTAGGTGGCAACGCAAGAGTAGGTGGTACCTGTGAAAAGAGTCAAGGTTAGTTTTGATGATTTGAACCGTCAGGTAGATGATTGAGGGTTGGGAATGGAGGATAGAGAGAGGAGAAAAAAACTTCTCTCTACCATCCTCGCAATTCGCTCGCCGGGAACAAACAGGTGAGGGGCATCTCGACGAAGAGACAAGAGATCTTGTATGGAACTTACCCAAATCGATGCCGATGGCACCGTCATAAACTTCGTCCGCCATTTTTTTTTAGGGATATGAAGAATAAAAGAAGAAGAAAAGGAACCTTCAGGCTTGTGTGAAGGAGAGGTTGAAGGAGGAGATGGATATGGGGGAAGGAAAAAAAGAGCAACGTGGGGTTGGTTTGCAAGAAATACTTCCTCCCACCACAAATTTCTGCCGCTCTACCTTTCGCTACGAACTTTTTTTTTTTTTTTTTTCCTCACACAGTCGGCAAGCAAATGTGCATTCAAGGTGGGGCAAGCGATAAGTTTGCCATAGGTCCCCTATCGCGCTAGTCCTATCCAGGACAAGCCGCTCGTCGAAATTTTCTTTCGCGCCTGAACAGCGGCGCTGGGCTGAGCCACCAATTACTTTTGAGGGTAAGCAGCCAATCAGTGGCGATGCAGATGGAAATTTTTCACGGGCGGATTTTGCCATTGAAGACGTTGCTGGGGGCAAGTGTTGACATCTATATTAAGCTACGGAGTATATGGTATAAATAGTTTATTAATTTCCGCTTTTGAATGACAAAGATGGCTGTTTAGATGACAGTTGTGCTATGCCTGCGGTAGAGCTCTTCCCCAGGCTCTCTTACGGCCTTGTTCCTCTAGACAACCAGATACAGGTAGCTTTTTTACAGACCGAGAGACTTTGCTTTAACATGTACTGCTTCTGCAATGGTATCTTCTATAGCAGCAGCCTTGGGTTCCCAGCCAAGATACTTTTTAGCTCTCTGGGGCACTCCCTTCGAGTTTAAGCCGAAGGAACCTGATACTGGGGCATAACCTTTTAGTCCTTGCAGCTCAACGAGGCTTACGCTCTTCGTTGGGACATCTGCCTTGTATCCTTGCTTCTTAACTTCCCCGGCAACCTGCTCTGCGAGCTTTGCAAACGCATGCGTACCGTTGGCGGCAAAGAAGTAGCCGTTGGGGCCGAAAATCTCGGGGTTATTGTTCTTCGAGGGGTCTTGGGTCGCGTCAACGAGCTTGACATACAGGTCGCCTAGATCATCAACGTGGACGTTATCCCACTCAGTCTTGCCGGCCCCAACGATGGGTGCGAAGCCTTCTTTCAGAGTTATTTCGATAAGGTTCGGTAGCTGAACGCTCTGTTGATTGCTAATACCCGAGCCTTTACCATAGATGAGAGGTGGGCAGAGGATGAGAATCTTGACTGAATCAGAAGCAGCACCTTGGACAATCTTGTCCACGTCTCTATGAGGTGCTTCGTCAGGGAGAGTCTGTAGGCGTTCAATACCGTCGATATCGTAGTATTTCTGCTCGGGAAGAGGGCCCTCGCCTCCCCTCTTGTTGACAAGGTCATACCAAGTCAAGATGCCGGTGCCGGAGAGGTGTAACCAGTATCCAGGCTTTTCAGCCGTGTGGCCCTGCTTCAGGCCCTTGGCAATTGCAAGGGCACCACTAGCATGGTCGGATGAGTCTGCGGTGTCTATACTACACTGTAAGCTGGAATCCAAGGTATATCTCATTTTTCTTTTTCAACGTACGGATGACAATGTCTGCCTCAGCAGCAGCTTTCTCGAGAGCCTCGCTATCCTCGAGAGTACCATATACAAACTTGACGGATGGGTATTTTGCTTTTACCAATTGGGCACGCGCTTCATCACGAACAAGGACGGTGTACTCATAATCCTTGTGAGCGTTGTAGACGTACTCAAAGGCCGTGCCTCCAATGTACCCTGATAAATGTTAGTGCCGGGAATACATGTGCATTAAGATCTTTGTTGCCTATTACCAGTAATGCCAGTTCTGCAGGTCTTCAGTTAGCCATATAAGATTGTATAAAGAGGTCGAGAGGTGGAGTTTGTCGATGCGGGGAAACACTAACAAGAACACCTTGACAGCCATGATGTGCAGATGGACGGGCCTGAATAGTACGGTTGGTATGTGGTAATAGTGTTATGTTCTTTATCTTCAATGGAGTCTAAACTTGGAATTTTCGAGATCTTTTCTATCTAAGTAGACAGAGAGGACGACAAGTTTAAATAGTTTGTATCTATTTCCTACCTGGGTAGGTGTTTAGTACGAGTGACTACTCTCCTTTTCAGCTCTGGATTTGTAACAAGACCGGGCAAAGTTTCCCATACTGCAGCCCATTATGGGGTACGGAGGGGCAATTGCGCGACAGCTCGCTAGGTGACATCATGCTGTCTTAGCCCTTCTGAGTAGAATTCGTCCCCCATCATACGAGCAACGACGTTGATTGAAGTGTATTTTGCTTGTGTCTAGTTTCAAGGCATTCCTAACGTTTAAGATTTATCATCACTGCCATTTTACTAATGGCGATGTGCTTACGGAATCCACGCTGATGCCCCACGTTCCTTGGTCGTTCCTTTGCCGTTCCTTCGCGGCTACGCCACAGTGTGTTGAAGCCGCGGTACAATGGCTGCAGGCAGTGGCAACTTGGCAGAGAACACGGCTCATAGGGCAACTATATCCGCAAAGGCGCCCTGTTGCACTCAACACCTAAGTCGAGTTTCCTTAGATATAAACTCAATGCTCAATCCCGTAACTCGAACATCAGCGCCGCCTCGAATTGGACGCCTCGCGCTGCAGCCTCGTGCAGCCTCGCCGTGCTCGGGCGCCAGCAGGAACCGCTTGCGCCACCTACCTTAGCCACTCAAGACGCGAGATTCTAATGCAGGAGCCAGCATGGTTATCAGGGAACTGGGGAGGGCAACCGGTGCGAAAAAAACAGGGACCGCAAAATAAATATACCCGTTGGTATTAACTTTCAGCGGGGCTTTCAATAACCAACTAAGAGGCAATAGCCAACAAGCGGCACATACAGCCAAATGACCATTTTCCCATGCAATTCAAACTTGGAAAAAACAACGACACGTCAACAGCATCCAATCCACGACCCTGGGGCTATGGATACCACCCGCAATGCATAGGAGTAGCTGTAAGTTTACTAGTAAAAAGTGTATGAGTATTTGGGGCGTTTCCGGCATTTTAGGGCCAACTAAGGGGCTATTGCCTCTAGGTAGTTGGTTACTGAAAGCCCCGCTGAAAGTTAATACCAACGGGTACTTATACATTATCAAAATAAGAGCATCTATTCTAACAACGTAGTATCTGGCGTTGCACGGTGGGCATAATGAATGGCGTTGTGTGCCGATCGTTGTGAAATTCCCTGTTTATTTTCGCACCGGGTTGGGAGGGGTTGATTGATTGATAGAGCTGCGCGGGTCTGGTTCTCAGTTTATTTCTCTTCTTCACTTCACTGTTCTCTTTTAAACCCACTACTTGCAACTTCATCCGCCTTAGACGACTTGATAAATCCACACATCTCAACATGCCTGACTACACCTACAAGAGCTCCGGCACCAACAGCCAGGTTTGTCATCTTCAATACTCCAGCCTTTAGCAAAAAATGCGGATAAAACACTGGTTTCTCACCAACTTCCCTTAGGGTAACCACTACTGCGCCCGTGATTATGGTAGCAGTGCCTCAAACTCCAACTCATATCACTACTCTAATCAGTACGTCCCCCATTTGCCAAAATCACGACGGTAATAATCTCTAACGCCAAAACCATAGAGATGGGTCTTACTATTACTCCAACCCTTCCGGCAGCACATACTATAACAATGGAGCTGGAAGCTCTACCTATACCCCGCCTAGTGGTAACTCAACTTCGCAGTCTGGAAGCGGTGGCAAGAAATAGACTGCCAATTCATGCAAGCTTCATTTGGGAGGTTGCAGAAGACATGAACCGTGGGGGATTCAATTGAGCGCTCTGTTCTCATACTTCAAACAGAAAGTAGATCATAAAGTCCCTTACGTTTCGACCTTTGCTGAGTATCCGAGCCACTAAATATCCGCCTACAAAAATCGTCATTTCCTTACTGCAAATGCAATCAATTTATTTCCCTACGTAACGGCAATGACTAAGACCTTTTCCCTTAACGATTTCCCTATATCTCGTCGAGCGTAATCTGAATCCTAGCAGGCATGATAATCCTCCAATGCCGCATTGATATATCAAAAGCAAATGTCCCCCTTTAACCTAGAAAAGCAAGCAAGCAAGATATTATTCCCTGAATGAACAACAACAAGAAAATTGCCAAACCAGCCTGCCTTTAGATGTGGCCTGAAAAATGAAGAGAGAGAAAGATGATTAGAAGGGTGTAGATAAAGGTCTCGACCAGCAATTGTTGCATGAGCATGCCGCGTTGCTCTTTGGTGAAGCCCTGCATCTCGCCAAGGGCATACCAGCAAACGGTTGAGTCAAACTTGCCGACCAAGGCAAGAAGTCCAATCAGGGGGAAAACGATTGAGAGGAGAATGATACTAATGAACAAGATCTTGCGCTTGTGCTCCGCTTGCTCGGGAGAGCGGCGACGATCCATGATTTCTCCTCTGGCGGATTCAATCAATTCAGCCTCAGAGGGCGTCAAGACACCTCCTGTTTGATTTCTGGGGAAGGCCCATGGCTGACTATTCTCGGATTCGGGCGGCGGCGCCTTGATTCGGAGGCATTTGGCTCCCAAGGCCGCTGCGGCTCTGAAATGTCCAAAGCGAGGCGTTCCCGAATTTGATCGTAGGAACGATCGCGATCTCAGTGAGCCCAGAATGGCTGAAGACGGAGCCGGCGTATTGTCGATGAAATCGAACTCAACTACGTTTCGAATGTTAGCTAGAGCACTACTGAAGCCTCTTTTTGTCAATTAACGACTCACCAGTAGGGTGGCTATGGGCTATTTGATCACGAAAAACTGCGGTAGATGGACGGGTCACAGGAGAATTGCCAGCGCCACCGTAGCGGTAAGCGCCAGAGGAAGATGAGCCGGCCTCGTTAGAGTATCCTGACCAAAGAGGCCCAAGTCTGGCTCTTTCAGCAAAGGAGTTGGCCCCAGCTGCGCTACGGTCCCTTTGAGAGCCGTAGCATTTCGCTGCTTCCTTCAAATCAATCAAATCGAACGGGAGGCGAGAGAACACGTTAGCAGAATCATCGCTTGGGATGGTTGTATCCTCAATTCGAGTTTCGCAAAAAGCCTGATCAAATTCATTAACCGTCTCATTATGACGAATGACTCGAGGCCAGACGGTCTCGGTAGAATCAGTTCGCGTCAGGGCCAGAGTGTTTGCTTGTGCTTGAACACCTTTACCTGTGTCTGGAGCTTCGTTGTCATCATCTTCCAACTCTATGACCCTGGCGTCACTTTTCCAGTTTGGCGGAGTCTGGAAAGGATCCGACAAACGCCGCACAGCAGCCGCAGCGCGAGCAGCGCGAGTAGCGTGCTGAGCAGTCTCATGGAATGCTCTCTGCTGACGTTGGTCAACGTTTGAAGCTCCATGCTCATGGATGACGCGAGGATAGGTCCGCACATAATCTTCGATGAAGAAGCCCTCTGGATGACGAACGGATCGATTACGCTGGTGCGAAATCGTACCAGGCGTTCTGTATTGTTCAACTGGGTAGGCATATGACTCCATGATGTCAGACACATCCGCAAGGCTACTGCCTGTGCCTTTGATTAGATTGACCTCAGATGAGTTTGGATTCCTGCAGACTGGGCCGGTAGTAACAGTTTGCCAGTCGGCATCCGTGCCTGCATCAGTGCGGACTCGTTGCCAGCGCTCATCATCTTCTGCAGCGGCAGGCTCTGGGTCATACTCAGTGCTGAGTTGGTAACGAGTTCTCTGGCCCCCAGCAACGGGAATTCGGACCTCATTATCGACCTTCTAGGTCGACTGAACCGCGGTCGGATTGTAGAAGGCAGACTTGGGGGGCACAGCGGGCCCTCTTGGCTCTGCTCTGGCTCGTGAGACGAATCCTGCCTTGTCATCGCTCGTAGTGGCAGGTCGACGCATCGACTTTTTAGTTTCTCTAGTATTCGAAGGCTGCAGAAAAGTAGAATAGGCCTCTCCATCATACTTGAAACGATCTGTGCTCTCGCTGCTCGAAGTCTTTGAGTTGATAGGGAAGCTTCTTGGACCAGCCGGTGCTCGGGATGAACCTGCCCGTTGGATTGCACCTCCATGGACAGGCTGTCGAACAAACCCAGTATGTTCATTGTGGGCGAGGAATGGGCTGTAACTCGCCTCCATGTCCATGCCAATAGGACGTGCTTCATGCACTCCTGGTTGCGTAGAGAAGCCGAATGCATCAAATGGAGTACCAGGTCTCGCGAAGGCTTTCTTGCCTCTCTTGCCTCCAGCGTCATCGTCGCTATTGCAATCATTTTCGGGGACGAGCCCAAGACTTTTCAGTGTGACCTTGGCTTTTGGCGGGCTGGGAGTTTGGTTATCGAGCTCATCATCACCAGCGATGGTCTCCCATTCAGAACGCACTTCATCGCGATCCGCATTTGGAGATGGCTTGGGGTGGGTAAGGCTGCGCCCAGCGCTCCATTGCGATTGATATCGATGATCTGAAGCGAAGGTTTGATTACCATCTTGCTTTGAATAGTCATCATAGGGAGAAACGCCCGGAGGGGGAATGACATTCATAGCAGCGGAAATAAATGGATCATCACTTGGTTGAACTCTTCCCACGACTTGCTGATAAGCACTAGGGATATGGACGATCGTTGGCTTGCTCCATCCATATCTTGGAATGGACGACTGCTGAAGTTAGCGTTACTTGTACAGAGAGGAGTTGCTGGGATGGAGCATACTTGGTCAAAGTTGGTAGGCATGTTGGACTATTTCATAGCTTAACTCTTCCTGAATTATCTATTTGATGCCTTCGATGGTTCTTCACAATGGGAACCTTTGGGAAGCCGAAAGTTCAGATGAGATTCTATATCCAAAGAGAAGAGACGGCTAATGGCAAGCGACTCACTGCTGACAGATGCTCAAAGGGAATAGGTGGAAGACTCTTGAGAGTTGATAATAGACTTGATGGAAGTCTTCTGCCTGAATTTGAATATGGGATAGGGTTGATGAGATCACCAGAATTCGTCGACTTCTGATGATAGTGGTGATGGATGGAGAAGATCAAGAGCTAAGATCCGAGCTAGGGATAGAAGAAAACAATAAACTTGATAAACACGTGCACGCGTTTTGCGATGAAAACTACCAGCACGAGATAGTGTGATTCAGGAGAAGTGGGGATTGAAGAATTTGGCTGTTTGGGTTGATGGAGAAAGGGGAGCTCCTCGAGGTCGATGTTGGGGGGAAGAAAGAAATAGCTGTGAGCGGGCCAGCTGGCAGAGGGCACAAACGGTTGTGGGCGCAGCCAAAATCCAGGTGAAAGCCCTAACAGGTCAACTTTTCTGCTGGCCTGTGTTTGTTTACAGCAGACGCGTCCATGTGAACAAACTTTTGCGCCTGATTGTCTGATTTTTCAGCATTCTACGCATCTTTCTCACTCTTC
Organism: Trichoderma arundinaceum; assembly: GCA_025919625.1. Taxonomy (NCBI): domain Eukaryota; kingdom Fungi; phylum Ascomycota; class Sordariomycetes; order Hypocreales; family Hypocreaceae; genus Trichoderma; species Trichoderma arundinaceum. The sequence goes on from JAMQTF010000002.1 coordinate 1,790,918, forward strand.
ATAGTTGGATCTGCTGATTGGGCGAGGCGTGAACATCGTGAGAGTAAATTGCTTGCGATGGATTGCACTGGACCTCTTTATTTATATCACTCACACTATAGACTCGTAATTGATAACTGAAAGGCATTCTTCTATATCCGTTGATTTTTTGACAATATTTTTTGGATGGAGGATCAAGCCGTAATGGGAAATTGGTGAGGCTGATAGTGCTGCAATTCTATGTGGAGCAAAGAAGCCGCTACGAGTATCAGACGTTGCTATTTTTGACACGGTTTTGCCAACACCAGAATATCAATGCTGACACTGGTGGGACTACATTGTCTGCTACCTACTAAGGTATTAGGCATTGTAGTTTATGGTAAAGACACTTTTGGTACACAAGGAAGATTCCACGTGAATCATATCGCTGCCTTGAAAGAAGATGGATCCAATAACGGGAGGCGTTTTATCAAAGACAATGCAGGGGCTCGTCAAGCATAGTATTCCCCGCCGAGTCCTTGTCATATCGTAGACTAGATAATTGAAAATCATCCCTCGTGGTAATGTACGATCTAGTCCTTAATGCTCTCAGACTAATGCTATGTCCTTCAGAATGGTAGTTGTTAACGTGCTACCGTTTTGCCGCGAATATTGAGATGGCTTGAGCTGGGATCGGATACTAATAATGCTAGTACGACCGCTACTCGGGCTAAAACATGGAACCCAGCCCATTTTTACCTTATCCGTCCCGCGGGCCAATCAGCCCCCCCAGCCCCCCTTTGTCCAGCAAGGCATTCCCCAGTTTGCTGCTCTAGTTGTTCCCCCCAATTAGCCACTCTGCCAACTCGGCACCCGAGGTATGGAACCGAAAGGGTCTTAAGGCCCTTGCGATTGGTCTTACGCGATGCTAGAGCGCTGGAAGTTGTCACTCTCTTACACACTAGCAACGACGGCACGGGCAGGTCCCTGTTAAATCACGCTTCAGAGATCTTCGAGCCCGACTCTGTTTTCTCGTCCAACCTTCCGGCTCTTCTTTCCATAACGGCCCCATCGGCGAGGTCAAGAAGCTCCCGTCGGCCAGCCCAGTCTTTTGTCTCTCCTCTGCCACCAGCGGGCAACATTGAGGCTGGCCTCAAGAGACATTCGCCATGGCTTCGTCCGGACGGTCGTCGCGCTGGGACGAGCTTCCAGATGAGATCGTGCTCCAGATTCTAAGCTGTAAGAGCTCCACTTGCCCCTCCACTATCATGTTGTGTCCGTAGACTGGGAAATACGAGGCCTGTGCTCACTGTCTTTATCTTCGTCGCCATCAGATCTCGATCCTCTTCACATCACCAGACTGCAGCTTGTATCGCGGAAGCTGCAGAAGCTCTGCCTTGACGATGAGCTGTGGAAACGCCGCTGCTTTGAAGAATCACCATGGTACCAGCGACTCAAGAACCGCCGTCGACTTTGCTCGCCCAGCGAATCCGAAGACGAACCCCGAGATGGAGCGGTGTTGTTGGATCCAGAAACGAGCGGCAACGCCAACGCTGATGATGACAAAAAGGCTATTAAGGGAGACAAAAACAGCGCCGAGCCAAGCCAGCCGCGACGGAGGAGTCATCGCTGGCAAGAGCTCCAAGACATGGCCAACTGGGATCCAACGTTCCCCAACGAACGTGTTTCCTGGTACACCGAGTATATCCAGCGGAACGGACCAGCTTGTGTCAACTGGCTGCAAACACCCCGGATTCGCGATCGAGGCTTTGAGGCGATTATCGAGGCTCGGGGAATGGAACTCTACTACCCGTACGATGGAAACGATGGCCTAGGTACCATGTTAGCCGTATCGCCGCTCGACGATGGCTCGGTGTGTTTGTGGGATGTCAAGGGAACACGGCACAAGGCTGGCTCTCTTCTCGGCACAAGCAAATCTGATATACTCTTCATCGATGGGCCAGGAAGCCAGAACACTCGACGTTCAAAGAGGGTTGATACGGGGGTTACGGAGTGCGTTAGCGTAGACAACCATAGACATCGTGCATATTTTGCTGTACAAAGCCGTGAGTAAACAAGTCTCCTCGACAGTAACAGCGCACTAGCTCTCCGGATGCTGACATTCGGCTGCAGATTTGATTGAAATCGACCTCGAACGCCTCGAAGTCGTGAGCCGCGAATCATTCGAATGGTCCATCACGGCTCTTTCAAAAATCCAAACCGACGTTCCCCTTACGGTGGGGACGTCACTTGGAATCCATCTACACGACCCCCGTGCAAGAGCACGGGTGGCACAAGCCGCCGTAGAACGCGTGGATCAAAACGATATTTTCAAATCAATTTTCGACCCGACACCACTGCTTCCATACGCCTCGCTATCCCAGCCTACGCCCGTCAGCATCGTACACCTCCCGCTGCAGGGCTCGCTAGATTTAGTATCAAACGACATTTACGTGGCCGGTAGATTTTCTAATATCCTGCATTATGATCGACGCAAGTTCCCCGTCATCATGGACTCAATTTACTCCGGGGCTACGATCAACAGCATGGCGGCAATGCCCCACCCATTTTCCTCTCTGGACAGCGAAGTAAGGCGACACGGCGAGCTCACCACGGAGCAGGTAGCCAAGTCCAAGGAAGGCGGCGAGGGCTGGACGCTGATAGCAGGGGGAACATACAAGTCTAAGGGTTCTCTTGAGATCTTTGGCCTCAGCCAGGCCACTGCTGATCCAGTCGGCCGCGAGATGATGCAGAATTCCACCATGAAGAACAGGCAAACCGCCGCATCTGCCTCAATCCTCTCGGTGGCCAACCACGGGACCAAGATTGTCTTTTCAGATGGAGCCGGCTCCATCAAGTGGTTTGAGAGAGACGGCCTAACAGAGTGCCGTCAACTGAGGATCGGCCACTGCGAGGGAGACGATGCCCCGTCGCTCTTCGCCTCCATGAGCGCAGCTGGCGAGCTCGCGCGTAAAATCGTCTCGACACAGTCGAGAGAAGCCCCAGATCGACCCAATGACGATAACATCCTGTTTTGGACAGGTGAGAGACTGGGACTAGTCAGCTTCACGCAGACGCCACTCTATCACTCCAAGGACTTTGAGGACGAGCAGGACCCCGACACAATGGCCGAGGAGGAAGAGAGGAGACTCTACGCGGAGCAGCTGCGCGAGGCTCTGGATCGGCAGGCGGACGAGGTCAGATTCATGAATACGTTTGGACACGGAGGGCTGGGCGAATAAGGAGAGTGGAGTTGGCTGAGCGGCTGGCTGCACCAAGCTTTGCAGGACTCGTTGGATGCGTATACTGCTTGGGGAAAATGGGAAAGACGGGGGGACCATCACGACCCTTGGCCAACCCCCGTCCAACGGAAGAGAAGAGATTGACTAGCTTTACCTAATTTCATGACCACCAACCAATATGTATTAATCAAAAAAGCGGCCTGTTGCCGATCAAATGACCCGTGGCAACCACGGCCAAGTGCTAAACTAATGGCAATCCAGACCCTTTTGGAGCATGAATATGCTGCAACGCTACAGCTGCCTGTTCTTTGCTATCCGTTCTGTGATTCGTACTAGATTAGGTGAAATGATACTGATAGGACGGTCAACCTGCGCCTCGCACGCGGGTTGCTACCAATAACGTTCAAAGTGGCTAAAAAGGCAGGCGAACCAATAAGGCGAAGCACGCTACAAACGAGGGTTTGGCGATCACCGGGGATGGAGGTTTTGCGTCGGCCTTCCAACCCTTGTAGTAGTAGTCTAGTATCTGTCTGAACGAGATTTTCCTTCACCGCAAAGATCTACTATTGGGCTGGCTCAACGCCAACATGGCCAGGTTACCTTGCCCTATTTTTATAGTATCCATCAAGGTGTGATGTGATGCCACCTTTTTACATGGTCAATGGCCGAATGCCCAGAATGACCGGCATCAGTGGGCAACAGAGTAACAAGGCAGCCAATCATGGGATGCAGATTGCGCATCATGTCCAATGACGACGTGGCCGGGCTTCTGCTCGTTCTCTCAACAAATCGGTCAGGGTAATCTACCAGACGAGAGGAAATAGCCATGCCTGTGTGGCTGGACGAACTACGCAACACAGGTAGCACGGTGAAGACGGACGCTCCAGCGAGGATACGGTACGCCCGCTCTTGGTCGAATCGAGTCGAAGGATGATGTTGGATTTTGGCGTCCATAGTCAGTCATCTGACACGAGACCCAAGACCGCTTGCATCGGTAGCTTGAAGTCGACTGCCGGCAATCTTTGAGACGCAGTCTGCTGTTGAGCAGAGAAAAATCGGATGCAGATGCTGGGCTTGCAGACCACGGGCTACAGCACGGGGAGCAGACGGCAGTACCAACGCTCTCAAGCACATGGATGGGCGGACAAGGGAATAGGCCGTGCAAGGATCTCTGTGCCAGCACGCTGCTGCAGCCGCCACCTCCACCATTGTGCAGATGCAGAGGCACTAGCAGGACCAGCGGCTCGTAGTGCCATTGTGGGAGAGCCAGGCAGGGAACAAGTGCGCCGCGCATTATGTATGTGCATCTTTCTGCTGCTCGTCAGTGCTCGTGCAGAAGAGGAACCTTGGTGTTGTGGTGAGGGAGTCCTTGCCCGAGGCGGCTCACTCGCCCGTCTCGCACGGCTCCATAGCCACCATCTCCGGACTGCTTTGCCTGTGCTTTTCCTCACCTGCCAGCATGTGCCTGCTAAGTGGCAGCAGTGGGAACTCGGCAGTCGCGACATTCATGATGTACTAGTAAGAATGCTAATCGAGTGGTAGTAGCAGCGGATTGGAGCCCTTCGTATCCCAAAATCTGTAGATCTGCCCATGATGGCAGCAGAGATGACGGCTCTGTTAGCGCACTCGGTGCTTGGTGCTCTTGCAAGTGCCACAGCGACGAGAGGCTGCCAAGCGTCCGGATTCCGGATCTAGAGACCCCCATCGCGGCGCCCTCCAACAGTCGGTTTCTTGTCTGTCTGCTCGCATACAAGTCGTCCCAGCGCGCGTCGGTCCAGAATGAAGCGATGAAAAGTCGCTGTGCTGTTCTCAGTATCGCCGCACGGAGAGCCTGGAACCCACTAAGCGGCCCTGGGCGCATGCCTGCTGCATCCTGCAGCTGCATACACCGCTGGATGGCCCAATGATGGACGCCCACAGGGCGTGGACGCTGCCAGCGGCGGGCCTAGACGGGGATATTTCCTTGAGCCAGCTGCAAGGATCAGAGCAGATGAGGGGAGGAAGAGGGGCAAAAGGCCACCCGGTGAGTCTCGGCGAGGCACGAGAGAGCGCCAACGAGGGGGTCAAAAGGATGAGAGGAGGGGAGAGCAAGAGGGCGAGCGAAGCTGGACGCAGAGGCCGCGGAGGGTTTGGACGGAGAGTATCGCGCCAGTCGCCAAGCGATTCAGAGCCTCCAAGGGTCCATGGGGTATCGAATACGGAGCACGAAGCGTCGGCCAAGGACCATTGAATATGGAGTACGGAGTGCTAGCAACATCACATTACAGCAGTGCTACAGTAGTAGTAGCAGAGCAGAGGAGGCAAAGGAAGGGAAGGGATAAGCATCGCGAGCTAGAGACGGACAGCCCTGGATCGGATGATTTGGCCATGCCTCACTGATCGTCCCAGGAGTGGGGGCGCAGCTTCGGCACAGGCGATTCGCAAGTGACGAGCACAAAGAGCAGAGCAGCTCTTGCTTAGAGGACAGCCAAGCAAGCCAAGGTAATACCAGGTTAGCATCGTAGTAGTCGCAACTACCTGGTCGATGCTGGCAAATGGGCTGCAAGCGCGCGCAGCATCACGTACTCCATACACGGGCAGCATTAGATCATTGGCAGAAAACTCCGAGGCAGTCCACGGGCCATGGCTCTCTCTCTCGCCACAGGATGCGCGAGTCTCCGGACGAAGCAGCCAAGTGAAAAGAGCCCCAGAAGACATCGTATTGACCCAGATGCCGGGTGCTACCTTGGAAGTAGTAGCTCCAGCACCTTAGTACCTACTACTAAAGCCCCAAGCTGGTAGCAGGGCGTAGGCATTCATTGATACATGCTGCCTCGCCCACGCCTCTCCCACTTCCTCTCCCTCCTCCTCGCCTAGGCCTCCCTCTTCCTCTTCCTCATACAACCGGCCAGTCAGTCAATCAGCTCGCTCAATCCGTCCGCCAGTCAATCCCGTCCCGGCTGCAGAGTCAAAGGGAACGATTGCATCATCCGCGTTCGTCGCTTCGGCGGGATCAAAGCCTCTCGAGCAGCAGACATTGGCTACACCCTCAAGGGCACACACACACCACACCACACCACGCACACACACTCAAGCCCGCACGCGCATATCACGTCTGTCCACGCTGGCTGGCATAAAAGAGCCAGCGAGGCGATGATCAAGAGGTGCGCCGCTTGTCGTGTCCATCTGCGGCTGGCTTTGGCATGCAGGGTTCTCCAGTCGACGACGCCCGTGATTTGGTACAGGCCGGCATTTTCCTCTCTTTTCGGAGACAAAGCCCAGGACCCTTCGCTACACGCTATGCTGGTTGCTGCATGACTGACTGAGGCGATTTCTTGGTCTGCAGTCTTGCCCGTGGCACACTTTTTTTTCCTCCCCCCCTGCTCCTTCGCTTTCTCAGCATTGCAGAGTATTTTTGGTTAAACCCTTTTCTTTTTTTCCCTTTCCTTGCTGGTGTTTTCTCTTTCTTTCTTCGGCTTCCTCCTCAGCTATTCTTAATGGCAGCCGGAAGGTGATTCCAGGTTGTATTTCAGGTATCTATCCTCAGTCCCTCCCTGTCATTCCATCCACCCCATCCACACCGACGGCGGCGGGCAGCGGTTTGCCTGGTCTCCCTCCGGGACCGGTGCCACCTTTTGCGAGACTACTCAGCCTGCCAGCTCACAAACTTCTCCCATCCACAATCTCCAATTCTGCCCGAGCCCACTCGTCTCCTATTCGGAGCGAGCGAGAGAGAGCAGGAGAGAAAGGACAAAGAGGGAAAAAAAGGTTAACACGACAAAACAGGATCTTGCATCGCGCCGGCTGTCTAGCAGCGGAGTAATCGCCTCCTTAACCACTACATCGACCACCTCAGCCAATACCTCTCCTCAGCCAGACTAGGCGAGCTGTCTTTTTGGTGGGTGGACTGGAGCATATGCTGTTCGATGGCCTTCTGGGTGGTTGGCGGGGGAAATCCGCTTGGTGACGCTGCCGCCTCCTCATCCTCCACTCCTGCTGGTCAGGTGGCGGCGGCTTACATCAAGCGCGGCAGCTATTCGAGCGGCAGCCACATTGGAACCGGAGCTGCGCTTGGTCCCAGTGGCAAACGAAGGGTCGTCTATGCAGATGGGACCGCTGCCACCACAGCCTGCAGCGATGCAGGCTGTTACGGCATCACAAAGCGGCCCCGACTGGACGACTGGGGCCACGTTATCGGCTACCATGGCAAGGACCATCATGCTGCCGGCTGCGAGTACGAGTATTCCGGCGTCGACCCCAGCCCTGCAACTCCCATGACGACAGATGGATCCGGTTCGATACACGTCAAAAACCTCGCCTTTCTGGTCATCCGAGAGCGGGAGCCGTCTCCGCCTCCGACGCCGCCCCCACCGGCGGGCCTATCCCCGGACCACCGAGGCGGGTTCCCGCCTCCACCGCATCCAGTGTCCGGAGGTGGTCTCGGGCCAGCGCCTTTCATGTCAGCGGCCTCGATGGAACGCACGCAGTCTGGTCTTTCCATATCGTCCGACACGTCCGCGGTCGACTCTCCGTGCGATGAAGGCGGCGACTGTGGGCTGCACGATCACCCGCCTCTGCTGACCGATCTTGCCGCTGCTCGACTTGTGCGTCGGCATGTGGCCAGCATCCGCCGATGGAAGCACCGCGACTCACAGCATGGTCGTATTCTAAAAGCCTTGATCAATCCCAAGTCCAGGGAAGCAGACTTCCCGCTCGACAACGACGCCCTCCGAAGCATCTTTTCCGCTGCCAACGAACTCTTCTTCGCGAACAAGTTGACACAAAGGGTTGCATGGGACTGGAGCCACCCGGCTAGCGCACAATACGAGAGCCACATAGTCGGCACTACCGCTCTGCGCCGAAGCGTCCGTCTGGGCGGATATGAAACGCTCATCGTGTTGTCGTCGCCTATTCTCAAGGACACGAAATACAATCGCCGGCTTCTCATCTCCACCTTCTTGCACGAAATGATTCACAGTTTTCTATTCATCACGTGTGGCATCAAGGCCCGCCACCATGGTGGCCATACAGAAGGCTTCCGCCAGATCGCTGAGATAATCGATGACTGGGTGGGAAAAGAACACCTTCGGCTGCGTGATATGGAGGCTGACCTCGAGCGCTTCATCGATGAGGACGAGGCCCCCCATACGGTTGGCCATGCCACCATGGATGGCGGATCAGCTCGTGTGAATAATTATCGTTATTATAACAACAACAACCACCACCCTGCCGCGATGTGGCCCGTCTCCGAGTGGCACCATGCTGATAATCGGGACTATCGAACCATCGAAGCCCCTCAACCATATAAACGATATCCCAATAACCATGATGAATGGGAATGGCATGATAGGGAAGGATTTCCGGCCCATGACATCCCTACATACCACCACTAACGACCTCACGAACCAAGTTTATCTGTTGATTGTTTTCTCATGTTGCTTTCTTTTATGACGTGTATCTTCATTTGATATCCTCCCTGGCGTGTGCTCACGCGTACAGACTACTACCTACAATTTCCTTTGTTGCATGGAACATGAAAAGAAGAGAAAACTTGACATGATGTAGACCCTGGGACAAATATGGAGTTTTTGTGTGTGCTTGCTTATATGTATAAAAAATGGTGTGAACGATTCCGCAGTTTTGAGCCTTTTCTGTCTAAAGATGTATATAGAGCTTTTTCATCTATATCTGATACCTCTGTACCCCCGTACCGTCTGAGCACTAGGCGGCACGGGTTACTGTCATGACTAATAGCCGGGGGGCGTTTTGAAATAAATGTATAAATATAATACTTGAGCTTGACTGCTGTGCCAATCCGTTACTGTTGTACACTCAAGGAGGGTTGTGGACGATGCTCATTGTTCGGTTAAGAGAGTAGGATGCTACCAAGGCATACTAGAGAAACGACTAAACCATCCCTGGAACCGCCTTTTCGGAGTAAATAGAACATCCCTAAGCCTACAGCTCCCGGCCATGGGATTCCTGCACACTTAGGTAGGGGATCCAGGATAGCCGACAGGTCATCTGCCTATTTACGTCATGGCAAAAGCCAAGGGTGCTGGCACAACCAACTAACTTGAAACATGCACACAAAGAGGGAGAGAGCGAGAAAGAGAGAGATATAGAGAGAGAGAGGCAAGACCCCTATTTCACCTTTGCAGCTTAATCATTCGTCAATTTTTATGTAAATAATCATATACCATGTGAGTATCATTTTCCAACGCCGGTACCGATGCAATATCTCAGTGCACACGTGTTATATCCCCCAGCATCCAACAGTCATTTTTCTTTTCTCTTTCTTTTTCTTTTTTCATAAGGGACCACGTAAGTGTGTGGCCAAGCATCATGGCTTGACGTCTTCTCCAGAAACTGGCTGCCACGTTGATCCCGCTCTTTCTTTTCCTGTCCATGGCCTTCTTTTTTCTCGACTGCACGCGTACCGCGTGCATGAATGTGGGGTTTTTTCTTCTTCTTATTCCTTCATGTTAATTATTTGCAGCGCTTGTAGTTTTGTAAGAGCCGCCCCGGTTTCTACCGAGGAGGGGAGATGATGTAGTCGCCTCGTCGTCTGTTGCATCCTCGTAGTCATCGATGGGGCTCTCGTCCTCGAGCATGACTGCATTTTCCTCATTGTCCTCGTTGTCACTGTTTTCTGCTGATGCTGTGGGTCCATCGCCTTCCACAATCATGAAGACAGGGATGGCACCAATGGCGGAAATGATGCCTAGGAAGAAGTACGCTGAGACGATGTAACCGTGCTCGACGCCCCAGGAGAAGGCTAGGCCGGTGGAGGCGGGTCCAAGGGCTCGTCCGAGGCCACTGAACATGGTGGCAAAGCCGTTAAGGGTGCCAAGGATGCTGAGTGAGGTGGCAGAGTTGGTGAGGAGGATGGTCGTGGAGGGAAAGGCAATGATGATGGCAAATGCCTTGATCATCATGACAGTGAGGATGCCGGCAAACCGCGTTGCGGGGGTGGGGAGTAATGAGGTGTACGGAGTGATGAAGTAGATGAAGGGCGTCAGGACAGCTGTCAATCTGATTAGCACCAATGCAGATGAATAGTAACTGGTTTTTCTGTCCTTGCAGGGGACTTACAAACTACTTTAAAACAATTAAGAACACCATAACGGTTCACCATTGGTGGATAAATGAGGAACTGAATCAATCCACAAGTAATGCCGTAGATGGTGAAGATTGTTCCAATGGTACCTGAGCTAAGGCCAAACCCTCCCGTAAAATAAAGGGGGAACTTTGTGTTTTCGGGCGTTCGAGGAATGACGGGATAGTCTAGGAACACCGTGATGTTTTGGTCATAGGCAACCGAATGGAAAGCCAAAAAGGTATATGAGAGGAGATTTATTGTTGTTTGGTAAGAAAAGACCTCCTTCATGCCGGCAGATACTTTCTTTGACGAGGTGGTTTTCTTGGGCGTGACCCTGCTTGGAACGAGCGGCGCGGTGGCCTCTCCATCAACAAAGGACCTGCGACGCTGAGAAATGAGCTGCGGCTGCCGGCGAAAAAGTCGTGTGAGGCGCTCTCCGACTAACAACCCCCAATCTTTGTGTCCGCGTTTGTCGGCCAGCGTCTCTTTCAGGAAGAAGGTCGCGCTGGCGGCAGAGATGAGGAAGAAAATGGTAGCCAGGAGGTTCGGCAGGAGATAAGGAAATCGCTTGAAGAGCTCCATGTTGCCAAAGATATCAGGAAATTGCTTAGCCGGCTGAGCAAAGAATCCACCAAAGGCAGGCCCAACGACTGAGCCCAGAGACCAGACAAGAGGCATGATGGAAAAGGCTCTTGGCTGAAGTTCTTTTTCAGTGACCATTTCAGCGACCATGGTTCTAATGATGCCAACTTGATGACGGGAGAGAACATCCAGGTCAGCAATTCTATTCGAAAATCAAGACTGGAGATTGGCCGGGAAAGGGAAAGCTTACCGTTGCCATTGCCACCACCCATGATTGCTCTGACGGTGATGGCCATGGTGAGGCTTGTCGACATGCCCCATATTATGAAGCAAATCATTGTACTAATAAGTCCATAGATGAGCACCGGTTTCCTACCAAACCTATCCGACGCCTTGCCCCAGGGAACGGCCGTGATGCTCTGGAAGATTGAAAAGACGGAAGATGTGACGCCGGCCCATTTTGCTACCTCGTCGCGCTTGACGCCGAAATCTCGGATCATTTCAGGGAGGTAGGGCCAGACGGACGTGTAGGCCAAGGGCTCTGCAAATCTTGCAACGGCTGTGATTCAGACAGTTAGCATGGTATAACTTCTTGAACAGCGGCAGCCATGGTATGTGAGACACGGCGGTCTGTAGGCATTCACGCCTCACTGAAACAGCAGCCGACGGCCCATATGGAGCGCTCGACGAAATCGTCGGTATGGCAACACCAAGGATGTTAACACAGCACACAGGATATGCTGCCTGAAACATACATCTGCCGTACTATGTCTTGGCCATGCAGATGGCGCTTCCAGTTGGAACATTCGGCACTTGTCCATCCTCATAAGCACACCCCGGGTTAAGCTTACCTAGAATTGCCAGCTGCTGCACAGGCAGCTTCGGCTTGGATGTGGAATCTTTCGTCATTGTGTCACGGCCTTAGTTCACAGCTGCGCGGGTTGCACTGAAAATGAGGAAGCAAGAAAAAGAAATGGTGTGGACAGCGATCACAGGCTATCCATATAACCAGGGTAAGATTGAGATGGAGACCGTCTTGGTGCTACAAGGACATGACGCTGGGCATGCGAGATCAAGAGCTTCCAATCCTCAATCAAGGCGCCAAGGAGAACAAAGAATGCTCGCGGTCTAGGAACAGCGCAAGGCCAACGTTTAAAGCGAGGGAGAGAGCGTGCAAGGTTGAAGTCGTGAAAACGAAGAAAACTCATTGGCGAGAAAGTTTGTCAACCAGACACCCCGGAACGGCCTTAGCCTGTATATCAGCCAGGATAATATCTTCGGTCCCACCCAACTAGTCATCTGCACAGGTATAGATGCGCTAGCAGCAACAGGAACGCCCTGCGTGTGGTGAATACGGACGGATCAAGAAGAGTAAGGATTGCAGCTTCGGCTTCGGGCCCAGCCACTAGGCGCTTCGGAAACGCCACGACCGAGCCGATCCCATCAACTTTTTTTTTTACTGCTTCTATTTTGGATTCACGGATGAGGATTATTTCTTCAGTGTGTTTTTTCTTACCGAGCACAACGTATAGAGTACTTGTACTCTCACTGGGCTCGTATACCTACAAGAGAGATCCCGTCACCTCCATGCTTACTATCACCTTGGTGACACAAAGTATAAAACCACCCCGCGACTTACTTAGACTGGCGCTCGGCTCCGATGCCGTGCTGCAGGTGAGCCGAGATGCATTCATCTTGTCTGCAACGGAGGGCAGGACATGATTGGACTGGGGATGCAGACCGGGCGATCGCAGACACCGATCCCTACACAGCTTCACAAAATAGCAGAAAGGCAGCAGAAGCTGACCTCTTGATCCTGTCACTTTGTGATGAACAATGAGTCCCATGACACTCGAATGCGTCCGACAGCGGAGATCGTCCCCGTAACCGCGACACTTGGTGTGGACGCCATGTCTCAAGGGCTAGCTGTAGAGGAGATGGGCTGATGGATGGGTGAACGTAGACCGACACTTTGCAGCCCTGAAGCGAGCAAGCCGGGTAGAGAACAAGTACGGGCAGAGAGGCAGAATCATTCTCCATCCCCGGAAGAGGGCCTAGGAGGGTCTTGAGAGCGCAGCCCCGCGTGTCGTCACCGAGTGAATTGAAGGCCGATTCGCTGCTCTGGCCCGCGATGCCCGTTTAAGCGCGCCGTCTGGAGCTGGTGGAGCTGGTCGGCCGGGGTGGCTGAATTCGTGATGCTTGCCATCGGCTTTGACGCAGCTAATGGCTGCAAAGCCCGCCCTCAAGGTCAGGGAGCTGAACAGGGCTCTGTGAAGATGCGTGAAAAAGCTTGCGAGAGCCGTCCTAGCTGCTGGGCTGGTAGAACGGCTGAAAGCGCTCTGTTGGTTGGGTTGGGTGGGAGAGAGCAAGACTGGGAGAGAGACGGTTGTGTGTGAAGCAAAGCACTAATAGCACTAACCATCCCAGTATGCCCGTAGCATTTCCACAAAGCAGAGATGTTAGTTCTTGTAATACAGAGCAGCGCCTTTCCCTTCACGGAGCTGTTGAGGATCCATCAATCAATCAGCATCGATATTTGGTAATCCTCCCTCACCCAGTCCTCACCACTAAGCCACACAGACCTGGACTTTTCTCCGTATTACTTGTACCTCCCCGCGCTACATCAATCTCTCTGTGTGTGGATGGTTGATATTTAAAAAGAGTAGAGAATAGCACTCCGTACTTATTCCATGCTCCGTAGTTAATACTGTAATTTATACTGCTACTACCTACATAAGGTACGCACGCAAGATTCAAAGATAGGCCTAGCACTACTACTAATTCCCTGGCCCGCTGGAGCGGCTGAATCGCCTTTTCTCCCCTTGCGTTTTACCTAAAGAAAAAGAAAGGGCTCCCCACCTTTCGCACCCCTCGCATGCGGCAAAATCAGGCAGGAGCTCATAGCGCCTCGTAATAGCGTGACGTCGTTGCGTGCTCTCAGGAACCTTTGCGTCAACCAGGCGATAAGATAGGCAAATGCTTCAGCAGAAGGACCTAGCATTATCTGCTGCTAACAAACTAATCCGATATTTTGATAGGCTTACAGGTGCTTTGTGCTATGGAGATGGGCGAGACAGCTTTGTAATTCAAGCCGCGGATTATGTACGTGCAACTCGGCTTTGGGACAATGGGAAGGAGATCGCCTCTTTTGTCCCGACCCCTTGCCTCCTCTTCTTCTCCTCCTTTTTCTTCTTCTTCCGCAATGGACCTCTGAGCTGAGCTTCAGACTGCAAATTGAATTGCTGCAGTTCTGCCTTTACAACATGGGCAAGGTGTAAGTGCTGCCTCTTCTCCCACATCATCTGCCTCGCCACTTGGTCACACCCCCCTCCAAACCAAATCATGTGGCGTAGCGAATCAAGTTGAACCTTACGCAACACCGCCCCGCGCCTCGGCCAAAGATTGTGAAACAATCAACCATGCACCATTCTTCAATGAATTTGGAGATTCAAGACTTTGGACATCGCTGACTCTGCGGTTTCACAAGGTCGTCGACCGAGCCTGAAAAAATGGCCAACGAGTCGACTCCGTTGATCCAGACGGTGCGCGTAGCGCCTCCGCGCAGGAGATATCGCCATCACACGGCTCGCCGCTTCTGCACCATCGCATGCGTCAGCCTGCTGCTCTGTGGCTTCGCGTCCTTCATTCTTCACGCCCTGTACATTTGGCCTTCCGGTTTAGAGCATCGCCACCGTCATCCACACCACGGTCATCACGGACACCACGACCACAAGGGTAAGCACTTTACGCATGAGGATTTGCAAGCCATCTTGCTCGACACGCCCTCGTCAGAAAAGGCTGAGGAATGGAGCCGTTATTACACCTCCGGGGCACACCTTGCTGGCAAAAATTATTCACAGGTAAGTCAGTTGAACAAATTCGATTCCATATCTTTAAATGATATTAAAAAAAAATGTACTGAACCCGCACCTCTAGGCTGAGTGGACCAAGAACAGATGGGAGGAATGGGGCGTCAAGTCCAGCATAGTCGCCTATGACGTCTACATCAATTACCCCGTCGATCACAGCGTCTCCTTGCTGGAGAAGTCGAGTGATGCTAAATCCTGGAATGTTGCCTTCAAGGCATCTCTGACCGAGGACGTTCTTGAAGAAGATCCCACCACCTCTTCCAAGGACAAGATCCCCACTTTCCACGGCTACTCTGCCAGCGGAAATGTCACCGGTTCCTTTGTATATGTCAACTATGGAACGTATCAAGACTACGCTGATCTTGTTGACGCCGGAATCGATCTCAAGGGGAAGATTGCCATCGCTAAATATGGAGGCATCTTCAGAGGCCTCAAGGTCAAGCGCGCGCAGGAGCTTGGCGTGATTGGTGTCCTGATATACAGTGACCCTGGCGATGACGGCGAGATTACTGAGGAGAATGGTTACGCCGCCTATCCTGAAGGTCCTGCCCGTAACCCCAGTAGCGTGCAGCGTGGAAGTGTCCAGTTCTTGAGTTCGCGCCCTGGCGACCCGTAAGCATTACGACCGTTATATGCTTCTCATGTGACCTGTTGAGGCTAACTTTGATTACAGAACAACCCCTGGCTACCCTTCAAAGCCTGGTGTTCCTCGCGCGCCGGCTGATGAAACGACTCCATCGATTCCCTCAATCCCCATTTCATACGCTGATGCCCTTCCGCTGCTTAAGGCCCTTAACGGCCATGGTCCCCGAGCCAGCGATCTGAATAAATCATGGACTAGAAACCTAGGCTTAGGCTACAAAGGCGTCAAATACAATATTGGCCCCTCGCCTGAGGATGTCGTCATCAACCTTCACAACGAGCAGGACTACGTTACGACCCCTCAATGGGACGTAATCGGCATCATCAATGGCACTATTCCCCACGAAGTCATCATTATCGGCAACCACAGAGACGCTTGGATTGTTGGTGGTGCATCCGATCCCAACAGTGGCTCGGCAGTCATAAATGAAGCAGTCCGCAGCGTTGGCAAGGCTTTGGAAGCAGGCTGGAAGCCTCTTCGAACCATCGTCTTCGCTAGCTGGGATGGAGAGGAGTATGGCCTGATTGGAAGCACAGAGTGGGTCGAAGAATACCTTCCGTGGCTTTCTGCGGCCAACGTGGCATACGTCAATGTCGACGGCGGCGCTTCTGGCCCGCGGTTCTCTGCTTCAGCAGCACCGCTTTTGAATCAAGTCCTTCGAGATGCGACCCACCTTGTCCCTTCGCCCGATCAGACAGTCGAAGGCCAGACCGTGGGAGATGTGTGGGACGGGAAAATCAGCACAATGGGCAGCGGAAGTGACTTCACTGCCTTCCAGGATTACGCCGGCATCCCCAGTGTTGACATTGGCTTTGGCGGTAATGGCAGCGGTCCTGTGTATCATTACCACAGCAATTACGATAGCTTCCATTGGATGAGCGAATATGCTGATCCCGGCTTCGTCTACCACAGAACCATGGCCCAGGTCCTTGGTATCTTGATTGGAGAGCTTGCCGACAGAGTTGTCATTCCATTTGGAGCGACCGAGTACGCAGATGCACTTGATAGCTATCTCGACAAAGTTGAGGCCAAGCTCCAGTCTGTCGATACCGAACCGATCACCGATGATGAAATTTTCGCAATTAGAGGAAGTGCTACATCTAAGGAGGTCATTGGAAGCCAGGATGCCTTTGAAGAAAGCCTGAAGAAGATTCGTCGCTCAATTTCCGAGTTCAGGGAAAAGGCAGTCAAACTAGATGACAGCGCGGCTTGGGCTAAGGATCACCTTGAAAAGGGCCTTCCATGGTGGAACATTATTGGCAAGGCCAGACTCGGATACATAATCGCCAAAGTGAACTTGCAATACAAGTATATCGAGAGACACTTCCTTTTCGAGGGTGGTCTCGATAATCGCAGCTGGTTCAAGCACGTTGTGTTTGCTCCAGGTTTGTGGACAGGCTATGCTGGTGGTAAGTTTCCTTTTTGTTTATACTCCCACATTTCGCTTTATTATAGTTGGGAATACTGACAATTTCCTCTGCAGCTGTGTATCCCGGTCTCGTGGAAAGCATTGATGCCAAGAACTACAGCAACGGACTGAAGTGGGCAAACATTATCAACCGCGCCGTTGAGAGGGCTTCAAAGAGCATTCATTAATCCTTCTTCTCTTTATCTCTCCCTTTCATAATGTCGGAGCTATATGTTGATTTCATTGCACTACCAGTTGGAAAGTATAGACAGCAAGTTCATAGTAATGACATTCAGGGGGACGTATATGGTTTGGGTTAGATTGTCACGTACAAACTATTATTGCTCTGCCAAACAGTAACACCAATTATCCAACATTTTTTTTAAACTTCATTCGCTTGCTTTATTCTATCCGAAAAGGACCAGTGGTTGTTCAATACCCTATGCTTGTAATTATAAGCAGCTACGGCTACACGGCAAGGCTCAAAACCATCAAGGAAAAGATCAAATAAAAGTGTGTCTTATTTGCACACTTCCAACTACCTCTTGCTCCTGAGTCCCATCAAGTAGAGATCATTCATAAGAAGGCACCAATCTCCATTTCTTCCCTCATCGTCGAGGCCATGGACATTCATTCGTCTATACAAGCACTCTATGCCTCACTCCCTTGTCCAGTGCCGGTTATTTTGCAAAAGCCTATTCGCCCCTGCAGCTGCTCGTTAATCTCGGGCTCTTTCAGCCGGATAGATTCGCGAGCCGATGTAGGGTGCTGTTCATGGCCGGGCGGCCAAGTGTAGTAAAGGAGATGACAATCATCACAATGAGCTAAGTATCATGCAAATCTACTTCAATGCTCATCCAGTCACAAACATGCAGTTCAAGTGTATTCATTTCTTAGCCTCCTAGACTCTATTTCCACCAATGACAAATTGGTCTATGTCTTCAGTTTATCAAACAAATCATACAAGGTCTTTCTCTAGGCTCTATATTCTTCAAATCAACACACAGCTTAGAACTTGTACACCTGCTCAGAGGTGTAACCAAGGTCCTTCAAAGCTCCAGTAAGCTCTCCCTGATCCTTGGGGCTGACCTTGGGGCCAGAAATAGCCTTCATCAAACCAGGAGGACCGCAAACGAAAAGCTGGATGTTGTCGCTCTTAGGCTCAGGAAGAACCTGCTTCAGCAGCTCTTTGGAGATGAAGCCGCCGCCGCCGACCCACTCCTTGGGAGGGTTGTCCAGGACGTAGAATGCGCGGAAGCGCTGAGGGTAAGTGTTTTCGAGCTCGTCAAACTTGCTCTTCAAGAGAATGTCCTCCTTGGTGACGTTGCCAAAGACGAGGGTGACCTTAGTCTTGTCGTTGGGGTTCTTGAAAATGGTACGCACAAGCTGGTACATGGGGGTGATACCGGTGCCACCAGCGATGAGAGCAATGTGGTCGTGTTTGTTCTCAGACCAGGGGTACTTGGGCAGGGGGCCCTTGATGGCAAGCGTCTCGCCAACCTTGAGGTCGTGGATGTGGGTGCTCATAGGTCCATTGGGGTACTTCTTTACCAAGAGGTCGAGGAATCCCTTCTCATCTTAGAATCGGCATACACTGTCAGTACAGTCTCGCGCATAAGAGTTTCTTTTGGAATAAAGGGCAAAGACCGGCCTACCTTCGTCGCTGATGGGAGTATACGGTCGGAGAGTCGCCTTCTCAGCATTGGGACTCTTGAATTTAGTCAGGACAGCACTAGCAATATGCAGGCCAGAGACCTGGTCCTTCTCGGGAAGCTCGAATCGAAGCCTCTTAGTATTGTGGTTCACATCCTCCACCTCTGCGAGCTTCAGGGAGAGAAATCCCTGGTCGCCACCGGTAAAGGCCGCCTTGGGAGCCACTCCAAGCGCCTCCTTGGCCTTGTTCTCAGCCTTGCCAGCTGCGGAAGAGCCGCCCAGGAAGTAGTAGGCGGCACCACCGAGGCCAACTGCGCCAGCGCCGTAGAGGAGAGCGTTGGAGCCGCCTTTGGCGCCAGATTCGGTGGCATAGCGGCGCGCATGCTGAAGGAAGATGGAACTGGAATCAGCCGGTCTGCAGCGGCAATTTGCATCTACTCGTACGGAGCTCAATTGGCTACTTGGTTCTTTGACATACCATTTTCAGCGGCTGGGCCGCACGGAAAGCAGATCTGGCAAACATTTTTTTTCTTCTGGGAAATCCCTAACCGCAATTGAGGTCCGTGGAGAGTAATTGGTCTGCGCCGAGGCCTTTGTTTCCCAGGGGAAAAGAGCAAAGGAAGAAAGAGACAAACGAGGGCCTTGAGAACAGCCAAAAACTCCGTCAGCCAACTCGGTGCTGAATGATTTCCGAGCTTTCAACAACGAATGACGGCATCCGCCACGTGATTGGCCCGTCGCCGCTGTCCACTTTAATCTCCAAGTCGCCTTTTGGCTTCCGAAGCATTATTCCATAGCCGAGTTGCAACTCTAGATTGGTAATAATGCTCCGAACTACCATGGTATGCTCCGTAATTGCTATCAGCTTTTAGTAATTCAAGAAACCCCCAGGCTCTTCACATCTGGGCTGTTCCCACTCTGGGGTAATTCTTGAGGGGCATTGTGACTAGTCATAAGGAAAGATGGAAAGACGAATGGTGCACCAGACGACGTACAATGAGATCCATGTTCAGCGTCCGCATATCAGTGTTCCAGTTATGATTGATGGATGTCAGATAGTATCAATTGAATTGCGCGTTTCCCTTTCTGTTGCCTTGTGCCAACCTTTCCGATGTGCATTTAACAGACAACATTGATCTACTAACATGGAGTTCATACAGGCTTGGGCGGCTTACCCTGGAGAGGCATTTTGGATTTGTTGAAAGGCATCATTAGTGACTTAATCAACGCACCTCATCCCTCCAATGGACGAAATCCCCGTTCTCAGTCATCATACGCACTCTTCAGCACAATCAGGGTAGAAAAGAGATTGTTAAGCTAAAGAGTCAAAATAGAGAGCAAAGTGAGGAATAATATTTCCAAGTAAATGTAGGTGGTGGATAATCATGCCCGCGAACACTTGTGTCTACTTGTTATCTGGATAAACTAATGCGACCGAGTTGCTATGTCTATATAGCTGCTAGCTATCGCGTGTCAAATCTACAGACCTACGAGTTCATCGTTAAGTACTACCGTTTGGGCGATAGTATTCACAGCTTAATTATAGAAAAGGTAATTTCACAAACTTCTATTCAGAAGCAGCTTCATGCTGCGTCACGCCGAGGAAATTGTAAAGTTCGACGGTCACCATCTTCAAGAACCCTCCCGTGGCTCAATTAGTTTTTGAAGTGTACGGTATCGTATTGGTAAGGACCTTAAGCCATTTTTTGGGGTAGAGGCATCCATATCATTACTTGAAGGGGTTAAGAGAGAGGGAGAAAAGTTCTTGAATAATTCCTTTCTTGGGTAAAATAGTTTGATTTTATTACATCTAGCAACTCAACCTGGGTTCCTAGTAACTCACTTGCAGTGTTATAGAACAGCCATCCATCGTGGAAGCAGAACCAAGCAAACCAAAAAAATCGATGCCCAGCCCATTAGAGTCGTAGGAATTAATCATCCAATCATCGCATTGCTCCAAAGCGCTCCCTCTTTCTTTTTTCTTTCAATTGAACCTTACCTATACAGCCAAGCAGAAGCTGGTGAGCCACGCCAATCTCGTAGGAGTGTGGCAGGCGCCTCCTCTGCTGCCTTTAATTTGACCATCCCAGATACACCATGCATCCTTTATTTATCCATTATGGCAGTCATCGCAAGAGAGAGCTCAGCTTGGCTGGCTTCTCCACTTACGTTCCGCTGCGCAGCAGCTGGATGTGCATCCGCGGAGACGGATGGCCTTCTCTAGCATATCCCATGTCATTTTTCCCTTTTCCGTGCTTAAAATATATGAAAGTAATACGAGAATGGGTTTGGTTTATTTGGCCTTGGGAATCACTGTGACCCTTTGCCGAGTCCTTTTGCAAACGGTCTCTACCGGTCTGCATCCGTTGCCTCGCTGGACACCTGTGTGTCGGTAGATTTCGTGATGGGCTCTTCTTGTGCTGTCGCTGATGGCGAATCCGATTTATCCCCCACATCTTGGCTTCCTCTCCTCTGCGCTTCAGACTCCTGAAGTTGGGTTAACGTAGGTGTGCTGATTTGGCTCCCTCCTCTCTGCCCATGGTAGTGGACAACCTGAGGCGGGGCTTGTCCAGCCTGGATACCAAGCTGCTCTGTCGGATATGGGTTTAGGTCCTTGCTTGATGTTGAAAACATGGACACGACTGGTTGATGATATCCGTTGGTTGAAGTGCTGTGCGTGGGAGTATGGCCATATTGGCTGCCATGTTCCGTCTGGGTAGGCGTGCCTGCATCATTGGGAGATCCAGATGCATCGACGAGGGTCCCAGTCAGGCTGTTCATCCCCCCTTCGATATCGCGGAGCAATCGGACATATTCCTCTGGAACTAGGCCGCTTTCCTGAGTCTTTGGATCTTCCGCAACCAACCAGCCCTGACCGTGGCGATATGACACCCAAATAATTTGGCCTTCCACCAATGGTAGCTCATTCTCGTTCTCTCTTTCAAAATCGAACAGAGCCACAGCCTTACCGTGGAACTCTTCGTCAGGAGATGTGATGGTGAATTGGTAGTCTCGCGAATAGCGTGACTGGTCTCCCTCTGGGCCCCCTGGCGAGGATGAGCAGCTGGAGTTATCTGAGACGTAACCATCCATACCATTATCTTGTCGGTGCGAATACTGGTATGCGTGGCTATGATGCGCCTGGTCTGGGGGGTAGGTGACAAGCTCGCCACCAGGCCCATTGGCTTCGCCTCCACGGCTCACGTAGTACCGTTCGCTTCCGTCTCCGCCAACCCCCAAGTAATAGCTCTGACTGTCGTCATAGCTAGAAGAGGTCATGATGGCGGATTGACCCCTATCATGATCACGACCAGTGCGCCCCCTTCCAGTATGGAGGGCTGCGGAGGTTGACTTGTGCTTTCGGTGTCTTGTAGAAACAACTGGGCTCTGTAAATCTTCGTCTTCGCTGTAAGGAGGGCCATCGCCAAAGTGGATCGGCGGTAGATCGTGGGCCCGACTGAACCCGTCTGAAGGCCATGAATCCCATGGCATCTTTTGGTCCCACGAAACAGACGGCTCGGAAAGTCTCCTGCTCTCGCTCATTGGCGTTGTAAGCCCAGACGGCGGGCCAGAGGGCTCAGGCGGCGGGCCGTAGTGCATAGGGTGCATTATGGGGTATGCGAAGTCGCGCACCTGGGTGTATGCCAGACTCGAGGGAAACATGGGGAACACGTGAGATTGAGGTCGCGATCGGGTGGGGAGCGATCCGGTAATGGAGTATTGCGACAGTCTGTTCTTGGACGCATACGAGAGCGGCCGGGACAGTGTGCTGTGCCGATTTGATGTCGAGGATGTCAGAGGCGCCGGGCCAGAGTCGACCGAGTCTGGCATCGTCGAATTCAGGTCCACCGGGGACGCTGTTGCTGAAGGCGAGTTCATCGACATTGTTGCGGTCGCGGTCATCCCTCCCAGACAGAAGAATCCAGCGCAGGTTGAGGGCGCTCACCAGCTGCCACCTAGCACCACGCCTCGGCTCGTGAATAAGCCAACTTTCGCAGCCGCCAGCAGGCTAGCACGCCTTTATCCAGATTCTTCCAGCGCACGTCGGGGAAGGTTGGCGATCTCTGGCAGAGCGTTGGTCGGCTTTGTAGCGGTGCGAGTTTCAGTGTCGGCGAAGCAGCTAGCAGACACTTGGAAAGATCGGCTCTGCGGAGGTGGGAGGCTCAGAAAACCCTAATCTGAGACAAGCGGTCGCCAGTGTGTCAGGGCAGGGTTGTTTGCAGAAGAGGCTCGAGGGAGGCTAGGGCGGTGATCCGAAGGGATGCTGGCTCTGATGACACCAGAGAAACGGTGACCCCTGCGCCGCTGGACAGGCGCACTGCGGGAGACGTTGAAGGTTCTTTATCGAGATTCAAGATGCGAGGGACAGAATGAATGCGGGAGATGACAAGGCTGCCCCCAAGAACAAGTTTAGTTTGTAGTCGAGTCCAGTTAGCTGGACTTGTACCGTCAGGGTACTGGCGGCACCGCTCTCTAGTACTCTGTTAGTGGCGAACCGCCGCCAAAGGTCCAGCTTGTTGGGTTGATCCAATTCGATGGGAGGGACAAATCTGGTCGCCGTCCTGCTGGAGCCAGCGCGTCACCCGCTAATTCTACTGGCCGAGCTGCAAATGGCCAGCGAGTCAGCGCCTGAAAGCCAATGCCTCCCCCTTGCTCCAGCAGAGTCTATATCGACGTGTGGACGCAGCGCGAAGCAGAGGACGGGGCACGGGGGCTGAGATGCTGGATCCGGTAGCGCCAGAATGTACGAGCGGCAAGGCGAGCCGCTCCCCGTTGGATTTGGCCTGTTGCGCTGGATTATGGCGTATGCACGTAATACCCCGTCCCAGAAGGTGTAAGTTGACAGCTGCGTTTTTCGGTGCACGAGGCGGGGTGTTTTCCGAGTGCGAGGACTGAACACTGGCAGCTTCAGCTAGGGTTGTGAAGAGAGGCGTTATTTCTGGCTTGGTTTTCAATAGTGGCGAGAAATCTTGATTCTTTACACAGATATTCATATATTCATATACCGCAGAGCGGCTGCTTGGAAGCCAGCTCCGATATAATACGCCGTACGGGGGAGGGACCGAAAAGGCTGGACGCTGCAGCCTTCGCGCATATATCATGCCATGCCCAACGCTAGGACTGCCGAGGGAAGGAATTAGTATTGAGATGGGATATTTCAGTTAGATTAAACCATCACACGGAAGAGAAATACGAAATCAGTTAATCTTTATGCAGGACCAGCTACTTCGTAATACATACTGCCAGTACTTGCTGAACGGACTAATCAGCATCGCCGCTACATCGAACGTGTAGGTACAAATATACTCTGCTACCACCAGATCACTTGGCAGTACTTGGTACTGCTGCTACGAGTGGTACTACAAGTACTACCTTGGTCATGATGGACGGCTACATACCTACTGCTACAGGCAAACCCGTGCGAACCGCAGGCCCGGGTTTGATGCCAGGACCCCACATGGGGGCTCTAAACCCCAACCTGCCCAGGTTCATACGAGCAGATTTGGGATCAGGAGCAATTTCGTTTCCGTCTCTGATTTCCGCAGTCAGAGTCCTCGCTCGGTCGGATTTCTCGTCCGAGTGCTGCAACGCTCTCTGACCAAGTTAAAATTACCATGGCTACGGGGGCATGCTGCCATGAGGCTGCTGAAACCTCTCGGCCCAAGATGAGCAAGATCTGCTTGAAGCAGTTCCAGGAAAACCCTCACCCAGGGCGGCATGGCCAAGAGAGAGAGCGGCCGCATTAGGACATGCGTTGAACAGCCCAACGTACTCATGCCGTCCCGCTCTGCATGAAATCACCCTCAGTACTTGACGCAGATTGAAGACTCGTGATGCTGTCCCATGCGTGTATAACTCGAGACGATGTAGCGTGATCTCTTGCCAAGACTGGGTAGAAGAAGAGATGAGATGCGGCACTCCGTCATCCTAGATGCCCAAGACGCAAGACACTATGGCTTGCAAGCCTAATTTCCCAGAGCGCTTCCCGCCATCAAGTCCATGGACTGATGGCAGCCTTTCAATAACACATGAGAGGAATAACATCCATGGTTCTATTTTTGGATGCTGGCGACAGGCAGGGGTTGTCAACGTCGGACGCTGATTGGCAGGAGCCCAAGCGGCGTTCGTTTCAGGTTATGCGTGTGTCTTCGGACCAATCATGGAGCTACAAAAGGTCTGCCATGGGGCTTTTGCCCAGCGAACCAAATTTCAAGAGCATGCCATCCCAAGATGCACCAGAAAACGTTAGTTGTACAACCTCTGTACTGCTCTATGCTGCTCTTGGTACTCAGCAGGTACTACTGGCAACGAATTCGTGCTCCCCAAGATGCATTGGCGCATCGACGCCGGCTCATCCTCCGTGCTCCGTGGAGGCCTGTGAATCTTCCCGAGACGTTGTATCCTGCTCCGTAGAGCTGAAACAGCTCCGTGCTGGTACCCCAGTCCGCGGATAATAATATTGCCTGAGCCCGCACCCCCACAGCTTGAAGCTCCGGGAGGGGCTAAGCCGAAGTTTAACCACCCGTCGCGTAAGCTCCGCTTTCGAGCTTTTCCTCTCGCCTCACGCTTTGGTGAAGCTTCAATATTATTTCATGCTTGAGCGAAATTGACCAACCCCAGCGCAGGCACACAGAGCTTGTATTGGTCAATGGCTACTTCTGGATGAGTGCGCCCAGGTACCTGAGACGCTTGCACAAGGTAAGAAACGCAATGCTTTCAAATCCCCTCTTCTCGTGATGAACCTTTTATTGGAGCTGTCTGAGCCATTGTGCTCTGATGAAAATTACTAATTTACTTAATATACGATTTCTAGCTGATGAAGAATCTCATCTTTTCCACAATGAAGCCTGCCAAGAATTTGATTGATTGCTGACGCTATTTGATTATTGTGCAGGTTAACTCACCGCCTGGAGATTGAAGAATGCAACATCTCGTTTCGTGTAGCAATCGCGTAACCTTCTCTCCCGGATAAGTGCCCAACATGGAGACTGCCAATGGTACACCGTCAGCCCAGAACGGCTCACAAAATGAGAATGGAGAATACAAGCTCAAATTCTGCACTGTCTGTGCTAGCAATCAAAACAGGTCGGTACAATCGTGAGGGACCCATTATGCGATCCTCCTAACCGTAATCTAGATCCATGGAAGCTCATCTCCGACTCTCGCAAGCCGACTATCCCGTGATTTCCTTCGGCACCGGCTCTCTAGTGCGGCTGCCGGGACCGACAATAACACAACCAAACGTGTATCAGTTCAACAAGACATCTTACGATAGCATGTACAAAGAGTTGGAGGCGAAAGACCCCAGACTCTACCGGAACAACGGTATCTTAAACATGCTGGGAAGAAATAGAGGAGTAAAATGGGGCCCTGAGCGTTGGCAAGACTGGCCCGTTGGGGTGCCTAGGTTGCAGCACTCCAGTGATAAAGGCAGTGAGGGCACTGAAGGCGGAGTTGTGGACGTAGTTTTCACCTGCGAGGAGCGATGTTGGGATGCCGTCATTGACGATCTTCTCAATCGCGGCTCTCCATTGAATCGGCCAGTGCACGTGATCAATGTCGACATTAAAGATAATCATGAGGAAGCTCATATTGGCGGGCAGGGCATCCTTGATCTCGCCAACTCCCTAAATGCCGCCGCCGCAGAGGAACGAGGCGCCATAGGGCATGCCGCTTTCGACAGCGGAAGCGCATCTGCTCGCGCAAGTTTTGACGAGCGAGTGCCGGAGATTATTGCAGCCTGGCAGGAACGCTGGCCCAATCTACCTTCGACTTGGACGTTGGCGTGGTTCTAGGCAAAAGTGAAGAAATTCGCTGCCAATGACTTTTGTTTATGTTTCTAGCGACGGCTGAGGTCGTCTTGGGGTTGGCGTGGCGTTCTGGCGATTTGCAGAAAGTGATTGGTTCATTGTTGTTTACTCCGTACGAGAACATGCCTAAGAATATCGAATTGGAAAGATGCCGGCAGAGCTAGAACGCTGGCCCTACAAATGATTAATGACCATAATATACTATTACTATCAAATCGTGCAATTGAATGGACATTGGCCAATGATATGCTAAGGATGAATGACATGCACCGAGAATGATTCTCTAAGCTTGCGTAGGTACGCAGCCGTGACTGCACGTCTATCTGAGTAACCGCTTCTCATGCTGACGATGTGAAATATATGTGCTTTGTAGGATAACGTGCCAACGCATGCCGTGAAGTCAAATTCGATCAATGCTAAGCTTTTTGTTTTGAGTTGCCCGTGCCTTACCATGAGAAATGTGGCGTTCCTACCAGGAGGGCGGCAAAATCTCGTATATGCACCAACCCGCGTTCTAGCCCGGGTGGCTTGCAGCCTTGTTAGATTGTCGGCACTCGATCTGCCAATCGACTGCGCTCCGGACTGCCCAATGCAAGATCTCAAATGGCATGATCCAGATTGGCTTTTGACGAGACGGGTAAGCTGATCATTGGGGGAGATGAGGCCCGGAAGTGTTGGGACGAACATCTTGCATTGTCGGTTTCGGGAGGCACCCGAGAAGTGGGTAAAACCGGAATCCGGCGATCTTTGGAGAAATGTAGTGTATGAGAGCTTTGCTATAGGTCGTATGTCATTATGCATACTGGATTTTATTGCTACTTTTTTTTTTTTTTTTTTTTTTTTTTTAAAAAAAAAAACCGCGTATTTGGAGATCGCCACATGGACCTCTTTTCTTTGTCTCGGAGTAGGGAGTCTATCTAGGCGCTTGTACCGCGATGTTATTCCTAACGATGTTGGGAAAGATGCGCGCGTCGTGTTTAAGACAGATCGCGCCCAATGATGTTATCAGCGCAATTCCCTAGGCCTGTATGTATCTGCCTAAGGACCTTCTTGAGCCCAACATTGGGATGGTAGCATCACCGTCGCATTGCCTGTGTAAGTGCGGAGGGGGGTAAGATTCGGGCACTTATTACAGAGTAGCAGTGCTAGTACTGGTCACTATCTCCATGGATGGTTTGAACCAATTGGAGGAGAGATTGTCGAACAAGGGCCTATAATTTTACAGGACGTTGCTCCGATATGAGATTAGATGTGGTTGGGTTTGCGTAGAGGGACCTGCATTACGCCGGCAATTGGATGGAATGTTGAACGATATGTAGATACGTCGATGGAGCTCATCTGTAAGCTTTGTCTCTACTTTATGAATTGCTTGTGCAACGCATGAGCACTGCGTATGACGACAGCAAAGCAGGCGGCACGGATTCTCTACAAAGCCCGTGCTCATACGGGGACCACGACTGATAATCACCGAGAATCTGGCTGTGTTGTGTCGGATTCTGGTGAATACAGAACCCCTGCCAGGTGGATTCTGGGGCACGGAGCTGCATTTAAGATGAGAAGAGGGCGATTTGCGTATTTTGAAGAGGACGCCCGGCTTCTCTTCCAGCGAGGCCGTGGTACTTCTTGCGCTGGTGTATTTGGCACTGTCCGTCTTACAGGTAGTACAGCTCTCAATGAGGCCAGCGTAGCTCGGCAGGGACCTGTACCAGCTAATATATGTGCATGACAAGTTTGTAAAACAAGCAGTACTTGTAATATTTTGCCTGTGTGCAAACTGGCACAATTTCAAAACCAGTGGTAATATCTGCAGTGGCATCAGCAGCTCCCCAGGACCAGCATTATGGAGGCCTCGTTCCTGGATCATGAACTGAAAATGGCCCAAAAACGCCACCCAGCCCCGATCCAGCTGTAGCGTGGGCGATTGCAGAGCAAATCAGGACCCGGCGACACCGCAATTCAGGGGAACATGTCCACTCCCCCAGCTCTAGCCGAACGCTACTCAAATGGCGCCAACGCCATGTGGAAGGGTTCTGAGGCGAGGCGAGGCAAGGCGAGGCAAGGCGAGGCATGGAAGTCTCGCGTCTGGCTTCGTCCAAGGGACCGAGCACGGGCAGGGAGGGAAGTCATGTGTGGGTAGAGCAGGGTGCGAAATCGTCTGGTTGATGGAGTATGCGCCTTACGCAGTCCCGGCAGGTTGTGATGATAGCAGGAACCTCTTTGCGGCTCCACCAAACCGCTACCGGTTCTTGTATGCACACATTTTGTCCGCCTCTTCACCGACGGTTGGAGACGGTGGAGAGAGGCTATTCTCATGGCCCAGCAGACAGCCAGTCATGATCAGAAAGCCCGTCAACCACTCGGACTAGCAGCGCATAGCACAGCATGCAGTCAGAAGACATCAAACCCATACAAGCGCTCCCTGTAGCGAGATGCGCTACAGAAGGCTCCCCCTGGCCCTGTCCAGTGCTTTCGCACACACACTTATTGCCTCTGGGTACTAGCAGAGCGGCCCATTTATTGCTGCCCGCCGATCGATCTCTGCAGTCGCGTCAGCTCCTCCAAGTCCTGATTTCCCAGCGGCTTTTCTTCCCTCACTCGCCAGCTTCTCTCTTTTTCTCTTGCCCCCCTCCCTGGTCCGGCTCAAGCAATTAGTTCCTTTCTTCTCTTCCTCTCTCTCTCTCCATCCACTATTCATCCTCTTCACTGTATTCAACCACTGGCTTGTGGGAACTGGTACGTGGCCCCCCGTGCCAAGCTCCGTCTCCCTCTACTTGTTCCCTTCCCAACTCGTACGGGGCAGTCTGGAAGAAATTACACTCGACTCTTGTTTACCAACAAGGGAATAGCAGCTCATTTCCGACTGCGCCAGATCTCTCCAGCAAACCTCCAAAGCCCCCCCCTTTTGATACACCCCGGACGTGTGGAAAATCAGCCCTTTCGATTCGAGCTCCCGCATCCCTGCCTCTACTCGCATTGCCGTTTCAAGCGCCGTCGCGAATTTTCCTTCCTTCTGGGTCTCACGCCACGCTCGTCTCGTTGACCCAGCAGGTACTTCCATACAAGCGCTGCCCGAGCCTGCTTGCCGAGTACCTGGACTCGTACTCTGCCGTTCGAATGCGCAGAGGGACTGCTTAGTAGCTTCAAGAGGGATTCCAGAGGCTTGCGGCTCTCAAAAACTGCCGGCGCACCTGTTGGCCCAAACACACTCTCTAGCGACCTCGTGGCAAGTTCACAGCACTCTTGCACCCCCCCCTCCCTCAGTACTGTGCTCAGGCGGCTGGCCCATTTGCCGACTGCAGTCCTCAAACCTTTCCTGCTTGCTTGTTGCTCCCACGACGGCGCAGAATCCAACGCCGACAGAGTCCAGCCAGTCGTTGCCCAACCTGCTACCGGATAGCAGCAACATCTCTCTCTAGGGGTGTCACACTGTGGGGAACGGGCGTTCTAGCTCCGGACAGGCGTGGTCTCCGTGGCTTAAGGACTGGTTCCGAGTGGCGTCTCTGGCACGACACTACACACGCACAGTAAGGCACACGGGCACACGGGCACACGGGCACAAACCACCAAGGCCTCTCCATCTCGTGGCGTTTGAGCTAGCCTCTTTCCTTTCTTTCCCTCCTCCTCCCGCTTCCCTCCCACCATGAGCACCGTCAGCGATCGCAATGCGCCGCTTTCTCCAGTCTCTGTAGGCGGAAGCGAGTGGTCGTTCTCAAGGTACCAGGCCAACGACGACGGATCCTATCCCAACCGTGGAAACCTCGTTTCGCCTCCCAATTCCGGAGGCTCCCCTGGGACCATGAGCATGAATGGCTTCCCTCCGGGGCCGACAAACACCGGAGGGCCGTCTCCGCCGCCCTCTGTCGGCCGATCCAGCAATGGCATGAACATGTACGCGAGGAGCGAAGCCGGAGGCGACAACTCGCCAACTACTGCGATAGACGATGGCGTCCTTGCCGAGCATTACATTGCCCTGAGGGCCTTCCTCACAGCACGCGACCCCAATCTCAGGCAGCAACCCAACAAGGCCCGCGACAAGCTCCTGCGACTCTCTCCGGTACAGTTCTTCGAGTTGAGTACGGACGTCTACGACGAGCTAGTGCGCCGCCAGGCGGCCGCACGCATGCCTCCAAATGCGCCGAATATGCCACCCGGCTTCCTGCTGCCGGAGAAGACTTTCCATCCCAAGCGAAACCAAGCTCGTCAAAGGCTCTCGTCGCTCGGACCTCCTCGATTTCGAGATCTTGCCGCCGATGTCTTCCACGAACTGGAGCGCAGGTTCCCGCAATTCGTGGGCAATGACATCCCGCGTGTTGGCAGCTCCATGTCCAACAGAGGCGGCCCAATGAACCGCACAGGAACTCCCGTCAACGGCGCCGACTACCCGCCGAGATCACAGAGCCGCATGCGAAGACCGTCAAATGCCAGCTCGATCAGAGGGCCGCCACCGATCGATGGGTACGGTGTACCCCCATCGCCCAGCATTCCCAACGGCAACTACGTCCGGCCAATGCCAAGGCACCCGACGCAAAACAACACCATTGTCCCTAATAAAAGCACCATGATAGAGGAGGACGATGATGGCACTGATGGATTCGGAAACGGGGAAAGCACTGAGAATGGAGAAGCTAAAGGTGAAACCTCAGAAGTACGTCTTTTTGAATTTTTTTTTCTTTCTTATGATCTCGTTGGTTTCTAACTCATGGTAGGCGGATAAGAAACTCATTGAAGACTATGAAGCACAAGTGAAAGAGTTGAGTTCCAAGCTCTCAAGCATGGAAGATGCAATCAAGAAGAAGGATGAAGAAATGAATAGCTTGCGAGATAATCACCAGTCACAAGCCGCAGCCATAGACGAAGAGAAGCAGGAGCTGGCAGATGTTCGCTCAAACCTCGAGAGTAAACTATCAGAGGCGGAGAACCTCAACGACTCGTTGAAGCAAGAGTTGGAGCGCCTGCGCGAGGATCATGAGCAGGAGACGAAGCAACTTCGGGACCAAGTACGCCAGAGCATCAGCCAGATGTCATCGGCGAGCGTAAATGAGGATCTACAGCGGGAAAATGAGGAACTGCGACATTCGCTCCAGCAACAACAGCAAGTTACCGAAGAGGCACGAGCCGAAGCTCAAGAGTTTTTGCGTGAGATGCGGCAGCTGTCTCAGCAAAGCGGCTCCACGTATGAAAAGCAAGCAGAGCTCGAAAAGGCGATTGAGCAGCTCGAGCACGAAGTTCGAGAGTGGAGAAATCGCTACGCGCGAACCAAGACCCAGATCAGAAGCCTGCGAGGCTCCTCTGCTGGATTCAGCGTGGATGGAGATGCCACCAAACTGCCGAGCGATAACACCCTACTTGCCGAGAATGGACGTGTCAGGGATGTGCACGTCACCAAATACCAGATGGCCATCGACGAACTCTTGCAGAAGGTCCGCGATGAGCATCCAGAAAATGTCATAGACGCCATGAAAGCGGTCGTGGTCAGCGTCCGTCGGATTACGAGAGATCTGGACGAGTCCGCACCGCGTGGAAGCGAGGCAGCTCAGCAACAGGCAAAACTGAGATCCAGGATCTCCGCAACGGCAAACAGTTTGATTACTGTCTCCAAGAGCTTTGCGGCGAGTGCTGGCATTACGCCGATTTCTCTCGTTGATGCTGCCGCGTCACATCTAACAGTCGCCATTGTTGACATGCTGCGAGCTGTCAAAATTCGACCAACACCCACCGAAGAGTTGGAGGACGAAGATGACGGAACAGTCACTCCCGTCGACTCTACCGGCTTCTTCTCTCCACGCAGCACTGCTCGGGGATCAACAACCCAAGACGGCCTGCCTCCGGCTCCTGCTTTCAAAAGCCTTGCCAATATCAGAGCGAGCATTGAATCTTCGGCGTATAGCCCCGTAAACTCCCCTCGCGCATCGATGGATGCGTACGCAAAGGGGGCGCCCAACGGTACAGCATACGGCAATACACCCAACGGACACGGTGAAGAGCATCACGACGATGGCCAGATCGAAGGTCTCCAGGTACGGGCTTAGGACGGCGTCTCCTAATTTCGTACACGACATGGCTGACGATGGCTCAGATCTATCTTGAAGATCAAAACGCCCTGTTAATATCTGATATCCATAATCTTGTTAATTGCATTCGCGCGGATGGTAATATTCGCCAAATCTCTACGGAAATCGACTCCATCGATGGCATCGTGAGCAACCTTGTCTCTGAGACCCGGAAATGCGGGCGTGGTAACATGGTAGTTCGCTTAAGCGACTGCCGAGACCTCCTTCTCGAAGCCAACCGCCGAGGACAGGAGATGGCAGATTCCGAAGTCCAAGAAAAGGAATGGAGAATCTGGACACAAACCTTGCCGCCGATTGCCTTTGAGGTTGCTCGGGAAGCCAAGGAGCTTGTTGAAGCCGTCGGGGAGCTGGCAGCGTCATCACAGGATGCAGATGATTTTTCATGAGATTGACGAGGCGCCCATTAATCATTAATTCAAATAAATCGCTTTCAAGAAAGTTGAGGCAGGAAGGGATCCCCTGAGCTGTACTAGGTGCATGGGCACGTCCCTCACAGGTGTTATACTAGATGCTTCTATTTTCCATCATGGCGTCACTCCTCCCTTTGTTTTTATCTTTTTCTTCTTCCTTTTGGTGGGGTGGGGAGGAGTCTCAATACCCCTTGTGTATATGTTTCTTGACAACAAGACCTTGTTTGTCGTTTGCTTTTATTCCACATGATATGACTGGCTTTTTTGCCCGGTTACCAGGGTGCGGGAAAGAAATGCCCTGATGAAGTTATGCAGCCAGGAGAAATGTGTGCCAATTGGCTTTTGGCGATGTGAGATGGCATCGTCGTGGAGGTGGATAGGTGGACAAAGCATTGCTTGCGTGATAAGGGCTAGGTTCTGGACTGTATACAGAGAGGAATAAATAACGCAGCACTTTGGAAGCTGTGTTTTTTTTTCTTATGCTGGTTTCTCTTTCACTTTTTGTCATTGGTATGATGTCCAAAGTTGACATGTTTCCCTCCATGGTGCAGAGAGACACATATTTGATACTGTGTGCATCTATAGATTAGGCAGTAACCTAGCGCTTTAATGCACCCGTTTAATGTCATCTAAGCCCGATAGCAAGGAGCCTCAGCCCTGGGATGGACGCTGTGGTTGGATACTAGTACTGGAACACGCGCTTGATGAGGTCCCGAGACATTCGATTTTCCCCCAAGTGTGCTCCAACCTGACAGACCCCGGATCGATGGGGATGGATCCCCCGCATCACGAGAACGGGATCGCATCCCAGAATGGCAACTGATCCCTGTTCCCGCACTGGTGTGAGGGACGCAACCAGCATTGGCTCGATGCGATCCGCGCCCACTAATAAACCTGCAAAAGATCAAAAGCAACAAGCCCAGATGGCATGACATATGCGCCGTACCACCTCGGAAGCACAAAAGTATCTCGGGCTGCTGACTGCTAGGCGCACTAGGCGCATGGCGTGTTTCCGGATTCGGCTCTGCTGTGAGCACAAACTGCGCGCGCTACGCCTTACACGCACGACTCTGGCTTGCATCTTTGTGTGACGATGATTCGTATGGCTTGTTGGTAGCGGGCAAACCGTCTTGGTGTCTGCCATGGACACGGCCATGTCCACACTTCCCAGGCGGCTAGAAGACGATGCCAGCTCTGGAAGAAAAACATCCGGCATCCCTTAGCACCTCAGTCCAAGGGACAAACGAAAACGCCCCCGAGACTGCCATTGCCACCACCTTTTTTTTTTTTTTGGTTGCTTCTCTGTTTTCCCCGCGGGTCTCTACCTAAACTTTTTCTCCCTCCGTTCTCTGGATGTACTCATACCTTTTCTTGCTCTTGGTGGCTACTGCCTTTTCAGCTCCCACTTAGTAGTAGGTACCCGACTAGTCCAACCACGAGGCCGAAAATTTTGCGATTCAGCTTCTCAACGCCTTGATCTCTGCTACTTGCCTCTACAAATACCACACGTACTGCGCTTCTCTGACTTTTTCAAAAGAGGCACACCAACTCCAGCTCCTTTTCCCCGCTATCTCTCCCTTTTTATCTCCCTCGGAACAGCAGGCAGGCTCTAGACCGGCGCCTTGTCTCTTCTGGCTTCTCTTTGATTCCTCGCGCCGTGTTTGCCAGTACACCCGGCCGCATTTGCTGGGGCCGAAAACCTCTTCTTTGGCCAAAGTGTTTCAGCCTGCT
This sequence comes from Trichoderma arundinaceum, assembly GCA_025919625.1. Lineage (NCBI taxonomy): Eukaryota > Fungi > Ascomycota > Sordariomycetes > Hypocreales > Hypocreaceae > Trichoderma > Trichoderma arundinaceum. The sequence continues at coordinate 1,825,377 of JAMQTF010000002.1, forward strand.
TTGACACCAGCTTCTTCTTCCTCTGCTCGTAATTTATTCTTGGTATACTTGGGCGAGCAGGGCGCCCAACAGCAGACAAAAGCAGCCGCGGTTTCAGCCCATGCGGTCTTGGCGACTCGAGGCATTTGAACACAAACAGTCTTTGCATATCTAGCCGTGTAGCTACGGAGTGCCCGAGAACCCTGCCACGCCCGCAATCCGTTCCAGCAGCTCCCACACACACTCTCGCTGCGGTCCAGGGTACGTTGTGGGTACTCTGCGCAATCTGGGCGCCGTTCGATGGAGGCAAAGCCTCGCTGCGAGGCCAGCGACTCGGCCTACAAGACGACCGATATCCCCCTAGGCGCGAAAGGCCTCCTGGAGGAGAGCCCAGCGGAGATGGGTGCGACTCAGGACCTGCTTGCATCTCCGTCATGTGCGCCTCCTGCGAGGGGCGTTGGGTGCGCCGTTCAAGATGTGGCAGAAGAGGGTCTGCCAGGCAACCAGAGTTCAAATAGGGAACCCATCGCCAAACGAGCAGAAGTTTTGCAAGAACAGCTTCCCGCGTCACTCGCTAGCTCAACTACGTCGAATCTTACGCCAGCACCCGAAGAATCAACAACTGCAACCCTAACCCCTGTTGAAATGTCTGATAATTTGCTGCCAACCTCTCTGGAAGAGCCAATTCAGGCTATGACTTCAGAGTTACGAGATGAGAACCCAAAGCCCCTTGGCTCTCCTTCTCCACCCTTGGAGATGGAAACGCTGCCCGAAGACGAGATGGAGCTGGTTAGATTCTGCAGTTCCTCAGAAAACTGTAGTTCTCCAATCACCGGCAGCAGCCGAGCCAGTTCACCTTTGAGCGAGCCAGACACTCATGGTGTTGCTTATACCTACGATGGCCCTGCGGGACACACAGTGCTGCATTTGCAACCAACGCCAGAGCAATGGACCGACTTTCCGGCTCTCCTCTCCTTTGCTCGGAATCTCCACGCTGAGGTCGATGGATGTTTTAAAATCGTGCTTCCGAAAGAGCTTCGCGAGCCGCTCCCGGAGAAAGATCCGCAGAATGTTACTGCTAATGCCTACCGAGTGAGGCAGGTCAATCATCGGACAATTTGGCAAGTCAGCACAGTACCGAGCGAGGGCGTCTTTTCGTCTGCAGAGCCGGATGGCGAGTTATCAGGCAGCGTGGAAGAAAAATTCAAAAAGCTAAAGACACTTTTTAATAAGAGCAAGGACAAGCAGATGCGCAACGTGAGATATCGGGTTGATGTCCCCGCGTGGACCGCGAAGCAAAGACGAGCAGCTGGAGTACCAGAGCGAAGTCCCATTCACCCCTTGGCGGGCGACAAATTGGACAAGACGAAGGCCATCATTCCGGGCATCCACACGCCGTATGTGTACGAGTCAGCGCAGCACTTTGGAGCCACGTTTCAGCTCCATGCTGAAGACTATCGCCTCTCTTCCTTGAATCATTTGTACAAGGGTCGCAAAATCTGGATTGTGGTTCCTGCCACGGCCGTTGATGTTGCTGAGGAAGCATTGAGTCGAAAGGGCAAATGCTCGCAATTCATGCGCCATAGAGCCGAATTCTTCTTCCCAGAGAAGCTTCAGAAGATGGGCATTCCCTATCGGATTATTGATCAACGACCAGGCGAGACGATTGTAATCCTTCCCGACGCCTATCATGAAGGTTTCAGCACCGGGTACACCCTGGCTGAAGCCAAGAACTATGCAGATTCGGACTGGACCGCAGATACATACCAACCATGCGAGTTGAGCTGTCAGCTTGTAACAGCTATACCGGCTGAGTTTATGCGGCCTCTGCGAGAGGGAGAAGATAGGTTGGACCTGTGTGCTGGGTATAACGAAATCAGTGACGATGAAAAAGTCCACCTACAACAGCAGCAAGGGGAAATTTCACAGAAAGAGGTGGTGTCAATGGATCTACAGCCGAATCCGACGCTTAAGCGACCAATGGAGACTAGCTTCTCGGAGGAGAGCCTGGCCAAGCATCCTAGACTGGATTAAGAGTCTATGTCTTGCCACAAGCAGACTTATCAAGGTCGTGAAGCGACAATCTCCCTTGGCAGAAGACACTCTGCTTTTCCTTCCTTTTTTTGGTGGAGGATGTTTTCTATCCTTTGGGTTATGGGTAACGATATGGTAATGAAAAGGGGGGGAAAGGATTATTTTCAAGTTGAATCTTGAACGAATGGACGGATGGATTGGGTGTGATATCCTGGGAGCAATTGGGTCATATATTCTGAAAGCAATGTGGTAAATAAGCCACGCCGGCGGAGTTTTTTCTGGAATGGAAATGA